>OY728155.1:1045098019-1046348019 GCA_963277665.1 Viscum album | reverse complement strand
AGGATATGCTTCAATCTTACATTCTAGATTTCAGAGGATATTTCGATATCCATCTAGGAATATTTGAGGTTTTATATCATAATAGTTATTAGTCATCGATTAGAATGTATCCTTTCAAATATCTGTATGGTCACCCTTGTAAATATTCTATTTATTAGAATGAGGATAGAAATTATTCCCTAGTTGGACTGAGCATTGTCCAAGAAACATTGGTGATGATTTAGGTTATGCGTAAACAATTGATGATTTCTTGGAGTCAAGATAAGTCTTTTATAGACCATCAGTATCATCCTTTGTAATTTTCAATTGGTGACCATGTTTTCTTGAGTTTATAGCCTAGATTGGGTCACCTCATCTTGGGAAGTAGGGAAAGTTGGATCTGAGATATTTCAGACCATTTGATATCATTGAATTTGGAAGGTGACATATCAGTTAGCATTACCATCTATGTTTAATATTATTAATTATGTATTCCATATATATTATATTAAGAAATATCATCCCAATCCTTCTCATGTATTTAATTAGGAGGATATTTCTCTCAAACTGGATGAATTTTTGGTTGAGGAACCAATTTATATTGTTGATTTTTAAGATAAATTTATGTGTGTAATGTTTATTTCTTTGGTCTAAGTGACATGGAAGTATATAATGGATTCTTATAAGATGTGGGAGTGAGAATATTTGATAATTTACAAATGGTATCATCTATTTTTGGATCAAAATTATGTTACTTGAATTTATGGGGACATAAAGTGATATAGTGGAGAGTTTCATATCTCAACATTGCTTTTAGGAATGATTGTACTTATTTTACCATATCTTTTTTGGGGGTTTTCTTGGATTGTTTTAGGTGAAATTTTGGATATTTTTATAGTTTTTTGGGCCTTTACATGTTTGGCGCATGGTTGGGAAAAACTATGTGGGTCATTCCAGGATACTATGAAACTTTTTTTAGAGTTAAAAAAGAAGGTAAATGGTTAGAACATTGTTAGGGGAAATTGTTTAGTATTATCCTCCAAATGTGTGACATGTGATATGGAAGTTTCACATAGTCGGTTCATGGTTTTTCATATCATGCGACCAAAAAATGTAACTCCCCTATTGTCCTATAAAATGGTGTATAATTGGTGCATGGTTTGAAAAACCATGCTATAAAACCATGATAATAGAAATTAATTTTCAGAAAATTATTTTAAGGACCCAAAACACCTCTTGTTTGCCTCATTCTTTCACCCTTTATTTAGGTTCTAAAACCATAGGTCATTCCTAAGTGATTTTTTAGATTATTTTCCTATCGGTGATTGATTTTGACTAATCGAATGCTGTTAGATCTAGATTATCAATTTTATTTGTTCATACTTCATTGTTATTCTCTTTATTTCTAGATCTCTCATCTTTATCTTGAGTGAAATATTAGATAATATGTGTATTAATCAAATCTAAGGTTCTCTTAATGATCTAATGATGTTTAATTTATATTTTTCTTTGAAAGAGGTGGAATTCATTGGATCTGGGTTGATCATTGTGTGAATCGTTGAAATATTTATGGTAAGTGGTCTCTATATCTCTTCTTCGGTGAACCATGGATTACTACATCTGAATTCAATGTCATGATATTCATGGTTTAGGATCTTTTATTGATTCTTAAATCCATTTTCTCTTTTGGTGTGCAGATCCCATGGAATTTTTGGAATACTAAGTATTTGAGGTAGGTGGTTTCATATATATACTTTGTCTTATGAACTACAATTTCACTCTATAAAATTTCAATATTTGAAAAGAAATCTATGTTCGATAGTGTATACAACATGCAACATCAAGATTAAATGAACTATAAAAATTATTATTTAAATGTTATAGTTATAGTCTAGCTGTTAAATTGGTGGGGAGGAATATGATTAATTGAAATATGAAATATATATATATAATTCCCACTCAATATAAATATATTGATTAATTCTTAATAAATATTCACTCATTTTTTTAGAAAAGTCATTTTATTCTTTAAAAATATATTTTCTTTGAAAATGATTTTTATTGGTTTTTCTGAGGGAATACTATAAGTAATTTTTGGAACTTTTAGAAATTTTATTTGATAAAAATGATATAATTTTTGAAATAAACACAAAAAAAAATATATTAGGATGATATTATGGTATTTTTCTGAAAATATTGATTTTTATAATGAATAGTAAAAATACCATTTTTATATAAAACTATCTTTTATTTTCATGTATTTTCAAAGTATTACTTTTTTCATTAATATTAAATTTTAATTAGTACATTTTTATTAAAAAATATAATTAATTTCATTATAATAGACAATATGCTTAATTTTTTAATAAAACATTTTTATACTTAAAAATTCATTTTTATGGAATATCACTTTTCATCACTATTTACAGGTTTAATTTTAAATTAAAATCTACCACTCCTGTGAATTTAATTTTATAAAATATATTCCATATATGGAATAATAGGGTTTAAATTTATTAAATATTTTCCTTTTACTTTTGGTCATTATGAATAATAATTGAACTAAATATTTGTCACTGCAATAAAGGTAAATCGGATAATTAAGGTTAAAAATAATATGATAAGAACTAAAAATGACCCTAACATGTGAATTTGATATATTTTAAGAGTATTTTTCGACCATCCTCATCCAATATTATAATTTATGGTGATTTTGTGACATTTTTCTTGGAAAATTTCTTATATATTATTTTAAGTAAAGAGAAATTCAAAATACTACTCTCTTACTTTTAAATTTATATTATATGTTCACATAGGGATAGAAATATTTTTTGAATTAATATTATTTTTTTTCATAATTAAATTATTTTTATTATGGTAATTTATTTTTAATTTTTAGTGATGAAATAATTATCTTAAACGATTATGCAATGCCCACATAGTTCTTCTATAAATAGTAGAAAAATCAAGTAAGCGATTTTAAAAACTCTATAAGTAATATTTTTTTGGTGTGTTATAGTTTCCCAAGAATTTCATAAATAAATATAACATATTAGGTATTTTTTAAAGGTTTATATTCTAAATCCATTACTATATTCTTGTCGTTAAATTCAAACTAAATGAATACTATCAAAATTGACATTAATGATATTTTATGTTAAATAATATTTTATTAAATTATTTAAAACTATTAAAAAAATTAAAAATTGTAAAATTAGTATGGTTAATGGTCTAATATTTCATCCCTTTTCTATTTATGATCCAATTTTTACCTTATAACTGAAATTATAACCCTTTAATATTGAAAAATTCATTACCACCGTTGAGGTTAAAATTAGTTAACCAAGGTATTAAACCCAAATATAAGGTTTAAAATGATATATAAACCTTTATAAAAAAATTTAGTTATTATATTAAGACTATATATTAATTATATTCTAATACATTTTATTTTGGAACCATTTGACATGAGTTACACACGTATTATATTATAATATTTCATGTGTTTCCAAAAATGGTATCAAAAATATTTTATAATAAACAATATTTTATTAAATGATTTATAATTAATTAAAATATTATCTTCATAAAATTTAATGTTATGTGGTTTAAAATATCCAAAATTTTCCATTTATATGTCAATTTTCCTTTTATAGTAACTTTCTTAACCCCTAAAGAGTAAAAGTCTTTGTTATAGTGGTAATCATCAAAAGGTTTAATGGGGGTTAAAACAAAGATATAAGGGTGAAAACATCACCTAAACTTATCCTAATCTTATTTTATGAAATTATTTTTACTCATACTCATCTTATATTCAAATTATATCAATTTTGTGTCATTTTTATTGGAAAATTAATTTATATTAATTTAATACTTAGAAATTCCAAAAGTGCCCCTCCCTCACTTAAAAAAGGGTGTCTCATATCCATTATTCCTCACACCTTTTTAGAACACTATATCATCCAATACCCAAAAAAATAATTTAATAAAATCCCTACACATTCTATAAGTTCATAATTTTTCCATAATACCAGCGTTAAAGGGTTTACGGTGAAAGGAAAATGAGGTTATCCAAATAAGATATATAGCTTTTGACCAAATGTTTTATTTTTATTATTATTATACTTTCTTAAAATATTATAAAATAATGATTAAATAATAACATAAATATTTTCCATATAATTATATTTATTATGTTAGTGTAATAACCTATATATATCTCCTTTTCCATCAAATGTGAAATGAAACCATTGTTCGTGTGTACGGCGAACTACCTCCTCGTAAACTAATGTAATTTGTTTTCCATAACTTCCACTCATAGATAGTTATAATAATTAATTTAATGTATATATATATTATATTCATGAAAATTTTTTAATTCTGTAAATATAATATATCATCTACTTACTTACCTATCCATCCATTGAAAAATTATAACGTCATTCATGTGTACACGTAGATAGCCACCTCCATAAAGCGGTCTAATTCATTTTTCATGACCACGTCACATGGATACAATATATAAGTATATTTAAATAAATAATATTTCATTTATGATATAATAATCATTCTAGATATATAAATTTTACTTTATTTTTTCATGATCTTTAAAAAATGGAAACATTTCTCGTGCGTACGTACGACCTACTATCTCCATGATTGTAAAGTAATTCATTTTTCATCACCATATTTCATAGTTGGATTTAAAAAAGTATAATTAATTTATAAAAATTTTAATTATTTCATGATTATTATTCAGGATATTATGGAATAATTACCTCTTTGATTGTATTCAACTTACCAAAGTCATTTTGAACATATAAGATGAATATCATCAAAACATATGACGTGAACTTAATTGATTAAATAATTATATATAACATAGTAATAGATAAAATAAATGGAATAATAAAATTTAAAAATGTTTTTAAAGAAGTGAATAATTAACATAATTTTATGTTCCTAGAAGATAATTAACGTACATAATGAGTCAAACTTGAGGTAAGGGACACTTTACATTGAAAACCTCATTTAAAATGTTTTAAAGGATTATTTTCAAAATCTTTTTCTTCCTTGTACATGTTCTTAAAATTATTTTATTGATTTATTTATATTTATATGAATTAATTATAAAAGACAGTTTATATCACTTTTTACTTTATTTTAATGGTTTTTAAAAGGAATATTTTTATATATTTTATATGGAAAGGTTTGACAAAATGTAAAAAAGTAATGTTCGGTTTTGACGTAAAAGACATTAATAATTTTTCCTACCACTATAACCATTATTGTATGTTTTGGTTCCTTTAAAATATTTCATGTTTTATTCAAATAAAAACACACTTTACCTTTGATATGATTATTTTCAAAAAGGTTTATAAATGGAATGGATATTTTGATATCTGGAAATGTTTTTCTTATGGGGCCAAAGAATTTTTTTTATGTAGGATCTCATGTATTTTGATTACATTATAGTTATTGGGATTTTTTTATGATGATGGTTGGTTTTGTTATAAAATAAGTATGGGTGGTTTCATTATAAACCAAATTTGGGTGATCCTAATATATATATCTAATGTATTGGATAAACGAATGGAGTTAACCAGTTAGGTTTCTCCTAAGAGATATTTTAATTTACCTAATAGGTTAATCCATTTGTAAGAGTGATTATAAGAGTGATATTAAAATAATATACCAAGTTATCTAAATTATTTATCTATTATTTTTATAGTTTTTTGTGGAAATATAATGATTACAATTGTTAGTCCATTGATATTTTTTTTAAAGTATATGATACTTCTTAGGGGGTGAATTGTATAACTTTTTTTGAAAAAGTTTTCATAATATTTTCATGATTAAGAAGAAAAATTTATGAGTTTTATTTTGAATTTAATATTTCTTATGAAATGTATAATTAAGATCTTTGGATAGTAAATATTATTTCATCTATAAGTAAATGATTATATGAGCTCAAAGTTTATTTTGAAAAAGGAAAATTCTTATCAGTATTCATGGTATAACAAGTTTATTTCTTTCTTTATTTCTTTTTATATGTCCCTTACTGAGATTTTTGTGATCATCCCACATTTTCAAAAAAAAATCAAAGGTTTTTAAGGATGATTAGGATCAATGATGAAGACTTATTATGGAAAAATAAAATATGGTTGTAGTGAGAATAATTCTCACTTAAAGACATGGGAATTTTTATGTAAGAGTTTTTCCTAATTCTCTAAATCTATAAACATAAAATTTAATTGGGTATGTAAGTTATTCTATATTTACCATTTTATGTTATAAGTTTTGTATGGTTGAAATTTGGTCACATTTATTGGTATCAAATCCAAAATTTAATGTTTATGGTTTTAGCACTAGATCTAAGAGTGTGGTTTTAGGGCTGTTTTATTTAGTATCAGATCAAGGTTTAGATAAATTTGGAGATTAGGATGTGTTCATGTGAGGTTAAATTTTGATTTATGTATACTATCAGGAGTTTATAAGGTTAAGTTTTATCATAAGTCCAAAGGCATAAAAACCCTTTTCTAGTTTAGAGTGATGGGATTTTTAGGTGATTAATGATATTTTTGGGAGATGTTTTATTGAGTTAAATTACAAGTAACACTTCGGTGTTTCATTAGGTTTAACATAAAGGATTATTTTGGAAGAATAATAATATGTTTTGGGGGATGTAAGCTGAAAGATATGATATAACCTTTTTTCTTTATTAAATGTTGAGGTTATTGTGTTTATTGGGATATCTGGTTATTTATTTATTTAATGATCTAAGATGAACCTTTTGTGTTATTAGGAAAGTTTTGAAATTAAATTAATTATTTCTTCATATGAAGGTTTATACATTTTGGATATTATATTACCTTATGCTAACCATTTTAGTTTTGGTTAATATCTAAAGATATAAATAATATATTGTTATCCATTTATAGATTGTGTGATCCATTATAAGATGATTTTAGTTCTTCATGCATCAAAAATTCATCTTAAATACTCATATTTTTTAGAAACAATATGCGATTGTTTTGGAAATTGATTAAATAGTGAAATTATACTTATCCAATAAGTATATTTCCTTGTGTTCTTAGTCTATATGGTGAGGTAATTCCTCAAATCTATGAAAAGGATCTTGAAATAAAAAATATATCCTATTAACGTCAATTCTGATGAATATATGATCTTTTTCACACCCCATTGATTTATGGTTTTGGGTTCATTGATTCCCCGTGATCATCCACTTTCTAGTGATCAATGTTCTCTGTCACTCTCCATAATTATTTGAACATTAATTTTCCTCCATTTCCATGTTTTCACTCCCCACTAATGTTCTCCTATTTGGAAACATAGTTATGTGTTATTCCATAGGACCATCATATTTCCCATTACCTCTTCTTAAGAGGATCTTTTATTAACCCTTTTTATAGTGTGAGCTTTCAACAAATGAATTTTCAAATGTCAAACACTTGATTACCAGGATCAAGTTAAAATTTTTAGGAAATAATTAATTAAATTTGGTAGAATGTAATATCCCAATATTTTAAAAGAAAACCGTTTTTGATAGGTTATACAATATTCAACACTGATTATAAATGAATCATGAAATGTTATTATTTAAATAGTATAGTCATAACCAAGCTGTTAAATTGGTGGGTATGAATAGTATTAACCAAATATATAAAATTAATTCTCGATAAAAAATATTGATTAATTATTAAGAAATAAGTGCTTAATTTTTTAGTAAATTCATTTTATTATTTAGAAATATTTCTACCTCAAAAATGATTTTTGTTACTTTTTTTCTGAGAAAACACTATAATTAATTTATATAAATATTAGAAACTTTATTTTATAAAAAATATATAATTTTTAAATTCATCATATAAAAATTATCATAGGATGATATTTTGGGATTTTTTTGAAAAGATTGATTTTTCGGTGAATAGTGAAAATACCATTTTATAGAAAATCGTCTCTGCTTTTAAGGTATTTACACAGTATCATTTTTTTAATTGATTTTAAAATTTCATTAAACCATTTTTATTAAAAAAAATCAAATTAATTTTATTATAATACACATTATGATTAATTTTGGTAAAAAAATTATACATAAAAATGCATTTTTCTAGAATACCACTTTTCATCACTTTTTACAGGTTTAATTTTAAATTAAATTCCACCCCTTCAGTGAATTTAATTTTATAAAATGTATAGAATATTTGGAATTATTATGTTCAAATTTGGTTAATAGGTCCTTTTT
Organism: Viscum album; assembly: GCA_963277665.1. NCBI lineage: Eukaryota > Viridiplantae > Streptophyta > Magnoliopsida > Santalales > Viscaceae > Viscum > Viscum album. The sequence continues at coordinate 1,046,339,774 of OY728155.1, read as the reverse complement.
ATTATTTTTTCATTATGAACAGTAACCATAGTTAATATATGTCGCCTCAATAAGGGTAAATCATGAAATTAAGGTTAAAAATAATATGATAATAAATAAAAACCTAAAACATTCCTTTAATAAATTTTATAAGTTTCTTTCGACCATCCTCATCAAATATTCTATGTTATGGAAATTTTTTCCAATTTTTCTTTGAAATGACACGTTATTTTAAGTAAAGAAAAATTCAAAATGTCACCCTCTTGATTTTAAATTTAAATCATATATTCACATAGAGATAAAAATATATTTTGAATAAATATTAAATGTTATTTTTAACATAATTAAATTATTTATTTTATTCAAATTAATTTTAATTTTTATTGAGGAAATAATTACCTTAAATTCTTACATAATGTCGATATAGTGCTTGTGTAAGCAGTAGAGAAATCAAGTAAATGATTTTAAAAACACTATAATTAATATTTTTTTGGTGAGTTATAGTATCCCATAAATTTAATAGATCAATATAACATATTATTAGTTTTTTAATGGTTTATATTCAAAATCCATTACTGTATTATTGTCTTTAAAGTCAAACTAAATGAATAGTGTTAAAATGGAATTAATGATATATTATGTTAAATAATATTTTATTAAATTAATTAAAAAACATAAAAGTATTTAAATGGTACTATTATGATTATAAATGGTCTAAAATGTCATAAATTTTCAATTTATGAGCTAATTTTCACATTATAAGTAAAATTATAACCCTTTAATATTCAAAAATTCATTACTAAGGTTAAGATTAAAATTTGTTAACCTGGTGGTTAAACAAAAATATAAGGATAAAAATGATATATAAACCTATATAAATTTTATTTATTGATTATATTAAAACCATATCCCCCTAATATTTTAATCCATGACATTTTAGAATCATTTTACATGAGTTAGACACATTTTATATTATAATATTTCATGTGTTTCCAAAAATGACATTAATAATATTTTATAATAAACAATATTTTATTAAATGATTAAAAATAAATTAAAATCATATATATAGACAATGTAATGTTATATGGTTGAAAACATAAACAATTATCCATTTATATCTAACTCATCCTTTTATAGTAGCTTTCTTGACCCATAAAGAGTAAAAAACTTTGTTATCACGATAATCATCAAAAGGGTTGACGAGGGGTTAAAACAAAGAGATAAGGGTGCAAATATCACCTAAACTTTTAAAAAATTTATTTTATAAGATTATTTATACTCATAACCATATTATATTATTATTATATCAATTTTTATCTACTTTTTCATGAAAATTAATTTATATTAATTTAATACTTTAAGAAATATCAAGAGTGCTCCTTCCCTCACTTATAAAAGGGAAGCTCATATCCTTGTTTCCTCATACCTTTTTAGCACTCCATATTGTTCAATACCTACCCAAATCCTTTAATATTATCCATAAAAATGTTCTAGAGGTCTTATTTTGGGCATAATACCAACCTCATATAGATTTTTGTCTAAATAAAAGGAGGTTATCTGAAGTAGAGGTGTAGATTTGAACTGAATGTTTTAGTATTATTTCTTATTCTACCTCCTTAAAATATTCATCAGCCATGATGAAATAATAAAATAAATATATTCCATATACTGAGATTTTATTATGTTAATGTAATAACCTATATCCATCTCTTTTACCATCAAATGGGAAATGAAGCCATTATTCGTGTGTACGGTGGTCTATCACCTCACAAACCGATATAATTCATTATGCATCACTGTATCTCATATATATTTATAATAATGAATTTAATTTATATATATGATATTCATTAAATATTTATAATTATTTTAATATAATATATCATCTAATTTCTTACCTTTCCATTCATTGAAAACTGATAACATTGTTTATATGTACGTGTGGATTAGCAGCTTATGAAGTGATGCGATACATTTTTCAGGACCACTTCACATGGATACAATATATAAGCATATTTAAATAAATAATATTATATTTATGTAATAATAATAATTTTTGAAATATAAAATTAATCTTAATTTCTTTCTATCATGTTCTTTGAAAAGTGGAAATGTTACTCATGCGTACATATGACCTACCGTCTCCATGATTGTTACATAATTTATTTTTCAGAACAACCTTTCATATTTATTTTTAAAAATTATAAATAATGTATAAAAATTATAATTATATAATAATTATTATTCTATATATTATTTAATAATTACCCATTTTACCATATTCAACTTACCAATGTCATTTTGAACATACGAGTCGAATATCGTCAAAACATCTGATATTGACTTAATTGATTTAGTAATTGTATATAAAATGGTAATAGATAAAATAAAATGAATAATAAACTTTAAAAGGGTTATTAAGTAATTAAATAATTAACATATTTTTATTTTTAAAGAATATAAGTAACGAACAAGATGATTCAGGCTCAAGGCAAGGGACAAGCTAAGCGCCTCATTTTAAATGTTTTAAAGGATAATTTTCTAAATATTTTTCTTCCATGTCCATATTCATAAAGTTATTTTATTTATATATTTATATATTTATATAGACATGAATAATTTATAAATTTAATTTTATGTCACTTTTTACATTATTTCCAAGGTTATCAAAAGAAATATTTTTATATATTTTATATGGAATGTTTTGAAAAAAATGTCAAAGAAATGTTATATTTTAATGTATATGGTGTCAATGGTCTTTCATACCATTGTAACTATTATTTTATTCTTGTATTACATTAAAATATTTCATATTTTCTTCAAAGAAAAATTATCTTTACTTTTTTTTGAGTATTTTCTAAAAGGGTTTTGAATGGAATATATATTTTGATATATAGAAATGTTTTTCTTATGGGTCAAAATAATATTTTTATACAAGCTTTCATGTGTTGCGATTGTGTTATAATTATTGATAATTGTTTATTATGATGTGTGGTTTTTTATAAACCAAGTTTAGTTTTTTTAACTATAAACTAAATATTTTCATCCTAGTATATCTCTCTGATGCATTGGGGAAAGGGGTGGAGTTAATCAGTTAGGTTTCTACAAAGATATTATGGTAATTTACCTGGTAGGTTAATCCATTTGTATAAGTGATTGTAATAGTGATATGAAAATTATTTCCCAAGTTACTTATATGATTTATATATGGTTTTTATAGGTTTTTATAGAAATATTATGGTTCCACAAGGTATGATATTGAGATTATGTTTAAAAAGAAAGTATATGCTGCTTCATAGGGGTGAAATGTTTAGCTTTTTTGAAAAAAAATCATGATTTTTTCATGATTGAAAAGAAAATTTCATGAGTTTAATTTTACATTTATGATTTATTATGAAATATTTTATAAAAATATTTGGGTATTTAAGTTAATTTCATGTGTATGTGAAAAATTATTTGAGCTCAAATTTTATTTTTAAAAAGAAAATTTATTATTTGTATTCATGGACTAAAGAGTTTATTTATTTATTTATTTATTTTTATATATCCCTTACTGTGGTTTTTATGACCATCCCAGATTTTAAATTTTTTTAATTGGGTTTTAAATATGATTAGGATCAATGATGAAAACTTAATATGGAAAAATAAAAACTTGGTATAATGATAATAATGCTAACTTAAAGACATAGGTATTGTTATGTAAGAGTTTGTTCTGATTATCTAAAACTCTAAACAAAAAACACACTTGGTTATGTATGTGATTCTATATTTATATTTTTATGTTTTATATTTTTGGTGGTTGAAATTTGGTCACATTTATTGGTATAAAAGGCAAAAATATAAATTTTATTTTTTTAGTACAAGAACCGGGGGTGTGGGTTTGCGGTTGTAATACTCGCTCATTTATGAACATGATTTATAAACCAATAATGGAATGATAAAAAACTTATTTAAAAGTGCGTATATTATTTTTTATATAAAATGTGATTTTAATTTTTATTGGAAAAAGAAATATTAATTTTTAAGCATCATTGACTTGTTTAAGAAAATTGGATTTCAATGAATGATTTTGGTGTGAAAAAGGGTTTTTGGTTTGATTGATGAAATATGATATGTCATTTGGAAATTATTTTAAATGTTCAACACATGGGGTGATATGGTATTTAGGATAGGGTTAATGTAGGTTATTTTTTCCAAAAATCAAAGGGAGGTTCACACGTAGGGGTGTTCCTCTACTCCTTAGGTCATCGTACTAGTGACTAGTTTACATGACATCGTAGGGGGTTCACACATCAAGGTATTCCTCTACTCCTTAGGTCATGATATCAAGGACTTATTTAGTGAGAACTATTCATTATTATTACATGATTTGAGGATCCTATTGTAACACCCCAATATCTTATGGTACATCTCTTTTAAAATTTAGCATGTTCGATAGTTTTTGCTTTATGCAACATTGAGTATAAAACTATAATATACTATTAAATATGACCATTGGAATGGTAATGTGACCATTATGAATGGTAATATGACCAATAGAATAGTAACTTTACCTATGAAAGTATAAATGAAATTTTGGTATCTTATAAATGAAAATATGGTATATTTATATCATAGAATAAGTAAATAAATGTTTTAAAAATGAAAAATTAAGTGTTGATATTTTTTGTGAAACATAAATGTTTATTTATAATTTTATAATTAATAAAACGATTTAAATGAGAATTATTTTCATAAAATCAATTCATAAATTAATATTTTATTTTCTCATGATTATAATATAATTTTATGAGACCTTAATGAATTTTTCAAAGTGCCATAAAAATAGTTATAATATTAAAATATGTATTTTTTGAGTAAATGATGATTTATATAAAAATTAAATTTATCATATTTAGAAAATTATTTTCATAAAATGTAGTTCATTTTTTAATTCTACACATATAAAAAAATTTAGGGAGAATTTTTTTGATTTTTGTAAAATAGTTGAATTTTTGTGAAAAGTGAAATATGGTAATTTGTGGTATTTAACAAATACATGAATTATTGATTCATAAATGATGTTTTTCTGATTTAATACCATAATATCTGACTCTAATTACTTATTTTATATATCAAGTTATAATACTCAAACTATTGATAGTCTTGAGATAAAATAATAAACTAATGAATAAAATAATTAAAAAACACTCCTCTCCTCCACAAAAAATACCACCTCTCGCCACCTCTTCTCCTCAAACCTACAAAGCCTTGAATAATGTCCAATTTTTTCCCAATACCTCTACCAAACATTTCCCCCATTTTATTTTCTTTCTGGTCTCACCCAAAAGACCATTTCAAAGTTCCTTAAGAAGGTTCTTAAGTAGAGGAATTCAAGAGGTAAAATCCCCTTTCGTTTTTTTAATTTTATTTCATTTTATTTTCTTTTCTTTTCATTTTATTACCTTATCTATAAAAACATGCATGATAACTATGTTATATTATATATACTAGAATTTAATTATGTTAATGTAATATCAACTGTCAATTTTCTTCTATTCCCCTTTATATTCTAAAAAAGAAGACATCATCTGTGAGGTGTCGATTTACCGCTTTGGTTGACAACAAATTTTCGTTTTTCAATTAAACCTTCAAGTATAGTCATAAAACCATTTTTTGTGTTAAAAAATACTTTTATATATGTAATAAAACTTATTTAATGTTCTATAACTAGTATATATACATAATATTAATTCATAAGACATAACTAGTTCGTAATGATCGAAAAAACGCCAAAATAATCTAAAAGGTTATCTTTAATTATTTATCAAATGAATCATCCTCATATATGAAAATAAAATGATATATAAGACCATTAAATCATCAAGTTCATTAATAACATATAATTTAAATTCTAGTTAACTATTCTCATTTCACGTGATCTTTTGTACATGTATACAAGTGAACAAATCATGAAAACCAAGGAAATGAACACTCTCGAACGACAAAATTGAATCTTATAACTCATCAAAAAAATCATAAATGAACTTAATAAAATTATAATAAATCAAAAAAAAAATTAATATGTTTTTAATTAAATTTTTAATGAATCTAATTTCATTATCCAAGACATTAAGTGCAATTACAGAACACTTTTGGACATAAGGTAAGGGTTTCTTCCCGAACCTCCATTTTTCATTTGAGTTATTCTTTCTCACTATTTACCCCAATGTAATTATTAATTCATTTTATATTATTTTAAATTATATTTATATGTTCCAAAATCATGTATCCAGATCATTTAATCTTTCTTTTATGGGTAAATACATCTTTTACAAGGTTTCTTTCTCAATTCTTCCTGATAAGCAAGCTCGATTAAAGGGAACTTCTTGATTTATTACCCATTTTCAAGTACACTCCATGATATTTTTTAAGACACCAATATTTTTTTAATATCACTATTTTTATCATTAAAAACTATACCATCTCTTTTTTGGTTTTAAGTGAACAATTAAACCTTTATCTGTTTTAAAGACTCTTATATTTTCCCTCAAACCGCATTGAAGCGGTCCATTTCTAAAGTTTCTTAAAAACTATTTTTACATGTTTTCAATTCAGTTAGAAAACATTTATTAGTAAAACATAATTTAATTTTCCACCTTTTCTAGGATATAATCATTTACAATTTTATTTTATTACAAATATAAATTATTATTCCAAAAGAACTCTACTTTTCAAAGTAAAAAATGGTATTTCTCTCAATAATTCCTTGATGATTTTATTAGAGTATTTTCAACTATTTTAGAACCCTCTATTTAATCTTATTATTAATTAGTATTGATATTTTATGATATCATATATCATATTTTATTAAATTTTTTATAATTAATTTGATTGTGGATGTGCTATCTTGATACCATTCACCATATTATTTAGAGTGGTTAGTGATTATATTTATTCATTTGGGAAAGTTAATTACATTTCATATGTATATGTTGTTTATGTTTCACCCCATTAATATGAGTAATGCATTGAAATTATTAAGTGATGGGAAGGGCCTTTTATATCCCCTTGATGGATTGGTAGGTCTCATGATACAAAACAGATATGGACTTGGTTGAGGCCTTGACCATTTATTTTCAAATATGGATTTGGTTGAGGCCTTAACCATTTATTTTCACATGTCTTGGTCAAGGACATGACAGTATGTTTTATATGTCTAGAATTATTTATTCCTTTATTATGATATTATTAATTTATAATCCATGTGATTATTTGACTAGTATAATATCCATTGTTAAGTTTCATTATCATGTGATTATTTATAAGTCATTATTTATTCATATTTTATTTTTACCATATTATGCTCAAGATTATGTATTAATGACAAGTGTTTTTAATTAATCACCTTGTCTTATTATTTGTGATTATGATAGCTTTACTTTTATTTATTACCCTTATTGATCATATGATCTCACCCCTTTATTATGTTTTATTTTTCCCTAGGATACAATGATTTGTATTATGAATGGCTTTCAGGGATAACCTAGGAGTTTATGGGTGTTTCTAATGGAGTTTATGTGTTTTTTTATTTCAAGTTATAATGTAAAACTTATGTATGAATATAGTTTTCCAAATCTACTAAATTATTTGGTTCTTTGGGATGTGAGTTATTGTTCTTTGTACCAATTCAATTAACTGAGGCACTGGATCTGGGCTACTGGGGTCAGGGTATTTACATTTGGTATCATAGAAAGTTTAGTAGAAACCTTATAAACTAGATTAGGGACCATAACCCTAAGATAGAAGCATATAAGAAAATCCTTGAATTTTGGTAAGTTAGATATTATGTGGGTCTTACAAGAAATAAATCTCCGTCTGGATAATATAATTGGATGTGGTTATGGCATAGATGTACCTAGGGGTAACAACTCCAAAAGGGTGTGTCATGTAGAACTCAGCGTAACCTGGTACATGACAATGGGTCTTACTACACACTTTTTTTTGACACTAATAGGTGATATTATTAGTATAATTAACATTTTATTTATAAACCATTATGAAGTATTTAAAACTAAACATGTCCCTAAAGAAACCATGTTTATGATTATGATATTATCTATGTATAAATTTTAAATTTATGCTAACTGTTTTTATAGTTCGAAAATTATTCATTATAATTCATAACCTAATTTAGTTTATTTAATTTTTTATAAATAGAACCAAGTGGAAGTAATGAAAACGGTATCAATACACATATTCCATGTTGGTATTTTCCTCCTAAGTAATATAATGATTTTGTAGAAGGAGTGGTAATAGGATCTGAGTAACTTATAATAATATCGGGATAGATGAATCAAGTTTTGAACAATATCCCTACTTGTATGGAGTATCCTAATCCACAACATGGAGAAAAAATGTTAGACCGCATCATAAGACAACATCCTCCACCATTCAATGGGATAAAAACCCATTTATAGCATAGCATTGGATAATTTCCTTAGATAAGATATTTCTTGCTTTGGGAAGTAATGAAAGGTAGAAGGTAATCATGGTATTTTATCATCTATCAGGATATGAAGATCAATGGTGGTAATTAATTCAAAACACAAAGGAGGAGGAGTAAATTTCAAATATGTAATGGAAGAATTTTAAGGAAATTTTCTTAGAAAAATATTTCCCTTGTGAATAGTGAGAAGATATAGGGAGACAATTCTTAATTATGAGACAAAAAAAGGATGAAAACGTTTCTCAGTATAAATACAACTTTACAAGGTTATTAAAGCATTCTATGGATTATGTACATAATCCAAAGAGTAAGATTGATCGATTCTTTGATGTGTTAAAACCATTACTTCAAAAGGAACTAGTCTCCAAAACTTTCTCATCATACGAAGATATAATCTCATATGCTATCAAGAGATAGAATGAATTTTCTAATTTTTATGACTTTAAGGGAAAACAAGATAATAATAGGGTGTCATGGAAAATAATGGATAAAGGGAAGAATAAAAAAGATAATTTTATAATGTTTGATACTTTTGGAAGGAAACACCCTAGTTCTTACATAAAAGTAAAAGAAGTTTTTTATAGGTGTGGTGAGAAAGTTCATCATGCTCATGGTTGTAAGGGAAAGAAAGAAACTACCAATATTTAATGCTACAATTGTAGGGATATGGGATACTATGAAAATTATTGTTTGAAGTATCAAGTAAACTGTCCTTAAAAAAGGCAACATGATCAAGGAAAATATTATGTGATCACAATAGCAAAGGTTGAAGTTCATAATGATGTGATGGTAGGTAATTTAATCATCTTCTCAAATTTAGATAATGATTTATTTTATTATGGATAATTGTATTCTTTTATAGATTCTCGAGTTTCTTTAAAAAAATATATTTCAAATCCACCTTAACAATGGATTTGTTAGTAAAGACTCCTATTGGAAACCATATTGCAATAAATGTGTCTAGAAGTTCCTATTATGACACATAAATATGCTCTGATTACTATTTTTTTCATCATACCTATGATTGATTTTGATATAATTCTTTTTATGGACTGGATTTTGAAATATAATGCAAAACATTATTAAAAAGAGAAGGAAATTATGATTCATGATGAATGTATGGAATTTCTCATCTTTAGAGGGGAGATGTCATCATCTGAGTCATATCTAGATCCACCTCTAGTAGCTCTTCTAAATTAAATTCTTGGGGAAGATGAGAAAACGTCATCTATGGATGAGGAAATAAATCATCAAATTGAGGAATTACATATTTTACAGGAATACATTAATTTATTTCCAGAGGATTTACCTGGAAATACTCTAGAAAGGGAAGTTGAGTTTTCTATTGATTTAATCCCTAATTCAAGGACAATATCAAAGCCTCCTTATAGAATGAACACTATGGAATTATGGGAGATGAAGAAACAACTAGAGGAGTTGAATAATAAGGTATCTATTTTCCCTAGTGTTTCTCCATGGGGGTCCCATGTTCTCTTTATCAAGAAGAAAGATGGATACTATAGAGAAATAAATTCCATTACAATAAAGAACAAGTATCCTCTTCCTTGCATTAATTATTTATTTTATCAACTTCACGGAACTCAATATTTTTCAAAGATTGAACTTCAATATAGATATCATCATTTGAATGTGATGAAGTAACATATTCCTAAGATAGAATTCCTAACTATGTGTGGACATTATGAGTTTACAGTAATGCCATTTGGACTGACTAATGCACCCTCTATTTTAATAGATCTAATGAACAGAGTATTCAAGGAATATCTTGACATTTTTTTTGTGGTATTTATTGATGATATATTGATATATTACAAAATATATTGGGACCATGATAACCACTTGTGGATTATTTTGGAGACTATTATAAGAAAAGAGTTATATGAGAAGTTTAGAAAGTGTGAATTCTAGATTCAAATAGTTTCTTTTCTTGGCCATATTGTATCTAAGGATGGAATCTTAGTTTATCCTATGAATAAAAAGGAAATTCAAGAATGTCCTACACCAATGAACATACCTAAGATATATATTTCCATTGGTTTAGTAGGTTACTATTGGTGTTTAATTTATAATTTTTCCTGGTTATCTAATCTATTTACCAAGATTACTCGTAAAGGGGTTATGTTTATTTGGACAAAGTAATATTAATAATTCTTTGAAGAATTAAAGAGAATATTGGTGAATGGTTCAATATTGGCTCTACCATTAGGAAATGGTGTATTTGTGATTTATAGTGATATATAAAATAATGGAATTGGTTGTAACCTTATACAGAATGATAGATTTATTACCTTTACATCAAGGTAGTTAAAAACTCATGAACAGAACTATCTAACTCATGATCTTGAGTTAGTAGTTGTAATCTTTATACTAGAGATATGGATAAACTATCTCTATGGTGAAAAATGTGAGATATATAGAGATCATAAGAGTTTGAAATATATCTTCTCATAGAAATAAATCAACATGAGGCAAATATGATGGCTTGGGCTACTCAAGGATTATTATTGTTCAATACACTATCACCCAGGGAAGGAAAATAAGGTAACATATTCATTAAGCGAGAAGGATCATGGATTTCTAAACAAAATGAGAATTGAAAAGGATCTTGTATTCATTGATCTAGTGAATATTGGTATAGTAATTATTAGGAAAGTTGAAACATCAATACTTTTTCTATTTTTTTCCCAACCATATTTATTATAAAACATTAAAAGTTCTTAGTTTAAAGATAAGAATTTTAAAAGGAAAATTAAAGCTATATATGATGGGAATTTGGCAGAATTCATTATGAGGATGGAATTATGAAATTTGGGAAGAGGTTTTGTGTTCCCTCTATACTCAAGATAAAAAAGGTAATTATTGGATGATTCTCATAGCTCTAATTTATCTATATACTCTAGTAGAACTATGATGTGTAGATATTAGAAGAAAAATTTATGGTAGGATAATATGAAGCAAGAAATTACTGATTATGTATCAAGATGTTTAGTTTATCAATAGGTAAAGGCAGAAAGAAAATATCCTAGATTATTCATGCAACCTCTTCCTATTACTACATGGAAATGGGATGACATTACTATGTATTGTTTCACTAGATTACCAAAAACTCCAAGAAAAAATGATTTAATATGGGTAATTATTGATTGACTTACCAAATTTGTAGATTTCCTTGCTATAAGGGAGGATTTTCCACCAGAGAACCGTGTAGGAATCTATATTAATGAAGTTTTAAGACTTCATGGAGAACCTCTTCCAATTGTTTCTGATCGTGATCTATGATTTACATCAAAATTATAGAAAATTATTCAAAAATATTTGGATATTCAGCTTCATTTGAGCACTTATTATCACCATCAAACCAATGGGCAGTCTAAAAGAACCATTCAAACATTAGAATATATGTTGAGATCATGCTCACTTGACTTTCAAGGCATGTGGGATCATTATTTACCTTTGGTAGAGTTTCAATACAACAATAGTTTCTATTCAAGTATTCAAATGGAACCATATAAAGCATTGTATGGAAAGATATGTACTACACCAACTTGTTGGGATGAAGTTGGTAAAAGGAAGCCTGTAGGTCCAGAACTTGTGAAGAAAACAACAACAAAGGTAAAGACTATTCAAACCCATATCAAAGCAGCTCAAAGTAGGCAAAATATCTATGCTAATAATCTAAGGATTTAGAATTTCAAGTGGGAGATCATGTTTTCTTGAAAGTATCTCCATGGAAGGGTGTTATAAGATTTGTAAATAAATGGAAACAAAGACCAAGTTACATTAGACCTTTTGAAATATGGGAGATAATTAGAGTCATGTCTTATCATTTAGAGTCATGTCTCTTTGTTAAGGAAGTACATGCCAAACCCAACACATGTCATCACTTCTAAAGGAATATAATTGGAAACTAATTTATATTACTTTGAAGAGCCTATCTGGATTTGATACATTAAAGAATAGGTTTTGAGGAATCGGATGACTCGGTTGGGAAACGTAATTTGGAGAAAACATAAAATTGAAGAGGCGACGTGGGAACCAGAAGAATTTATGATGAATAACTACCCAAATATTTTTTTGAGGTGAAACTCTAGAAATTTCAAGGATGAAATTTTTGTAGGAGGGGATAATTTAACACCCCAAGATCTTATTATATGTCTCTTTTAAAATTTAGCATCTTCCATAGTTTATGCTTCATGCAACATCGAATTTAAAATCATAATATACTATTAAATATGATTGTTTGAATAGTAATGTGTCTATTAGGAATAGTAATATGACCAATAGAATAGTAACTTCACCTATGAAATTATAAATAAAATTTAGGTTTCTTATAAATGAAAATATGGTATATTTATATCATGGAATTGGTAAATAAATGTTTTAAAAATGATAAATTAATTGTTGGTATTTTTGTGAAACATAAATGTTTATTTATAATTTTATAATTAATAAAATTATTTAAAAGAAAATTCTATTCATAAAATAGATCCATAAATTAATATTTTGTTATCTTATTATTATAATATAATTTTATGACACTATAATGAATTTTTTATGGTGTCAGAAAAATAGTTATAATATTAAAATCGGTATTTTTCGAGTAAATGATGATTTTATTTAAAAGTTAAATTTCACATATTTAGAAAATTATTTTCATAAAATGGAGTTCATTTTTTAATTATAAACATTGAAAAATGGTTAGGGTGAATTTTTAGGTTTTTTCTAAAATATTTGAATTTGTTGTGAATAGTGAAATACGGTAATTTATGATATTTAGAAAATATATGAATTATTGAGTCATAGTGATGTTTTTCTGATGTGATCCCATAATCTCAAACTTACCTTAAATATTTTAATATATTTAGTGATGATTTTCAAACTATTGATAGTATTGATCCAAAATAATAAACTAATGAATAAATTAATCAAAATACACCCCTCTAATCTACTATAAATATCACCCCTCACTGACACTTCTCTTCAAACCTCCAAATCCTAGAATATTGTCAAATTTCCACCCAATCCATTTCCCAAAAATATTCCCCGTTTTTTTTTATTTTCGGTCTCACCCAAAATATCATTTCATAGTTCATTAAAGAGGTTCTCAAGGAGAGGAATTCAAGAGGTAAAATCCCCTTTCATTCTTTTAATTTTCTTTAATTTTCTTTTCTTTTATTATAATTTCCTTACCTCCTCTATCCAAACATTCATGATAACTCAATTATATTATATATACTAGAATTTTATTATGTTAATGTAATATCAACTGTAAATTATCTTATCTTCCCCTTTTTATTGTAAAAATGAAAACATCATTTGTGAGGTGTCGATTTACCAATTTCGTGGATGATGAGTTTTCATTTTTCAATTTCTCATTCAATTCTGGTCATAAAACCTTTTTTTTGGTTAAAAAACTTAAATATATTTAATAAAACATGATTAATTCTCTTGAACTGGTGTATAAACATAATATTAATACATAAGACAAAACTAGTTCGTGATGTTCGAAAAAATGCCAAAATAATATAAATGGTTATCATTAACGCTTTGTCTAATGAATCATCTGCATATATGGAAACAAAATGATATATAAGACCATTAAATATTATTTAATTTCATTGAAAACATATAATTTCAATTCTGGATAACTATTCCTATTTCATGTGATCTTTCGTACATGTATACAAGTGAACCATTCATGAAAACCAAGGAAACTAACACTCTCAAACGATGAAATTGAATATCATAACTCATAAAAAAGGCTATAAATTAACTTAATAAAATTATAGTAAATCAAATACAAGTTGAATAGGTTTTTAATTAAATTATTAATGAATCTAATTTCATTTTCTAGGACATTAAGTGTAAGTACAGAACACTTTCGGACATAAGGTAAGGATTTCTTCCCGAACCTCCATTTTTCATTCAGGTTACACTTTATCTCTCTTTAACCAAATATAATTCTCCATTATTTTTATATACTTATTCAAAATTATATTTATATGTTTAAGGAAACCCACCTTTTATTACATAAACATTTCATTACATTGTACAAAACAAAGGATATTTTAAAGTTTAGTTTCTTGGAAATAAGGTACATAATACATGAAAACATAAAAAAAATATTCTAAAAAACTTGAAATGATTTTTCATTGGTTCATATTAAGTAAAATTACTGCATCTTATAACCTGGGGACATACATCAAAGGAAAGGGTGAGCATAAGGCCCAGTAAGGGAAAACAAGAGAAACAGTTTACTTGTGATCTTAAAGAATATCAATAATAAATTAAGGAAATACATAAAGGCATGAGAAATAGAAATATCATAATAATAAGAATGTGAATAATAACTTGGAAATTTGGATAAAAATTTTAATTGAGTCATTAATAAGCATAACTCTAAGTTTTATCATTGATGTTTTATAAAACATACCAAGGTTATTTACCAAGGTGTCGTAAAACATGTCATATCTAGAGATTAAATTATTTACCCAATGCATTGGAGAACTATTAGGTCACACCCTTATTATTTTTTAATTAATGGGATCCACATATATCATAATAAAACATTTCATAAATAACCCTTGTATAATAAAATAAATGTGTTTCATATAAAAATCATAGTATTTTAAAAAATAAGCGCTTAAAGACAAGATCTTTATGTCATTATTAACCCATAAAAAAGGAAGGTGGGTTTAATATATTTTAATACCAGAATAAAATATATAATTTTGACATTTAGGTCAATAACCATATAAAAGAAAGAGTTTTGGGTATTCACAAAAGAAAATAATAGAATTTCTTGAGAAAAGAGATTGAGAAGAAAATCTGACAGCATAAAAGGTATGAAACATGGTTTTAGAAAATAGTAAAAAGAGAGGGGAAAAGGTTATACCATTAATAAAAAACTCTTAATATAGTTAAGGTATAGAATAAAATTTACATAAGAAAATATTATTAAAATTTTAAAAACATACCACATAAAAAGTGAACTTGAAAGGAAAAGAGAAGTTGAGATTTCCCTTACCTTGAAGTGTAACTTCTACAACTATAAGATTAAGACCTTGGGGGATTGAGGAAACATTTTTAGGTCTCATTAAGAGGTAAAAATATCAGATCTTAATGATTTATTAATTGGGAATGAAATATAATGGATAAATTGGTGGCTATTTAGAGCAAAAGTGAGGGATTTTTTTATTGTTTTCCTTGGACACCTCTGTAGTGGTATTTTCTAATCCATGGGCTTTTCCATGGTATTTTCCTATGGTATTGGACATTTAGGATACCTAATATGTTATTTTAATCTACATGAGTCAACCAGAATTTTATATTACTTATTATATCATTGTGATGGCATTAAACATACCAAAAACTCATAACTGTATTTTTACTATTCACTGAAAAACAAAATATTTTATAAAATTATCATAAATCTAGCCTAACATAATTTCAATGTGTTTATTTCAAAAAGGATGTTTATTTTATCATAATAATTCTCTAAGTATGATAAATTTAACTTTTAAAATAAGAAACGTATTTATTAAAAATAATAGCAGACAAAAAATGCATAGTGAAATTTTTAACACTTGAAAAAAATTATCATTTAAATTTAAATAAGATCATTTTAATCATAATATTTAATTAAAATAAAAATTATTAATAATAAATTAGTTTATTATAATAATTATAATTTTTCTAAACAGTACAATTTCTGTTTAAAAAATCAATTTATTAAATTCATCATATTTTTAAGAAAAACTATTCTCAAAACCGAAATGATGGAATAAAACTTTTATTTTTACAAAGAGATTACACATTAAGTAACTAATTCCTCGACACATAACCCCTTATAAAACCTGCATACGACCTAAGAGTGAGGTGTGCGATGGTGATATATTCTTGGGGCGACTTAGATAGCATTGCCTGAGTGGTAATTTCCACTAACTTGAACTTCTCCCATATGTGATTTCATTTAATCCTAACATGTTGAAGATCATCTTGGGATTGGTCAAGATAAAATCCCAGTGATGCCACCTCCCTCTCAATATCTGACAAATGGGCTTTGTATAGCACGACTCTACTGAATGTGGTCATCAACCCTTCTTTCTGCATTAATTTTACTTTGTCATTTCTACTTATAAAAATAATTATAACGTTAAAATAATTATTAAGAGTATAGTTACCAATGTTCATATTGACCAACGGTCATATAATGGTCAAAACTTGATGGTCACATTTCAAATTATACTCACATTATTATTCAAGATATATATTTATGTTGAGTATAAAATAATATAACACGCATTTTAAGAAAAAAATATTATTAAAAATGTTTGGGTCAATATAATGTTTCAAACTCATGTATCCATACCAGTTCATACTTATTTGATGGGGAAATAATTGTTGTACAAGGTTCCCTTCTCAATTCTTCCTAATAAGTAAGCCCCCCCCCCCTAATGGCCTGAAGGCCTTCATTTTTATTGATTTTTTTTATAACCCCCCTTTCAAGGGATGAGGGGGAACCCTTACAAGTCCCTTAGGCTCAGAGATTACATGTCCCAAAGGCTTAGGAAATTATATGACCCAAAGGTCTTAGGGAATTCAACCAGACTATCTACAAGGAACTACCCCTCCCCAGCATTTGCATCATGATAGTAGCTCTCCACCTTGGCATGATCGTCGGGCTAGGATTCCCACGCAATCATAGGTTGGTCCCGATGGAATAGACATACCCTATCATTCTAAAAAAATCCATTTGTCTCTTATCTGGTGAGTGTACCTACTCTGAATCCTCTTCTGGGGCTACTTCTTTTTTGTAGTGTGTCTGGGGAAACTGCATGTGGCCTGAAGGCCTTGAGGTGGCCCAAAAGCCCTACTGACCCGAAGTCATGGGTGGCCTGAAATCCTTAAGGACTACAATCTCAAACCATTGACCCAAGGTCAATAGTTCTAGCTACTATAGTACTGAATAGTAACTGCTACAGTACCGCACAGTGTACAGTTCTGTACAGTACCTGTACAGTGTACAGTTCTGCTACAGTATCCGCACAGTGTACAGTACTGCTATAGTATTACTACAGTACTGCTACATTACCTACTAAAGTAACCCAGAAATATTCCTCTACCTGGTTTTGAACCTGGGTCCTGTGGATGCACTTAAGGATACCTCACCAACTGGGTTGAGGCTCATGTGCCCTAATAAGTAATCCCGATTAAAGGTAACTTCCCGATTTTGTACCCATTTTCTAGTACACTATATAATTTGTATTAAGACTCCAATATTTTTCTAATATCACCCTTTTTATCATGAAAATCTATCCTAGCTATTTTGTGGTTTTATGTAAACAATTAATCATTTGTATTCTTTAAAGACCCTATTATATTTTCCTTCAAACCACACTAAAGCGGTCCATTTATAAAGTTTCTTAAAAACTCTTATTACATGTTTAACTTCATTTATAAATCATTTATGCCTCAAAAATAATTTAATTTTCATCATTTTATGGGATATACATGTTTACAATCTAATTTTATTACAAATAAAAATGATTTTTCCAAAAGAACTCTTATTTTTAAAGTAAAAAATGGTATTTCTCTCAAGAATTCCTCGATAATTTTATTAGAGTATTTTCATATATTTCATCACCCTCTGTTGAATATTATTCTTAAGTAGGATTTATATTTTATGATATCATCTATCATATTTTATTAAATGGTTTATGATCAGTTTGATTGTGGATGTGCTATCTTGATACCATTCACCATATTACTCAGAATGGTTAGTGATTATGTTTACTGATTGGGGAATGTTAATTAAATTTCACATGTATATGTTATTTATTTTTCACCCCATTAATATGAGTAATGCATTGGTCTTAGTAAGTGATGATTAGGGCCTGATATATCTCATCGATGCATTAGTGAGTCTCATGAGACAAAACATATATGGACTTAGCCGAGTCATTGCCCATTTATTTTCAGATATGGATTTGGCTGAGTCCTTAACCATTTATTTTCATATTTCTTGGCTAAGGCCTCAATGATATGTTTTATATGTCCAACATTATGCATTCCTTCATTATGATATTAGTAATTGATAATCCATGTGATTATTCGATAGGTAAAATATCCATGGTTAAGTTTCATTCTCATGTTATTATTTATAAGGCATTATTTATTCAGTTTTTATTTATATAATATTATGCTCAAGATTATATTTTAATGGAATGTGTTTTTATTTAATCAACTTGCATTATTATTTATGTTTATGATAGCTTCTTCTCTATTTCTTTCCATTACTTAGCATCTGATCTCACCCTTTTCTTATGCTTTTTCCTCAAGATGTGAAGATGTATATTATAAATGACTTGCAGGGATAATATAGAAGTTTATGGGTGTTTCCAATGGAGTTTCTATGTTGTTTATCCTTCCAAGTTGTAATTTAAAACTTATATATGAATCTGGTTTTCCAAAGCTACTAAACTATTCGGTTCTTTGGGATGAGAATGTTATTGAAAAAGTGGGTTCCCCAGACCCAACTATATAGTAATTTTTATTACCATATCATGTATACAGTTAGATATACATGATGTTTCCTTACCATTATAGTGTAGATGTTTCTGTGTCCATTATTTAATGGTATTGTGCATAGATTAATTTTCATATCAAAAGGTTATACAGATCTTAGGCTATAATGAGAACCTCAAGGTATAATGACATTAATCTTAAAAAAATGTCATATGGTCTACATACATCATACTGTCAGGTGTTGGGGGATCATAATCATTGATACTTCTACTTATGAAGTTCACACTTGGTGATCTCTAGTATGGAGATCATTAGGATAGACCCAATAATAGGAACACCACATGTTTTGGGTGTCATTGGTTGTTCTTATCTATGGACATGTGTATTGGTCTCCTGACTTGATATCATTACCAGTTTGTTCCATTTGATCGCATACTTTGATGTAAGGAAAAAACTATGATAATTAAATCATGGAGAGGTATCTTGTATTGGGTGCATCATTGGTGGCATTACATTGGTCGAATGGTCAAGAAAGGATTTGTCGTTTGTAACGCCCTGACCCCAGTTACCCAGAGTCAGTGCATTAATACATAACATTGACATGATCACAAAAGATAAAGTCTCGAAAGACCGATTATTTTAGTATCCTTAGAAACACTAGATATATTCATAAGTCTTACATTACATCATAAAGTGAAAAACTACAACACATCTTGTCTTCATAGACCACACTCATATCCCCTCATACTATTCCTACAGGTCATTCAGAAAATACTTCTTCACATCCTGGGAAAAATAAAACACTGAAAGGGGTGATCTAAGATGCTCAGTAAGGATAACAATATAGCGGAAACTTTCGTAAATAAACATAAAAATTTAAGGCAATGTATAACTAAAACAAAATCCTTTTAAACTTGAACTTCAATATAATAGGGAAAAGATAAAATGAAATAATTCTTTTTACTTATTCACATGGATATTCTACTAGTCGAACAATCACATGAAATATCAATAACCACTTTCATAATGATGAAATTCATAATGACATACTATCATAGCCACATAGTCAAGGCCTTGTACCAAGACTACAAATAAGATTTTGTCAAGGCCTTGTAACAAGACACTAGTTTGTCTCATGAGACCTACCGATGCATCGAGAAGCTATAATGGACTCCACCCGTCACTTATTAAGTCCAATGCATTCCTCATATAAAGAGTTTTAAACATAACATAAACATTCGTATTAAAACTAACATACGAAATGTCAATACTTTCTCTATAAACCATTAATGTTATAAAAATAACACATCCATAGTCAAACATATCACAAAACCTTCAATAAAATATGGAATTTTTGTATCATAATGAATCAACTTCAAATAAGCTTAAAATCCATCAAAGGATGTTGACATAGATAAAATCAAAACTATTTGAGAGAAATATCTCTTCTTTTGAAATCATTTAAAAGTCACATAATTATAAAAGAAAACATTTACTTTGAAAATATTATTATAAGCTTGTAAGGGAAGCTTCTAAGATTTTATAATGACGGAAAATAGTCGCACCCTCCATATAAGTTAAAAAATATATTCTTACATTAATTATGTCGAAAAGGTTAAAAAGGACCTTGTTTGGAAAACGACGGAAAGATTACTTTATAAAATTCTTATAAAAAGTCAAACAAGGGTATAAATGACTTTAACACATATTATATAAAATAGTAAGAATGTTTTTAAATAAATTTTTAAGAAACATGGATGTGGATGATAAAGAGGTCCCAGTAGATAATTACATATAAACAACCTTGAATAATGAAGAGGTTGTAGAATTAACCCTTACCTTGTGTCTGAATTGACTCCATCGTTCTTTAATCTCCTGAATAATAAACTAGAGTTAATCTATACTTGATTAAGAACCTTTTTCAAGTTCATTATTCCTTTTATATCACATATTACCATGTTGTGAACATTATGTAATCATTTAATTTAATAACGGTCATTTTGTTGATCCTTGGTACTTGAGTCAAAAATGAACTTGTTTGAAAAGAACTTTCCATGTAGTTATAAGTACATCATCTCAATAATAGTATTAATGATTTAAATATCATATATATCCAGTATATATTCATTTTATACTATTCCATAACATTTGTAGATAAAAAATGAAATGCACTGTTCATGGAGACGGTAGGTCGTACGTACGCATGAACGCTACTTTCATTTCTATTTCATACTTTAATGAAATTAAAACATAATGATACATAGGTATATTATAATTATAGTATAATATAATATATAACATCATTATCTCAATCCTTTATATTCCCCACATAAGGCATTAACGATTCAAATCACTTTGAGGGGGCGGTAGTCCTCACTTCCTAAAATGAAATTATCGCGTTTACCCATAGTGGAAACCATAAAGGTATGCCATAAATGAAAAATAAATAAGAATAAAAAAACATAAACATAATATATATCATATATAAAAATAGTTACATATTAATGTACACCATGAAAGGTGTTAAAAGAATATTGAACAATCATCGTTTCGTGAGGTAGTAATTCACCACCCACAGAAACAGTGTGTTATTTAACCATTAGACGGAGGTGTGTGTAACTGTAAATCAAATCCTTCTCATAAAAACATCCTAGTATATTTAATATACTGGTTTTGTTACAAAATAAATGAATAAAAATGGTTTAAGGGGTTGGAGAAGCAAAATAAAACAAAATAACATAAGAGAAGACATTACCTTAAAATTGGGTAACACCCCTTGGTTTGAACCAAAAGGGTTTCTTGAAGAGCTTTCTTCCTAAGGTAAGGCTTCTATGATGAAGGGAGAAAAGTTGAGAGGGTATTTTTTCAGAGTTTGGACAAGACAAATGGCTTTGAAGGTGTGAATAAGGTGGTAGAGGTGGGGGCTTTTTATAAGAGGAGAGGAGGGGCACTCTTGGAAAGTCGTGAAATGATACTTTATTATGAAATGCTTTTCAGATTTTATAGGTCCCACAATTATATATTTAGATTATAAGGTGATAAGGGTTCTAAATCCACCCATCCAATAGGCTTTATACAAGTTTAAGTCTTAGATTTTACCTTATCTTTTCATTTTATTTAAATCGTTCATTAATGAGGTAATCACTGCATCATCATGGTGTCATAAATAAATTTATTTATTTAATGTCTAAAAATTATATGAAAAATACCATGATGTAGGAAATATTTTTATCTTTCCAATCAATATTTATAGTCTAAGAGATAATTTATTTAGACAAACTTAAAATTGTTTTACTTAGGTGTTACATACTTTTGTTATATTTTCCTTTCTTTAAAAAATAAAATGATAAAATGTCACTATCACACAAAAGTGATTCCATGGGATCCATAAGTTGTCACAAGTAATCCCATGGTCGACCATGATACAAAAAATATCATTAGGACACATTTTGGGGTCATTTTTTATTATTATTATATTATTTCATTACCCTTAACTACCCGATTACTAATTAATCATGATAATTAAATATAATTGTCGTTGTTACTATTCATAATGTCCAAAAACAAATGAGTATTAATTACATAATTTTTAAATTATGATTCCAAATATGGAATCTATTTTACCAAATTACAAACACAGAAATTTCATTAATTAATTTAAAAATAATTCCCGTAGTCAAAACCAAAGACGGGTTTTTAAGAAGTAAAATCTATCAAAAGATTCACTTGTTTTTACATCCAATTGAAAAGTGAAATTAATTACAATGAACAAAATTGTATTAAGTGATAAAAACATAATTCAATTATACTTTAAAATCAATTGAAATTTCAATCTAACTATATAAATAAATTGGATGAAAATGCAGTTTTGAATTAAAATACAACATTTTTCACTATTCATTAAAAATGAACATTATCAAAAAAATTCTAAAAATTCACCCTATTCTATATTTAATATCCCAAATTAAAAAATGATGTCCATTTTACCAAATTAAAAACATAGAAGTTTCATTAATAAATTATATAGTTAATTCCCGATGTCCAAACAAATAGCGTGTTTTTAAGACACAATATCTATCAAAAGATTGACAATTGTTTGTGTCCAATTTCAAAGTGAAATTAATTCTAATGACCACCATTGGATAAAATGGTAAAATTATATTCTAATTATACTTTAAAAATACTCAATAGTATAATTTATCACTATAAATTATTTTGATTAAAAAGGTTGTTTTTAAGTATCTTTCACTATTCATCGAAAATTGGATGTTCTCAGAAAAATACCAAAAATTCAACTTAGGATAATTTCGATATTCTGAATCCAAAAAATGAAGTCCATTTTGAAATATAAAATTTATATAATTCAAAAAGTGGGTATTACTATTCATAACGGCTACTTTGATTGGTCGCAGTGTGTTAGAATCTCGAACTTGCATACAATGCAAGCTATTACATTATTGAAAGAGAAGCGTATCGTGGAAGCTTGGGGTGTTACATTCTACCCTCCTTCAATAAATTGAATCCTCACAATTTGAAATTGTTCTTAGAAAATAAAAGGTGGAAAATAAAAAATAACTTTGTGGAAAACCCATATCGGAAATAGGGTTAATAAAATTTAGTCTTAATAAGAGGGAAAGAGAAATGAGAAAGTCACCACCAAATTAGGGTTTCGAATAGTAGAACATTGGTGGCAATTATAGACACATAATTAGAGGAAAAACGTAAATATTTATAGGGAGTGATTGAGGTCATCAATCACAACAAGTGTAAAATTGAGGGCCTCAAAGCCATCAATCTATGATGAAAATATCATCAGTTCAACAAAACATAAGGTATTAGGATAACACATTTTTGTTTTAATATCCCTTACCTAAAGTTTGAGAATTAATTTCTTCATAGAATAAGAGATATATATATATATACTTGACAAGTATAATTTCATCCTTCAACTAATTTATACCACAAACTCATCTTTCACTCAAAAAGACAATAGAACTCAAAAATATTATATTTATCCTAATCGTATAAGGTTAAAAATATTAACACATACCATGGATAAAAATATTTTTTAATAACCAAGGACTTCATGTAGGCTAGTGGTAGGTAATAAAGGTCTGTCGCACTATGGTTGTGGGTTCGATTCATGTAGCTTTTTCCGACACGACGGGTTATCCTCCGAACTGTAGGTTGTCCTTTTCCTAAAACTATAGTATTATAATGTTCCAAAAATAATCTTCAGAAATGTTTTAACCTTAACAATACTATCCAAAGTTCAACTTAATCTATTCCAACCTTTATAGTTATCCAAAATACCTCTGTCCAGACTTTCTCAAAAAGGTCTCTAAATTCCAAAATCAATTGTAACATCAGATTCCCCAAACAAAGTAAAGTTTCTCTTATTGTCACATACTAAAAATATGATTACCTTAATCATATTAAAACCTTAATTAAAAAAACAAGTACTGTACTAAAATCCTTATATATATCACATTATTCTTATAACCATAATATAGCTATTGAGTCCAAAAACACAATTACAAAAATTATTCAACTTCATCTGTAGTAACAGCATAAGCTTGGCCTTGATCCCTTGGCCTTTTCTGAGGTAAGTTTTCTTGTCTCTTAGGACATTCATTTTCATAATGTCCCATCTCCCTGCAATTGTAGCATTGAACATCGGTAGCTTCTTTCTTTCCCTTGCAATCACGAGCTTGGTGGCCCTTTTCACCACACTTGTAACAAACTCTCATTTCTTTTAGGCAAGTACCGGGGTATTTCTTACCACAATTATCACATAATGGAAAATCCTTCTTTCCCTTTTTCCCTTTATCTGTCTCTTGCTCCACCGTTCTCTTCTTCTCTTGCTTTACTTTGTTGTCATAAGATTTAGAGAATTCCTTTTCTGTCTTGATAGCACACGAGACAATATCTTCGTATGATGAGAAGGATTTTGATACTAAAGCTCGATGGAGAAATGGTTTTAACCCATCAAAGAAACGATCAATCTTACTTCTTGGGTTACGTATATAATCTGCATCATGCCTCACTAACCTTGTAAAGTTAGACTCATACTTTGCAACATTTTCATCCTCCTTTTGCCTTAGACTCAGAAATTGTCTTTCCATATCTGCTCGATGGTCATGAGGAAAGTATTTTTCTAAGAAAATATCTTTAAACCCTCTCCATTCCATACTTGATACTTCTTCATCTTCCTTTGTATTTTGAATCAATGACCACCATTGATCAGAGTCTCTAGTGAGGCGGTAAACTGCCATGACAACTTTCTTCCTTTCACTACTCCCTAAAGCCTGAAATATTTTCTCTAATGAATTTATCCATGGATCAGCTACTAATGGATTTGTACCCCCATTAAATTTTGTTGTTTGTTGCCTCATGAAGCGGTCTAACATTGATCCTCCACGTTGCAGATCAGGGTGCTCCATATGAGTAAGGTTATTATTCATAACCTGAGTGAGTTTTCCCAGTATGGTGATAAGTTGATCAACACCAGTTGTATAACCAGCTCCACTATAATTATCTTGAGCATGAGGTAAATCCCTACATGGAGTGTGTGCATTGATACGGTTTCCATTCCTTCCACTAGGCGCCATTTCTAAACAATGTCATAAACTAGATTAGTTTATGAATTGAAATACATAATAACAAACTTGTAAAACACCTAACATAAATTGAACAGTTTATGGATATAATCCATAATAATAAAAATATTTTCTTTGAGGAAGTATATACTCACAAACCCTTCATAATGTTTTGTAAATAAATCCTGAATTATCCTAAGTATATCCCCCGGGAGTGTCGTAATCAAGAGTGCAGCAAGGCCCGTTGTCATGCACTAGTTCCCGTTCGAGTCTAGCTCAAAGCGGTGTTTTCAGGTTTTACCCCTAGGTACATCTGTGCCAGAGCCGCCTCTACCTGCTTGTATCCAGATAGGGATGTATTGCTCGGAAAATACACAAAATCTATACTTTACCAAAATTCTAGGATGTTATTCAATACTAATCCTCAAAGTCTATCTTAGGACTATGTTATCTAATCAGAGTTTATCTAAATCTAGCTTCCAAGGTTAGTACTAAACTACCTCTAATACCAACTGTAACACCCTGACCCCAGTTACCTAGAGTCGGTGCATTAATACATAACATTGGCATGATCACAAAAGATCAAGCCTCGAAAGACCGATTAGTTTAGTAGCCTTGGAAACACTAGATACATTCATAAGTCTTACATTACATCATAAAGTGAAAAACTACAACACATATTGTCTTCATAGACCACACTCATATATCCTCATACTATCCCTGCAGGTCATTCAGAAAATACTTCTTCACATCCTGGGAAAAATAAAACATTTAAAGGGGTGAGATAAGATGCTCAGTAAGGATAACAATATAGTGGAAACTTTCATAAATAAACATAAACATTTAAGGCAATGTATAACTAAAACAAAAGCCTTTTAAACTTGAACTTAAATATAATAGGGAAAAGATAAAATGAAATAATGTCATTTACTTATTCACATGGATATTCTACTAGTCTAATAATCACATGCAATATCAATAACCACTTTTATAATGATGGAATGCATAATGCCATACTATCATAGCCACATAGTCAAGGCCTTATGCCCAGACTACAAATAAGATTTTTTCAAGGCCTTATGTCAAGACACTAGTTTGTCTCATGAGACCTAAAGATGCATCGAGGATCTATATCGAGCTCCACCCGTCACTTATTAAGTCTAATGCATTCCTCATATAAACAGGTTTAAACATAACATAAACATTCCTATTAAAACTAGCATAAGAAATATCAATACTTTCTCCATAAACCATGAATGGTATAAAAATAACACATCCACAGTCAAACATTTCACAAAACCTTCAATAAAATATGGAAGTTTTGTATCATAATGAATCAACTTCAAATAAGATTAAAATCCATCAAAGGGTGTTGACATAGATGAAATCAAAACTATTTGAGAGAAATATATCCTCTTTTGAAATCATTTAAAAGTCACATAATTATAAAAGAAAACATTTACTTTGAAAATATTCTTATAATCTTGTAAGGAAATATTCTAAGATTTTATAACGACGGAAAATATCCGCACCCTCCGTATAAGTTAAAAAATACATTCTTACCTTAATTCTGTCAAAAATGTTAAAAAGGACCTTGTTTGGAAAATGACGAAAAGATTCCTTTATAAACTTTATATAAAAAGTCAAAAAAAGGTATAAATTACTTTAACACATATTCTGTAAAATAGTAATAATGTTTTGAAATACATTTTTAAGAAACATGGATGTGGGTGATAAAGAGGTCCCAGTATATAATTACATATGAACAACCTTGAATAATGAAGAGGTTGTAGAATTAACCCGTTACCTCGTGTCCGACTTGACTCGATCGTTCTTTAATCTCCTTAATAATAAACTAGAGTTAATCTCTACTTGATTAAGAACCTTTTTCAAGTTAATTATTCCTTTTATATCACTTATTACCATGTTGTGAACATTATGTAATCATTTAATTTAATAACGGTTGTTTTGTTGATCCTTGGTACATGAGTCAAAAATGAACTTGTTTGAAAAAGAACTGTCCATGTAGTTATAAGTACATCATATCAAGAATAGTATTAATGATTTAAATATCATTTATATCTAGTATATATTCATTTTATACTATTCCATAACATTTGGAGATAAAAAATGAAATGCATCGTTCATGGAGATGGTAGGTCATACATACGCATGAACGCTACTTTCATTTATATTTCATACTTTAATGGAATGAAAACATAATGATACATAGTTATATTATAATTAAAGTATAATATCATATATAAAATCATTATCTCAATCCTTTATATGCCCCATATAAGGCATTAACGATTCAAATCACTTTGAGGGGAAGGTAGTATGCACTTCCTAAAATGAAATTATCGTGTTTACCCATAGTGGAAACCATAAAGGTATGCCATAAATGAAAAATACAGAAGCATATGGAAAACATAAACATAATATATATCATATATAAATATAGTGACATATTAATGGCCACCATGAAAGGTGTTAAAAGAATATTGAACAATCATTATTTCGTGAGGCAGTAATTCACCACCCATAGAAACAGTATGTTCTTTAACCATTAGACGGAGGTGTGTGTAAGTGTAAATCAAATACTTATCATAAAAACATCCTAGTATATTTTATATACTTTTTTTGTTACAAAATAAATGAATAAAAAGGGTTTAAGGGGTTGGAGAAGCAAAATAAAACAAAATAACACAAAAGAAGACATTACCTTAAAATTGGGTAACTCCCCTTGGTTTGAACCAAAAAGGTTTCTTGAAGAGATTTCTTCCTGAGGTAAGGATTCTAGGATGAAGGGAGTAAATTTTAGAGGGTATTTTTTAAGATTTTGTCAGATCCAAATGGCTTTGAAGGTGTGAATAAGTTGGTAGGGGTGGGGGCCTTTTATAAGAGGAGAGGAGGGGCACTCTTGGAAAGTCATGAAATGTTACTTTATTATGAAATGCTTTTCCAATTTTAAAGGTCCCACAATGATATATTTCGAGTATAAGGTGATAAGGGTTCTAAATCCACCCATAAAATAGGATTTATACAAGTGTAAGTCTTATATTTTACCTTATCTTTTCATTTTATTTAAATCGTTCATTAATGAGGTAATCACTGCATCATCATGGTGTCATAAATAAATTTATTTATTTAATGTCTAAAAATTATAAAAAAAAATACCATGATGTAGGAAATATTTTTATCTTTACAATTAATAATTATACTCTAAGATATCATTTATTTAGGCAAAATTAAAATTTTTTTACTTAGGTGTTACATACTTTTGTTATATTTTCCTTTCTTTAAAAAATAAAATGATAAAATGTCACTATCACACAAAAGTGATTCCATGGGGTCCCTAAGTTGTTAAAAGGAAACCCATGGTCTTCCATGACACAAAAAATAAAATTAGGACACATTTTGGGGTCATTGTATATTATTATGATATTATTTCATTACCCTTAACTACCCGATTACTAATTAATCATGATAATTAAAGATAATTGTCGTCGTTACTATTCATAATGCCCAAAAACAAACGAGTATTAATTACATAATTTGGACCTTATGATTCCAAATATGGAATCTATTTTACCAAATTCTAAACACAAAAATTTCAGTAATTAATTTAAAAATAATTCTCGTTGTCAAAACCAAACACTGGTTTTTAAGAAGTAAAATATATCAAAAGATTGACTTGTTTTTACATCCAATTGAAAATTGAAATTACATCCAATGAAAAAAATTGCATTAAGTGATAAAAAAATAATTCAATTATACTTTAAAACCAATTAAAATTTCAATCTAACTATAGAAATAAATTGGATAAAAAGGCAGTTTTGAATTAAAATACAACATTTTTCACTATTCATTAAAAATGAGCATTATCAGAAAAATACCAAAAATTAACCCTATGCTATATTTGATATCCCAAATTTAAAAATTATGTCCATTTTACCAAATTCAAAACATAGAAGTTTCATTAATAAATTATATAGTTAATTCCCATTGTCCAAACAAATAGCGTGTTTTTAAGACACAATATCTATCAAAAGATTGACAATTGTTTATGTCCAATTTCAAAGTGAAATTAATTCTAATGACCACCATTGGATAAAATGGTAAAATTATATTCTAATTATACTTTAAAACCAGTCAATATTATAATTTATCACTATAAATTATTTTGATTAAAAATTTTGTTTTTAAGTATCTTTCACTATTCATCGAAAATTGGATGTTCTTAGAAAAGTACCAAAAATTCAACTTAGGCTAATTTCGATATTACGAATCCAAAAAATGAAGTTCATTTTGAAATATAAAATTTATATAATTCAAAAAGTTGGTATTACTATTCATAACGGTTACTTTGATTGGTCGCGGTGTGTTAGAATCTCGAACTTGCGTACAATGCAAGCTATTGCATTATTGAAAGAGAAGTGTATCGTGGAAGATTGGGGTGTTACATCGCTTCCAAGTTAAGGAAGTTATATATCTTAGGACTCATTGATCAGGATTTCACTACCTTCATAAGTCTTGGGCCAAAGTAGTGGAAAGTTAAAACCATCTAGTTAGATCAACAAATAATAAAGAAAGAAAAGGGAAATGACACAAGTGTGCATCATGCTTTATAAGATATATAAAAACAAAGAGATTATATTACATAGTCATAATTCGTAGGTTGGTTTTCATTTCTATGACAATCCTTATCTCTTTAGGGGCCTTGATGGGTTTTCAAACCCTTCTCTTGGTCTGTGAATACTATTCACTACTATCGAGATATGGGTCTAGAGGGTCACACACAATAGTGTATTCACGAATATGCCTTATTCAGTTGAATAGATATTTTGGACATGGTGGGTCCCACCATAGGGTCTGAGTGTTTTCCAAGTTATCGATCACTAATAATTAAATAAATTCACATTATTCAAGTTATGAATAATTGGGTTGAATTTATTTATAGTATTTACATGTTAAGTAAATACGAGAAAATATTATTCAAACAAATATTTTTTTAATATTCAAGGTTCATTTAATATTAAAGTGGGAATGAAAAGTTGAGTTAAATGGCATGGTTTTTTTATCACATAATATATTTAATATATATTATAATAATATATTAGGTGCTTGGGGGTACAATTACATTTAAACACACACACACACACCTCACACACAGGCCATAAAGGCAGGCCATAGCCCCCCCCCAAAGGGGATATCCCACACATCAAGCCTTATTTATTCAGTACATGGCACATAGGATCAGTGTACATGAAGCTCATTACATGGCTTGTAGGCCCAGTGGGTATGAAAACTCATTATATCTCCCTAAAGGCCCAAATTTTTGACCCAAAGGCCCTCTGATAAATGGTGATGCTACAGTACTCGAGCTACTATAGTGCCTACTATAGTGCTACCACCGCTACAGTTCCTACTACAATACTTTCACCGCTACAATGTCACCAATTAATAGTTCCACCATTTCTACAGTACTTTATAGTACTTCTACGGTACCATGTGTCCAATGTGTTTTGAACCCCCATTTTTTATGTAGTATTATGGGGTGTTTACAACTAATCCAAGCCCCAACTACATTAATATATATTATAGGTACGTGATATATTATAAATAATATTTATGGTGAATTTTAGTTCATCATGATTATTATTTAGTTAATATTAATTTTCTGAGGGTCAAGGAACCCTACTCGGTGTTTTGAATATCCACTATAAATAGAGATAGGTTATTTCACAATGACAATTATTCAGTCATTTAGAATGAGAGACACTCTATCCTTCGGCTTTCTAGAGAGAGTCTCTCTCTCTAAGTGATAATCTAAGTTTGTCTTCAAGCATTGAAGTCATAAGATCACAATGATCATCGGGGTGTTAAAGGCATTGTTAGATCTATGTGCTAGCACCCAAAATTTGATGATCGATGCTCGAGTGAATTTTTAAAGCACGTGTAGATGATCTAGAGGGATCTTGCTATGGATCCTTCAAGAAATGATGGTCGGTGATTATTTTCAGTCTATCACAGCTTTAGATCATAACAGGTATGTTTTTCAATTTTATTTTATGTGCTATTTTAATTTTCATGATATCATCAGATCATATCAAGGCTCGGATCATCAGTGATGACAAGTTCCTTCATTTCAACATTGAATATTTTTATTATCTCTGGACCACCGGCTTCTACTGAGCACCCTAATACCATCAAACACTTATTTTTTGTACCAATATAATTAATTAAGGCACTAGATCCTAGCTACTATAGTTGGGGTCTTTACACCTAGTTATCCCAGACCTATATTATCATAGGGGTACTTCCATTGTAATTTTATTTGATGTGGCTCTATGAAGCATGTATTGAAAATGATAATCAAATTGTTTCAAAGTTCCTTAAAAACTGTTTTACAGGAAATTGTTTATAAATTTTCAAAAAAGATGAATTTCTATGTTTTTGGTTGATTTGTAGATATTTTTTATCATACATTTCCTTCTTTAAAAATTAGTATATTTGGATTATTTAAAAATGACCGCCTGAGAACCGAGTGTACTTTTTCCTGGTGTACTTTTGTAACCCTGATTATCCAAATAAATAGTATTATATTCATGGTTAATATTTATAATATTCATTAGTTTAATTATTCATAAACACCATTTTTAGTTCATTTTACAATTTGAACATTATTTCACATTATTATTGTAATCCTTTGTTAAAGTGAACTATTAATTGGTACATATTTGAACACATCCTAAAATAAAAAATGGTCTTGATTTTATTTTTATATTTTATTTTCAGGTCTCTCATTATATAATTAACAGTTCATGATTTTGAAGTACTTGAAGATTCACATTGGAAGACCACAAAAATGGGCTTTCATGCCAACACATTATGGGCAAAGTAAATTGTATAGTAGCCCAATAAAGAGATTGTAGCAGCCACAATCCAAGCCTAATAATTATAAAAATATAACTGAAGATATAGAACATCATGGGTAACATTTAATAAAACAGTTACAAGAGCTAATTAGGATGTTTTAATTGTGTTCCAAGTGGCCCAAGTTGGAGATAAAATTCTCATCCGGATTCTACGGCCCAGAAAAACATCCCACCAATTTAATCATATCTCGGCAACCAAAAATTACATTAGGATTAAATTTTACAGAAATCTAGTATACATCTAGATATCCATTTTTTTATTCTATGGCCCACTCTAATTATTCCATTCAGAAGATAATCTAGGCACCTCTATTCAGTGGATTCAAGCTGGATGCAAATTCAGGTCAAGGGTTGAAAAGTCTCCTCTCCCTTACTTTCCACCAACTTAGGCCTACCATACTCAAGTGGTATGCTTTGTAATCTTATGATCTCAACCCAAGACTCTTAAAATTATTATTTAAGTCAGTTTTTTTTGGATTATTTTATCATCTTAGATATTTGTTTTATTTTAATGTTATTTTTCCAATTTGATGTTGTAATCGTATTCCTTCAATTGTAAGTTTCTTGAATTACCTTAGCTTCTTTATAAAATTTCTTCATCTTCTTTTATTCTATTATTATTATTATCACTTTGATACTTTTGCCTCAAGGTTTTAACTTTCTCACACCAAACCTTGTGTAATTATTCACACAATAGGGTAGTGATCATTTTCTTTTCATTTTTTCACTTCTTCAATTCTGCCCTCATGAGTCTATTTCTCGCTTTCATTGATAGAATAGAATCAATGGATGGATCAAACACTTATGGTTTGATAAAAGGGAGTATTCAGGGTTTGTATTGGATGTTATTTATCACACCATTAATTTCTAAACACTTATTTTGATTGAAATGTTTATTTGATGATTTTAAAACTCCTTCATCCTTATTGAATTTAAGGCCACACATTTCAAGTGATAATACGAACCTTTACCTTGGAGTACTGAAAACATTGATCCTACAAGTGTATAAGTGATTATTATTATGTTTTGTTGGTATTAAACCAATAACTGATGAAGTTGTTTGATCTTCTTATGAACCCATCTCAAATATAAGAAATTGAAATCATTAAAAAAGAATTAATCTAATCCATCCTCAAGAGATAACTTGGGATCAACTCATTATCTTAATTTTAATTCACATGGACCTATTATTGTTCATTTAAAAACATCTAAAATCAACCCAAGTTAGAAACTTCATATCCAAAAACAATCCATAGAATTTACGTGTTTGTAGGTTACTTCTTAGGTCTCTAAGGATTCGACAACCCAAACTAAACTACAAGCGACTGCTTAAACCTAAAATCTTGGGTAAATTTGGGAGATATAAAATTTTGACACTGTTTCTGGGGACCTAATTAAGTCATCTCAACACCCATTATATTCTCCCTCATTTCTTCAATTATCACCCAAATTCACTTATCTTTTCCCTTTCTCATTTTTTTTCTTTTGGCGCATGTCTGCCTACACCGGTGACCATTCAAACTGTCTAGTTATGGTGGATAGTCCTAGGGTTGGGGATTCAAGTACCCCAAGGTAAATCTTTCAATTATATCCTAATCTTCCTAATACTCCAGAGTCAAAAATTGATCCCATTTCAATGAAAGTTCTTCAAAGAAACCAACTTATAAACCCGGGCGGGAACCAAAATGGAAATATAAATGAGGTAGCCCCAGACTTGGGAAATGAAGTCAATAAAACTATGAATGACTACCTCACACCTTCCTAGACCAATTCCCCCTCTTGCATTATGAATTCTTCCCTAAGATAATCTCACTATGTCTTCAAACCTCATGTACTAAACCACCTTCCAATCTTCCCTGGGATGGAGTCGTAAATGACATACCTTCATGTCAAAGAGTTTAACAACATTGTTGAAAACCATGTGCCCACCACATCAACTTGAGTCAGATAAGATGATCCTCTTTCCATTTTCACTAAAG
This sequence comes from Viscum album, assembly GCA_963277665.1. NCBI lineage: Eukaryota > Viridiplantae > Streptophyta > Magnoliopsida > Santalales > Viscaceae > Viscum > Viscum album. Next base: position 1,046,305,237 of record OY728155.1, on the reverse strand, counting down.
GATTGAGCAAAGAATTGGTTAAAAAATCTAATATCTCCATCAATCCTCTCTTGGGACCAATTGCAAATAAAATTCAATAAAAAATACTTTCCCAATCACAAAACAATTGAACTTAAAAAGATCATCCAAAACTTTTTGAAAAGGAAGGGGAGTCATTTTATAAAACATGGGAAAGGTTCAAAGACACACTCAACATGGTACCTCACCATGGATTTTCAATCCCAGAACAAGTTTTAATTTTCTATAAAGGGTTAGGTCCAAGAAACAAACAATTAATTGACATGATGTGTAATAGAAACTTTAAAAAAAATCCCCAAATGATGCTTATGAGTATCTAGAAGGATTGGTCGAACAAAACCAAGCATGGGGAACATCACCATATTATGAAAATCCACAAATAACTACTAGAATGCATACACTTAGATAAGAGTAAATCATTAGGGCTAAACTCACAACACTCACTAGGAAGGTTTAAGAGATAGACCTTAGGAAAATCCATGAAATCCAAATTGTAGAACATGTTTTCACAATTTGTGACAAACATGACCACAAAACAGAAAACTGCCCAACCATTCCATCCATCAAGGATGTCCTTCTAGGAGGACCACCTGTTGAAGTCAATTCCCTAAACTTCCAAAAGCCCCAATACCAAAACACATTCAACCTAAGGTATAATGACCACCCAGTCTTCCGATGGAAAGACAAACAACAACCTAGCCAACCACAAGGACCAAACCCCTACCCTACACAAAATTTCCAAAACCATAACCAATTCCAACCACAACCATTCCAATACCAACATCATCCTATCCAATACCAAAAACCCATATAGCATCCCATACAACAACCAAAGTATCCTCTTGGGATAAACCAACCAACAAAAGCCCCCTCCTAATATGTCCCTCTTCCAATCCTTGAGAAGTTGTGTAAACAAATGGAGAAAAAGAACTCAAAAGTATCATCCCTTAAATATTAAATACAAACCATTAAAATTGGTAAGAAACCCGTTCCTACTCAGGAAGTACCATCCTCATCTTTAAGGGGATAATACAGTTACCCAAAAACCTCTCATGAACAACTCAAAGTAGTGACTGATTTAAGAAGTGGTAAATCCATTGAGAAACCTAAAAAAGCCATTCCAGAACCATTAAAAGTGTCACAAATGCATGAAAATGATGAATAACCACCCACATATTTTAAAAACCCCAATGATAATGTGAAGGAACTACAACCACACCAAAAAATCAAACAACCTTCTCCCTTCCCTCAATGCATGAGAGGAAAATCCAAATAAGAACTGAATGAAACTTTGAGGGAAATCTTCTCCCATGTTAAGTTGAACATTCCAATTCTCTATGAAATCCAAACCATTCATACCTACTCAAAGTACCTTAAGGACTTATGCACTTTTAAAAGGAAATTTTTACATAAAAACCAAGTCCTTTTGGATGCTAATGTGAGTACCACCATTCAAGGTACCATTCCTCCAAAGTTGAAAGATCCAGGATGTCCATACATCAATGTTGAGTTAGGAGAGAACAAAGTTATCAAATCCCTTTATGATCTATGAGCCAGTGTGAACCTCATTCCTTATTCCATGTATTTTCAGTTAGGTCTCGAAGAACTCCAACCCACATATGTCACTCTTCAACTTGCTGGTCGTAGTTTTTGAGTTCTTAAGGGGATCTTAAAGGGTGTTTTGGTGAAAGTTAAAATTTTCATTTACCCACCTGACTACATTTTCCTTGAAAATCACCCAATATTAGGTCCCTAGAAGAAAACCCCAATCATCATTGGTTGTCCCTTCCTTGCAACAATCCACTCTGTTATCTGAGTCTGAAATGGGAACATGACCATCACCTTTGGAAACATGAGTCTAGATATGAACATCTACAATGAAAAATATCAAATTGGGGATGATAAAGATATCCATGAGGTTAATTTTATTAGTATTGTTGATAGTGAACTTGAGGAACATCAAGGAATTACTGAAGGATGTTTAATTCAAGAAGAGATTAATTTTCTTTGTTCGCATGAGGTAAATTTGTCTCCTTGCCTTGAATCTCTTTCAGATAGCTCTATTGATGATTTTATAGAATCACCAATCAATGATACCATTGGTGAAATCAATAACATTGATTACATACCCATTAATGAAACTGATCTTTCCAATTTAGTGGATAAAAATTATGTTCACAAGGAACTAATTTTGTCAAGAAATATGAACAAAGAAACTAAGTTCAATACAAATTCCCATACCTTATTGGAAAGTGATAACCAATATGATCTCAAATTTAATTTCATGACTTCATCACTAAAGTATGTGTTTTTAGGAGAAAATAAAGCCTTCTCTGTTTTCATTTCTTCCTCTCTTGAAGACAATCAAGAGATGATGCTTCTATATTTCCTAAGAAAGCATAAGAAAGAAATTGGATGGGACCTTTATGATATTCTTGGGATTAACCCACTAATTGGAACTCATAGAATTGATCTTTAATCTAAATCCAAACCATATTGTAAACCTTAGTGGAGAATCAATCCAAATATTATGGATGTGGTAATGAAATAACTTCTTAAGTTGTTGAAAGCAGGTATCATCTACCCCATTGTTGAGAGTCATTGGGTAAGCCCAATTCAAGTTGTCCCAAAGAAATATGGAATCACTGTGATCACCAATGAGGATAGTGACCTTCTTCCCACAAGGGTTAGTAGTTGTTGGAGATTCTGTATTGACTATAGGAATCTCAACTCTTGTACCAAGAAAGACCATTTACCCTTTCCCTTTATTGATCAAGTCCTCGAGCGAGTGTCGGTTCATCAAAAATCTTGTATCCTAGATGGATTCTTAGGGTATAATCAAATCGAGGTCTCCTTAGAGGATCAAGTAAAAAAAACATTCACTTTTCCATTTGGCACTTTTTCCTTCAAGCACATTCCCTTTGGGTTATGTAATTCCCCTGGTACCTTCCAGTGGTGCATGATGGGAATCTTCTCGGACATGGTGGGGTATTGTTTAGAGGTCTTCATGGATGAATTATCCATATTTGGGGATACTTTTTAGGGATTCCTTATAAATGTTTAAAGGGTTTTCTTAAGATGCGAGGATAATAATCTCATCCTAAATTGGGGAAAATGCTATTTCATGGTAAATTAAGGACTTGTTCTAGGATATATGGTATCTGGTAGAGGGATCAAAGTTGATAAATCTAAGGTTGAAATCATTCTTCTTCCTCTCTCTACTAAAAATATTAAGTAAGTTAGGTCCTTATTAGGACATGTTGGTTTCTATAGAAGGTTCATTAGGAATTTCAACTCTATTTCTCGACCACTTTGTTCTCTATTGGTGAAAGATTCTCCATTTTTTATTGAAAAAAAGATGTGAGGAATCATTCTCTACACTCAAGTCATCTCTTATCTCTCCGCCTATCATGAAATATTTAAATTGGAAACGTCCTTTTGAGATCATGTGTGATGTGAGTGACTTTGTTGTAGGATTAGTCTTAGGATAATGGTGTGAGAAAACTCCATGTTTCATTGCTTATGCAATAAAATCATTAAATGATGCACAAATAAACTACACCACCACTAATTAAGAGTTTCTTGTTGTTGTATTTTCCTTAGAGAAATTCAGGTCTTATCTCTTAGGATTACCCATCATTGTCTTCACCGACCATTCAGCCTTGAAATACCTTTTCTAAAAACAATATTCCAAGGCTAGATTGATTAGTTGGTTCCTTCTTCTTTAAGAGTTTGATTTAACCATTAAGGATAAAAAGGGTGTTGAAAATGTTGTAGTTGATCACCTCTATATGATGGAACTCAATGACAACTCACATCACCTTTCTATGTCTGATTCATTTCCTGATGAGAACATCTAATCTATGAGTGATTTCCCATGGTATGATGACATAGAAAACCATTTAGTGATGGGTGAAATTCCAAAATTCCTAGGGACCCAAGATAAGAGTAAATTCCTTTCTGATGTCAAACACTATGTGTTTGATGATCCTTTCCTCTTCAAGTTCTTCCCTAGCCAAGTCATTAGGAGGTGTGTCCCAGAATCTAAACAATATTCTATCCTTAAATTTTGTTATAGTGAGGCATGCGGAGGTCACTTTTCCTCTAAGGAAACTTCTTCTAAGGTTATTTAGTGCGACCTCTTCTGTCCCACCCTCTCAAGGGACTCCTACACATTTTTTCAAAGTTTTCCTAGGTGTCAACAAGTAGGGTCCATTACAAAAAGGAATCAAATTCCACTCACTCCCATCTTAGTGATTGAAATCTTTAACTGCTAGGGAATCAGTTTTATGGGTCCCTTACCAAACTCTAGGGGATATCTGTACATCCTTTTAACTGTCGATTAGGTCTCCAAGTGGGTTGAGGTCATTCCTAAAAAATCCAATGATCATCAAACTATGATTAGATTTCTCAAGGAAAACATCCTCTCTAGATTTAGAATTCCTAGGGATATCATTAGTTATCATGGAACTCATTTTTGAAATCGTCCATTATCAACACTCATGGACAAGTATGGAATTTCTCACAAAGTTTCCACTGCTTACTACCCACAGAACAATGGTCAAGATGAGTTAGCCAATCGAGAAATCAAACAAATTATTTAGGCTCGAATGGATCAAAGGCCTTATTTTTTAGTTTATTATGGATAATACCCCTTTTAAGGGTTGAAAGGGAACCCGTACATGAACCGTAGGCCCAAGGCACAAGGCCTGACTGACTCGCAATACATGACCCGAAGGCCCAGAGGCATACCATTCCCAAACATGACCCATAGGCCCAACCCACTTGAACTGCCCCTCCCCAGCTTCTATGCCATTGATCACCTAGCTCCCCACCTTGAATTTCTGATTGGATAGCATTACCCCGTACAAAGTAACACAGTGCCTGGTTCCGATGGTAGCTGCCATACCTTTTCATTCTTCCAATCTGTTTAGCTCTAAATCTGGTGGTTTTCTACTCTTGTTTCTCTGATCCTCTTCTAGGGCCTGTTCTGTGTGAACTGGGCTACTCCATGGTCTTTTGTGGCCCGAAGGCCCTGTGTCCTAAAGGCCTTTGATGACCTAAAGGCCCTTGAGACCCGTAGGCCCAAAACGGTGGCCCGAAGGCCAAAATCGGGTGAATAGTTCCAGCTACTACAGTACCGAACAGTAACTTCTACAATGACTACTACAGTACCTAGAAATTTACCTCCACCCAGTTTTGAACCTGGGTCCCTTGGATGCTAAGCAGGAGCCCTTACCACTCGGGTACGGACTCGTTGGCCAAACAAATTCTTTAGAAAACTGTTAATCCATCTAGGAAATATTGGTCAAGCAAACTCCTATATTCTATTTGGTCATATAGAACCGCATTTAAAACTATTTTAATAATTTCCCCATATATGTTGGTTTATGGTAAAGCACACCATTTTCCAATGGATATTGACCATAAGGCCTTTTAGGAAATTAAGAAAATGAATTTTGATCTCTCATTGGTCGAAACAAAAATGAAATTAGATCTCAATGAACTTGAGGAACTTAGGATGGAGGATTATAAAAATTCAAGGATCAATAAAGATAAAGTACAAGCCTACCAATATCAAAATCTTAAAACAAAACACATTGTACCAAGTAAACCTATTCTTTTGTATAGTTATAAACTTCATTTACACCCGGGAAAGTTGGGGTTCAAATGGTCAGGTCCATACATAGTGCATAAGGTGTACTCCAATGGGGCTATATAAATTTAAGATCCCACCAATGGTCAAACCTTTAAAGTTAATGGTCATAAATTCAAGCCATTCATTGAACCATTCAAAAAAATGAAGTTAATGAAATCTTGTGTGAACCAACCTTAGATGAGAAAAATACTTAGATAATTAAGTGTCTAAGTCGAGCTAGCGACGTTAAACAAAAGCGCTTCACGGAAGGAAACCCATGGTTTTCATGTTTCCAATCACTGTTAAGCATATTTATTTTAAAATAGAATTAATTAATCATTTTGATATTTAAAAAAAATAACTTAATCAATCAACTCTAAATATGATAGTACCTTAAACTATTGACTTGTTCTTTTATTATGAGTATTGGTGGGTATGAAAGGGGATCATCGTATTCATCTCTGTCACGCTATGTGATCTCTGAGTAATACCTTACCCACAAATTTAAAAATAAGATAATGTATCATCATTTTATTTTATTTTATTTTTATGTGTTTGTAGGTTAAAATAAAAATAAAAAATAATAATAATAATAAACAATTAAAATTACATGTCCTGGGTCATGGGGAAAACCCCGTCACAACCGGAAAAGCTGCGGGGACTCGAACCCAGTACTGAAGGGAGACAGGGGCACATGCTTCCCACTGACCTATGACTTATGGTGTTTCCTTCTTCTATAATTTTTGTATATATACTTATTTTACTTTTTTTATATAAATAAATTTATATATATATATATATATTCTTGTTCCTCTATGGAACTCTATGAATGAAATGGATATCAAAGGATTAAATTGGAGCAGCAATAACTTCAACTTTAACCACCGGGTGACTTCATTCCATGATCCTCATTTTCAATTTCCTTTTTGATCTCCCTTTCTCTACCTCTACCCCCTTATAAATTTTCATTTATTCAAACACTCGGAACAGTGTTATTTTAAGTTTGGGGGATGAAATAAACAATTTCTTTTATGTACAAAAAAATGATTTGAAAAAAAGTGTACCTTAATGGAAGGAAAAGTTCATTTAACCTTGAACATGATAATACACATTGCACACTTTGAAATTGAATATCAAATAATTTTTCATGCCTTTATTCTGATTTTAATGCATGTTTAAGTTTATATGCATAGATTTTGGAAAGTGCGGTTGTTTGATGTGATTTTTCACCATTTATATTTTCATCCATTTAATAATAATAAAAACGTGCACGTCCTCTGGATTGTGGGGTATTATATTGAGTTCATGGGGTCCCCCAAATAAATAGCATAGCTTTGGTGATCATTTTAGTTTTAATATGATTATTAAATAAAAAAATAAAAAAACAATAAATTTGCGCGTAGAGAAATGAAATGACCTAATGTGTGGCTTTCGGCACTTGGGGATCGTGACTCCATAGTTGTCTGTCCGGGAGTTAGTAATTGTATATCTATTTGTAGTAATTTGAATTTTTTTACTGTGTTAACTCAAGATGATGCCCGGGTATATGGAATTCACTTGGTTCCCTAAGGTCTTTGAGCCTGGGAGTTATTGGAAAATCCTCGCTACATGGGTTGACTCTATTGTGTGAAATTTTATTTACCATGGAAAAATTGAAAAAAAAACAAAAAAAACAAAAAAAATTATAAATATAAAAAAAATTGAATACTAATCTTAATATTGAAATTTTATTCCACCTAGTACTCCCATCATTTTCCCCATGAATAAAGATGAACCCCCATGACTATTGTGATACACAACACTTGATCATGATTAATTGAAATTGGATGAAATGTGGGGATGAATTTTAACAAAGGAATGGTCTTGGGATTGGGATATTCCTTTGGATCTATCTTGTTTTAAATGATTTTTATGGATTTCATAATTTTTTCATATTAGGTCTTTTGGTGAGAAATGTGTATTAAAAAGTTTTTGGAAAAGGGAATTCGAATTTCATGTTTTTTAGATACATTTTTCTCAGGACTAGAAAAACTCAAGTTGGGGGGTATGATTAGCCACTGAAATAGTCTAATATTCATTGTTAATATTTATAATATTAATGAGATTAATTATTCATAAATGTCCTTTTTAGTGCATTTTACAATTTGAACATTATTTCACATTACGACTGTAATCCTTTGTTAAAGTGCACTATTACTTGGTATATATTTTAACACATCCTAAAATACAAAATGGTCTTGATTTTATTTTATATTTTATTTTCAGTTCTCCCATTCTATAACAAAAAAATCATGCTTTTGGAGTACTTGAAGATCCACATTGGAAGACCACCAAAATGGGCTTTCATGACAACACATTTTGGGCAAAGTAAATTGGACAGCGGCCCAATAAAGAGACTGTATCAGACACAATCAAAGACTAATAATTCTAAAAATTTAACTAAAAATAGAGGAAACCATGGGGAACTTTTAATAGATCAGTTAAAAGAGCTAATTCGAATGTTTTAATGGTGTTCTAGGTAGCCCAAGTTGGAGATAAAATTCTTGGCCAGATTCTGCAACTCAGAAAAACAGCCTACCAATTTAATCATATCTCGGCATCCACAATTAAATTGGGCTGAAATTTTACAGAAATATAGGAGACATCTGGAGCTTCGTTTTTTTTTCTTCTATGTCTCACTCCAATTATTCCATCTAGAAGGTCATATAGGTGCATCTGTTCAGTAGATTCAAGCTGGTTGCAACTTTGGGTCAATGGTGAAAAGTCTCCTCTCCCTTACTTTCCACCACCCTAGGCCTACCATACTCAAGTGGTATGCTTTGTAATATTGAGATATCTACCCAATCCTCTTGAAATTAATATTTAAGGAAGTTTTGTGGATTATTTTATCATCTTTGATCTTTGTTTCATTTTAATGTTATGTTTCCAATTTGATGTTGTAATCATATTCCTTCAATTGTAAGTTTCTTGAATTACCTTAGCTTATTTATAAATGTTCTTCATCTTATTTTATTCTATTATTCTTCTTATCACTTTGATAATGTTACCTCAAGGTGTGAACTTTTTCTCACCAAACCTTGTGTAATTATTCACACAATGGTGGACTGATCGTTTTCTTTTCAATTTTTTTTCACTTCTTCAATTTCTCCCTCATGAGTATATTTCCCACTTACATTGATATAATAGAATCAATGGAGGGATAACCTGCTTATGGGTTGATCCAAGGGAGTATAAAGGGTTTTTATTGGATTTTATTTATCACACCATTAATTTCTAAACACTTCTTTTAATTGAGATTTTTATTTGACGATTTTAAAACTCCTTCATCCTTACTGAATTTAAGGTCACACATTTCAAGTGATAATACAAACCTTTAACTTGGAGTGCTCAAAACATTGATCCTATAAGTGTATAGGTGGTTATTATTATGTTGTGTTGGTATTAAAGTAATAATTGATGAAGTTGTTTGATCTTATTATGAACCCATCTCAAATATAAGAAATTGAAATCGTTAAAAAATCATCCAATCCACCCTCAAGAGATAACCTAGGATCAACTCATTCTCTTAATTTGAATTCACATATACCTATTAGTGTTTATTTAAAACCATATAAAATCAACCCAAGTTGGCCACTTCATATCCAAAAACAATCCATATAATGTACGTGTATGTAGGTTACTTATTAGGTCTCTGAGGATTCGACAACCCAAACTAAACTACAAGCGACCACTTAAACCTAAAATATTTGGTAATTTTGGGTGAGATAAAAACCCCTAGGCCTAAAAACCTAGTGTACTTTTTCCCATGGAGGCATGGTTGAGTTGGTTTTAGATGTGGAGTCTATCACTGAGGTTCCGGTTTTGAGTCATTACTATGGAAACGCCTGAGATGCATTAATAAATCACTCGTGGTCCCTCTACCCTCGTGTGGAACTAGACTGAAAGCTGAGGTGTCGTTACACTTAGTCCTATGGCTGGGGAAGTAAATAAAGCTTCTTGGTGGTGGGTGATGGCCCACCAATACCTTGTAACCCCTAGGCCTAAAAACCTGGTGTACTTTTTCCCCACCATTGGTGGTAGGGTGGTAAGGGTTTGGGGGGTTGAAAGGCAGGTCATGGGATCAAGTCCCCGAGCCTACGATTTACTGCATTTTTCTTCCTTGTGTTGTGTTCCGCAATGGCGGATGTAACCAACCTAGTAACAATGACCATCGATGGAATACTTGGTGGGATCCCACTTGGCATGTTTTTCTCACAACATATTCATACCCTTGGGTGTGTGTAGACCATGTTTTGTTTGATACAGGAGATTGAAAGGTGCTTTTATGAGGAGGATGATACATTAGTTAGCTAGGTTTGGGAATCAAGTGGTGAGTTAGTGGTTCCCACTTTTCAAATAAATATGGTGGTTGTTATCTTCTGTACTATGGTTACTCTTGGATCGTGTACTTGGTTTTTGGTTTGTTTTTCTAGTTATGTATCGCTTTTATGTTGTTTGACTCTGTTATGACACTTCCGTTTCATTTATGTCATGTTGGTGATTTTATCTCATTTGGAAAAACTATTCCTTAGTTTATCCTTGTTGCCTGGGTAATTGTCGCCAGCCCATGTGGATCGGGGATGCCCCAGGGGTCTTATTGTGGATCAATTAGGAACCTAGATTGATGGTTCATTCGGGTTGGTTTGTGACATTATGAATTCCTTTAGTCTTTCATAGGTAAAAAACATTGTCTTCCAACAGCTTCTGGATAAAGCGGTACTTCAGCTGAATATGTTTTGCCTGAGAATGAAACATTAGATTTCCGACCACGTGAATCACTCTATATAAACTACAAACAATATCCCAACTTCTAGTGCACTTCTGAGATCCATTAGTAACCCTTTCAGCCACACCAACTCCTTTATTACTTCTTTCAAAGAGACGCACTTTGCTTCCATTGTTGAGACTTCAACCACCAGTAAAATCTTTGACATCCATTTGTCATTCAAAACAAATGTCTACAAAAAACTGAAGGTTCTATTTCGAGTGTTTAAATCCCCTCCAAAGTACAGTCTGCAAAACCATTAAAATACTCATATATTCCAAAGAAAAGTTCTATGCTTCTAAAAACCTTCAAATACCAGAGAATTCACTTCACAACCTCACAATGATCTCTTTTAGGAAACGATATAAATCTGTTGATGATTGAAGTGCCTTTAATATTTTATATGACTATCACATCATTTTTTTATAGAAATATTGTGTTTTAATTTCAAAATATGCTTTTTATGTTCACATATTGTGTTTGGAGGTTCTAGAGTTTAATTTTCAATTCATTGAACTATTGGATGAAATTATTCAATTTTGGAGTCTAAATGGATAATTGTTCTTCACTATGAATTTTCATATATATCTTTGTGAAAAATTTTAATGTCGGGTGAATTATTTAGTGTAATCTATAATTTTAAGATATTTTGTGGATTTTAGAAGTTTAATGATTAAAATACCATTTTTTAAATTTTGAAATTCAATATTGAGATTTAGTTTTAGTTTTATTTTGTTATGATTTAATTGAAATATTAATTCTGGAATTTTTTGGAGAAAAATGATTTTAAAATTCTAACCATTTTCTTCACTTTTAAATGGAGTATTTATCTATGTGTGGAGCAAACCTGGAAGCTGAATTGCAGCTCCACTAACATAGCTATTTTTCCAACTGATTTTCACATACCCAATTGGTAGTGGAAGCCATGGATCCAATTATAGGAATATATCTATGTAGCCAATGTGGGAGGGATCATGTAGACAAATTTTAAATCCTCTTCCCATTTATCTAATTGGACTTGTTGTTCACATGGCCAAAATTCAGAAAGAGGACACCACGTACTCGATTTTCCAGATCGCAAGATCAAACATGAGAAAGGTCAAAGAAACTTCAAACTAAATCGATCTTGAAGATGATGAATTATTTATTTAGGACCGTACCAAGGTTTGAAGAACAAATTTTGATTGGGATATGAGGTATAGTGATGAGTCATTGTAGAGGATGGAGAAGATGACATCGTCAAACGCTGAGGACCCTATGCCTTGCAGACCGGTAGATCGAGGAAGAACCAGCGATGGAGATCTGAGATTTGAATCAAAGCTAAAGAAGAAGAACTCAAGGTTTCACCTATCTAAGCTATTGTTCAAACCTGTTCACTGATGGAGATCTGAGATTTGAAGAGGGGCATCAATTTCGATGTTCACTCAGATTGACTAAAGAATGTTGGGGTTAATTACTTAAACCCTTAATAAACCAAGATCCACTATTCGGTTTTTGATGGAGATCAAAATGGTGAGTTTAATTAATAGATTATTTATAATTGTACTGGATCAATAATGATAAACTTTACATGAAAGAAATTAAATAGAAAAATAGATATAACGTGCTTCAGCCCCAAGGGGACTTACGTGCACGGTGAGAACACCACCAAGGAAACCATTTTATTTAGAAAACAAGAAAGGAAACAAGCAGCAATTACAGACGTGAATGAAGAAATTAAAGGACCGCAGAAACTATACGAGGAGGTTGGGCTTGTTAAACTAGGTAGTAGTGATCAATGTTGTCATGTAGAGTTATCCTCATCCACTCTTATACAAACTCACACACACACGCAAGTATGATATAGCATCATATATATCGAAGAAAAGATAAATTGTTACAGAACCAAGATCTACAAACTAGAACTTGGTCACAATTATAAAAGAATGTAAATCGTGTTACCACTTAAATCATAGCCATCAAAATACCCGAAGTTGAGATGATCCCCACTGAATCTCCATTGGATAAGTACTCTGGTTGCAGGAGGTGGCACGTACAGCGGCTACGGGGAGTGCAAGTGCCCAGAGGATCCTGGAACGGTCCTTCTTCTACTTCGCAGAGCCGGAGAAAACTACGTACACCAAGAGATATCTTAGAACCATGGAAAAACTGTTGAAGCATACACATCCTCAGGGAGAAAACCATGAAATCAATACGCAACAGAGAGCCATCATTCAGTTCTGCGGAGGCACGGGATGAAGGCAACGTGGACAACCAATATCAAAAGGGTTTATTCACATGACCATAAAAGATACAGTGCACAAGATGGATGGAACAACGTTATTGGTCGGGCGGCATAAAGAGTGGATCCAGGCTGGGCGAAGAAACACACCGAGGTCTCACCATCGTCATTGGATCAGAAATAATCAACAGTTCAGAACAGGACCGCTAATATGTAAGGAAAACATTGAACTGGATCACGTGCACCGCCGGTTTAAAAAATAAAGGTTGAACCGAAACCCGAAAAACCACGTAGGTAGGAATGCCATTCAGAAATCAATAAAATAAAACTTAATTGTAATATTTCATTTCAATCAACATGTAGGTGAATGTTTAACAAATAAGAAATGAGATATATACAAGGTTGTTGAAGACCAACGAATCTGCGATCAAGATCCGGTCAAGCCCATTGAAGATAAAACTAAGCCTCCTTCTTTGTTTCAGTTAGAAGAATATTACACCACCAATATGATTGAAGTCACTCTAAAATCATGACTTTTTTCACAAAGAACCCTATCCAGATCTGTAAAACTGAGTGAGGAAGATGTGCTTGAAAACCACTATCCCACTACCATTTTTGAAAATGTGAGATGAAACTAACCCACTCGACCAATCTTCATAAAGAATATGGATCAATTATGAGTCAAGCTTGCTAAAGTGGATGAACCTAACATTGATATTGGAGGAGATGGCCCGAGATTGGGAAAAATTCATGTTTATTCGAACCAAGAATAGGTCAATTTATTGAAGGAGAGATAATATATCTCTGATTCTATTAAAGGAGATGAACCTGATAGACACTTTTTGATAAAGATTCATCTGAGTTCATGAGAATATGTTGAGTTTTTGATGAAAAAATACCACATTATCTTTTGAGGGTGACCGACTTTGAGTAGTCAGAAAAGACCTACTGTAGATTTTGTAGGGGTGATGACCTTTGATAACAACCCGTCATAAAAGACCTGATGTAGTATTTTTTGTCCACCTAAAAATAAATATTTAATGTATTATTCATGGATTTAGTTTATCCGACCGAACCACGTTAAATATTTATGTGCTCTGGTTGTTTTGATTTCTTGTTTGTGTGCAATTTTTTGAGAGGGTGAGTGTTTTCACCCCTACAAAGTGGTATCAGAGGGTGATTTCAATTACCTGAGAAGGAAATCGCATGTGGTGTCTGCACTTCTAGGTGGTTTTCTAAGATTCACCTTTGTTGTTTTCATTTTCTACTCAGCGCTGGAGTCGTGAACATCAGTATTGATGTTCATAAGTTTGAGTCATCTGGTTTGATTTAAGTTTGTCCCCTATATTTTTCTTTGGTTTGCATTTGTGGTGAGAATAGGAGGGGAAAGAGGATTTGTAGTGCGCGTGAAATAAAAAAGTGAAATTTGTGTTTTGTCCAACTGCATGTGAATAAAAATATATATATAAGATAAGGGTTTACGGGCGTGTGAGGCGCAAAATAAGAAAATTTGGTTTTTCTTTTTGACTTTTGTGTATTTGAAAGTAAAAAGGTAAAAAGGGATTTAATAAAAAAATTGAGTGGGGATGGGTGATAATTTGAGGGGATTTATTTTGTTGGAAATTTTGTGGTGTCTTTTTAAAAAAAGAATAAAAAGAAAAATATTCGGGAAGAAAATTTTGATATTCATTTGGAATCCTATTTGGAAAATTAAATAGTCGATTTCACCATTTTCGACTATTCTGGATTCATTAGTGTTGTCCATTTTTTTTGGAAATTATGATATGTTTTTATAATGGAGAATCCTGAAACCAAAAGTAGTACAGTACTTCCCTGAGAGTCTATTCTAGCTACACATGTTGGTACTAAAAATACTCTCGGACATAGAAGTATGATGTCCAGCACCAAATTTGAGGTGGATAAGTACAACAGGACAAACAACTTCATCATGTGGCAATGTGAAGTTTTGGATATTCTAACTCAACAGGAGTTATATATCACCTTGGAATAAAATCCCACCAACATCTCCAGTGGTGATTGGAAGAGACTCAAATTTCAAGTCTGTAGTACGATCCGGCTTTTCTTGGATAAAGATCAGAAATACAGAGTTATGTGAAAAACTTCAGCAAAAATCTTGTGGAATATTTTGGAAAATAAGTATATGGATAAAAGCATTGAAAATTGGTTGTGTATGAACAAAAATTGTTCAAATTTTAGTAAAATCAAGATATGTCTTTGATTGAGCACCTTGATTCATTTAATAAAATCCTAACAGATTTGAAAAGTTTGGAAGTAACAATTGGAGATAAAAATAAGGCTCTATTGTTTTCGAACTCTCTACTGGAGAGTTTTTATCAACTTACTAAAACATTGTTGTATGGTAAGGATGAGGTAGAATTTGTTGATGTTTAAAATGTCTTAGTTAATAATGAGTGCAGGTGGAAGGACAAGTATGACCATTGGAATTCTGAATCAAAGGTATTGATGACAATTAGAGGAATATCATCTGACAAGAAATTTTGAAGATTTAGAAGAGATGAATCATGGCCAACGTCAAAAGTAAAGTCCATATTTAGATTTCCAACAAAATATGAGTGTGTCTACTATCATGAAAAAGGGAACTAGAAAAAGGATTGTCCCAAAATTGGGAAACCAAAGACAAATGTTGTAGAGAGAATCAAGGATGTTGAAGATATTTTCCTCGTTTCCTCGACATTCAAACATTTAGAATGTTGGATTCTTGATTCAGGTTGTTCATTCCATATGTACAAAAATTGAGATTGGTTTTAAAATATCAAGGATTCTGATGAAGGTTTGGTGTTTATGGGAAATAACCACCCTTTCCACATGAGAGGTATTAGAACGATTTGGTTGAAGATTTATGATGATGCAACTCGATGCCTTATAGATGTAAAATATGTATCGGAATTTGAGAAGAACCTCATATCGCTTGGATTTTTGGATAAGCTTGGTTATTGGATAACCATTGAAGATAGATTCATAAAAGTTATCCACATTGCACTTCTTATGATTAAAGGTATTTAAAAAGGTGTTTTTTATTATTTTAATTCTAGTACTGTTACATGTGGATCAGTGACATCAAATAAGAGTAACACCACTGGTAAAACATGAAAGACTATACGAAGACCATCCAAGTATGGAAAATTGGTTAGTTATTCTCTTTCTATAGTTGAAGATGGTGTTCCAAATTACTATCGAGATGTTTTTAATAGAAAAGAAATGAACCATTGGAAGTCTGTTATGAAAGAGGATATGAATTCAATGCATCAGAATATGATATGGGATCTTGTTCCTCCCTCGAAGGACAAGAAGGTTGTTATAGGGATAAAGTTCCAACATTATTTGGACTCTATAAATATGTCTCATACAAGAGATGCCTATGGGAATTGGTAAGGTAGCAACAACAAAAAGATTTGTTTTAGCAGCAGTAGGAAAATGTGTTTCAGTTACATGATGATTTTTTTGAGCGGTAAAATGGTGATATTTTTCATCAAGGTGGATATTGTTGAGTTTTTTTATGAAAAATACCACAGTCATGTTGTGGTGGGTGACCTCCTTTGATGACTATCTGCTAGAGGAGACCTATTATAGCAGTTGGTGGCTGCCTCGGAAGAAAGATCTACAAGATATGGTGTCGCTGAAGAAGAATGGGTGCAGGAGTTAGTGATCGCCTTAAGAAATTTTGAAGCGGCCATTTGAATTCATTCCTCTACTCTGGCTATAAATTGATGTTCCCTTGTGTGGGATATGAGAGGAGAAAAATATGGGAAACTTGTAATATGTATATTCCAATTTGAATAAAAGTATTTTCTGCCTTCCCCGTGGACGTAGGTCATCTAACCGAACCACGTTAAATCTTTGTGTACTCCACTTGTTTTGTTTTCTTGTTTGTGTGAGATTATTTGAGAGGGTGAGTGATTCCACCCCTAAAAAATGTGTCACTGTTTTGATTTATTTTTCATGTGGTTGAATGAATTAAATTTTAAGAACTGATTTGATGAAGACTATGCACCACCTAAGTTTTTATTCTCGTTGATGAGTGATTCGTTTTAAATGAATAAAATGAGTTAAATATTTACCAATACTAAATCATGGAAAGTTCAAGCATGAAGGGGATCCTATTAAGTTCGAGTTCACTATTGGAGTTTGTAGATATCTAGATCGCTAGTTTTTGTATATTGATTTGGATATTTGATGTCAAATTGAAGATGATGGGGGCTCCAAGTTCTTATTTGTTACGACTGCCTAATCCAAAACTGGAATGCATGTTAGTTGTTTGACTGAATTTTTTAATGAAGTTGTTGGTTTGAGGATGCTCATCTGGAATCAGTAAAGATAGAAATTGGTAGGCCTTTAAAAATATTATACTATCAAAATTTGGTTCCAGAACATGGATTTGTTATTGAGGTTTTTAGTGCTTGAATATTGGGTAATTTAATGCTAATGAAGGCATTGTGAATTGGTTGGAGAATTTTTTTAAACTTTTAGTTTAGTGACAGATGCCTGAAATAAATATTGGAAAACTATACAGTGTCAATGATGACTGGCATGTGACTTTAGCATATAAAATTTTGTGTACTTCTAGGATTTTATAAAGGGAAATTGGAGTAGAAATAGTAGGATACTATAGAACTAATTTGTGAATGAATACACTAAGAGAAATTGGGTGTAACGACCCGAAATTTTGAATAAATTTTGTTTCCTAAATTTGTGTGTTATTTTATTTTATACTCAACAAAACTATTTCATTTAATAAAATGAGTATAATTAAAATAATACCATTGGGTTTCGACTGTTATATGACTATTAGTCAATATGACCGTTGGAAACTAAATGTTGTGATTATTGTCTATAAATACAAGTGATATTGATTAATTAATATAGAAAGAAGATTCAATGGCCCCATCCAGTAGTCTCGGGCTGATCAAAGCCCATCTGACGGAACTCGGGAAGGAGGTATCACCTTTGGGCTTTACTCTGGACCAAACCCAAGACGAACTTCATCGTGTGAAGCTGAAATGGAATTTCCTTCACGAGAAGTTAAAGCTGATAGAAATCACTACTCGGGAAATGTTGGCCGAGCCGCCCCAAGATTCTATCACCCTAGAACACCTTACTCTTAGGTCATATTCTGGTGTTATAAGGGGTTATGTAATGAGACAGTAACTGCCTTCTGTAATCCTTTGATTTAAATAAAAAAATTGATGTCTTCTTATGGTGAAGTTTTTGAATTTTCAAATGTCTGGATAAATATAGTATGCATATTATTGATGAATTCTAGAAAAATGATATTTTAAAATATTTTTGTAAACCATAAATAATTAATAATGTGTAATGATTTTCAAAAAATGGTCTTATACAGCTATGTTCAGTATGAAATTTAGAGTCTAATAAGATCAAATTAATTTTTGGTTAATGGTAAATTATGAATGGTGATTTTATGCTTATGATTAGTAATGTGACCAAATGGATTAAGTAACTTTACTTAATAAATTATTAATATAATTTAGGCACCTTGATTAAGTAATTTGATTCAATAAAATAGGTAAATAACTGTTTCAGAAATTATTGGTTAAGTATTATTTTTTTTGGGTGAATAGTGTTTTTTATTTAAAAATTAAATTAAAAATATTTAGAAAATTATTTTCATAAAATGGAGTTCAGTTTTGAAATCAGAGCATCAATATTTGGTTAATGTGAAATTTTGGGATTTTTCTGAGACAGTTGAATTTTCAGTGAATAGTGTTTTTATTTAAAAAATAAATTAAAAATATTTAGAAAATTATTTTCATAAAATGGAGTTCATTTTTGAAATCAGAGAATCGGTATTTGGTTAAGGTGGATTTTTGGGTTTTTTTTGAGAAAGTTGAATTTTCGGTGAATAGTGAAAATACAGTTTTGAGTTTCTGGTGTTTAATGAAATCATTAAGGATGTAATAATTATGCAACAATTATGGTTGACTTATGAATAGTAATATAAGGTATTAGGTGTCCCAAGTGTCCAATACCATGGGAAAATACCATGGGCAAGCCCGTGGTTTTTCCAATACCACCGATGAGGTGTCCCTTAGCAATTAATGCTTTGTCCCCTCACTTCTCCTATGAATACCAAGCCTTTCCATCATTCATTTCATTTCCAAATCCTCCCCAATGAAGTTCTGGTCTCTTTAACTCCTAATTATTCTTCCCAATGTGCCCTCAAGCCTCCCAAGGTCCCAACCTTCAAGCTTTCGAAGTTACTCTTCAAGGTAAGGGATCCTTTCACCCTCCTCTTTTAAGTCATGACTTCCTTTATGTTGTGTCTTATAATTTCCATATCTTTATGTTGAGGGTATGTTCTTATATGTTCTCATTTCTGTCCATTTCATGTATAATTATTTAGATACCTTCTCCACTTTCATCAATTTGTTTTTTCTGAATTTTTAAGTGACGTCGTTAGGCTGCCGAATTTTTCGTAAAAGAAATCACATCTTCTCTTTTCTTTCATGTTTCATTTTTCATGTGGTATGTCATTCAAATATCCATACCATGATCTTATTCAGTACCCATATTGTATTATGAGTTATTTATGAGTGGGTGACCCTTGTCCCCTCTCTTTTCAATGTTTTCTAAAACCATGTTATATAGTAGTTATGCTGTAGAAATTTCATCTCAAAATTTCTATCTCTTCCTCCCAAGAAATTCTATTGTTTATTTATGTGAATACCCAAACTTATTTTTTTTTCATGTGTGTTTATAAATGTATAAATATGATATATTTGATTCTGTAATTGACATACATATAACCCTCACTCCCTTTCCATGGGTTATAAATGACATAATGATCTTATTTTTAAGCTCTTTTTTAAACGTCGCGATTTTGACATGAAACCCATTTCTTTGATTCCATTTGGGTTATTTATGAAATTTTTTATTATGATCTATGTGGATCACCTGAAAGTAAAGACATATTAAGGGTGTTCCCAGATATTTCTCTAATGCATTGGGTAAATAATTAACCTCTAGAGATGACAAGTTTTATGATACCTTGGTGAATAACCTTGGTAATTTTTATGACACCTTGGGGATGGACCTTAGTGATATGTTCATGAATGTCTAAATGAAATGTTGTATCCACATATTCATGTTATGATTCAAGTTCTTTTAATTGTGATATGCTTATTCTTTCATTGCTCATGTCTTTATGTTTTTATGCAAGTTCTTATTAATATCACAAGTACATTGATTCCCTTGTTTACCCTTATTGGGCCTTCTTCTCACCCTTTCCTTTGATGTCTATCTCTAGGATATGAGATGCAGTAAATGTACATAGTATTAACCTTTTATTAAGCCTTACAAGTGGTTTAGAATAATGTTTTATTTTTTTTCATGTATTATGTTCCTGATTTCCAAGATACTGGACTTTAAAGATCCTCTGTTTGTAAAATGTAATGAAAAGTTATGTATTAAAAAGGTGGGATGCCACATTGAGGATCTGAAGTAGAGGGGAAAACAAGAAGTTTCATGGAAAACATGGGCATGAGCTTCATCAAGGGTCCATTCCAAGGATGAAAATATGGAAATACATGCATCTCATTCGAGAGAGATGATACTTTATTTCTCCTTTCATTTTCATACTCACTTTCACAATTTTTCTTGTATGTGTATCATTTAAATTTCTTACATGATATGATTTAAATTCTTGAGGGAATTTTTAAATGATGTTTCTTATTTTATTGAATTTTCTTGGAAAATATTTTCCTTCTACAACCTATCCTTTTTTATCACGTCTCTTGAGAAAGAATTAATTGCTTCACAATTCTTGAGAAAGATTGTGATTTATTTCATTATTAGTCATAATCACAAAGAGAGATTAAGTCATTACCAAGGTTATTATTATTATTTTTTAATCAGATTTATTTTGCGGTGGTTCTAATAACCACTGCTAACCATCATTTTTTTAATTGATGTCTTATGAGAAAAAAAAACATTACACAATGAATTGGAGTTTTATATTGGTGAACCCATCATAAAATGTGTCACGAACCAACCCAGGTCGACCCTAAACTGGTCACCCAAGAAGATTCGCGGCAAGGCCTGAGAGGTGTTCTCGATCCTGTCGGGCTGGTGATAAGCGCCAGGGCATCGACAAAGACGATTGAATTATTTTTCCCAAGGTAAATAAATAATAGAATAGTAAATAATAAAGAGTAGTGCAAAAAAGAAAAACCAAATGAAATGACTAAACAAGAACCAAATAAAATTAAACTAACCAAACTCGACGTTCGAACTAACTCCGTGTGACCCCACGAGTCACTCCCTGACTCAAAGATCAAGTGTCTCCCATGGAAAGCGCACCCAAGTCGGAGCCTGCACAAACACTAAAAATAGAAAAGAACTATAGGTGTGAGTAATAAAACTCGGTAGGCTAGCCCGATAACTATTCCCAATGCACTACCTTTAAAATAAAAGAAACACCATTTCAAGTTTGAACTACAATGTATAAAAGTATGTTTTTTGGCATATTTTACTTAAATACAAAGTATGAACCATTACCCTTAACCATTTTCAAATATAGGTTCTTTTCATTAGTGTCAATGGAATTTTAGAAAGGGAATGTGGTGTTTATATTTTCAGATTTGTACAAAGAGGATTAAACACTTTCATTTGAAAACTATTTTTAGAAACCTAATCAAAAACAGTTTACCACTTTCCAAGGAAAACATTTCACAACAATGCATAAGAGTAATTACACAACAAGGGCAATGTAGATATTAATACTTGTACTATATTCATCACTTCAAGTAACTGAAAGTCAATGGACATGGGTGAAACTATGAGATCAAGAATAATTCAGAAGACACAAATACATGAGACCTCATCCTCATTGACATTTCACACACGATGAAATCAAAACTCTCCAAATGCTTGGCCATCCTTTCTCAGGTAGGCCGAGGGAAAATCTCATAGCAATAAACCCAATACATCCACCTACTATGGTCCACTGGTCAGTACCATAACCTACCAGTGTGGCAATCATTCTCACAATATTCTCTCAATATGTCAGGTTCCCATGTCTCAAGTATTTAAAAAGAGGGTGAGCCAACCGATACTAGTCGAGCATCCAATCGCATATATATATATAATGAACAACAGGCATCACCCTGAGCCACTCCAAGGACTAATCTCATACCATTTATCAATGAACATAAAGAGTCCGACATTAGAGACTCTCATAATGGATCACGAGGATTCCTTAGTAAGGACACCCAATCCATTATACACACACAGTTATGGCATGAGAAACATCCACATGAGGGTTTCATAATAAATAATTTTCACTAATTTTCATAAAGTGGCCAAATGGGCCCTTAAACATTCCATAAAATCATTCTCTACCAAAGATGCAAACCGATTTCTAAAGAGGTGCAGGATACACCACTTACTATATAAATTCATTTGTAAAACCCCTTTAAAACATTTCTGGAAAACTTTAAAACAAAAACCAAACTTTATAGAAATGCCAACCGAGCTATGATTTTTGTTAGAAAACAACCCAAATTTTTAGAAAGTTAACTTCACACTTCACTTAGCGTAAAACATTTGAAACCTTTTCAAGAACCCAAAAGTCCATTATTTCACAAGAAACACACTTATTATCAAGACAAAACACTTTTAAAACCCATAAAAAATCCCCAAAACATAATTTCACATGCTGCCAACACTTTAATCAAGACAAAAAAACACATTTTTTTATCACTTTTAACACCAAAAAGCCAAACGGGAACCATTCCAAAGACCAGGCATGCAATGCTTAGCAAACAATTTCAGTTAAAACTCACAAAGTTATAAAACACCAATTTACATGTTAGGAACTCATTTAAAATACTAAAATAGGTTCTAAATGTCAAAACTCCGGAGTGAGACAACAATACATTTAATTAAACAACCAACACACACAGCTATAAAAAAACAACGCAATTTAATACGAAACTGGAAATCACTACCATTTTTTTACCCTATATAATTATTTTAAGGATCAACAACAGTATTCAAAATGTGTGGCAAGTAAAAATACCATGATATAGATGAATCATTAATTATAAAAGGAAAGTGAAAGAGGGAATCCTACCTCGAAACTAAGGCGCGATGACAGCATAAACTCAGAAACCAGCACGAAGCTTCACTCGTACCTCGACCGTGCACTCCAGAAGCAGAAACCAACCCAACGCTACCAAAACGAACCCAAAAAAATAATTATTATCCCCAATCAATTAAAAACCACAAACTGACTGAAAGTAAAATTAAGGATAAGGAGTATTATACTGGAGGGGCTGCGAATGGAGAAGGGGGAGCACGCAAGGGATGAGTCGGAAGGTATGCGACGACAAGGGCGGTCATCAAAAAAAACACAGCAAGGGAAGGGGGCCGCAGGCTGGGGCTGTGTGCGCTGAAGGATGGCAGACCAGAGGTGGCTCATCGGTGTTATGCGCATTGGCCGAAAGAGGTCTGTCTGGATAGAAGAGGGTTAGTCGGGGCTTCGGCTAGCTAGGAGAGTTGCCGAAGGTGCACTCCACACCAGGAGGAGGTCACGTCATTGGGTGCTTTGGGAAGGAGGGGGGATTCTTCGTAGGTTTCGTGCGGAGGTGCAACCAGAAGCAGGTCGGTCGGGAGGAGGTGGCATCTAAGGTTGGTCAGTGTCGGTGAAAGAGGGAGGCAGCGGGGTCACCGACTCCGAGGGCTGTTGGGGTGCACTGCAAGGGGAAAGGGGATCTAGTGGTGTTTCTGTGAAGGATGAAGGGACGGATGGATGGGGCGACGCTATGGGGAAGGAGCTGTTGGGGGCTGGTATGAAGAAGGAGATGACTAGGAGGGGGGAACCGCATGCAGGGGAGAGGAGTCCGGCTGCTGCAAAGGAGGCAGCAGCTGGGTGTGTTCCGCGCACAAGGGGATGAATGGGGGGAGGGTTAATTGGAGAGAGGAGAAAAAAATCTGGCCAAATACCCTAGAACACAAGAAAAAAATAATAATAATAAACACAACCAAAGGAAAAAAAGGAAAACCAAATAAAATTGTTATAAATTAATAATAATAATAATAACAATAATAATAAAAGGAATAATAATAATATTAATAATATTAATAACAACGAAAATAATAATAATAATAATAATAGTAATAGTAATAATAATAATAATAAAAGTAATAAAAATAATAATAATAATAATAATAATTCAACAATAAAATAATTTCTAACAATTGCTTTAATTAATATAATAACATTAATAAAAATGCATAATAATAAAATTATAAATTTAAGTTTTTACCTAAATAAAAATATTAACATTCTTAATAACCATGAAAAAAAGGAATTTAAATGACACAATAAATTAACATTTATTTATTCTTTTTAATTCTTCAAAGATGAAAAGGCCACATAGTTGCCTGGGTGAAGTCGCGCGGTGTCGCGCTCTGCCCGTGCATCCAACGATGTCGAACCCAAAATGAACACTTTTTAACATATACTCAAAATTTTCGTGTGGGACTGAACACGAACCCAACAAAAATAATTTAAATCCAAATAAATCATAAAATAAAATAAATGCACGAGTCGGGGTGTGAAAATTCTCCCATCATAACGCTTTTCGTCCCCAGAAAGCCACAAAACTATCCACCTGATCGATCAACACCTAAGGATTCAACATAAACATGATCTAACCTCTTAACCCATGGACATCACACTGACCACCAGAGGGACTCAACCTCATCACCCGAAACAGATCACCAGTGGAGGGGAGGTCTGATTGGACTCCCCACTATAAGAACTCAACTATCATTCGATAACAACTTAAGAGAAAACCCAAAAAGATGGTGGGTCTCCCCTCCATAAAGGACCAACCTAATGGCGACCAAACGGAAATCCAACTTAGACCTGCACCAGGCCTTACTCAAGCTAGAAAGAACACAACAAGGACATTTAAACCACTCACTCTCGTCTGAATGGGATAAGAGATGAATCGAAAACTCTACATGAACCAAAAACCATTACCCCATGGGCGGGGGGGAAAGAGGATTGGATCAATGAAACCACGACAGACAACTACTGACAACTCACCACTTCAAGATGGACACAAACCAAAGTCGCAACTGTTTCACATGGGTGGTCCACGCATGGTCACTAATCAGCAACTTGCATCAAAAAATGCACAATTAGTGACACTGCGTCAGGGATAAGTCTATCACACTCTTTTTTGATGAGAGAGAATTTACAATGACAGAGAAACCACAACAGACACGCTAAAACTGCCTCGCCACAACGATAGAGGCACAACCTTAACCAGACTCCTTAAAATTCCCCTAGAGTTCTTGACTATGCGTCAGCTTCACTCCGAGGCCTTTTGTCTGGAGCTCTGATGGATGAAGCATCTCCTGCCTCACAGTCAGGTTTTGATAATACTAATAAGAAACATACACCATTTTATTTGACAAAATAAAGGACAAGATTTTAAAATGAAAATCATACTGGCATTGAAAACCAGAGTTCATTAAAAGACCCACGACATTCTCATACATTTCAAAACCCAGAACACCATCAGTACACTACAATGATAAGATATCCTTTACACTGGAAGGAAACAGACACATGAAACTTTAAACAAAAACCCAACAACACATCACTTCTGAGAATTTCCTCTATGACGCTTTCTAGAAAAGCCCTGACCAAATCATTGTAAGTGACCCAAACATCTGCAAGCATGAAAGGGATTAGGAGTACTTGGGCAGTATGGACTCTTGTGACCTAGCTTATCACACTGATTACACACGAGGATCTCTCTCTCTGAAGAGGCTGATGAAAGATCCTGAGGCCTTTTTATTCCATGAATTTCTCCTTACACTTTCAATTTCCTACTCATCTCCTTTCCAGAATCTTCACCACTACTCCTAGGAATTGAAGGGGGGAGGAATAATTCAAGAGCTTTCGCCATCATGGCTTCGACATGGAAATCTTGTCTCACCGCATCGAAAAAAGAAGTTAGGTTGGACTCTGACACCTTCGACTGTAGATCGGGGCAGAGGCCCTCCTCGAAGCATCGAGCCTTCATGGAGTCATCTGTGACATATCATGTATCATAAGGGACTAGCTCCACAAAGAGCTAGAAATATTTCAACATAGATCTGTCACCCTACTACAGATAACACATCTCCATCCTCTTTCTCACCCTTTCTTCTTCATAGAAATATTGACGAATGAACAAGGGCTTGAAAAACTTCCAAGTAAGCTCTTGATGGGGCTTGTTCTGAGCTGCTGACTTCCACCACATCCATGGTGAACCTTCAAGCATGAAGTTTTCAAACTTGACCTTCAACGACTCGGGAAACTCAATGAGGTTAAAGTCCCTTTAGATCTTTCGCATCCAATCCATCTCTACAGAAGGGTCCGCTTGACCATAAAAGAGAGGTGGATTTAGCTTCCAAAACTCAAGAATAAAATCCTGAAGTTGATCAACCGTACTAAGATCACTCATCGAAGCTTCAAGGGGATAACTGCTGGACAAGAAAAGACAAAAACTCAATCAATACCAACTCAATAAATAAAATCCTCAAAATCAAACACCGCATAGGTAACAATATCCAAACACAAGAAAACAAGCTATCATAATATAAAAAATTTTCTTTTTGAAAACATATTTAATTTAAAACAATATTGGTGGGTTAAACCCTCATTATTGGTATTCTTTAGGGTCTCACTCACATGCATGTATCTGTGCCGCCCCAGGCATCCATCTGCCATACGAGACATCTGTTCATATTTCAACATACCACTATGCATGTGAGCACCCCTAGGAATGCCAAAGACAAAACAAAACAAACTCATTTTCCAAAAGCAAAACATTCATCCCATTTCCTTTAAAAACAATTTCTAAATTAATCATGTCATTTCAAACAACCATTTTTTTTAAACCCAATTTTTCTGATACAAACAACTTCCAGAATTCAGAAGAGGCCCAAAACAACTCAAATAGAGAACTAGTGTCGGTGGGTGACTTGACCATTTGGTTGGAGACCATATGCCAAACACATCACCGACACGAAGAGCCTTTTTAGACCATGCCCCTAGCTCCACAAGGCTTTCCAGGCTATGTGGATTACGAGGACTATTATCCCAACTCCCCTTGTCATATCCCGATCAAAACACATTTCATAAAAACCCAAAAGAACTAATTAAACCAAACTTCCCATGGAACCCCGAGGATCATCACGAGAAAGAGTTCGCGACGCTCTTCCTACACCTACTCCTCGAGTCCCGAAGATCCTACTCCATCTACCTTGACATCCAAAATAATAAAGGGTGCTATGAAAAGTGAGGTATACTAAGAGCTGAACATCCCCTAATGCCATTTTTTCACGAACCAACCAGGGTCAACCCTGAACCGGTCACCCAACCCGATCTGCGGTAAGGTCCGTGAGGCGTTCCCGATCCTCCCGGGCTGGCGACAAGCGTCAGGGCATCAACAGAGATGATGGAAACAATTTTTCCCAAGGTAAATAAATAAATACATAGAAAATAATAAAGAGCAGTGCAGAAAAGACAAACCAAATGAAATGACTAAACAAGAACCAAATAAAATTAAACTAATTGAACTCGACGTCCGAACTAACTCTGTGTGACCCAACAGGTCACTCCCCAACTTGACGATCAAGCGTCGCCCAAGGCGAGTGCACCCAAGATGGAGCATGCACAAACACTAAAAACATAAATGAACTATAGGTGTGAGTAATAAAACTTAGTAGGCTAGCCCGATAACTATTCCCAATGCACTACCTTTAAAATAAAATAAACAACATTTCAAGTTTGAACTACAGTGTATAAAAGTAAGTTTTTCAACATATTTTACTTAAAAACAAAGTATGAACCATTTACTTTAATAATTTTAAAATCTAGGTTCTTTTCATTAGTGTCAATGGAATTTTAGAAAGTGGATGTGGTGTTTATATTTTCATATTTGTACAAAGAGTATTAAACACATTCATTTGAAAAAAAAGTTTTAGAAACCTAATAAAAAACAGTTTACCACTTTCCAAGGAAAACAATACACAACAATGAACAAGTGTAAGTACACAACAAGGGAAATGTAGATATGCATACATGTAATATATTCATCACTACATGTAACTGAAAGTCAATGGACATGGGTTAACCTAGGAGATCAAGAATAATCCAGAAGACACAAATACATGAGA
The DNA here is from genome assembly GCA_963277665.1 of Viscum album. NCBI lineage: Eukaryota > Viridiplantae > Streptophyta > Magnoliopsida > Santalales > Viscaceae > Viscum > Viscum album. Next base: position 1,046,277,313 of record OY728155.1, on the reverse strand, counting down.
CCTCATCCTCATTGACATGTCACACACGATGAAATCAAAACACTCCAAACACTCAGCCATCCTTTCTCAAGAAGGTCGTGGGAAAAACCCATAGCAATAAACCCGGTACATCCACCTACTATGGGCCACTAGTCAGTACCATAACCAACCAGTGCGGAAATCATTCTCAGAATATTCTCTCAATATGACAAGTTCTCATGTCTCAAGTATTTAGAAATGGGGTGAGCCAACCGATGCCAGTCGAGCATCCAATCACACACACACACATATATATATATATATAATAATGCACAACTGGAATCACCCCGAGCCAATCCAAGGACTGATCTCAAACCATTTATCAAAGAACATAACGAGTCTAACATTAGACACTCTCATAATGGATCATGAGGATTCCTTATTAAGGACATCCCATCCATTATACACACACAAGTATGGCATAAGAAACATCCATAGGATGTTTTCATAATAAAAAAATTTCACTAATTTTCACATAGTGTCCAAACGGGCCCTTAAACATTCCATAAAATCATTTTGTACCAAAGATGAAAACCGATTTCTAAAGAGGTTCAAGATAAACCGCTTACCATATAAATGCATTTGTAAAACCCCTTTAAAACATTTTTGGAACACTTTCAAACCAAAACTAACCTTTATGGAAATGCCAACTGAGCTATGATTTTTGTCTTAAAACAAACCAAATTTTTAGAAAGTTAACTTCACACTTCACTTAGCATAAAACATTTGAAACCTTTTTAAGAACCAAAAATTCCATTATTTCACAACCAACACACTTATTATCAAGACAAACCACTTTAAAAACCCATAAAAAATCCCCAAAACATAATTTCACATGATCCCAACACTTTAACCAAGACAAACAAAAGACATTTTTTTATCACTTTTAACACCAAAAAGCCAAACATGAACCATTCCAAAGACCAGACATGCAATGCTTAGCAAACAATTTCATTTAACACTCACAAAGTTATAAAACACCAATTTACATGTCAGGAACTTATTTAAAATACTAAACCAGATTCTAAATGTAAAAACTCAGGAGAGAAACAACAATACATTGAATTAAACAACCAACATGCACAACTATAACAAAACAACACAATTTAATACGAAACTGGGAATCACTACCATTTTTTTATCCTAGATAATTATTTTAAGGATAAAAAACAATATTCAAAATGTGTGTCAAGTGAAAATACCATGAAATAGATGAATCATTAATTATAAAGGCAAGTTCAAGAGGGAAACCAACCTTGAAACCAAGGTGCGATGACAAGGTAAACTCAGAAACTAGTGTGAAGCTTCACTCGGACCTTGACCACGTGCTCAAGAAGCTGAAACCAACCCGAAGCTACAAAAACGAACCCAAAAAAATAATTATTATCCCCCATCAATTAAAAACCCCAAACTGACTGAAAGTAAAATGAAGGATAAAGAGGATTATACCGGAGGGGCTGCGATCGGAGAAGGGGGAGAATGCAAGGGACGAGCCGGAAGGTATGTGCCGACAAGGGCGGTCACCGAAAAAAAACACAGCAAGGGAAGGGGGCCGCATGCTGGGGATTTGTGCGCTGAAGGATGGCAGGCCAGAGGTGGCTCGCCAGTGTTGTGCGCGCCAACCAGAAGAGGTCTGTCCACCTAGAAGAGGGTCAGTCAGGGCTTCAGCTAGCTGGGAGAGTTGCCGAAGGTGCACGTCGCACCAGGAGGAGGTCGTACCATTGGGTGCGTCAAGCAGGAGGGGGGAGTCTCTAGAGGTGTCGTGCTGAGGTGTAACCGGAAGCGGGCCAGCCAGGAGGAGGTGGCAGCCAAGGCTGGTCGGCATCGGTGAATGAGGGAGGCAGTAGGGTCACCGGGTCCGAGGTCTACTAGGGCACGCTGCAAGGGGAAAGGGGAGTCGGTGGTGTTGTTGTGAAGGAGGGAGGAACGGCTGGACGGGGCGACGCTACGGGGAAGGAGCCGTTGGGGGCTGGTGTGAAGGAGGAGACGACCAAGAGGGGGGTGGGGGTGCCGCATGCACGGGAGAGGAGTCTGGCTACTACAAAGAGGTGGCGGATGGGTGTGTGCCACACACAAGGGGATGAATACGGGGAGGGTTAATTGGATAGAGAAGAAAACAAAGAGCCGGCCAAAAACCCTAGAACACAAGAAAAATAAATAAATAATAATAAACACAACCAAAGGAAAAAAAAATTATAACTTAATAATAATAATAATAATAATAGTAATAGTAATAATAATAATAATAAAAGGAATAAAAAGAATAATCATAATAATAATAATTCAAGAATAAAACAATTTCTAACAATTGCTTTAATTAATATAATAACATTAATAATAATGCATAATAATAAAATTAGCAATTTAAGTTTTTACCTAAATAAAAATATTAACATTCTTAATAACCATGAAAAAAGGAATTTAAATGACAAAATAAATTAACATTTATTTATTCTTTTTAATTCTTCAAAGATGAAAAGGCTACGCTGTTTCCTGGGCGAAGCCACGTGGCGCCGTGCTCCGCCCGTGCGTCGAACCCAAAATGCACACTTTTTAACATAGACTCAAAATTTTCATCTGGGACTGAACATGAACCCTGCAAAAATAATTTAAAGCCAATGAAATCATAAAATAAAATAAACTCATGGGTCGGGGTGTGAAAAAATGTACATGCTTATGTGTGCCACAAAAGAGAATTAATCATAAGGCATAAACATAAACATTTCCCATGGAAATAAATGGGTTGTATTTGAGAAAAGAGCTTATGAAAAGTATTTCCCACCCAAAGGAAGGGAGAATAAGCTAGGTATATATGTGATAGAGATATATACATAATTTAAAAGCATTACATAACATTAAATAGAGAGAGAAGGTTAGTTATATAGAGGAAGGTCATAACTCAAAGGAAAAAAGGGTGGTTCAGAGAGATCCCTTGCCTCATGTTCCAGAATCGTTTTGTGGTAGCACTTAACATCATGTATAATCAAATTAGATACATTAATTACTTAATTCAAAACCTTTTCCATCTATATTTGATTTATTATAATTTTATTATTTTCATTTATAACCATTTCAATGAGATATAATGTTTAATTTTATTATATTGAGAGCATTCATTTCATGGTACCAAGCTCGGATCATTTGTGGATAATTATGGACGTTCTTTTCAAATGTAATTAAAACTAAAAAAGTGAAATGAAATGGTATTTTGTAATTCCAAAAATTATAATTTTCCCAAATACCCATATGTGTTTCGACATAGGGATGATTCACTTATCGAAATCATTATCATTAAGCAGTTAATTCATTTAGGTTGTTTTGCTGATCATCACAAACTAGTTTAGATTTACTTAATGTTATGTCTTTATATTCATTTAATAACATGAAATTAGTTATAATATACTTATTATCATCTTATTTAACTATAATAATATTTTTACGACCATCCTTGAAAAATGTAACGGAAAATGAAAACAAGTCATCCATGGAGGTGGTGAACTGACATAATATGAACAACAATTTCATTTTTAGAATAAAAAGAGGAGAGAAAAGGATGGATGGTTAATATTCCATTAGCATTGTAACATTATAGTATATATATGATACTAGAGTTATTATTCCATTTTGGATGAAATTAATTTTTGAAGACGAGGAGGAAGGAAAATTAAAAGAGTCGGTTGAGAGAATTGCCTTCTCCTTTGGATCTCTCCTCTTGAGCTTCCACTTAAGGCACCTTGGATTAGTCTTGGGATGATACCAACAACACTAGAAAATGGGGGAGAGGTTTATGAAGAGTTTTTGAAAGAATTTTGGAAAGATCCAAGGCTTAGAAGGTGTGATGAGAAGAGGTTGTGAGAGTTGATATTTATAAGGAGAGGAGAAGAGTGTTTTGAATTTTTATTACATTAGTTTATAATTTTGGATCAAGACTATCTATAGTATTGATTATTATGATTATATACAGTAAGTGGTGCATGTAAGTTCAAACTAATTGATTCTTACATCATTCATGACTCAAAAAATCATCTATTTAGCTTATAATGTTAAATATTATGTTTTACCGTATTTTGCACATGAGCCTCAGCCCGGTTGGTGAGGACTCGACAAGTGCATCAAAGAGACCCGAGATCAAATCTGGGTGGAGACATATTTCCGAGTATTGGAGCAGGCACTGCAGCAGGTACTAGAGCAGGCACTGCAGCATGGACTATAGCAAGAACTGCGGTAGGCATGCACTGCAGTAGGAACTGCGGCATGCATTGTAGCAGATAATGTTCAGTACTGTAGCAACCGGAACTATTCATCCATCTGGGCCTTCGGGCCACCGATTTGGTCCTTGGGTCCTGTAAGGCTTTTGGGCCACCCAAGGCCTTCGTGTGAGTTGTCTACCAAGGCCTTCGGGCCACCTCAAGGCCATCAGGGCACCCCAAGGCCTTCGAGCCACATGAAATATGCATATGTACCAGACATATTACAAGGGACAAAGCTCCAGAAGAGGATTCAGAGCATGCACATTCACAAGAGCAGAGCTAACCAGAATCGAAAGAATTAGAGGGTATGACGTTGTCATCGGTACTGGGCTTGTGCAACTCTGCACATGATAGCTAGTCAACCAGCCTTGCGAAGGTGAAGAGTGGATTTCATGACATTTGTTGGGGAGGATCAGTTCTAAGTTGTCTTGTCTGGGTGATTCCCTTAAGACCTACGGGTCATGTAACTATATCTTATGTCTTTGGGCCTTGTAAGGGTTTCACCTCACCCCTTGAAAGGTGGATTATCAAAATAATAATAAAAAAGGCCTTTGGGTCATTCAGCCAGGCCGTATTTCACTATTCACCAAAAATTCAACTATTTTAGAAAACTGTCAAAAAATCACCATAACCATTTTTCAATATGTAGATTAATAAAATGAAATCCATTTTATGAAAATAATTTTCTAAATATGAGAAACTTAATTTTTAAATAAAATCCTCATTTATTCGAAGAATACCAGTTTTAATATTATGATCAATTTTTTGACCCATTGAAAAATTACTTATTCTCTCATAAAATTATATTATCATCATAGTGAAACATAATATTAATTTATAAACCCATTTTATGAAAAAAAATCTTTTAAATAATTATATTTATTATAAAAAAGGTCTATAAAACATATATGTTTTACAGAAATACAAACACTTATTTTATAAATTTTAAAACATTTATTTACTTGTATCATGATATAAATATGTCATATTTTCATTTTATAAGATATATAAATATTATTTTACATTTCCATAAGTGAGGTCACTATTTTAACGGTCGTGTTACTATTCCTAACTGGATTACTATTCCAACAGTCAAGATACTACTCCAATGGTCAGATTTGTAACACTCATATGGGTTCTCTACTTTCTATAAATACCTCATGTTTCATTCATTATTCATCCAACTACTATTTTCTTCTCAAGGTTATATGTATTTTCATTTTCAAGATTAATATTGCATTACTAATAATCTGCTTTATTTCTACAGTGTTGTTCGTGTGTGAAATTATCCTCATGGATTGAGCATATCCAAATTTTCCTACTCTTATTATCTTATTTTCTATTTTTTATCCTATTGTAATAATTTCAATTCTTATAGACATATATGTTCGCTAAATTTTGTGTTCAAATTATTATAATAAAATGTAGTTGGTTTCATCATGTGGTATGCGTGTGTTGTATAATATTAGATTACTAAATATGACATTATTATTATTCATAAGAGAAATTCAATTGATAAAAGTCATGGTTGTTACAGTTTTCTCCCACTTTAAGATTCAAGAATGGGGACATTGTTGGATTTTATGTGTGGGGGAGGGGTCTTATTTATGCTAAATCACACTTCAATGTTTTACACGTTAGAACCACCCCCCTAACATTTTTCAAAATTGATTGATTTTCAAGCATCAACTTTCTTATTCAGTGAATTAAAATTTTCCAGAAATTGAGATTTGAATCGCCACCTTGAGGAGGTCAACTTTTTCTGCTTTTCCATGGATTTAATCCGACTCATCAATTCCTTGCTATCTCAATTTTTTTTTTCCTGTTTTTGGTTAAATTTTGGGATTGGTATTTACAAACATCATTGGTTTTTAACCTTTTGACTGGGTTTTAAACTTTTAATCTATGCATTTAAATGAGTTATGAAACAAAAATCCTAATCCAGGTTGAGTCTTTATTCTTTCACTCTTTTATTCTTTTATTCTTAAGTTGTTGGATGATTTATTTATGATGCTTGTAATTATTAAATCCTCTCATCTAAACAAAGTGTCTAATTATTATTCTTTCTAATTATGTTTGTAGATTCTCTTGACGGTAAAGAGATGTTTGCAAATCGTAGTTGAATACAATATGATGATTGTTTAAACTTTTTCAAAATTTTAAATTTCAATCATTTTTGTAAAACCAAAACCATCTTTTGACCAATCCACTTGATTTTAGAGAGTAATCACTTTTCCTAACTGAGAGAGTCCACGAGGAATAATATTTTTTTGAGAATAGATTTTTAGTGACAATTTACTTTTTCACTCTTTAGAATGTCTTTCTTCCACTACATTTGTTTAAATATTTTCATTTGGACAAACATTGTCTTTAGTGTGAGGTAATTTGATACACCTTTAATCTTTTATATGATTGCCACATCATTTTTTATGGAAATATTGTGTTTTAATGTCAAAATATAATTTTTATAATTGCATATTGTGTTTGAAGGTTCCGGAGTTGAATTTGCAATTCATTGAGTTTTTAGATGAAAATCATCAATTTTGGAGTTGAAATGAATAATTGTTCTTTGCGGAGGTTGAAGAAGTCGACGCCGCCGAACGCCGAGGACCCGACACCTTGCAGACCGGCAGATCGAGGACGAACCACCGAGCTCGCAACCCATTTCCCCATCCAGTTTCACGAAGAAGTCGAACCAGTACCGAGATCTGGCCGAACCCACGGTAGTCGATGAACCACTGTTCGAATCGAAGCTGAAGAAGACGAACTCAAGGCCGCGCCTGTACAAGCTGGTGTTCGAACCCATTCACCGATTGAGATTTGAGATTCGAAGAGGGGCAGTGATTTGGATGTTCGCTCAGATCGACTGAAGAAGAAACGAGATCTGGATGAGCATGTTGAAGACCAATGAAGCCACCATCAAGATCCGGCCGAGTTCATTGAAGACAAAACCGAGCTTCCGTCTTTATTCCGGTCCAGCGAAGACGCCGCCACCAATCTGATTGAAGCCACTCCGAAACCCCGACCGTTTTCGCGAAGAACCCCATCTAGATTTGCAGAACCGAGTGAGGAAGATGAGCTTGCAAACCATTATCCCACTGCCATTATTGAAAATGGGAGTGGAAACTAACCAGTCCGACCAAGCTTCGTGAAGAAGATGGAAACAATCCCAAGCCAAGCCCGCTGAATAGGACGAACCGGACGTCAATATTGGAGGAGATGGCCCGAGATTGGGAAAGAATCATGTTGATTCGAACCAGGCCAATATCGATTGATTGAATAAGAGCTGAGATCCCGCCGAGTCTGTTGAAGGAGACGGACCTGACCGACACTTGTTGATGAAGCTTTATTCGAGTCCGTGAGAATGGGGGCACTTTTGTGATTTCGTTTCCATGTGGTCGAATGAATGGAATGCCGAAAACCAATTTGATGAAGGTAGTGTTGGGGAGAATCTCGAATCCGGGACGAAAATTGATTGCTAAAAATATCGTCATAAACCCATCGAAATATGGAATCGATATGAGCAGAATAAATAAATCAGCACGCATGTTTTTTTAACGTGGAAAACTCAAAAAGGGAAAAACCACGGGACCTAATCCAGAAAGAGGATCCACTAAAATAGATAAGTACACGGTAGAGACTCCCCCAAAAATAAAAAGGATCTCAAAAATAATACTCAAGAATGAAATAGTGAATCATAGTCGGAAAGCAGATGCAGTCTGAAGCCAACCTAAAACAAAGAACGCAGCCTGTAAAAGAAACCCAAATAGATCTGACCGTGAAAGCAGGAGATTGATGCCCGAACAAAAGGTGCAGATGAAAAAGCACCGGGATCGGATCAAAAACAACCGCAGATGAAAGCCGATCAAATCAGAGTAGTTCCGAAGGTTGCAGAACTTTAAACCGCTGGGTAAAATCTGAACTGCACTGCGCTGAAGATTGCGAGGAGAGCTGCACACCCCTAAAAGATATCGTGTCACAACGTAGATCCACCGTCGATGTCACGTTCGTCATGGATGACGACCCACACGGACTACCGCAAACGCAGCAGACCTTTTCCTCTTGTTCTCGGTGGACTACATCTTGAGCAGCTCTCTCACTTTTTTCTCCACCAGTTGCTTCCCCTTTTATAGGCTCTCATATGCCGCATATCTTGATTGAAATGAAAATCTGAAAATATATCTCAAAAAAAGATATCACAAGATCTCTTGTATCTCATCCTTGCAGATACACATGCAGCCAAATCTAAAGGATATGTCATATCCAAAAAACACATCTTATCTCAAATCTGGAAACACCCACATGCGGTCAACAACTGTTATTCCATCCATTAATATTGAGAATTAAATCTCCATAATGCTGGGAGAAAATCCCCAATTAATGTTGAGATAAATCTCTTCATTAATAATTTTCTCTCTCATCATAAATGTGATGAATCCCAACAATCTCCCCCTTCAGCACATTAATGAATGAAAATATCCAACAAACCCAATTGGAAAGAAAAAGATCAGTATCACATCAATCATCATCATCTGCAGAAAATATGACGACGTCTATTTGCACTTCTTATAAAAAAAACGAGCTCCCCCTGCAAAAGAAATCCAGACACAGAAGTCTTCTTCATATCTGAATCTGCACCACCAATACCAGAATTAACAATATTCGGCTCCCCCATAATTGTGATCTCCACACAATCTGGAACATATTTCTCAACCTGCTTTTCAAAGCATATTCTGCCTCACGCACGCGTCATCGATCTTGTCGAAAACATCCAACATTCTCACCACAAATTGCAAGCCCGAAACATCACCTCTGATACCACTTGTTGGGGAGAATCTCGAATCCGGGCCGAAAATTGCTTGCCAAAAATGTCGTGAGAAACCCATCGAAATATGGAAGCGATATGAGCAGAATAAATAAATCAGCACGCAGGTTTTTTTAACGTGGAAAACCCAAAAAGGGAAAAACCACGGGACCTAGTCCAGAAAGAGGATCCACTAAAATAGATAAGTACACAGTAGAGACTCCCCCAAAAATAAAAGGGATCTCAAAAGTAATACTCAAGAATAAAATAGTGAATCATAGTCGGAAAGCAGATGCAGTCTGAAGCCAGCCTAAAACAAAGAACGCAGCCTGTAAAAGAAACCCAAATAGATCTGACCGTGAAAGCAGGAGATTGATGCCCGAACAAAAGGTGCAGATGAAAAAGCACCGGGATCGGATCAAAAACTACCGTAGATGAAAGCCGATCAAATCAGAGTAGTTCCGAAGGTTGCAGAACTTAAAACCGCTGGGTAAAATCTGAACTGCACTGCGCTGAAGATTGCGAGGAGAGCTGCACACCCCTAAAAGATATCCTGTCACAACGTAGATCCACCGTCGATGTCACGTTCGTCATGGATGACGACCCACACGGACTACCGCAAACGCAGCAGACCCTTTCCTCTTGTTCTCGGTGGACTACATCTTGAGCAGCTCTCTCACTTTTTTCTCCACCAGTTGCTTCCCCTTTTATAGGCTCTCATATGCCGCATATCTTGATTGAAATGAAAATCTGAAAATATATCTCAAAAAAAGATATCACAAGATCTCTTGTATCTCATCCTTGCAGATACACATGCAGCCAAATCTAAAGGATATGTCATATCCAAAAAACATATCTTATCTCAAATCTGGAAACACCCACATGCGGTCAACAACTGTTATTCCATCCATTAATATTGAGAATTAAATCTCCATAATGCTGGGAGAAAATCCCCAATTAATGTTGAGATAAATATCTTCATTAATAATTTTCTCTCTCATCATAAATGTGATAAATCCCAACACTCTCCCCCTTCAGCACATTAATGAATGAAAATATCCAACAAACCCAATTGGAAAGAAAAAGATCAGTATCACATCAATCATCATCATCTGCAGAAAATATGACGACGTCCATTTGCACTTCTGATAAAAAAACGAGCTCCCCCTGCAAAAGAAATCCAGACACAGAAGTCTTCGTCATATCTGAATCTGCACCACCAATACCAGAATTAACAATATCTGGCTCCCCCATAATTGTGATCTTCACACAATCTGGAACATCTTTCTCAACCTGCTTTTCAAAGCATATTCTGCCTCACGCACGCGTCATCGATCTTGTCGAAAACATCCAACATTCTCACCACAAATTGCAAGCCCGAACCATCACCTCTGATACCACTTGTTGGGGAGAATCTCGAATCCGAGCCGAAAATTGCTTGCCAAAAATGTCGTGAGAAACCCATCGAAATATGGAAGCGATATGCGCAGAATAAATAAATCAGCACGCAGGTTTTTTTAACGTGGAAAACCCAAAAAAGGGAAAAACCACGGGACCTAGTCCAGAAAGAGGATCCAATAAAATAGATAAGTACACGGTAGAGACTCCCCAAAAAATAAAAGGGATCTCAAAAGTAATACTCAAGAATAAAATAGTGAATCATAGTCGGAAAGCAGATGCAGTCTGAAGCCAGCCTAAAACAAAGAACGCAGCCTGTAAAAGAAACCCAAATAGATCTGACCGTGAAAGCAGGAGATTGATGCCCGAACAAAAGGTGCAGATGAAAAAGCACCGGGATCGGATCAAAAACTACCGCAGATGAAAGCCGATCAAATCAGAGTAGTTCCGAAGGTTGCAGAACTTAAAACCGCTGGGTAAAATCTGAACTGCACTGTGCTGAAGACTGCGAGGAGAGCTGCACACCCCTAAAAGATATCCTGTCACAACGTAGACCCACCGTCGATGTCACGTTCGTCATGGATGACGACCCCCACGGACTACCGCAAACGCAGCAGACCCTTTCCTCTTGTTCTCGGTGGACTACATCTTGAGCAGCTCTCTCACTTTTTTCTCCACCAGTTGCTTCCCCTTTTATAGGCTCTCATATGCCGCATATCTTGATTGAAATGGAAATCTGAAAATATATCTCAAAAAAAGATATCACAAGATCTCTTGTATCTCATCCTTGCAGATACACATGCAGCCAAATCAAAAGGATATGTCATATCCAAAAAACATATCTTATCTCAAATCTGGAAACACCCACATGCGGTCAACAACTGTTATTCCATCCATTAATATTGAGAATTAAATCTCCATAATGCTGGGAGAAAATCCCCAATTAATGTTGAGATAAATCTCTTCATTAATAATTTTCTCTCTCATCATAAATGTGATGAATCCCAACAATCTCCCCCTTCACCACATTAATGAATGAAAATATCCAACAAACCCAATTGGAAAGAAAAAGATCAGTATCACATCAATCATCATCATCTGCAGAAAATATGACGACGTCCATTTGCACTTCTGATAAAAAAACGAGCTCCCCCTGCAAAAGAAATCCAGACACAGAAGTCTTCGTCATATCTGAATCTGCACCACCAATACCAGAATTAACAATATCTGGCTCCCCCATAATTGTGATCTCCACACAATCTGGAACATCTTTCTCAACCTGCTTTTCAAAGCATATTCTGCCTCACGCACGCGTCATCGATCTTGTCGAAAACATCTAACATTCTCACCCCAAATTGCAAGCCCGAACCATCACCTCTGATACCACTTGTTGGGGAGAATCGCGAATCCGGGCCGAAAATTGCTTGCCAAAAATGTCGTGAGAAACCCATCGAAATATGGAAGCGATATGAGCAGAATAAATAAATCAGCACGCAGGTTTTTTTAACGTGGAAAACTCAAAAAGGGAAAAACCACGGGACCTAGTTCAGAAAGAGGATCCACTAAAATAGATAAGTACACGGTAGAGACTCCCCAAAAAATAAAAGGGATCTCAAAAGCAATACTCAAGAATAAAATAGTGAATCATAGTCGGAAAGCAGATGCAGTCTGAAGCCAGCCTAAAACAAAGAACGCAACCTGTAAAAGAAACACAAATAGATCTGACCGTGAAAGCATGAGATTGATGCCCGAACAAAAGGTGCAGATGAAAAAGCACCGGGATCGGATCAAAAACTACCGCAGATGAAAGCCGATCAAATCAGAGTAGTTCCGAAGGTTGCAGAACTTAAAACCGCTGGGTAAAATCTGAACTGCACTGCGCTGAAGATTGCGAGGAGAGCTGCACACCCCTAAAAGATATCTTGTCACAACGTAGATCCACCGTCGATGTCACGTTCATCATGGATGACGACCCACACGGACTACCGCAAACGCAGCAGACCCTTTCCTCTTGTTCTCGGTGGACTACATCTTGAGCAGCTCTCTCACTTTTTTCTCCACCAGTTGCTTCCCCTTTTATAGGCTCTCATATGCCGCATATCTTGATTGAAATGAAAATCTGAAAATATATCTCAAAAAAAGATATCACAAGATCTCTTGTATCTCATCCTTGCAGATACACATGCAGCCAAATCTAAAGGATATATCATATCCAAAAAACATATCTTATCTCAAATCTGGAAACACCCACATGCGGTCAACAACTGTTATTCCATCCATTAATATTGAGAATTAAATCTTCATAATGCTGGGAGAAAATCCCCAATTAATGTTGAGATAAATATCTTCATTAATAATTTTCTCTCTCATCATAAATGTGATAAATCCCAACACTCTCCCCCTTCAGCACATTAATGAATGAAAATATCCAAAAAACCCAATTGGAAAGAAAAAGATCAGTATCACATCAATCATCATCATCTGCAGAAAATATGACGACGTCCATTTGCACTTCTGATAAAAAAAACGAGCTCCCCCTGCAAAAGAAATCCAGACACAGAAGTCTTCGTCATATCTGAATCTGAACCACCAATACTAGAATTAACAATATCTGGCTCCCCCATAATTGTGATCTCCACACAATCTGGAACATCTTTCTCAACCTGCTTTTCAAAGCATATTCTGCCTCACGCACGCGTCATCGATCTTGTCGAAAACATCCAACATTCTAACCCCAAATTGCAAGCCCGAACCATCACCTCTGATACCACTTGTTGGGGAGAATCGCGAATCCGGGCTGAAAATTGCTTGCCAAAAATGTCTTGAGAAACCCATCGAAATATGGAAGCGATATGAGCAGAATAAATAAATCAGCACGCAGGTTTTTTTAACGTGGAAAACCCAAAAAGGGAAAAACCACGGGAGCTAGTCCAGAAAGAGGATCCAATAAAATAGATAAGTACACGGTAGAGACTCCCCCAAAAATAAAAGGGATCTCAAAAGTAATACTCAAGAATAAAATAGTGAGTCATAGTCGGAAAGCAGATGCAGTCTGAAGCCAGCCTAAAACAAAGAACGCAGCCTGTAAAAGAAACCCAAATAGATCTGACCGTGAAAGCAGGAGATTGATGCCCGAAAAGAAGGTGCAGATGAAAAAGCACCGGGATCGGATCAAAAACTACCGCAGATGAAAGCTGATCAAATCAGAGTAGTTCCGAAGGTTGCAGAACTTAAAACCGCTGGGTAAAATCTGAACTGCACTGCGCTGAAGATTGCGAGGAGAGCTGCACACCCCTAAAAGATATCCTGTCACAACGTAGATCCACCGTCGATGTCACGTTCGTCATGGATGACGATCCACACAGACTACCGCAAACACAGCAGACCCTTTCCTCTTGTTCTCGGTGGACTACATCTTGAGCAGCTCTCTCACTTTTTTCTCCACCAGTTGCTTCCCCTTTTATAGGCTCTCATATGCCGCATATCTTGATTGAAATGAAAATCTGAAAATATATCTCAAAAAAAGATATCACAAGATCTCTTGTATCTCATCCTTGCAGATACACATGCAGCCAAATCTAAAGGATATGTCATATCCAAAAAACATATCTTATCTCAAATCTGGAAACACCCACATGCGGTCAACAACTGTTATTCCATCCATTAATATTGAGAATTAAATCTCCATAATGCTGGGAGAAAATCCCCAATTAATGTTGAGATAAATCTCTTCATTAATAATTTTCTCTCTCATCATAAATGTGATGAATCCCAACACTCTCCCCCTTCAGCACATTAATGAATGAAAATATCCAACAAACCCAATTGGAAAGAAAAAGATCAGTATCACATCAATCATCATCATCTGTAGAAAATATGACGACGTCCATTTGCACTTCTGATAAAAAAAAAGAGCTCCCCCTGCAAAAGAAATCCAGACACAGAAGTCTTCGTCATATCTAAATCTGCACCACCAATACCAGAATTAACAATATTTGGCTCCCCCATAATTGTGATCTTCACACAATCTGGAACATCTTTCTCAACCTGCTTTTCAAAGCATATTCTGCCTCACGCACGCGTCATCGATCTTGTCGAAAACATCCAACATTCTCACCACAAATTGCAAGCCCGAACCATCACCTCTGATACCACTTGTTGGGGAGAATCTCGAATCCGAGCCGAAAATTGCTTGCCAAAAATTTCGTGAGAAACCCATCGAAATATGGAAGCGATATGAGCAGAATAAATAAATCAGCACGCAGGTTTTTTTAACGTGGAAAACCCAAAAAAGGGAAAAACCACGGGACCTAGTCCAGAAAGAGGATCCACTAAAATAGATAAGTACACGGTAGAGACTCCCCCCAAAATAAAAGGGATCTCAAAAGTAATACACAAGAATAAAATAATGAATCATAGTCGGAAAGCAGATGCAGTCTGAAGCCAGCCTAAAACAAAGAACGCATCCTGTAAAAGAAACCCAAATAGATCTGACCGTGAAAGCAGGAGATTGATGCCCCAACAAAAGGTGCAGATGAAAAAGCACCGGGATCGGATCAAAAACTACCGCAGATGAAAGACGATCAAATCAGAGTAGTTCCGAAGGTTGCAGAACTTAAAACCGCTGGGTAAAATCTGAACTGCACTGTGCTGAAGATTGCGAGGAGAGCTGCACACCCCTAAAAGATATCCTGTCACAACGTAGATCCACCGTCGATGTCACGTTCGTCATGGATGACGACCCACACAGACTACCTCAAACGCAGCAGACCCTTTCCTCTTGTTCTCGGTGGACTACATCTTGAGCAGCTCTCTCACTTTTTTCTCCACCAGTTGCTTCCCCTTTTATGGGCTCTCATATGCCGCATATCTTGATTGAAATGAAAATCTGAAAATATATCTCAAAAAAAGATATCACAAGATCTCTTGTATCTCATCCTTGCAGATACACATGCAGCCAAATCTAAAGGATATGTCATATCCAAAAAACATATCTTATCTCAAATCTGGAAACACACACATGCGGTCAACAACTGTTATTCCTTCCATTAATATTGAGAATTAAATCTCCATAATGCTGGGAGAAAATCCCCAATTAATGTTGAGATAAATCTCTTCATTAATAATTTTCTCTCATCATAAATGTGATGAATCCCAACAATCTCCCCCTTCAGCACATTAATGAATGAAAATATCCAACAAACCCAATTGGAAAGAAAAATATCAGTATCACATCAATCATCATCATCTGCAGAAAATATGACGACGTCCATTTGCACTTCTGATAAAAAAAACGAGCTCCCCCTGCAAAAGAAATCCAGACACAGAAGTCTTCGTCATATCTGAATCTGCACCACCAATACCAGAATTAACAATATCTGGCTCCCCCATAATTGTTATCTCCACACAATCTGGAACATCTTTCTCAACCTGCTTTTCAAAGCATATTCTGCCTCACGCACGCGTCATCGATCTTGTCGAAAACATCTAACATTCTCACCACAAATTGCAAGCCCGAACCATCACCTCTGATACCACTTGTTGGGGAGAATCTCGAATCCGGGCCGAAAATTGCTTGCCAAAAATGTCGTGAGAAACCCATCGAAATATGGAAGCGATATGAGCAGAATAAATAAATCAGCACGCAGGATTTTCTAACTTGGAAAACCCAAAAAAGGAAAAACCACGGGACCTAGTCCAGAAAGAGGATCCACTAAAATAGATAAGTACACGGTAGAGACTCCCCCAAAAATAAAAGGGATCTCAAAAGTAATACTCAAGAATAAAATAGTGAATCATAGTCGGAAAGCAGATGCAGTCTGAAGCCAGCCTAAAACAAAGAACGCAGCCTATAAAAGAAACCCAAATAGATCTGACCGTGAAAGCAGGAGATTGATGCCCGAACAAAAGGTGCAGATGAAAAAGCACCGGGATCGGATAAAAAACTACCGCAGATGAAAGCCGATCAAATCAGAGTAGTTCCGAAGGTTGCAGAACTTAAAACCGCTGGGTAAAATCTGAACTGCACTGCGCTGAAGATTGCGAGGAGAGCTGCACACCCCTAAAAGATATCTTGTCACAACGTAGAGCCACCGTCGATGTCACATTCGTCATGGATGACGACCCACACGGACTACCGCAAACGCAGCAGACCCTTTCCTCTGGTTCTCGGTGGACTGCATCTTGAGCAGCTCTCTCACTTTTTTCTCCACCAGTTGCTTCCCATTTTATAGGCTCTCATATGCCTCATATCTTGATTGAAATGGAAATCTGAAAATATATCTCAAAAAAAGATATCGCAAGATATCTTGTATCTCATCCTTGCAGATACACATGCAGCCAAATCTAAAGGATATGTCATATCCAAAAAACATATCTTATCTCAAATCTGGAAACACCCACATGCGGTCAACAACTGTTATTCCATCCATTAATATTGAGAATTAAATCTCTATAATGCTGGGATAAAATCCCCAATTAATGTTGAGATAAATCTCTTCATTAATAATTTTCTCTCTCATCATAAATGTGATGAATCCCAACAATCTCCCCCTTCAGCACATTAATGAATGAAAATATCCAAAAAACCCAATTGGAAAGAAAAAGATCAGTATCACATCAATCATCATCATCTGCAGAAAATATGACGACGTCCATTTGCACTTCTTATAAAAAAAACGAGCTCCCCCTGCAAAAGAAATCCAGACACAGAAGTCTTCGTCATATCTGAATCTGCACCACCAATACCAGAATTAACAATATCTGGCTCCCCCATAATTGTGATCTCCACACAATATGGAACATCTTTCTCAACCTACTTTTCAAAGCATATTCTGCCTCACGCACGCGTCATCGATCTTGTCGAAAACATCCAACATTCTCACCACAAATTGCAAGCCCGAACCATCACCTCTGATACCACTTGTTGGGGAGAATCTCGAATCCGGGCCGAAAATTGCTTGCCAAAAATGTCGTGAGAAACCCATCGAAATATGGAAGCGATATGAGCAGAATAAATAAATCAGCACGCAGGTTTTTTTAACTTGGAAAACCCAAAAAGGGAAAAACCACGGGACCTAGTCCAGAAAGAGGATCCACTAAAATAGATAAGTACACGGTAGAGACTCCCCCAAAAATAAAAGGGATCTCAAAAGTAATACTCAAGAATAAAATAGTGAATCATAGTCGGAAAGCAGATGCAGTCTGAAGCCAGCCTAAAACAAAGAACGCAGCCTGTAAAAGAAACCCAAATAGATCTGACCGTGAAAGCAGGAGATTGATGCCCGAACAAAAGGTGCAGATGAAAAAGCACCGGGATCGGATCTAAAACTACCGCAGATGAAAGCCGATCAAATCAGAGTAGTTCCGAAGGTTGCAGAACTTAAAACCGCTGGGTAAAATCTGAACTGCACTGCGCTGAAGATTGCGAGGAGAGCTCCACACCCCTAAAAGATATCCTGTCACAATGTAGATCCACCGTCGATGTCACGTTCGTCATGGATGACGACCCACACGGACTACCGCAAACGCAGCAGACCCTTTCCTCTTGTTCTCGGTGGACTACATCTTGAGCAGCTCTCTCACTTTTTTCTCCACCAGTTGCTTCCCCTTTTATAGGCTCTCATATGCCGCATATCTTGATTGAAATGAAAAACTGAAAATATATCTCAAAAAAAGATATCACAAGATCTCTTGTATCTCATCCTTGTAGATACACATGCATCCAAATCTAAAGGATATGTCATATCCAAAAAACATATCTTATCTCAAATCTAGAAACACCCACATGCGGTCAACAACTGTTATTCCATCCATTAATATTGAGAATTAAATCTCCATAATGCTGGGAGAAAATCCCCAATTAATGTTGAGATAAATCTCTTCATTAATAATTTTCTCTCTCATCATAAATGTGATGAATCCCAACAATCTCCCCCTTCAGCACATTAATGAATGAAAATATCCAACAAACCCAATTGGAAAGAAAAAGATCAGTATCACATCAATCATCATCATCTGCAGAAAATATGACGACGTCCATTTGCACTTCTGATAAAAAAAATGAGCTCCCCCTGCAAAAGAAATCCAGACACAGAAGTCTTCGTCATATCTGAATCTGCACCACCAATACCAGAATTAACAATATCTGGCTCCCCCATAATTGTGATCTCCACACAATCTGGAACATCTTTCTCAACCTGCTTTTCAAAGCATATTCTGCCTCACGCACGCGTCATCAATCTTGTCGAAAACATCCAACATTCTCACCACAAATTGCAAGCCCGAACCATCACCTCTGATACCACTTGTTGGGGAGAATCTCGAATCCGGGCCGAAAATTGCTTGCCAAAAATGTCGTGAGAAACCCATCGAAATATGGAAGCGATATGAGCAGAATAAATAAATTAGCACGCAGGTTTTTTTAACGTGGAAAACCCAAAAAGGGAAAAACCACGGGACCTAGTCCAGAAAGAGGATCCACTAAAATAGATAAGTACACGGTAGAGACTCCCCCAAAAATAAATGGGATCCAAAAGTAATACTCAAGAATAAAATAGTGAATCATAGTCGGAAAGCAGATGCAGTCTGAAGCCAGCCTAAAACAAAGAACGCAGCCTGTAAAAGAAACCCAAATAGATCTGACCGTGAAAGCAGGAGATTGATGCCCGAACAAAAGGTGCAGATGAAAAATCATCGGGATCGGATCAAAAACTACCGCAGATGAAAGCCGATCAAATCAGAGTAGTTCTGAAGGTTGCAGAACTTAAAACCGCTGGGTAAAATCTGAACTGCACTGCGTTGAAGATTGCGAGGAGAGCTTCACACCCCTAAAAGATATCCTGTCACAACGTAGATCCACCGTCGATGTCACGTTCGTCATGGATGACGACCCACACGGACTACCGCAAATGCAGCAGACCCTTTCCTCTTGTTCTCGGTGGACTACATCTTGAGCAGCTCTCTCACTTTTTTCTCCACCAGTTGCTTCCCCTTTTATAGGCTCTCATATGCCTCATATCTTGATTGAAATGGAAATCTGAAAATATATCTCAAAAAAAGATATCACAAGATCTCTTGTATCTCATCCTTGCAGATACACATGGAGCCAAATCTAAAGGATATGTCATATCCAAAAAACATATCTTATCTCAAATCTGGAAACACCCACATGCGGTCAACAACTGTTATTCCATCCATTAATATTGAGAATTAAATCTCCATAATGCTGGGAGAAAATCCCCAATTAATGTTGAGATAAATCTCTTCATTAATAATTTTCTCTCTCATCATAAATGTGATGAATCCCAACAGGTAGAGCACAACCCGAGTTTGTATTCTCGTTGATGAGTTCTCAAGTTCGAATGAAGAAAATGAGTTGAAGCTGAACCAGTACAGGATCATGGAAAGTTCAAGCATGAAGGGGGTCCTTTAAGTTCGAGTTTGCTGTTGGAGGTTGTAGATATCTGGATCACTAGTTTTTGTCTATTGATTCAGAGATTTGATGTCGAATTGAAGATGATGTGGGCTCTGAGTTCCTGGTTGTTGAGGTTATATGATCCGGGACTGGAATGCATTTTCGGTGTTTGCAACTAATTTATGAAGACACCACTGAGAGGAATTGGAGCTCCAAAGCAGAGGGGAAGGCAAAGAGAGAAATACTTTGTTTCTCCTTTCATTTTTTTCTCTGTTTCACAATTTTTCTTTTCTTTGTATCGTTTACATTTTATACATGATGTGGTTTAATGGTTTGAGGGAATTTTTAAACGATGTTGCTTATTTTCTTGAATGTTCTTGAAAAATCTTTTCCTTCTGCAACTTATCCATTTCCTTCGGGTCTCTTGATAAAGAACGTGTTGCTTCATAATTCTTGATAAAAATTGTAATTTCTCTTAGAATTGATTGTAATCATCGATAGAGATTAAATCATTTATAAGGCTTCAGTTTCATGTTTTGTAAAAATTCTCTTCTTAAATAGAACATCTCTTTTAGTTGTTGGTTGGCTCACTTCAACTTCTTGGAATGCATGTTGGGTGTTTGCAACTAATTTCTGAAGACACCACTGAGAGGAATTGGAGCTCCAAAGCAGAGGGGAAGACAAAGAGAGAATATACTTTGTTTCTCCTTTCATTTTCTTTCTCTGTTTCACAATTTTTCTTGTCTGTGTACCGTTTACATTTTATACATGATGTGCTTTAATGGTTTGAGGGAATTTTTAAACGATGTTGCTTATTTTCTTGAATGTTCTTGAAAAATCTTTTCCTTCTGCAACTTATCCTTTTCCATCGGGTCTCTTGATAAAGAACGTGTTGCTTCATAATTCTTGATAAAGATTGTGATTTCTCTTAGAATTGATTGTAATCATCGATAGAGATTTTAAATCATTTCTAAGGCTTCAGTTTCATGTTTTGTAGAAATTCTTTTCTTAAATAGAACATCTCTATTAGTTGTTGGTTGGCTCACTTCAACTTTATCATGCCTGCCTTTGATCATTAACGCAGTTAGTGTTAACATTGTTCACTCTTATTTTATGTGTTTTCTTCTTCACCCATTGAACACCTAGTTCCTCTCAATTTTATTTCTTGTAGTTTTTAGTAGTTTCGAGGAAAAATAAACCTTTTGATTCACTCACCCACCTTCTCTGTGGATCGACCATACTTGCCGTTTTCTAGTAGTGAGTAGGAGTATATAAATTGTAACTTGACCGGTGCGTCAATGACCGTGCCACGATCAATGACCCCCACTACTTGTGCAATGTCAAAACGAGTACATGACATACATCAGACTTCCAACATTTGATTCATGTGAAACTTTCACCAAGAACTCAACCTCATCTTCCATTCGTGGCGACTTCTCCTTGTTATGCCTAAAGTGTCCGAGTAGGGGTGTGGACACTGAATTTTCCTCCATCATCCCAAAGCGCTCCAATATCCATCATATATAATTTTCATGAGTTAAGTATAGTGTACCAGAATATAGGATCATCACGATCTTCATCCCCAAAATCTTCTTCACAAACATGGTCCTTCATATCGAAACTTCCAGACAACTCAACCTTCAACTCATCAATTTTTTTCCTTCACCAGACCTGCAATCAGCATGTCCTCAACGTAGAGAAGTCAGATAAAAAAACTTCCATCACTAAACTCCTTTTGGTAACAGCAATGGTCAATATTTCTTTGGATGAACTTTCGCTCCATCATAAAGTCATTAAACTTCTAGTTCCAACACCTTGGTGCTTGCTTCAAACTATAAAGATTGTTCTTGAACTTACACACAAGTCCTTGGTTTCAGTGAACTTTGATACCAACCAGCTACTCCATGTATATTTCTTTATCTAAGTCCCCATGTAGAAATTGTGTCCTCACATCCAACTACTCCAGTTGAAGTCCCTCAAATGTAAGCAAACTCAACCTTGTTCGAATAGTCACGTTCTAAACTACCGATGAAAAGATTTCTAAGAAATCCACTCCTTTTATTTGTTGAAATCCCTTCACAATTAGATTGGCCTTGTACCTCCTATCGCCCATCTCTTCCTTCAGCCGATAAACCCTTTTGTTTTGATGAATGTTCCTCCAAGTGGGTCTCTACATCAACACCTTTTATTTGTTGAAATCCCTTCACAATTAGATTGGCTTTGTACCTCCTATCACCCATCTCTTCCTTCAGCCGATAAACCCTTTTGTTTTGATGAATGTTCCTCAAGTGGGTCTCTACATCAGCTCCCATGTTCCCGACACATGGAGTGAATCAAGTTCATCCCTCATAGACAACTCTCACCATTTAGAGTCATTTAAACTTATTACATGTCACACCCCGATCACATATTTCTTTTATTTTTAATTATTTTTCAATGTTGAATCTTTGATTGAAGTTCGGGTTCGGGTCCCGACTTAAAATTTTTGAGGTTAGATGATTTTGGTGGGTTTCGGACTGGTGCACGGGCACCGCACAGCTGGCGGTAACCGTGCGTTCAGCCCGGGTGCCCCTGCGGTTGTCCACTACTTAAAATAATAAAATTTTATAAGAATAAAATAAGGTAATTGTTTCAAATATAATAATAATAATAATAATAATAATAATGTGTAGATAATAATAATATTATTATTAAAAATTGTTAATAATATTATTATCATTTAAAATTGTAATTAATATAATTATTCTTAAATTGTTATTAATGTTATTGTTTTTAAATTGTTACTATTACCATTGTTATTAAAAGGAATATGATTATTATCAGAATTATTATTATTATTTTTGGTGGTATAATAATAATAATAATAATAATAATAATAATAATAATAATAATAATAATAATAATAATAATAATAATAATAATAATAATAATTTTCATTATTAAAAACAAAAACAAAAAAGAAGGGAAAGATGGAAACCCTGAACCTGCACCCCACCTTTCCCCTGCGCGCTGCGCACCCAGACCCCCTCTGCGCCTCACGGCAAGCCCGCTCTGGCCAGTCTCCCCTCGCGGCTTCACTCTGCTCCGGCCAGCCTCCCCTCGCCGTTCCGCCCGGCCTCCTTGCGGCGCACCATCTCCCGGCGCTCCCTCTCCCTCTGGCGCAGCACACGAACCCCCTCCCCTCTCATCCCTTGTGCGCGTGCGACCCCCCCGGTCGGACCTCCCCTTCCCGGCGCGCCCTTCTTTGTCCTGCGGCCTACTATCGGCCGTGTTTCCCTCGCTGGCAGCCCTCTCCCCTCCGGTTTGTTGTATTCCATTTTGTTTTGGGGGTTCCTTGAGTTGGCCAAACCCTAATCATGGGTTTTTATTTGCGTTGCAGTGGCACGCCATTGAGGTAGGCGTTCCCAACCTTTCCCTTTCCCAAACTTTTCATAGTCACTTGCATGATTTCATTTAAGTTTTAAATGACTTTGGCACCTTTATTATACCTATGGCTTGATGCGAATGTTGTTTTTTTGCGTTGTTAAAATTTAATAAGAATAGGTTTTCAAGGATATCTATGTGCATTTCTCAGGGTTTTAGCACCTATGGTATTTGTTCTAAATGCTATGGTCATTTTTAGTTAAATTGGAGGTTTTTATGAAATGTGTAGCTTCTCTTGTGTTATAATGGCCTTGTTTGTTTTTGAATTTGGTTTCGTGGTTATATTTTGGCAATGTGATATAGCTCGGTAATTGTATTAGTTTCTTGGAAAAAATTTGATGGTTCCAAAAAGGGGTCGTTGTATTTTGCTTAAAGAATTTAAGTGGTGAGCTTGTTTGAGAGAAAGTGATGTTTTTGTGGAAATGGTTTTCAAATGTTTTCTTGGACTTGGTGTGCCATTGGATGTGTTCTCAAATGAAGATGACATCAGAAAATGGTTTTCTCTTTAAACCTCAGTGGCTTAAATGACGTTTAGTTTTCTAATAAAGTTGGTCTCCTTGAGTGATTTCTAAAGTAGGTTTTAAAGGTGTTCTTTAAGGCTTGACCATCAAGCTTTGAAACGTGTTTTGACGTGTGTTTGAAATGGATAAAGGCCCGTTTGATATTTGTGAAATGATTTTGTGTGTGTTTTGGGAACTTAAGGGCCCGTTTGGATTTGTAAATCTAAAAGTGATGTTTCTTGTGTTTAACGTGGTTCCAAATGTGTTTCTTATAGTTTGGCCCGGTTGGCCTTCAAACATGCTTGCGTGAGTGGTTGGAAGCTATGGCCCGTTTGGCGTTTGTAAAAGAGGGTTGGTTTGTAAGTAGTTTAAAAGCCCGTTTGACACTTTCATATACTTTGTGTGTTTCGACTTGGTTTTAAAAATGCACTTGGGTGCCTTTGATGAAAGCTTGGTTTAAAGGCCCGTTTGGCCACGTTGGTATACAGATGATGTTTGTTTTTGTTTTGAAATTGGTTTGTAAGTGTTGTTAAATGGTTGAATGTTGTGAACTAAAGGCCCATTTGTATTGATTATATAAAAGAATTTATTTTGGTAAAAGTGAGTACCCGATCGACGGTTTAAAATGTTTAATGAAATGATTTTGATGTTTGTATGGCGTGACAAACTGATGGGCACCTTCGATGATATGATGTGAATATGCGATATAAGTATGTATATATTTATGGGGCACCTCTATAGGGGGATATAACTTTATGGATTATCGTATAGAGTGTCCGTGTTTGGGGTAGGCAAGTGCGGTGACAACAGGTAAGGTGAGTCACGCGTGCAAGGGCCTTCCACTTACACAATATTACTATCACCATGAGTTCCTGTGCGTCTTTTAGATAATCTGGTGACAATTTCTTTCTAGCCCTGATTAGACGGGTTAGTACCCCCTGAAGTTGTAGACATGCCAGGAGGGATGCACCACTAGTGAGGTCAAGTTATGGCAGTTAGTTGGTTATAAACTATGAGGCTTCACTATACGCCGATAGATGGTTCCGAACCGAGTACGTCCATAGGTCTTCTAGGGATGTTTAGGATCACCCACGATTACTTAATTATTTACATTACTTATTTACTTTCTATTGTACTAGTTTATTTCCAGCTTGCACTGTTTACCTGTTTTGGAAATAATTTATCTTTGTATTGGATTTTAAAATGGGGAAATGATGTTGTTTTTATTAAAATGTGAAAACCCTATTTTATAGCTGTATTTCAAATTGGTGTTTATGGACTGCTTTGGGAAAGAGAACTTTTGGATTCTGTGGTTGATCTTTGGCACTCCTACTGAGCATTTCAGTGCTCACGCCTACTTTATATTTTCAGATGCAGGTTCGAGTTTTGCTTCAGGTTCATGGTCCAGCTGCTCAGTGTTGGAGCAGGTTCGGTTTTGTGGTTGGTGGCGACCAAGAGGTCGCAAGGAGATCGGGTGGCAACAGTTCAATTTTTCTTGTTTAGTTTCTAGTCTGTCTTGTGGTATTATGTATCTAAACCCGTCTTTTATTTATTTAAATTCAATTGTTTAGCCTTGTTTAATCTCAGTTTGTTTTTTATTTATTTGATCCTAGATTTGGGCCAAAATTGTTCCCATTGGTTGTATGTTTGATGCCCGACACTAGTTTCCATCCTAGGGGGATCAAGAACGCCCCTCGAGAGATGTTGCGGATCGGCTCAGATGACCGGTTCAGGGTCGACTCGGGCTGGTTCGTGGAAAAATGGTATCAGAGGGTAAGTTCTTATTATTTGGAGTGTTTGGTAGATGGAGATTAGGATTGTTGGGGCTCAGGAGGTAGGTCATGGGTTGGTTCCTGATCGCCACCACTCGTGACGAAACCTGAGTTACCAAGGGTAGTTCAGGAACTGTGTCCTTATCTTGTCATGGTTTGTTTGGATTGAGGAGTGACAATGGAAAAGAATTGGTGTCATGCTGTGGCCCCTCATTGAGTAGTGACCCATGTGGAGTCCAAGTGATCAATTAAAGTTCCTCTTAGTGTTATGCCTTGTCACGAACCAACCTGGGTCGACCCTGAACCGGTTGTTGGGCGGAGAAAGAAGGAAGTGATGACAAGAGGGGGGGGGGGTGAATTGCCTTTTAAAAAATGATTAACAATTTAAAAATCAAAGTTGAAAGTGCAGCGGAAATAAAAGAGGCAACACACGCAATTGATAACGGAGTTCGGCTTAAACCCAAGCCTATGTCTCCGCTCCCAACTCAACCGTTGAGAGATTTACTACCGCTTGCTTTTTAATGGTTTTAGCAAGAAACCCACTAGACTTTAAGGTTAGTCTAGAACCTATTACAGCTTGCTTTTAAATGGTTATGCAAGAACCCACTTGCTTTCAATGGTTGAGCAAGAACCCACTAGCCTTCTTACAGGTGAAGGCTAGCTCACCTATGTCTCAAGCCTTTTAAAGGAAAGACTTGACCAACCTCTTCACACCTTGAAGGTGGTGTGAGAACCCAAATGAAAGGGAGATGAGAGAAAGAGGGGTTTGTAGGCACAAACCCAAATTAAAGCTCAAAATGATAAAACAATGAAAAACCGTAATGGGAGAAGCCTTGGGCGCCAATGGATTGATGGAGCTGATGAAGGGCGCTCCCAAGCTTCTTTGGTGGTGCTCCTTGGATGTGGAAGTGTGTTGGAGCAAGTGGGGTTCCTTGGAAGAATCCGCCGGAGGTTCGCCAAATGATGTAAAATGTGTCCGTTGGCTTCCGTATGGCTTGGTTAAGTTTCCGGGGCTTCCTAGTCCTTTATTTATAGAGGGGGAACCCTCAAATGGCCTTTGGGAGGCTTCGGAGCCGTTGGAGAGGCCTTCGGAGCCGTTGGAGGCCAAGTGGACAGGCTGGTCAAAAGCCCAACGGCTAGTTTGACTGCCTCCACCGGCTGACCGGTACAGGGCCACCGGTTGGCCGGTGCCTTGGAGATGGGTGGATGCTTCTGTCCAGACTCCACCGGCTGGCCGGTGAGGAGGCCACCGGTTGGCCGGTGCTGAGGCAGTAGCAAACACTGTGCTGGCTGGGTGCCACCGGCTGACCGGTGCTGAGGCCACCGGTTGGCCGGTGCTGAGGCAATGGCTCAGCCTTCTGTCCAGGGTCCATCGGCTGGCCGGTGGTGAAGCCACCGGTTGGCCGGTGGACTGAATTTCAGTCCACTTTGGCTTTTTGCCTTCTTGGCCTTCTTGGCCCAATTCCTTGGCACCCTGAATTTATGCCTATCATCCAAAAACACTTAAAACAAAATTAGATAAATAAGAGAGTGATTGTGATCATGAAAATTAAACCTCGAGGGGTACGAGAGGTACAACAATCTCCCCCTATTTTGATGATCACAATCACCAAAACAAACAAAGTAAAATACTGAGATGAGAGGCATGCTTTAAAAGATTTTTCCCTCAATCAACCAAGAATTTCTCCCCCTTTGTGATTATCAAAATAGCACGGGGCATAAAACTTGATTGAGGGATTAAGAGATTTTAAACCAATTGAAATTTTTGAAATTTGAATTGAAAGTTTTGAATCAAGGTTTGAGTTGAAAGTTTTAAAATGAAAGTTTGAATTGAAAGTTTGAAATGAAAATTGAATAGAAAATTTTGAATTGAAAAATTTGATACCAAGTGTTGAAATTGAAAGTTTGAAAAGAAAGTTTTGAATAAAACAAAAATGCTTAAACAAACCTAACTCCCCCTAAATAAAACAACAAATCACCGGGGAGAGGTGTTTGAAACCGAGACAAATTTTGGTCCGGTAAGACTCGCTAGAAGGGATTTTTCAATCCACACTTGTCTAGTGGCGGGTCTTCTCCTATAAAATTCATCATTAAAAGAAATAGTTTTGAGGCGGCCATACCGGGCATTTTTACAATTGCACTCATAGATTAAGTGCCCGGGTTTTTTACAATAATTGCAAAATTTGTTTCGAGAGCTCCCCCTTACAAAAATAGTTGGAGCATGGGAAGAGGAAGCTTGCTTGGAATAGCCAAGCCCTTCGGTGGTTCTAGCTATGCGTTGGGAACCAAGGAGTTTGGTCAAATTTTGTTCACCTTGGGTGAACTTGGCAAGGGATTCCCTTAGGTCTTTGATTGTTGATTCCATAGAATCAACATCGGGAAGGTTTTGGATTTTGAGGGACAACTCCTCCTTTTCTTTGAGAAGTTGTTCCTTTTCGGAAGAAAGTTTTTTGAAATTCTTTTTTAAAGAAACAAATTTGGAAGAAAGTTCGTGAAAACCTTCCTCCAATTGATCTCTAGCAAATTGGAGATCCTCATAAGACATGTGATTGAAAGAATTTGAATTTGAAGAACAAGAGGAGGAGTCGGAAGATGTTACCTCATGAAATTCCATTAGGCATTTGTTACCGTTGTCGCTTGAGGAGGAGGAGGAGGATGATGAGCTGTCACTCCATGTGGCCTTGAATGCCTTCTTCTTCTCCTTTTGCTTGACATTTTTCTTGTTGAGTGGGCAATCGGGCTTGTAATGGCCTTTCTTGCCACACCCGTAGCAAGTTACCTCGGGCTCGGATTTTTCGTCTTGTTTTTCCTTTCGAGCCTTGCGGGATTTCTTCTTCTTGTGCTTCTTCATGAATTTGTGCATTTTGCGGGCAAGATTCTCCATTTCGGAATCGCCGCTTGAAGAGGAAGAAGATGAGGAGGAGGATGAGCTTTCTTCTTTTTGTACCTTGAAGGCGATGTTCTTTGGAACTTTGATCGGTTTGCCTTCCTTCTCAGCTTGCCGCCTCATGGTGATCTCATAGGTCATGAGTGATCCGATGAGCTCTTCGACCGGCATGTTCTTGATGTCCTTTGCTTCTTGGATTGCCGTGACCTTCGGTGCCCATGAGCTTGGTAAGATCCAAAGGATCTTTTTGACCATCGTCTCTGCAGAAACATCATCACCAAGGGACTTTCTCCCATTGCAAACATCAGTAAACCGTGTAAACATTTCAGTAATAGATTCGGATGGATGCATGGTAAAAGACTCAAAATCTTGACGGTACATGTCCAATCGAGTATCCTTGACTTTGTTGGTCCCCTCATGGGTAACCTCCAATAGTTTCCAGATTTCATGTGATGAGGTGCATGTGGAAACTCGATTGAACTCATTACGATCAAGACCGCAATGTAGAGCGTTCATGGCTTTGCCATCAAGCTCGAAATTTTTAATATCGGCTTGGGTCCATTTGGATTCATCGGGAGAGGAGAGAGAATAACCATGCATGACAATTTTATAAATAGGATATCCAATGCTTCTAAGAAAAGTGGTCATGCGGGTTTTCCAATAATTATAGTCGGTTCCATCAAAAAATGGAGCACGACCCAAAGAATATCCTTCGGGGGCGAAAGAGGTTGATGCCATCACAATGGATCTTAAATTTGAAACCGGTTAGGGTATTACTCAAATTTTCCTCTGATACCAATTGTTGGGCGGAGAAAGAAGGAAGTGATGGCAAGAGGGGGGGTGAATTGCCTTTTAAAAAATGATTAACAATTTAAAAATCAAAGTTGAAAGTGCAGCGGAAATAAAAGAGGCAACACACGCAATTGATAACAGAGTTCGGCTTAAACCCAAGCCTACGTCTCCGCTCCCAACTCAACCGTTGAGAGATTTACTACCGCTTGCTTTTTAATGGTTTTAGCAAGAAACCCACTAGACTTTAAGGTTAGTCTAGAACCTATTACGGCTTGCTTTTAAATGGTTATGCAAGAACCCACTTGCTTTCAATGGTTGAGCAAGAACCCACTAGCCTTCTTACAGGTGAAGGCTAGCTCACCTATGTCTCAAGCCTTTTAAAGGAAAGGCTTGACCAACCTCTTCACACCTTGAAGGTGGTGTGAGAACCCAAATGAAAGGGAGATGAGAGAAAAGGGGTTTGTAGGCACAAACCCAAATTAAAGCTCAAAATGATAAAACAATGAAAAACCGTAATGGGAGAAGCCTTGGGCGCCAATGGATTGATGGAGCTGATGAAGGGCGCTCCCAAGCTTCTTTGGTGGTGCTCCTTGGATGTGGAAGTGTGTTGGAGCAAGTGGGGTTCCTTGGAAGAATCCGCCGGAGGTTCGCCAAATGATGTAAAATGTGTCCGTTGGCTTCCGTATGGCTTGGTTAAGTTTCCGGGGCTTCCTAGTCCTTTATTTATAGAGGGGGAACCCTCAAATGGCCTTTGGGAGGCTTCGGAGCCGTTGGAGAGGCCTTCGGAGCCGTTGGAGGCCAAGTGGACAGGCTGGTCAAAAGCCCAACGGCTAGTTTGACTGCCTCCACCGGCTGACCGGTACAGGGCCACCGGTTGGCCGGTGCCTTGGAGATGGGTGGATGCTTCTGTCCAGACTCCACCGGCTGGCCGGTGAGGAGGCCACCGGTTGGCCGGTGCTGAGGCAGTAGCAAACACTGTGCTGGCTGGGTGCCACCGGCTGACCGGTGCGGAGGCCACCGGTTGGCCGGTGCTGAGGCCACCGGTTGGCCGGTGCTGAGGCAGTGGCTCAGCCTTCTGTCCAGGGTCCATCGGCTGGCCGGTGGTGAAGCCACCGGTTGGCCGGTGGACTGAATTTCAGTCCACTTTGGCTTTTTGCCTTCTTGGCCTTCTTGGCCCAATTCCTTGGCACCCTGAATTTATGCCTATCATCCAAAAACACTTAAAACAAAATTAGATAAATAAGAGAGTGATTGTGATCATGAAAATTAAACCTCGAGGGGTACGAGAGGTACAACAATCTCCCCCTATTTTGATGATCACAATCACCAAAACAAACAAAGTAAAATACTGAGATGAGAGGCATGCTTTAAAAGATTTTTCCCCCAATCAACCAAGAATTTCTCCCCCTTTGTGATTATCAAAATAGCACGGGGCATAAAACTTGATTGAGGGATTAAGAGATTTTAAACCAATTGAAATTTTTGAAATTTGAATTGAAAGTTTTGAATCAAGGTTTGAGTTGAAAGTTTTAAAATGAAAGTTTGAATTGAAAGTTTGAAATGAAAATTGAATAGAAAATTTTGAATTGAAAAATTTGATACCAAGTGTTGAAATTGAAAGTTTGAAAAGAAAGTTTTGAATAAAACAAAAATGCTTAAACAAACCTAACTCCCCCTAAATAAAACAACAAATCACCGGGGAGAGGTGTTTGAAACCGAGACAAATTTTGGTCCGGTAAGACTCGCTAGAAGGGATTTTTCAATCCACACTTGTCTAGTGGCGGGTCTTCTCCTATAAAATTCATCATTAAAAGAAATAGTTTTGGGGCGGCCATACCGGGCATTTTTACAATTGCACTCATAGATTAAGTGCCCGAGTTTTTTACAATAATTGCAAAATTTGTTTCGAGAGCTCCCCCTTACAAAAATAGTTGGAGCATGGGAAGAGGAAGCTTGCTTGGAATAGCCAAGCCCTTCGGTGGTTCTAGCTATGCGTTGGGAACCAAGGAGTTTGGTCAAATTTTGTTCACCTTGGGTGAACTTGGCAAGGGATTCCCTTAGGTCTTTGATTGTTGATTCCATAGAATCAACATCGGGAAGGTTTTGGATTTTGAGGGACAACTCCTCCTTTTCTTTGAGAAGTTGTTCCTTTTCGGAAGAAAGTTTTTTGAAATTCTTTTTTAAAGAAACAAATTTGGAAGAAAGTTCGTGAAAACCTTCCTCCAATTGATCTCTAGCAAATTGGAGATCCTCATAAGACATGTGATTGAAAGAATTTGAATTTGAAGAACAAGAGGAGGAGTCGGAAGATGTTACCTCATGAAATTCCATTAGGCATTTGTTACCGTTGTCGCTTGAGGAGGAGGAGGAGGATGATGAGCTGTCACTCCATGTGGCCTTGAATGCCTTCTTCTTCTCCTTTTGCTTGACCTTTTTCTTGTTGAGTGGGCAATCGGGCTTGTAATGGCCTTTCTTGCCACACCCGTAGCAAGTTACCTCGGGCTCGGATTTTTCGTCTTGTTTTTCCTTTCGAGCCTTGCGGGATTTCTTCTTCTTGTGCTTCTTCATGAATTTGTGCATTTTGCGGGCAAGATTCTCCATTTCGGAATCGCCGCTTGAAGAGGAAGAAGATGAGGAGGAGGATGAGCTTTCTTCTTTTTGTACCTTGAAGGCGATGTTCTTTGGAACTTTGATCGGTTTGCCTTCCTTCTCAGCTTGCCGCCTCATGGTGATCTCATAGGTCATGAGTGATCCGATGAGCTCTTCGACCGACATGTTCTTGATGTCCTTTGCTTCTTGGATTGCCGTGACCTTCGGTGCCCATGAGCTTGGTAAGATCCAAAGGATCTTTTTGACCATCGTCTCTGCAGAAACATCATCACCAAGGGACTTTCTCCCATTGCAAACATCAGTAAACCGTGTAAACATTTCAGTAATAGATTCGGATGGATGCATGGTAAAAGACTCAAAATCTTGACGGTACATGTCCAATCGAGTATCCTTGACTTTGTTGGTCCCCTCATGGGTAACCTCCAATAGTTTCCAGATTTCATGTGATGAGGTGCATGTGAAAACTCGATTGAACTCATTACGATCAAGGCCGCAATGTAGAGCGTTCATGGCTTTGCCGTCAAGCTCGAAATTTTTAATATCGGCTTGGGTCCATTTGGATTCATCGGGAGAGGAGAGAGAATAACCATGCATGTCAATTTTATAAATAGGATATCCAATGCTTCTAAGAAAAGTGGTCATGCGGGTTTTCCAATAATTATAGTCGGTTCCATAAAAAAATGGAGCATGACCCAAAGAATATCCTTCGGGGGCGAAAGAGGTTGATGCCATCACAATGGATCTTAAATTTGAAACCGGTTAGGGTATTACTCAAATTTTCCTCTGATACCAATTGTTGGGCGGAGAAAGAAGGAAGTGATGGCAAGAGGGGGGGGGGGTGAATTGCCTTTTAAAAAATGATTAACAATTTAAAAATCAAAGTTGAAAGTGCAGCGGAAATAAAAGAGGCAACACACGCAATTGATAACGGAGTTCGACTTAAACCCAAGCCTACGTCTCCACTCCCAACTCAACCGTTGAGAGATTTACTACCGCTTGCTTTTTAATGGTTTTAGCAAGAAACCCACTAGACTTTAAGGTTAGTCTAGAACCTATTACAGCTTGCTTTTAAATGGTTATGCAAGAACCCACTTGCTTTCAATGGTTGAGCAAGAACCCACTATCCTTCTTACAGGTGAAGGCTAGCTCACCTATGTCTCAAGCCTTTTAAAGGAAAGGCTTGACCAACCTCTTCACACCTTGAAGGTGGTGTGAGAACCCAAATGAAAGGGAGATGAGAGAAAGAGGGGTTTGTAGGCACAAACCCAAATTAAAGCTCAAAATGATAAAACAATGAAAAACCGTAATGGGAGAAGCCTTGGGCGCCAATGGATTGATGGAGCTGATGAAGGGCGCTCCCAAGCTTCTTTGGTGGTGCTCCTTGGATGTGGAAGTGTGTTGGAGCAAGTGGGGTTCCTTGGAAGAATCCGCCGGAGGTTCGCCAAATGATGTAAAATGTGTCCGTTGGCTTCCGTATGGCTTGGTTAAGTTTCCGGGGCTTCCTAGTCCTTTATTTATAGAGGGGGAACCCTCAAATGACCTTTGGGAGGCTTCGGAGCCGTTGGAGAGGCCTTCGGAGCCGTTGGAGGCCAAGTGGACAGGCTGGTCAAAAGCCCAACGGCTAGTTTGACTGCCTCCACCGGCTGACCGGTACAGGGCCACCGGTTGGCCGGTGCCTTGGAGATGGGTGGATGCTTCTGTCCAGACTCCACCGGCTGGCCGGTGAGGAGGCCACCGGTTGGCCGGTGCTGAGGCAGTAGCAAACACTGTGCTGGCTGGGTGCCACCGGCTGACCGGTGCTGAGGCCACCGGTTGGCCGGTGCTGAGGCAGTGGCTCAGCCTTCTGTCCAGGGTCCATCGGCTGGCCGGTGGTGAAGCCACCGGTTGGCCGGTGGACTGAATTTCAGTCCACTTTGGCCTTTTGCCTTCTTGGCCTTCTTGGCCCAATTCCTTGGCACCCTGAATTTATGCCTATCATCCAAAAACACTTAAAACAAAATTAGATAAATAAGAGAGTGATTGTGATCATGAAAATTAAACCTCGAGGGGTACGAGAGGTACAACACCGGTCACCCGAGCCGATCCGTGGCAAGACCCGAGAGACGTTCCCGATCCTCCCGGGCTGGCGACAAGCGCCAGGGCATCGACAGAGTGACGATGGGAAAAATTTCTCCCAATATAAATAAATAAAAGCGGTGGGAATAATAGAGCAGCTCAAAATAAATAAACCAAACAAAACGACTAAACAAGAACTGGAGAACATAAAACTAACCAGACGGGACAACCACTATCTCTGTGTGATCTCGCGGGTCACTCTCCAACTCAACGATCGAACGTCGCCCAAGGAAAATGAACCCAAGATGAAACTTTCACAAGGACTAAAAACAGAAAAGAACTATAGGCGTGAGTATTAAAATTCAGTAGGCTAGCATGATATTCTATTCCCAATGCACTACCTTTAAAATTAAAGAAACATCAATTCTAAGTTTGAACTACAATATATTAAAGTATGCATTTCTACAGTTTTTACTTAAAATTAAAGTACAATCCATTGCCCTTAATCATTTTCAAAACCAGATTCTAACCTTAAGTGTTTCCATGCTATTTCAAGGGGAAAGTGATGATTTCATTTAAAACCGACACTAAAGAGTTTGAAAAACATTTTCTTCAAAAAAAAAACATTTTCATAGGAGTTAGGAAACCTAAACATCACTTTCCATGAAAAACACCACACAAGAGTACCAAGGCAATCACATAACAAGGGCAATGTAAATAGGTATACAAGTATCTCAACAATAGTTCAAACAGCTAAAAGCTACTAGACATAGGCAAACCTGGGAGATCGAGAATAATCCAGACGAAACTAATACCTGCGACCCCATCTATAGTAGCATGCCACATACGGTGAAATCTAACGCTCCATATACTCAGCCACCCTTTTTCAGGACAGGTTGAGGGCAATTCTCATAGCAATGAACCCAAACATATCTGCCTACTATGAGCCACTGGTCAGTACCATAACCTACCAGTGCAGTACTCGTCTCAAACAATTCTCTCAGTATGCCTAGTTCCAATGTCTTAGGTATTAAAGGGGGTGAGCCACCGGATGCCGCTGAGCATCAAATCACAACCTATATTTATAATAGCAATTCACAGCAAGACTCACCCCGAGTCTCCCCAAGGATGACTCCCATGCCTTAGAATAAATAAAGCATAAAGGGTTCCCAATCGAGAAACCCATATAATGGAACTCGGGGACTCCACATCAAGGACATACCAACCATTCCATGTCGACAAGGCGTAAGGAGCATTTAATGGAGGTTTTCATAATAATCACTTTTCCTTATCTTCACAAAGTGGCCAAACGAGCCTTTAAACATTCTATAAAACCATCATTTATAAAAAAAATGCAACCCAACTTTCAAAAGAGGTGTTAAACACACCATTTCCACAAAAAAGAATTTATAAAACCCCTTTATAAAGCATTTCCATCACACTTTAAACCAAAACACTTTCATAAGTAAAAGCCAATCGGGCAACAACTCAATATCACAAGATAAACCAATTTTTAAGGCCAAATCACACTTCCTTTAGCTTAAAAAAAATTGAAACCCCTTTAAAGAAACCTCAAACCACCATTTCAAATACCAAAAACTTATTAACAAAACCACACTATGCTTTCAATATAAAAAAACAATCCCAAAGGCTAGCCGTGTATTTTTCTGAACACATGGTGTGCGCTAAATTAGTAAAACAAGCATAATAATCAAAAACCAAGCCTTTAAACATCATCCGCACACCAAACCTCTAACCAAGTGGGTAATAAACAATATTTAGCATGAATATAAGGTGAAAAAACATCAAATTAATGATTCTTAAATTTAGAAGGCAAGCACATGGGAATCCTACCTCGACGAGACCAAGATGAAACGGAAAAGCGCACGTCTGAAACCATGCGGTAAGGTCCAATGCCCTACAAAATAAATAATAAGGACTCAGAACACACAAACATCCCAAATTAGAGTATGTGAAACCAAGTGGCGGGGAGAAAATCCTCACCTCAAATGGTGGCAGAAACCCGAGATTATTCGAAAGAAGTCGCCTTCGATGGTGAACACCGAAACTCACCTCAAGGGGTCCCGAGAGACAAGTCCCACACCCACTTCAAAGAAGAATCACCAAAATCAGATTAACCCATGCCTAGGGTTTGAGAAAACCAAAACCCAACCAAGGGAAAATCCCAAAACAAGAGGAGGAAGGGGGAACGCATCGAAAGAGGGTTGTCGGAGGTGGTTGGTGGACGAAAACTCGTCGGAAGGGGCGCTGGCCGGAGGAGGACCGTGCAGCCGGAGGTGTGTCAGCCGAGGGGGAATGCGCCATTGGTGAGTAGGAGGGCCAAGGGGGTTGCGCCATTGGGAGCAGGAGGTCAGGTCCTCGCGTTGGGAAGAACAGAAGGCCGGGGCGGCGCCGACTGGGAAGGAGGCGCTAGAGGCAGCGGTCGTGACGGGGTCAACCGGTTAGTAGAGGGAGGTGGCGCCGGTCTGCTACAAAGGAGGGAGCTGGTCGCGATGAGCAGGGCACACCAGAGGGGTTAGGGTCGAGTTCGTGCTGTGCATAGAGGGGGGGTAACAAATTAGGTTTTTTTTTCTTTAAAAAAAACACCCTAAAAATGAATTAATATGTAAAATAATAATAATAATACTAATAATAATATTAATAATATAACAATAAAATAATTCATAATAATAGTTTTAATTAAAATTAATTTTAATTGTAATATTTACAATAACAATAATAATAATCTATAATAATAACACTAATAATTGTAATAGTAATTATAACATAAAAATAAAATTATTTATAAAACTTTCATTTTTAATAATATTAACATTAATAACATTTTTAATAGTAATAATTTTAATAACCATTTTTAACAATAGTGATAAAGTTTAATAATAAAATAGATTTAATAATAACAGTAATAACAAAAATGCATAATAATAAAATTAGCAATTTTAGTTTTCACCTAAAATAAAAATATTAAAATTCTTAATAAAAATAATAGTTAATATTCATAATAGTTGTATTATTTATAATAACAATAATAAGATTCTAAATAAACATAATAACTTTAATAATAACAATAAAAACTCTAAAAGACACAATAATTAACATTCACTTTAATTACCAAATTTACTTATAATAATTACACTAATAAATACACATAATAATTATAATGTGAATATTTTAATTATTATTAAATATTCTAATTTTATTACTCATTTTAATTTTTTGAAGACGGACAGATCGCGCAGTTTTCTGGGTGAAGCTGCACGATATCACGCTCCACCCGTGCGCCCAACGACATCGAACCCAAAACCCACACTTTTTAACATAAGCTCAAAAATTTCATCTAGGACTCAACCCGAACCCCAACAAAAATTATTTAAGGCCAAAAAAATAATAAAATAAAATAATCACATAGGTCGGGGCATGACAATTCTCCCCACCATAAAGCTTTCCGCCCCTGGAAAGCCACAACATCATCCAGCCGATCGATCAACACCTAAGGATTCCACATAAACATGATCCAACCTCTTAATTCGAGGACATTTCATCGACCACCAATGAGACTCAACCCTATTGCCCAAAACAGATCACCAACAGAGGGGAGGCCCGAATAGATTCCCCACCATAAGAATTTAACTTGCATTTGATAACCTCTTAAGACAAAACCCAAAGAGACCCACGATGGATCTCCCCACCATTAAGAACCAACCTATACACGGCCAAACAGAAATCCAACTTAGACCTGAACTAGGCCTTCTCAAGCTAAAAGAAACACATCAAAAACATTTAAACCACTCACTCCCGTATGAAGGGGACAAGAGCTGAATCGAAACCTCCCGCACATACCAAAAGTCCTCACCCCATTGGCGGGGAGAGAGGGGCTCAAAGATTGGATCAATGAAACTACAACCGATAACTGCTCACGACTCATCACTTCGTGGTGTACACTAACCAAAGTCGCAACTGATTCACATGGGTGGTCCATGCAAGGACACAGATCAGAAACTCGCATAAAAAAGGCACAATTTCTGACATTGCGTGAGGAATAAGTCCATTGCGCTCTTTGCGATAAGAGGAAATTTACAACGACGGAGAAACCACAACAGAAACGCTAAAACCGTCTCACTGCAACGATAGATGCACAACCTTAACCAAACTCCTTAAACCCCCCGGGGTTCCTGACTACGCGCCGACTTCACTCCGAGACCTTTTGGCTGAAGCTCTAATGGATGAAGCATCTCCTGACTCACAGTCAGGTTCTGATAATCCCAATAAGAAACATAAATATTTTGATTAGACAAATGATAGGACAAATTTTTTGAAATAAAAACCACACTGGCATTGAAAACAAGAGTGCATCAAAAGCCCATGACATTCCCATACATTTCAAAATCCAAAACACCATTAGTACAACTGCCACAATAATATATCCCTTACATTGGAAGGAAACATACACAAGAAACTTTAAAAAAAACCCAACAACGCATCACTTCCAAGAATTTTCTCCATGATGCTTTCTAGTGACACCCTGATATAATCGATACAAATGACCCAAGCATCCACAAGCCTGGAAGGGCTTCAGAGCATTTGTACATGATGACTTTTTATGACCCAACTTGCCACACTGATAACACGCGAGAATCTATCGCTCTGAATAGTTTTGATGAAAGATCCCGAGGCCTTTTGATTCAATGACTTTCTCCATCAACTTTCAATCGCTTCCTCCTCTCCTTTCCAAAATCCTCACCACTACGAATAAGAATTAAAGGAGGGAGGACTACTTCACGCACTCCCTCCATCACGACTTCGACATGAAAATATTGTCTCACCACATCAGCAAATGAAGTTAGGTTGGATGCTGACACCTTCGACTGTAGATCGGGATGTAGACCCGCCTCAAAACGCCGATCCATCATGGAGTCATATATGGCATACCCTAAATCATAAGGGACTAGCTCCACAAAGCACTAGAAATAATCCAACATTGACCCATCACCCTGCTGCATACAACACATCTCCATACCCTTTCTCACCCTTTCTTTCTCAGAGAAATACTGACGAATGAACAAATCCTTGAAAAACTCCCAAGTAAGCTCTTTCCGGGGCTTGTTCTTAGACATTGACTTCCACCACATCCACGGTGAACCTTCAATAATGAAGGTTTCAAACTTGACCTTCAATGACTCGGGCAACTAAATGAGTTTAAATTCCCTTTCGATCTTTCACATCCACTCCTCCGCTACGGAAGGGTTTGCTTGACCATAAAAGAGAGGTGGATCTAGCTTCCGAAACTCAAGCATAAAGTCCTTAGGTAGATCAAATGCACTATGATCACCCATCAAAGCTTCAAGGGGACAACTGCTGGATAAGAAAAGTTAGGAACCCAATCAAGGAAAACTCAATAAATAAAATACTCAAGTTCAAACACTGCATAGGTGACAAGATCTAAACACAAGAAAATAAGCTATCATAACATTAAAACTTTCCTTTTTGAAAACATCTTTAATTTAAAATGAGTTTGGTCGGTTAAACACCCACCATTGGTATTCTTTAGAGTCTCACTCACATGCATGTTTCCATGCCACCCCGAGCATCCATCCACCATACCAGACATCCGTTCATATTCCCACATACCACTATGCATGTGAGAACCCATAAGAGCACCAAGGCCAAAACAAAACAACTTTATTTTCCAAAAATAGATCATTCATCCCCTTTCTTTTACAACAATCCATAAATTATACATGCCATTTAAAACAACCATTTTTTTTTCAAAACCAATTTTTCTGATTCAAACACCTTTCAGAAGTCAGAGGAGACCCAAAAAAACTCAAAAAGGGAACTGGTGTCGGTGAGTGACTTAACCATATGGTTGGAGGCCATATGCCAAACACGACACCGATACAGAGAGCCTTCTAGGGCCATGCCCCTAGCTCCACATGGCTTGCTAGGCCGTGCGGGCTCACGAGGACTATTATCCCAACTCCCCTTATCGTATCCCAATCACAAAACATTCCCTAAAGATCTAGAAATCTTAACAAAACCGGACTTCCCATGGGAACCCAAGGATCAGAATGAGCAAGAGTTCGCGACGCTCTTCCCGCACCTACCCCTCGAGTCCCGACGATTCTACTCCATCTACCTTGATATTCCAAAATAATAAAGGGCGCTCAGAAAATCGAGGTTTTCTAAGAGTCAACCTACTCTGATACCATTTTTTCATGAACCAACCCAGGTTGACCATGAACCGGTCATCCGAGTCGATCCACAACAAGACCTGAGAGGCATTTCCGATCCTCCCAAGCTGGTGACAAGCGCCAAAGCATCGACAGAGTGACGATGGGAATGATTTATCCAAATATAAATAAATAAAAGCAGTGGGAATAATAAAGAGCATCTCAAAATAAATAAACCAAACAAAATAACTAAATAAGAACTGAAGAAAATAAAACTAACTGAATGGGACAACCACTATCTCTGTGTGACCTCACAGGTCACTCTCCAACTCAACAATCGAACGTCGTCCAAGGCGAATGCACCCAAGATAGAACCTACACAAGGACTAAAAACAGAAAAGAACTATAAGCATGAGTATTAAAACTTAGTAGGCTAACCCGATATTCTATTCCCCAATGTACTACCTTTAAAATTAAAGAAACATCAATTCTAAGTTCGAACTACAATATATTAAAGTATGAATTTCTATATTTTTCACTTAAAATCAAAGTACAATCCATTTCCCTTAATCATTTGCAAAACCAGATTCTAACCTTAAGTATTACCATACTATTTCAAGGGGAAAGTAATGATTTCATTAAAACCGGCACTAAA
This sequence comes from Viscum album, assembly GCA_963277665.1. Classification (NCBI taxonomy): domain Eukaryota; kingdom Viridiplantae; phylum Streptophyta; class Magnoliopsida; order Santalales; family Viscaceae; genus Viscum; species Viscum album. The sequence continues at coordinate 1,046,236,543 of OY728155.1, read as the reverse complement.
GAGTTTGAAAAACATTTGCTTTAAAAAAACACTTTCATAGGAGTTAGGAAACCAAAACATCACTTTCCATGAAAAACACTACACAAGAGTACCACGGTAGTCACATAGCAAGGGAAATGTAAATAGTTATACAAGTATCTCAACAACAGTTCAAACAACTAAAAGACACTAGACATAGGCAAACCTGGGAGATCGAGAATAATCCAGACAATACTAATACCTGTGACCACATCTACAGTAGCATGCCACATACGATGAAATATAATGCTCCATATGCTTAGCCGCCATTTCTTAGGACAGGCTGAGGGAAATTCCCATAGCAATGAACCCAAACATATCCACATACTATGAGCCACTGGTCAGTACCATAACCTACAAGTGCAGTACTCGTCTCAAACAATTCTCTCAGTATGCCAGGTTCCAATGTCTTAGGTATTAAAGGGGGTGAGCCATAGGATGCCACCAAGCATCAAATCACAACCTATATTTATAATAGTAATTCACAGTAGGACTCACCCTGAGTCTCCCCATGGACGACTCCTATGCCTTAGAATAAATAAAGTATAAAGGGTTCCCAACCGAGAAACCCATATAATGGAACTCATGGATTCCTCACTGAGGACATCCCAACCATTCCATGTCGACAAGGCATGAGGAGCATCCAATGAAAGTTTTCATAATAAACACTCTTCCTTATCTTCACAAAGTGGTCAAATAGGCCTTTAAACATTCTATAAAACCATACTTTATAAAAAAATGCAACCCAAATTTCAAAAGAGGTGTTAAACACACTATTTCCACATAAAATCATTTTTAAAACCCCTTTATAAAACATTTCCATCACACTTTAAACCAAAACCCTTTCATAGGTAAAAGCCAATCGGGCTACAACTGAATATCACAAGATAAACCAATTTTTAAGGCCAAATCACACTTCCTTTAGCTTTAAAACACAATTAAAACCCATTTAAAGAAACCTCAAACCACCATTTCAAATGCCACAAACTTATTAACAAAACCACACTATGCTTTCAATATCAAAAAACAATTCCAAAGGCTATTCATGTATTTTTCCGAACACATGGTGTGTGCTAAATTAGAAAAACAAGCATAATTATCAAAAACCAAGCCTTTAAACATTATCCATGAACCAAAAGTCTAACCAAGTGGGTACTAAACAATATTTAGCATGAATATAAGGTGCAAAAAACAAAAAATTAATGATTCTTAAATTTAGAAGGCAAGCACATGGGAATCCTACCTCGAGACCAAGATGAAACAGAAAGACACACATTTGAAACCATGCAGTAAGGTCTGATGCCCTACGAAATAAATAATAAGGACTCAAAACACACAAAGATACCCAATTAGAGTATGTGAAACCAAGGAGCGGAGAGAAAATCCTCACCCCAAATGGTGGCAAAAACCCAGGATGATTCGAAACACCTCGCCTTCGATGACGAACACCGAAACTCACCTCAAGGGGTCCCGAGAGACAAGTCGCACACCCCCTTCAAAGAAGAAACACCAAAATAAGATTAACTCATGCCCAGGGTTTGGGAAAACCAAAACCTCGCCAAGGGAAATCCCCAAAACAAGAGGAGGAAGGGGGAACGCACTGGAAGAGGGTCGTCAGAGGCGGTCAGTGAACAGAAACTTGTCAGAAGGGGCACTGGCCGGAGGAGGACCACGCAGACATAGTTTGGCCGACCATGGGGGAATGCGCCATTGGTGAACAAGAGGAATGATGGGGTTGCGCCACTGGGAGCAGGAGGTCAGGTCGTCGCACTGGGAAGAGCAGAAGGCCGGGGCGGCGCCGACTGGGAAGGAGGCGCTGGAGGCGGCAGTCGTGAGAGGGTCAACCAACTAGGAGAGGGAGGTGGCGTCAGGCTGCTACAAAGGAGGGAGCCAGTCACGATGAGCAGGGCACACTAGAGGGGCTGGGTTCGGGTCCACGTTGTGCGTAGAGGGGGGGGTAGCAAATTAGGTTTTTTTTTCTTTAAAAAAACACCCTAAAATGTAAACAACAACAACAATAATACTAATAATATTAATAATATAAAAATAAATGAATTCCTAATAATAGTTTTAATTAACATTAATTTTAATTGTAATATTTATAATAACAATAATAATAATCTACAATAATAACACTAATAATTGTAATAATAATAATAACATAAAAATAAAATTATTTATAACACTTGTTTCATTTTTAATAATATTAACATTAATAACATTTTTAATAGTAATAATTTTAATATCCATTTTTAACAATAGTGATAAAGTTTAATAACAAAAAATATTTAATAATAATAGTAATAACAAAAATGCATAATAATAAAATTAACAATTTCAGTTTTCACCTAAAATAAAAATATTAAAATTCTTAACAACAATAATACTTAATATTTATAATAGTTATATTATTTATAATAACAATAATAAGATTATAAATAAACACAACAACTTTAGTAAAAACTATAAAAACTCTAAAAGACACAATAATTAACATTTACTTTAATTACCAAATTTACTTATAATAATTATACAAATAAATACACATAATAACTATAATGTGAATATTGCAATTATTATTAAATATTCTAATTTTATTACTCATTTTAATTTTTTGAAGATGGACAGGTCGTGCAGTTACCTGGGCGAAGCCGCGCGACATCGTGCCCCACTAGTGCGCCCAACGACATCGAACCCAAAACACGCACTTTTTAACATAAGCTCAAAAATTTCGTCCGAGACTCAACTCGAACCCCCCAAAAAATTATTTAAGTCCAAATAAATAGTAAAATAAAATAATCACATAGGTCGGGGCATGAAATTCCTTACTTGGGGCGTGGCCCACTACGACATTGCCAGGTTAGTCAGAGGCACTAGTTTCTCATTCTGATGGTTTGTGTTGGTTGTACTTCGTCTTGATTTCGGTTGGTGCTAGAGTGTTTTTGGAAATCAAAATGGTTTTGGAGATGAATGTTCCTTCTTGAAAATGGATTTAAAGTGAAAATGGTTTGGAAATGGAAAAAGGTTTTCTTCAAAATAGTTTAAAGTTGGTGAGGTTAGTTTTTGAAAATAAAGTGGGTTAGAAATTAAACGTGACTTCTTCCAAGTGGTTTTGGAATCAGTAAGGCAGTTTCGAAAGTTAAAAGAAATGGAGGTTTTTGAAAAAAAAAATTTCTTGTGTTTGTATGTGTTTGATTTATGAGCATGTTTCCCTTGGCTTGGGTTGTTTCTTTGATTGAGTTTTTCCTTGATGCTGATTTCAGTTGCATTTTTTGTGTTGTTCGGAGTATGCCACCTAGAAATGTTGCTAATTTTGCTAGTGAGTCATGCCCAATTTATGGTTCTTCTCAGGTGTTGCTTGTCCTTCGAGGCGTTTGAAGTCTATTAGAAGCAGTGAAGTGGTTTGATAGGATCAGAGGATGTCTTAGGGTTGTTGGGAACTCTTGAGTTTGTTAGAGTATGTATTTTTTTGGGTTTAATGGAGGGTCCAATTTTGGACTAGTGGAGGTTGGGTGCCTCATAATCATTAGGATTTGGGGAGTGGTTAAAGGGTAGTTAGTTTTCATGAGGGTTCCCCATCTAGTGAGCGGGGTGTGTCAGAGGAACCTGTTTTTGAAGAATCTTGTTCGTCGGTGCTGACTTACGGTTCGTCGGACTGTTCTCTTGCGTGCCACTAGAGTGGCCGGTTAGGGAATTCTAAGCCATCTTGTCTCATCTCTCTGAAGTCCTGCTATCATGTGACCATTCATGTCAACAGGGAAGGTTCTGAAAGATGTTCCATTCGAGAAAGGAGTTCTGGTCGGGGGATGCTAGTACCTGGCTGTGAGGAATAAGATGCTTCGGCTATCAGATCCCCAGCCTTAGGTCTCGGGGTGAAGCTTGCGCATAGTCAGGAGTTACAGGGGATGTGAAGCCTCAATTCAAGTTGTGAGTTCTATGTTATTACTGGAACATCTAAAGGATTTTCATTCTTGTTTTTATGCTGTTAAAATTTTACCGTCATTGTAAGTTCATTGTTTCATTATAAGAGTGTGATAGACTTATTCCATTATAATCTAACCATTTGTACCTGTTTAAAAGTGGCCCTTTTAAATCGTTCGTTTTACTTGAGTGTTTAAGTTTTGCTCATTTGGAGATATTTATGTTTTGTGTAATTGATAGCTAATGTACCAGTTCATCGTTTGGTTTGAGTTTCTTTTCAGGAGTTACCCCTAACGCTGGGGTTTTTTGGATGGTGTGGAAAGTTTCTAGTTTCAATAATGGTATTGTTTTGATCATGCTATATAAGTTGGTTTGGATTTTTTGGAAGTTCCCACGTTAGTACTTCCCTGTGGTGGTGTGTTCGAATTCTAAAGTTTCTGTGTTAGTGGAATTATTATAGTGGGGAGAACCGCCTTGTGTTCTCCCCTTATTGAGGGTTGTAGTATCATCTAGATTGGTCAGGTGTGACTTGAGGAATAAATAGTCACCATAGAATTCATTGTTTCTTCCGGTGATGCTTAGGCATGGACTCATTTTCTGACTAACCTTTGGCTTGATGACTTTCTGAGGGTAGAAAGTGTCTGTGGTGGGGAGAATTGTTACACCCCGACCATGGGTTTCTTTTCTTTTTAATTATTTTTCAATGTTAAATCTTTGATTGAAGTTCGGGTTCGGGTCCCGAATTAAATTTTTTGAGGTTCGATGATTTTGGTGGGTTTTGGACTGGTGCACGGGCACCACATGGTTGGCGGTAACTGTGCGGTTGGCCCAGGTGCCCCTACAGTTGCCCACTACTTAAAATAATAAAATTTTATAAGAATAAAATAAGTTAATTGTTTCAAATATAATAATAATAATAATATTGTGTAGATAATAATAATAATATTATAAAAAATTGTTAATAATATTATTATCATTTAAAATTTTTATTAATATAATAAATATTAAATTTTTGTTAATGTTATTGTTTTTAAATTGTTACCATTACCATTGTTATTTAAAGGAATAGGATTATTATCAAAATTATTATTATTATTTTTGGTGTTATTATTATTATTATTATTAACATTATTAAAAAAATAAAGAAATAAGGAACCCTAAACCCGTACACCCCCTTTCCCCTGTACGTTGTGTGCTGCGCACCCAGACCCCCTCCGCACCTCATAGCCTGCTCTAGCCAGCCTTCCCTCGCCACTTCACCCCGCTCCGTCCAGCCTCCCCTCGCCACTCCACCCTGCTCCGGCCAGCCTCCCCTCGCTGCTCTGCCCTCCCTCCTTGCGACGCACCATCTCCTGACACTCCCTATCCCTCCGGTGCAGCACACAAACCCCCTCCCCTATGCTTTTTTGTGCGCACACGACCCCCCTGACCAGACCTTCCCTTCCCAGCGCACCATTCTCTATTCGGTGGTCTACTACCAGGTGTAATTCATCTCACCGGTAGCCCTCTCTCCTCCATTTTACTGTATTCCATTTCATTTTGGGGGTTTTTTCCTTCAAGTTGGGAAAACCCTAATCGTGGGGTTTTTATTTGTGCATTTTTCTCACTTTTTAGGGTGTGTGAAGCGACCAAAAAGCTCGATCCTTCCTTCCGCTGAAGCTGCATCGCGGTCGCACACCATTGAGGTAGGCGTTTCCAACATTTCCCTTTTCAGAGCTTTCCATAGGCACTTGCATGATTTCATTTAAGTTTTAAATGCCTTTTGTACCTTTATTATACCTATGGCTTCATGTGAATGTTGTTTTTTGCATTGTTAAATTTTAATAAGAATAGGTTTTCAAGGATATCTAGGTGCATTGACTAGGGTTTTAGCACCTAGGGTGTTTGTTCTAAATGCTATGGTCCTTTTTAGTTAAATTGGAGGTTTTTATGAAATTTGTAGCTTCTCTTGTGTTATAATGGCATTGTTTGTTTATGAATTTGGTTTGGTGGTTATATTTTGGAAATGTGATATAGCTCAGTAATTGTATTAGATGCTTGGAAAAAATTTTTGATGGTTCCAAAAAGGGGTTGTTGTATTTTTCTTAATGAATTTACGTGGTGGGCTTGTTTGAGAGAAAGTTATGTTTTTTTGGAAATGGTTTTCCAATGTTTTCTTGGACTTGGTGTGCCATTGGATGTTGACACATCCATGGGTGCACTAGGTGCACACATTGATGTGTTCTCAAATGAAGATGGAACTCGGAAAATGGTTTTCTCTTTAAACCTCAATGGCTTAAATGACTTTTAGTTTTCAAATAAAGTTGGTCCCCTTGAGTGATTTCTAAAGTAGGTTTTAAAGGTGCTCTTTATGGCTTGGTCGTCTGGATTTGAAACGTGTTTTGACATGTGTTTGAAAAGGATAAAGGCCCCTTTGGTAGTTGTGAAATGATTTTATGCGTGTTTTGGGAACTTAAGGGCCTGTTTGGATTTGTAAATCTAAAAGTGGTGTTTCTTGTGTTTAAATGTGGTTCCAAATGTGTTCCTTATGGTTTGGCCTGGTCTTCCTTGAAACATGCTTGCATGAGTGGTTGGAAGTTATAGACCATTTGGCATTTGTAAAAGAGGGTTGGTTTGTAAGTAGTTTGAAATCTTGTTTGGCACTTTTGTATACTTTGTGTGTTTCGACTTGGTTTTAAAAATGAAATTGGGTGCACTTTGGTGAAATCTTGGTTTAAAGGCCCATTTGGCCACATTAGTATAAAGATTATGTTTGCTTTTATTTTGAAATTGGTTTCTAAGTGTTGTTGTTAAATGGTTCCATGTTTTGAACTAAAGGCCCATTTGTATTGATTATATAAAATAATTTATTTTGGTAAAAGTGAGTACTCTGTTGGTGGTTTAAAATGTTTACTGAAATGATTTTGATGTTTGTATAGCATGACAACCTGGTTGGATCCTTCGATGATATGATGTGAATATGTGATATAAGTATGTATATATTTATGGGGCACCTCTATAGGGGATATCCCTTTATAGGTTATCATATAGAGTGTCCGTGTTTGGGGTAGACAAGTGCGGTGATGACAGGTAAGGTGAGTCATGCGTGTGAGGGCCTCCCACTTACACAATATTACTATCAACATGGGTTCCTGGGAATCTTTTAGATGATTTAGTGATAGTTTCTTTCTAGCCCTGATTAGATGGGTTATTACCCCATGGAGTTATAGATAGGCCAGGAGGGATGCGCCACTAGTGAGGCCAGGTTAGGGAAGATAATTGGTTATAGACTATGGGGCTTCACCATACACCAACAGGTGGTTCTGAACCAAGTACCTCCAGGGGTCATCTTGGGATGTTTAGGATCACCCATGGTTACTTAATTATTTACATTGCTTGTTTACTTTCCATTGTAATAGTTTATTTATAGATTACACTATTGACCTGTTTTATTTTAGAACAACTTTGGTATCACTTGTCTTGGTTTTCGTTTATAAATGGCAGTTGGTTTTGGAAATGATTTGTCTTTTGTTGGATTTTAAAATCAGGAAATGATGTTGTTTTTATTAAAATGTGAAAACCCTATTTTATAGATGTATTTCAAACTGGTGTTTATGGACTACTTTGGGAAAGGGAGCTTTTGGATTCTGTGGTTGATTTTTGGCACTCCTACTGAGCATTTCAGTGCTCATGTCTAATTTATATTTTCAGATGCAGGTTCGACTTTTGGTTTAGGTTCCTGGTCCATCTACTCAGTGTTGGAGCAGGTTTTGTTTTTTGGTTGGTGGAAACCAAGAGGTCATAAGGAGATCAGGTGGTAGTAGTTCTGTTTTTCCTGTTTAGTTTCCAGTATGTCTAGTGAAATTATGTATCTAAACCTGTCTTTTATATATTGAAATTTAGTTGTTTATCCTTGTTTCAAATCAGTTTGTTTTGTATATTTATTTGATCCTAGTTTTGGGCTGAAATCATTCCCATTGGTTGTATTTTTGATACCCGACACTAATTTCCATCCCAAGGGGATTGGGAATGCCCCTCAGGACATGTTGCGGACCGACTCGGGTGACTGGTTCAGGATTGACCCAGGCTGGTTCATGAAATTACCTCCTATGAGATCTCAGTTGATCCATTGTATATTAGAAGAATATAGTGAAAATAGACACTATACCTTTACACTGTGAATCTATCCATGGTAGATCTCCACAACTATCATTGTGGATGAGCTCCTTTTGTTACTACATCATCCAAAGTATAAACTTCAAGTGCTCAAACATCAACAATTCTTGAACTCTCTTGTCCTTATGGCATGGGAAACACTCAGAATTTGACTCATTTCTTTTGATAACTCCATCAGATGACCCAATGATTCTGATCCTGATGTGCTTACTGGATTCTTCAAAACTTGTCCTTCCAGCCGAACCTCTGCTTCTAATGATGCTTTTCTCCATTTGGAATTTCCTACATAGTTTTAATCCTTCCACATAATTGCTTCATTGAAGATCACATTTTGACTTCTGATAAGTTTTCAAGATTCATTGTTGTTGTAGTTGGTGCCCTAGAACCAATTTAATTGTACTTTATGATAAATATGTATTCATTGGATGGATATTAATAAACTCCTTATCACATCATGATTTATCTTCTATGTAACATTTCATGCGATAATGTCCCAAGAGTAGCTATCATAATAAAAGGTCATAGTAGTTCTCAGCTATGATGTGAACCTAGAAGTTCTATGAAACTACTCTTAGATATATATTCTATACCCGGATGATATCATTTGAGGTACACAAATGATACATACTACCAGGGGTGGAGAAGACACATTCCCATAATGTACTCCCTTAGTTATATCCAATAGGATATTATGAGAATGAGACATGATAGTAGGAAATCCATATTTATAAGTGTCATTTCTTGTTCATATCTGCGAACATTTGTATTGGTCCTTATAATTTAAGATTATTATTAATGGGTATTATGAATCACACACTTAGATGTATTGGTGAAAACTGCGAGGACATATGTTCATGGAGAGGCAGGATATGTCGGGTGCGTCACGAGTAATAATGTATTAATGAATATTGTGAGAAAGGATTTGTCCCTTCTATTCCATAATAGAAGTTGATATCTTAGGACCTTTGATGCAAATGATATAGCCTAAATAAATCCATGACCATGGTGTTCTATAGGCAAGTTCAATTTATGGGAAGTCAAAGAAAAAGAAATCGAGCACATGGGTTGATGGAACTTTCATGCAACCCTCTTGATTGGAGATATTGAGACAAATGGATTATATTACATGGTAATAATTCGTATGAGGTGACATGTCGTTGCGACATTAACTTCTTTCTCTATGGGTGGCTTGGTGTGTTGCTAGATGCTAACCTTATACTTTAAGTTGCTCTGCCTAATACCACCGACAAAGAGGCCTAGAGGGTCACATGCTAAGTGTATCCAGTATCTCTATTAAATAATTTATTATTTAACAAGTTGAATAAAAATTATTCCCATTTATGGTTTAATAATTATTCATGTATGTCTTATCACATTTATCTCATCGCTAGTTAATCAAGAGAATATATTGTGGATGAAATATTTATTTATCGGTGAATAATGTAGTTATATTTATTTAATAAATAAACAGTCATTATTCAAGGCCCAATAAATATTGAGGAGGATTGACAGACCAATTTTCAGGTCCTATGAGAAATAATATTAAATATTATTTGATTAAAATAATATTTAAATATAAAATGTCATGGAAATAATGGTATTGTTGTTATTATTTGACATGGGGGTTTCACATGGAATAATAAAATAAGTAACGACACTTGTGCTAATTATTTATTATTACCTAGTGAATTAAATTCCCAGTTATATTATTACTATTTTCTTATTAGCCTAGGGAAAGCAAGGGAGAATCACTGGTCGGTTGTGCACAACATTTGGAGAAAAATATCTCAAGTCTCGAGAGCTCTCTTTTCTCCAAGAATGTTTCCATGAACAATAACGACCATCCTCCACTGGATCAGAGAATGCTTTGGGAGTGGATCTCAAAGCGATCGAAGGGGAAAGACACAAGTGTAAGGATCTTCCATTCTAGCACCCAGAGAATCCTTTGACAACATCCAGAGATTTATGGAGCACATGTGGATCACTTCTAGAGGAGATATACTCTTGATCTCTACAACACAATAAAGGCGCACTGCAGATCTGTGGTTGAATGCATCAACAAAGAAAGAATCATTTTGGAGGTAATTATTTAATTTAATTAAATTAATTATAAAAAATATGTTGATACTCTCTCTTGGTTTTGGGTTTCCATTCCTTTGTCTAAATCCTTGATTCAATTCCATGGATACTAACGTTCATCAATATATTGATCCCACATTGTTCATTGAATATGGGAAAAAAATTAAATTCGGGCACAACCCATCCCGTGCTTCTGCTGTGCTCGAAACCTACAAGTGGTATTAGAGTAAACATATATTCATTTATAATTATTTAAATAATTCGTTGATGTTCAAAAATTAATAATTTAGTTTGTGAATTCAAGTTTAATCATTCTTGTAATCTGAATTTCGAGATCTGTTCCTCTTTTCTCGTTTCTCGTAGATCTAATAGAAATGAATAATTTTATGATTAAAATTAAATTGAGGATCTCATCAGGAGGCGTCGGTGATTATATCTAGGTAACATGACAGTACAATCCATGTATTTAGAGTTACATTCCATGTAATATTCCATACACGACGTGTAATCTAGATCATACACCATGTAGTTTTGTTCAGCACATCTGGAGTAATTCATCAATTACTGAAACCGCGTGAATTAATGACATGTAGTGTAATTAATTCATACACCATGTGTTGACTAGGATAGACTAGTGCACGTTCATCCAGATTACATGTCGTGTGGCCCACTGGACACAATGTGTAGTCCCTTCGGGTCAGGGCCGAGTCATGTATCCCATACACGGCTTGCCCGACTAGTGACCGTGTAACGCAGAGTCTATACGACATGTGGACCACTGGACATGCCGTGTAATTTGAATATTTCTGAAGTACACATCACATACCATTTCCTCAGGCGTATACTTCGGTTGGATGGTGAGGAGGGTACACACTGTGTAGTCGGATCTACATGTCGTGTACTTTTTCCAGATTACATAGATTTAAAATTTATTATTAAATTATGTAACCCTTGAAAGATGTACCTTCGTGTGAGTGTAAAGCTTGGACAAAACATGTGATAGGTGTTTGATATATATATATATATGTTTAATTAACATATGCATAATGTTCAAAGATCTGCACATCATGTATGAGTTGTATTACAATTATAATTCTACATACATGTTACATGTCACAAAGAATAAAAGTGCATACAAGTATAATACATGTTGGGTAGTTTTGGACGAGTATTCACCATGTTGCCTCCAAGAAAAATTTATGTACAAGTTTACTTTTAAATGAATTTATTTGTTTAAAATTATTATGGATGAGAATCTCAAGGAATTCATAAAGGGATTAAGATAAAAGGATTGATTAATTAAAGACAATAATTAATCGACTCAAGCACGATTTATCTTAATAAGAACAATTAAAGAATTTAATGCTAGTTTTATTAAATGTGTAATTCTTTGCATGTATGTGTATGATTATGATCTAGACCAGACATTTGTATGTGATTTGTTTCCTTTTAATTTATTTATTAAATTAAATTGTTGGCCTGTGTGGCTTCTCTCCTCATTAATATGTAGGGCCTTCATGCCCATGGTTTCTTTTATGCAAACCCCTCTTTTCCCCTCACCTACATGTGAGTAAAAGCATATGTAATGGATAGAGTACCCAAGATAGTGGAGGCGGTTCAAGTTAGGAGCTGAGGTGAAACCAATCCAAGGAGATGCAAAGGTGGATAGGTGGAAAGATGTAAATGAAAACTTGAAATAGTTCAAGGTGTTTCTCTGCTAGGTCAGGGTTAGTTTATCAATCTCTAGATAAACTAATGGTTATAAAAACTTATGATCAAACCATTTATTTTATTTATGTTAGTTGAATGGTTATTCATTCTGGATGTTTTGTCACGATCACATAATTAATGAATTTACAAGCACGTAAGATGGAACTAAAATAAACTAGCTTATGCGTAAAAATTATCAAGACATCGTTAATCACTTAAGTATATCTCACTTAATATTAACAAGAATGTGAAAGATAATAATAGAAAATTTATGCATAAAGGATAAAATCCATTAATAAAATATTAAGTCGGTATAGCCTTCCATTACTTCAGTTAGAATCGAACCAATAGTTAAAAGTGCTTGACCAGCCAAATTTGGGGTGCTTTCAATTATCGGGGAATTTTAATTTGAGGTTTTGGGTTGACTTAACTTGGTTGACATCAAGGGTTGACTGCCAAAGAAGGACTTTATGTAACTAAGGGGAAAAGGTTGAGGAAATACAAAATTAAGGATTTTAGGAATGGGGAGTCCACTCAATGGATCAAGGAGCTGCGAGTTCATGAAGTTGGAATTTGGAATGCCTACCTAAAACCTTTCAAATTGGTTGAACATCCAAAGTTGGGGTAATGTGAAGGGAAATATTGATCCTTGCCGCCAGAATATCCAAGAAACATGATATTTTGAAGCCAATGGTGATGGCTAGTGATTTTTGATAAAATAATGGGAGACTAATGAATATGTATTTATTTATTTGTTTTAATTTTATCAGATAAATTACTAAAACCTTGTTCATATTATTTGTAGAAATGACATTAAAAATTCCATCAAACATATCATTGTGTTCTATACTTGAGAAGGAAAAAATTATCACCAGCACTAATTTCCAAGAGTGGAAAAGGCGCCTTCAGGTTATCCTTATCCATGAAAGGAAACTATATGTGATGGAAGAACCTTTACTAGTTGCACCTAGAAATGAGGTGAGTGATGAGAAGATCTTTATGCATGAGAAACATCTGAATGATGCTACATATGTTCAGTGCCTCATGCTATCATCCACGACCAATGAGCTCTTGAAGTAACATGAGGAAATGGATGCTTATAGCATGATGTATCACCTTCAGGATCTCTATTAAGAGAAGGTGAGATAAGAGAGGTATGAGATCTCCAACACTTTGTTTAGTACTAATCTTAGAGAGTCTGCACTAGCTGGGCCACATGTAGTCAAGATCATTGGCTACATTGAGCATATGGACATCTTAGGGATTGAATTATAGGATGAGTTGCGTATAGATCTCATACTATCATCATTTCCCAAGACCTTATCTAATTTTATTGTGAATTATAATATGAGAAATAATGAGAAGGTTCTATCATAACTTCTTACTTTAATTCGCCAAGTGGATAAGGATATGGGGAAAAAGAAACCCATGATCCTTGTGGTGAATAGAAAGAGAAAGGACAAGGAAAATGGAACTAATACTTATAAACAGTCTAAAGCCCCCAACCACCATCCGACCAAGAAGAAGAAGATCTAAAGGCAAGACAAGGAAAAGGAGGCAGTATGCTTTCCATATGGAAAGTCAGGCCACTGGAAGAGGAACTACACCCAGAGGCAAGGAGAATCCAAAAGTGCATTCGTTATCGAGTGTAATCTTTCCATTTCTACACATTGGGTATTAGATATAGTTTTTGGTGCTTACATATATATTCAAATATAGGAACCAAGTATATTCTAGAAAATTTCCAAAGGAGAGGCATATTTACAAGCTTCCAATGGTTCGAGGCTGGATGCTCTTACCATTGGTGACCACCACCTTTCATTGCCAACCATGATGATTTTGGTTTTACATGACTGTTATTCTGTACCAAGTGTTACCAATATCATAATTTTTGTATCAAGTTTATATATAGATGAGTTTATTTTTAAATTCAGAAATAATAGTTGTTTATTTTATAAGGAAAATATATGTTATGGTATGACACATTTATGTAAAAGTCTGTATGTATTAAATTATGAAAACCAAGTGTTGAAAATCAATAACAAATCAAGTTCATATGACTCATATAACACCCAGTTGTGGCACCACCATCTAGGTCATTTAATGAGAAGTGCTTGAAAAAGATCTATCAAGATGGTTATTTAGAATCTTCTAAGCTAAAACCACTTGATATATGTACTGCTTTTTTACAAGGGAAAATGAACAAACCACCATTTGGTGGATAGGGTGAAAGAGCCACAAATATTCTAGGATTTGTATATACTGATGTGTGTGGACCATTTCTAGTAGAAGATAGAGGTGGATATTCTTACTTCATAACTTTTACTGATGACATGAGTAGATATGGCTATATTTACTTAATGAGGTATAAGTCTGAGTCCTTTGAGAAATTAAAGGAATTAAAGAATTAAGTAGAGAATCATCTTGGTAAGAAGACAAAGAATCTTTGATCAGATTGAGGTAGAGAATATCTTAACCAAGAGTTCATTGATTTTTTGTGGGAGTTTGAGATTCTATCTCAACTCACTTCACCTTATACACCACAGTGGAATGGTGTTAGTGAAATATGGAACCATACCTTTTTGGACATGGTAATGTTGATGATGAGTCATATAGATATTCCATTATCCTTTTGGAGATATGAATTACAAACTAAAACATACACATTAAATTGAGTACTAAATAAGGCGAAAAATGGAATTCCATTCAAGTTATGGAGTGGAAAGAAACCCATTTTGTCGCATACATGTGTATGGGGATGTGAGTCATTTGTTAAGGCTTTCTCAAGAAACAAACTAGCACCCTAGGGCACGAGGTGTATCTTTATAGGGTATCCCAAGGAAACAAAGGGATACTACCTATACAACCCCTCAGACAATAAAGCAAATGTCTCCAGACAAGCCGTCTTTCTTGATAGGGAGAACATCCTAAAAAAGGACAGTGGGAGAAAGATTGAATTCGATGAAGTTGATGCTCAAGATATACAAGAGTTGGTGCAAGAAAAAGTTACACATGTCCCCGTGGAAGAAGTAGTTCCTGAAACACAAGTACCACATAGGAGTGTAAGATAAGTAAGAGAACTAGAGATATATGGTTTTCTTTTCACTGAGGATAGTGACTCATTATTGTTGGAAAATGATGAGCCTCTCTCCTACAATGATTCAGTAGAGAGATTAGAAGCTACAAGATAGCTAGAATCTATGGATTCTAAGATGGATTCCATGTATCAGAACCAAGTTTGGGTTCTGGTATCAGAAGCTACAAGATAGCTAGAAGCTATGAATTCTAAGATGGATTCCATGTATCAGAACCAAGTTTGGGTTCTGGTCGATGCACCAGTTGATGTAAAGCCTGTTGGACATAAATGGGTCTTCAAGAGAAAACTGAACATGGAAGGTAAAGTACCTAAAAAGCAATACTAGTGGATAAAAGGTTTAAACAACATCAATGAATTGATTATGATGAAACCTTTTCACCAGTTTCCATGTTTAAATCCATCAGAATCATATTTTCCATATCATCTTACCATGACTATGAGATTTGACAGATGGATGTCAAAACTGCATTCCTTAATGGGAACCTTTAGGAAGATGTCTATATGATAAAAATAGAAGGTTTTGTGACACTAGGTGATGCCAAAAGGATTTTTAAGTTGCATAGATCCATTTATGGATTGAATCAAGCATCTAGGTCATGGAACATTTGATTTGACAAATCCATAAAATAATTTGGTTTCATTAAAAACAAATGTGATCCATGTGTTTACAAAAGGTTTAATGGGAATGAATTAATTATCCTAGTAGTTTATGTTGATGAAATATTACTCATTGGAAATGACATACTAGTCTTACAATCTATTAAGGACTTGTTGAACAAGTGATTTTCCATGAAAGACTTAGGAGAAGCAGCCTAAATTCTAGGGATCAATATCATTCGTGATAGATATAAGAGAATACTTTTACTAATCCAAAATACATATATTAACTAGATACTTAAGACATTTAGTATGGAATATTCCAAGAGGGGATTGGTTCCAGTGTCACATGACTTACATCTTTCTAAGAAAACGTGTCCCCAGACACAATAGGATAAAGATAGAATGAGTAAGATCCCATATTCTTTAGTGATAGGATCTATCATGTATGACATGTTATGTACTATAGTTGATGTTGCCTATACACTGAGCATGGTAGGTAGATATCAAGTAGATCCAGTAGAACAACATTGGACTTTTGTTAAGACTATCGTTAAGTATCTGAGAAGAATTAAGGATATGTTCCTGGTGTATGGAGGAGATGAGGAGATAGTCATCATAGGGTATGCTGATGCTAGTTTTCAGAAAAATAAGAATGATCTAAAGTATCAATCGATATGTGTTTTCTGTCTCAATGGAGGGACTGTGAGCT
The DNA here is from genome assembly GCA_963277665.1 of Viscum album. NCBI lineage: Eukaryota > Viridiplantae > Streptophyta > Magnoliopsida > Santalales > Viscaceae > Viscum > Viscum album. The sequence goes on along the minus strand of OY728155.1, from coordinate 1,046,220,254 downwards.
GGAAGAGTTCAAAGTAGTCAGTTATAGCTGATTTTACAGTAGAGTCCAAGTATATAGAATATTCTGATGCAGCCAAGGAATCCATCTGGATTCATAAATTTGTCTAGGAAATTGATGTGGTACCTAGTAGTAAAGACACTATCACATTGTATTGTGATAATAATATAGCGATGGCTCTTGCAAAAGAGCCAAGGTCACATCAATGGAAAAATCACATACTCTAAAAGTATCACCTATTGAGGGATTTATTTCAAAGGGGTGAAGTTGTAGTGAGTAGAGTATCCAAAGAATAGAACATGATGAACTCCTTGACTAAAGGCATATCTCAGAAGAAGCATGAATATCATGTGAGAGCTAACGGACTGAAGATTATTAGCAGTTGGCTCTAGTGAAAGTGAGGGTCTATTGGAGTTGGTTCCCCTGAACCAAATTCTTTTTACTTTATGATAAACATGTATTCATTTTATGGATATTAATAAACTTATTATAACATACTGATTTTATTCTATGTATCATTTCATGTGATAATGTCCCGAGAGTAGATATCGCACTAAAAGGTCATAGTAGTTCCCCGCTATGATGAGAACCCGGAAGTGCTATGACACTACTCTGAGATATATGTTCTATAGATGAATGATATCATTTGAGGGAATCAAATGATATAGGATATCAGGGGTGGATACTCATAGGACTTTGAGACACCTTCTCCTGGTGTACGCCCTTGGTGATATCTAGTAGGATATTATGAGAACGAGACCTGACAGTAGGACATCCAAATTTACAAGTGTCATTGGATGTTCCTATTCATGGTCACATGTATTGGTCTTTAGACTTTAAGATTATTATTAATGGGTATTATGACTCACACAGTTAGATGTATTGGTGAAAACTGTGATAAAATATATTTGCGATAAGGTAGGATATGTTGGGTGCATCACAAGTAATACTGCATTAATGAATAAAGAGATAAAGGATTTTCTATTCTATTCCATAATGAAAGTTGATATATCAGGACCTTTGATGGAAATGATATAGCCTAAATAAATTCATGGCCATAGATTTCTTATAGGCAGGTTCAATTTATGAGAAGTCAAAGAATGAGAAATCAAGCACATGGGTTGATAACACTTACATGCAACCCACTTGATTGGAGATATTGAGACAAAGGGATTATATTACACGGTAAGAATTTGTATGAGGTGACATGTCATTGCAAGATTAACTTATTTCTCTACGGGTGCCTTATCATGTTGCTAGATGATAACCTTGGACTTTAAGCTACTCCGCCTAATGCCACTGAGAAAGAGGCCTAGAGGTTAATACACTAAGTGTATCCAGTATCTCAGTTAAATAATTTATTATTTAAAAAGTTAAAATATTATTCCTAGTTGTGGTTTAATAATTATTCATGTATGTCTGCTTGCATTTATTTCATCACTAGTTATTCGAGATAATATATTTCGGATGGAATATTTATTTATCAGTGAATAATAGATTTATATTTATTTAATAAATAAATAGTCATTATTCAAGGCCTGATAAATATTGATGAGGATTGACAAACCAAGTTTCAGGTCTGGTGAGAAATAATATTAAATATTATTTGATTAAAATAATATTTAAATATAAATTACAAGTTAATCACATGTCATGGAAATAATGATATTGATATTATTATTTGATATGGGGGTTTCACATGGAATAATAAAATAAGTAATGACACTTGTGATAATTATTTATTATTACCTAGTGAATTAAATTCCCACTTCTATTATTATTTTCTTATTAGACTAGGGAAAGTAAGAGCGATTAACTGGTCAGTTGTACACAAAATTTGGAGAAAAATATCTCAATCCTCAAGAGATATCTTTTCTCTAAGAACATTCTCAAGAATGATAGTGACCATCCTCCACCGAATCAGATAAATCTTTGGAAGCGACTCTCAATGCGATCGAAGGTGAACAACGCAAACACAAGGATCTTCCATGATAGCACCCAAAGACTCCTTCACTGATGTCCATAGATTCACAAAGTAAGTACGGATCACTGCTAATTGAGATCTACTCTTGATATCTATAATGCAATGAAGGCACACTACTGATCTATGGTCAAACACATCAATGAAGAAAGAATCACCTTGGAGGTAATTCTTTAATTTAATTAAATTAATTATAAACAAAATATGTTGATCATCTCTCTTAGTTCCTGGTTTCCATTACTTTGTCTAAATCCTTGATTCAATTTCATGGATATTGGCATTCATCGTCATATTGATCCTAGATTTTTCATTGAATATGGAAAAAAATTAAAGCTGGGCACTACCTATCTCGTGCTTCCACTGCGCTTGGAACCTAAAATTGTCCCAAAGTCGAAATACATGATATTCATCAACATAACCTATAAATTAACATTCTTGATACTTAGCCTTTTCCTATATTCTTATTTAGAATCAAAATTTACATGGTAAAGAGTTCCAAAGACTTTGAGTTTGTTAAATCCAACATTTATTATAGACCAAAAGATCTCTAGAAGTTTTTGTACTTTTGGACATGATAGAATCCTGTTGATTAAGTTTGTGAAAAAATTCAAAGATTCACCCAAAAAACCATAGGTGACCCTACACGAATTCACATAATCCTTTCCTTATTCACCAAAGTCTTGTTTATCTTCTCTGTAGCTCTTTTGTGTTTCACTGTCCCCGGAACAGTCTTCTCAAGACAAATCCCCTTCTTCTAGCAAAATATCTAGAAGTCCCTACTCTTGTACTCTCCACCATTGTATGACCACAAGAACTTCAACTTGTATATGATATCCTTTTCCAACATAGACCTCTATATGATGAAAGTATTAAACACCTTAGACACATTCCTTAGAAATCACACCCACACTTTGTATATAGAATCTTTAATGAATGTCACATAGAAAAGTATCACTCTATGAGAACACACTAATTTCGGTCCCCATACATATATGTGTGCCATCTCCAACTTTATATTATTTGTAATTTTACCTTTTGTTTGGAAAGAAACCATATATTATCTTCCAAAGATGCAATCCCTGCACTGTCCATACTATGTGCTTCTAGACTTCAATAATCCTTTGGAAGTAATGATTTTCATCCCCTCCTCACTAAGTTAACAAGATGGTTATGCCATAACGCCACTGAAGTTAAATCTACAACATGAATTTCTCCTTCCAATAAAACTGTGAGGTAGAGTGTCCCATCCTTTACTCCTCTTATGATGACCATGAAAATGTGTGAAATCTTCCACACACCATTTGAGAAAAATATACAAATATCTATATCATATAATTTCTTAAAAAAAATTAGATTCTTTTGGAGTCCTGGAATATAACACATCCTTTAAATATAGTGCTCTTTTATTCATCATCTGGGTCGAAACATCACATTTCTCTACTACCTCAAGATCATTTTTATTTTCAAGACAAACCTTCACATATATTACATAGTTATTATTATTCATGATTACTCTCTCAGATGTATCATGGAATGAATATCCAGAGTCTATCACCTAAGTCCCCAATGTACTAGAGGCACATAGGAGTAGGATGATCCTATATTCTATTGTGGGATTCACAGATCCACTTTCAAAGGAATATTTTCTATATTTCTCCCTCCGTTCACTGAATTATTTCTTGAGGGGGCCTTTTCTCCCACAACTCCAACATATGGGAGCACCATCTTCCAAGTTGATTCTACTCTAGATATTTATTCCTTTTCTATAATCCATAAGGGAATAAATATTTACTATTACTCAAGAAAGATGATTATAATGTTGATTTCTTGAAAATATTCACACAATAATACTAAAAAAGTCATCACACCCAACATTATATAGGATTTCTCGGCTAGTGCCTCAAGTCACCACCAACATCTGATATTCTCGATCCATCATCCACCTCAACCTATCTTCATGGATAAGCCTTCATGTAGTCAAGGTACCACACCACATAAGTTAGCCACACCATTTCACTTTTCCCCTTCAAATGATATCACTAGATATGAAGTCCATTGTATCTACTAGTGATCAAACTTCATGAATTCTATGCTATTTATCCCTTTGGCTACCACAATCTACATCTATCATTGAAGTGATGCCTGCCGATGTTGCTTCATCTCCCATATAGTCATCAGAAATAACTCCACCAGATTTTCTCTCCTTACAGTTGTCTTAATATCCTTCACCAGAAAAATAATCTCACACTTCCAATAGAGGTAAGCTGGTAGAGACTGAAAACATCATCATTGTGTAGGGATATAAAAGCATAATTTATAATTCTCTATACAACAGAAAGCTAACTAGAGGTTTGTCTCTCAAGGATCAAGGTCTGGAGTACTCACTATTCATGCACTTATATTTTTTTTTGTTTTTTATATGTTTTTAAAGAAATAGAGAAATGATAAGATTGATTTGGTTTTTAGTTTTCTAAAATTAAAACTAAGTAAAGAAGCATACAAAAAAAGAGTTGATAATAAATCTAAATGGTCCTAGGGTGAATTACAAAGGATTTTATCATCACTTACAATTTTTCTAAATCATATAATTCAATAATCATACTCAATATCATTTTTCTAATCATCCTCCATTGTTTCCTCATGTATGAAATTACTAATCTTCTCAAGGATCCTATAACAGACCAATTGTCCCACTTTTTCATACTAGTGAGCGGGTAAGATCGATCCTCAACTGAGTGAATGAACCTGGTCACATACCTTGTTGAAATAACTTACCATTCATCCTCTCAAACTACACAACTCCAATCGTATGATGTGAGATTTTATTAGAGGGAGGAAATGAAGTTTAATAATGGAAGGATGTAGTGGTGCTGATGGAAGATTGAGTGACAATCGTCTCATCTACTCCCCACCTTCACTGCTTCATAGAACAAGTGAAATAGATTTTAGTAAATGAAGTGCATAAATTCAAGAGTGTCCACTATGATTCCCCTCATACCACCCACAATGGGTTTTCACTATATAAGCATGGATCTTAAAGGACACGGGTATATCATGAAGGTGGAGTAAACACAAAGGATTGGGGGAGAGAAGAACAACATATGAATGAAATAGAAACACTATATTATTTTTAGTAAATTATAGAAAAATCCATGACTAATCAACCCTAGGCCAAAGACACAGGTTTGAATCCTCAATGGAGTGGGGGATAATATTTATAGGAAATGTTGGGGTCTTCCTCTTCCTCCTCCCTTTTATCAGTGTCAAGAAGATATCTCCCATGATCCATGGATGATTTCCACATATACAGCTCCTTGTTACAGATTCTTCAGATGGGAACTTTCTAATCCTTCCAAGATTTTACATTCTTTAGTTAGATGGATGATGCACATGGATTTTTCTAACATTTTATAATTTTATAACTTTTTTAATTATTTATTTTAACCACTTTTAGTGTTTTTAGGTTATTTTTATAAGATTTTGGTGTTTTATTTATTTTTATTACTCTATTTAATTTCATATTAATATTAGTTTTTATTATTATTTTAGTATATATTAATTATTATTATTATTATTATGTGTATAATTATAAAATTATCATAATTTTATATAAATTTTAATGTTAGTATATCTAATTATATATATGTGCGTGTACATATATATGTATTTATATGTAATTATAATTATTTAACTATATAAATAATATTAATTAATATTATCATTATAATTTTTATTATCACTATTTTATAACATTTTAGATAAAATATGTGTTTGAATTCTAAATTTCCTCCATTTTTCATAAAGGCACACGACCTAAAGGTTTCCTTCTTCACATGTGGTTTCCTTGTTCTTCACATATGCGGTGCATCCATCTAAGCCACATATTCTACCTCCCTCATTTCAAAAAACTCTAACTAGGAGGGCATGGAACATGGGTGATGTCGTCTCCATCTTCTCCAACCCTTGCAGTCAACGTCCGCACCTCCTGTGTACTAGCCTCTATCCTTCCACCAGGATGACTTGCCTTGTAATGGATCAAATCTTCTAGTCTATTACATTTCCAAATTTTTGGTGCATGAGGTATCCTGGGGACCACTAGCGACTTATTAAGAAGTTTTCCAAAAACTCAATTCCACCAAACCGTTCCACCGAAATGGTGGCACCATGACGGTGGTACCATGATAGTGGTACCGTCACGGTCGCACACCAAAATGGTGGCACCGCTAATGGTGTATCAGTGAACCAGTGGCACCGTGTCTCCCACCCTTTGTTTTTTTCCAGTTTCCTTGTTTTTTCAGTTCGGATCCCGTAACGTATATTTTGACGTAAAATTATTTTAATACACCTTTTAAAGCCATTTAAATCCAATAAAATATTTTTTAAACCCCCAAGAGTTAGGAGACCCTTTGGTTACCAAAACGTGTGGCTTTTTCCTCGGTTTCACACCTTCCCTCATAACTTCCAGCTTCGCCCCTGTCACATGGTTTTTCTCTATTTACAGGATATATATTAACTCACAACCATTATCTCCACCATCTATGAGGATAATTATTAAATAAAAATTAATTCCATCGTGTGTAACCACCCAACTATGTGGTGAAACCACGATCCACCTTTTAAGCGGTTTGAGATTTTTTCATATCCTGTAACTCCAGGATCTGGCCTTTTATCAACAAAAAGATTCTTTTTCTTCTTCCTTGATTCATTTATTTTCTTTGGTGTGCTTGGAGTCCCTCTTTCGAAGATGAATCATGCTCCATGATGGAGCCCTTCCTACTCAGCCTTGGAGTCCTTGGGATTTATTCCCCTATAAGTCGCACAACCCTAGTTCTTGGTGTGAGAATAAAACTTCGATTATTGATCATCCAAGTAGGGTTTTCCTTCATCTCTCTTTACTGTGTATCATGCGAGGTGGGTATGATGATTTTTCCTTAGGGTGTGGATGAAACTAAATCTTAAAAAAGATAATAAACAGACTTTAAAGAATGAAGGTGTGTGTTTTATGGTGATGCTTCTTCACTCTTTAATGTTTTATTATATGTCATGAATTTTATGGGCTTATTCCCACTGAAAATAGTGTCCATTGATGGTCATTTCTTACGCACTAATAAACCTATGATTCTCTGTATAAACTTGTGATTGAATGGATGAAACATGGAAACCGGTTAATCAAGTAAATTTGGTTGATAAAATGGATTCCCAATGAATAATAATCCTTGTGTGATCACCACAAGGAACTTGATAAATGGTGTGGTTAAATATGAAAACTCCCTTTCTATGTTTTGCTAATAGGAACGATTGTTCTGTATAATACTTGTGGGGTTACGTAGATGGGGATGGGATCCCCTGTTATTTAGTTGTTGGTTTGTGGATCTGAGGCCGTGTGGGGATGTATATCGTGGCTTGGTTTGGTTACAGTACTTAGAGGGATCTCACAGATCCCTTTTGTTGTTGTGACTTTACAAGAGAACTGGGTGTGAATGTTTAAATTATTGTTTGGCTATTTTCTTCTTAAAAATTGTTTTGACTTGTGGATGTTCCTATTAGTTGCCTGGTAGTTGAGAATTATTTCTAATGAAATCACTTGAACATGATAAGAAGAAGGTGTGGTGCTCTGGTTGTGGATGTTGTGTATTTATGAATGTATGAATAGTAACAAGAGTGTTTGTGTATGGGCTAGTTTTCGAACCCTTAGGCAGGGATGAGTGCTTGTTTACCTATATGTATAAATTCAGTTCTTGTGTTTCTTATTCACACCCCACCCAAGTTGAGCACTTCGTGCCGAACACCCCCATTTCACGGGGGAGGGTGTTTTTCCCAACATTCCTATGAGTGGATGGTTGTTATCTCCTTTTATGATCCCTCTCCCAGGTAGAACAAGACTCTTTGGGTAGTCTGTGATGACTTGAGGTCCATTATAGCCCAAATTATTTAGACAAGGTATGTTGTGGTGGTTTTCATAGGTGTGTGTGCGAGCATGTTTGTTTCCTAAGTGTCTTCAGGATGAGGCCCATGTGTCTTCGGGCGTGGTGGTGATTGTTCTGGACTAGGTGTCTGTGGGCATGGTTATGTATGGTTGTGGTGGCCCAGGTGTTTATGAGAATAGCGGTGGTTGTTCTGGATCAGGTGTCTGCGGGTGTGGTTACTTATGGTTGTGGTGGACCGGGTGTCTACGGGCGGGATGCGTGGTTGTGGTGGCCCAAAAGGTTGTTGTTGGGAAGCAGTGGGACTACAGTGAAAATGGCGGGGGAGGTATGATGTGTAGGATGTCTTTAATAACCAGTGGGAAAGAGATGTGAAGTACCCAAATATCGATGTGCTATTACTATTACTTTACCTGACTTACGTTATTTGGGGAGTGTGCCTTGGTGAGGCTGGGTGGGTAGTATCCCTTGTTAGGTGTTTTGGCTACCTCTACTTTCTCACAGGGCATTAGAATGCCTCCCCACTTGTGCTTGAGAGATTTTGGTTTTCCCTACTGAGTATACCTGTATACTCACCCTACATATATAAAACTTCTTTCAGGTTTCCAGGAGGACTTCACGGACCGTTCGAGACTGTATTAGCTCAGACGTTGGGACAATTGCTGTTGCTATTTTCTTTTCTTTCGGTACTTACCTCTGAAGTTTTCTTGTACCTTGTAGCACTTTATTTTGAGCATGAATGTGGAAAAAGGGGTTTGGTTTTACTTTTACTTTATGTATTTGGAGTTGTTTGAGATTTACCATCTTACCTCCTGATTTAAAAAAAAGGGAAATGACTTCCATATTATGTGTGATTCTATACCCTTGGTGCTAGTTTCCACTTAGGGGCCTATTAAAGATGGGACTTGGGGGTCATTATCTCTCCTTCAACTTGAAGAAGGAAGGGTCTGGCAGTTTGTTGTCCCTTCCCTCATTTTGGTGAAGGCGGGTCATGAAAGAATGGTATCAGAGATGATGGTTGAGAGATAGGATGTGGTTCTGAGTTATTCACAGTGAGGATTACATGGGATGGTAGGTAAACAGTGTCAGACAATCTTGGTGCATGAAATAGTCTAGAGAAGACTGACTAGGAAATAGGATTTTAGGGCCCCTCCGTGATCCGATGCAAGGATTATGGGCCTACCGAATGACCAGGTGAAGCTACACTGATTGTAGGGTAGATACTCTAGGAAAGGTACATGCATTATAATGACTTGTGTTATTGTGTGTTCTGGGTGTTTTGGGAATTAAAAATAAATAACAAGTTTTAAAAAATTTAATATAAATCCTCTACACTACCCGGGCTTAGGAATTCTTTGTTTAACTTGTAGCTATGACAACCAGATGACACCCACAAGTAGTGTGGGAGATCAAGGCCTAGGAGGCTGATATGGATGATTAGAGGAGGGCTGATCGAGAGGTGGAAGACGACCAATGGAAGAAGATGCTTCAGGCCTTTCAGAGACAGACCCCCAGGAAGTACGAGGGAAGCGTCTCAGACATGGAGATAGAGGGATGTCTCAAGGAGTTGGTGATATATTTCAGCTTGATCCAGGATCCGATAGAGTATTGGGTTCCTCTGGCAATGATCTAGATGTGGGGAGCGACACGTCAGTGGTGGGCGCTCTACCTTGGGAGAAGAGGGAAGCTGAGATTTCGTGGACTGACTTCGAGAGGGAGTTCCGGGTGGAATTCCTCTCTTCTACAATGAAGGATAAGAAGATGTATGGCCGAATCTCCCTTTAGTAGGGGAGTATGTCAGTTAGGGAATTTGGGATCAAGTTCAAGGGTCTCCTTCATTTTTATCTAGACCTCTTTTTAAATGATGAGTCTCAGGCGAGACATTTAGGGGAGGCACTCCAAACTTCCTTGTAGTATGTTGTTACTTCCTTCACTCTACCGACATACTTAGAGGTTTAGAAGAAGTGTGAAGTGGTGGAGAGGATGCACACGCTGGGAGGTGTTCCGAAATAGGGGAGCCAGTTGAGCTCGTCGAAGGGGAAGGCTGTCAGCAGCAGGAATCCAGCCTCAGGGCCTTCCAGGTTTCAACTGATGGAGAGTAAGCCCCAATAGTTACAGTTTCTATCTTCTGGTTCTCACCCTTTCTCTGTGGGTCCAGGACCGAGATACTTCATCTATGGTAGCCGTGGGCACCTTCAAAATCAGTTCTCAGATCGAGTGCATTATAGTGGAGGTGGGAAGGTTCAGTGTCCACCATAGTAACATTAGTTTCCAGCAAGGCCCTTTCAGCAGCTGCAGTAGGGACATCGAGCTCCTTCTCCTTCGAGAGCAGACATTGCAGGAGGAGGCAAGCCTCAATCACTCCTTAGGGACCTCGACCAGGGCATGGTCGCGGAGGCGACCGATAGCCGAGGGGAAGAGGAGCTGGGCATGGGCAGTTGCACGCCGTAGAAGCAACAGTTCTAGTAGGGCCATAAGTCGTTCGAGGTACGATCGTCTTGTTTAGTACTCTTGCCTGTGCCTTGTTTGATTTAGGATCTTCACAATTCTTTATTGCACCTAGTCTATCCCATTCTCTATGTATAGATGTAAATAGGCCTCCCGTGCCCCTGATATTGAGTACGCCACTCGGAGGTCAGACCATCTTGTCTTATGTTTTTCGGGGATGTAGACTGATGTTGGGTCCACATCAGTCCTGTGGGGACATTCTTTTCCTACAAATACAGACATATGATGTCATTTTAGGCATCAATTGGCTGTTCTCTTTGTGTTCCATTATCGACTAATTCCATAGAAGGGTTGTGTTTTCAGATACAGGTAGCCAGCGTGCAACTTTCTTTGGTGAGCGAGGTTGCCAGGAGGGCAACCGGGGAGTGGAGCCCCTTCTTTCCTTTTTGGATAAGTTGTCATTGGATTCAGTAGATACAGAGATGGTGGAAGTCCCAAGGATCATTAGTGAGTTCCTGGATGTCTTCCCTGGAGAGATGGAAACTCTACCCCTCAACATGATGTTGAGTTCGGGATAGACTTGCAACCCGGTGCCCATACTATTTCGATGGATCCCTATCAGATGGCGCCTTATGAGTTTCGAGAGTTGTGAGAGTTGCAGATCAAGGTTGATGACCTGATGAAGAAGGGTTTTATCCAATCGAGCGCATCACCATGGGGTGCTATGATCTTCTTCTCAAATAAGATAGATGGTGGTCTCATGCTATGTATAGAATACCAAAGGCTGAATCAGGTGACAGTCAAGAATTACCCCCTCCAGAGGATCGACGACCTTTTTGACCAGTTAAAGGGAGCAGGTTGGTTCTATAAGATCGAACTACGGTCAGGATATCACCAATTGATGGTAAAGGAGGGTTACATCTTTAAGACTGCTTTTAGGTGCAGATATGGGAACTTTGAGTTTGTGGTCATGCCGTTCGGCATTACGAATGCACTAGCCATGTCCATGGGGCTCGCGAACTCCGTCTTCCGGGAATATTTGGACCGGTTTGTATCCGTGTTTATAGATGACATCCTAATCTACTCAAGATCATAGGAGGATCATGCTGAGCATCTGGGGATGGTTTTAGAGGTCCTCTGATAGCACCATATCTATAGGAAACTATCCAAGTGAAAGTTCTGGACACGAGAGGTACACTTCCTTGGACATGTGGTGTACCAGCAGGGAATAATAGCAGACCCGTCGAAGGCCGAGGCGGTTGTTTCTTGGGAATCACCCAAGAACGTGGTAGTGGTTCATAGTTTCCTGGGTCTAGTAGGTTACTATCATAGGTTCATGTCCAACTTCTCTTGAGTTGTAACACCTTTGATATCCTTGACCAAGAAAGACCAGGATTTTGTATCGAGTGAGCAGTTCCAAGTAGCCTTCAATTACCTGAAGGGGAAACTGTTCAGTGCCCCAATACTAAGGCTTCCAGAGGAAGGGGTAATGTTTGAAGTGTTCTGTGATGCTTCTAGCCTAGAATTAGGGTGTGTGCTGATGCAATAGTGGGGAGTGATCTATTATGGGTCTAGGAAGATACGTCCCCATGAGAGTAACTATTCCACCCACAATATGGAGCTTGCAGTAGTTGTGTTCGCGCTGAAGTTGTGGCGGCATTACCTCATCGGGGAATGCTTCATGGTCTTCATAGATCACAAGATCTTGAGGTATATCTTCTCCCAGCATGACATGAACTTACAGCAGTAGAGGTGGATGGAGTTTCTTCAGGACCATGACTTTGATATTTCCTACACCTTAGGAAAGTGGAACATGGTGGACAATTCCTTGAGTAAGAAGTGGAATAAGTACGTGGTTCGAGAATCTGCAGATGCTTGGAAGGAGATGGAGGAGTTGGATTCCTTACACCTGGATGCAATGGTGGATGGTGGTAGAGGCTATTTGTTCCAGATGATGGTGCAGTCTTCCTTGGTACAAAAAGTGGAGGAGTCCCAGTGGGGGGACTTAGAGGCTGAAGTGATGTGCGATCATGTTAGCCAAGGCAATGCTCCAGAAGGATGGTCAGAAGATGGTCAGAATCAGATGCTTTTCTATGGGAGGTTGTTTGTCCCAAAGATGATGTGCGAGAGAGTTCTTGGTGAGTTCCACAACTCACCATTGGTGGTACACCCAGGAGTTTCCAAGATGTAATAGGGCTTGAGGGGTCAGTTTTAGTGGCCCGGGGTGAAACAGGTAGTGGGGAAGTTTGGGGCAAAGTGCCTCATGTTCCAGAAAGTAAAGGCTAATCACTGTGTTTCGGGCTGTCTATTGTAGCCTTTAGATATATCAAAGTGGAAGTGGGATGAAATCTCGATGGATTTCTTTATGGGACTACCCAGGGTTCAAGGACGCTGTGATGCTATATGGGTAGTAGTGGACTGACTGACGAAATCAGCTCACTTCCTGATAGTAAAGGAGTCGAGTGCGGTGGATGACTTAACACAGAGGTATGTGGACGAGGTGGTGCATTTGCATGGAGTTCTGAGGTCCATAGTATCAGATCAAGATACACAGTTTACCTCACGAGTCTTGAAAGGATTGAAACTTGCTTTTGGAACCCAGTTGTGCTTCAACACTGCTTTCCACCTCCAGACAGATGGGTAGACAGAGCGGACCATCCAGACATTGGAAGATATTCTACGAGAATGTGTTTTAAACTTCAGGGGATCATGGGTATGACACTTGCATTTGGTATAGTTTTCTGACAACAATATCTATCACTTTACCATTGTCATGGATCCGTTCTAAGTCGTGTACAAAACCTTGTTGTTCACCCGTGTGCTAGACAGAGATTGGGGAAGTAGTTGTTCTTGGCCTGGAGGTGGTGCAGAGCATAATGGAGATGGTTTAGCTTATACGGGATAGGATGAAGGCGGATCAGGACCGACATAAGTCGTATGCCGATCATAGGAGGAGACCCTTGGAGTTCGAGGTTGGGGACCATGTGCTCTTAAAGGTCTCCCCTCAGTGTGGGCAATAGAGGTTTGACACGGGGAGTAAGATTTCTCCCAGGTTTGTTGGACCCTTCGAGGTGTTGTGATGGGTTAGTGAAGTGTCTTATCAGATGGCGCTACCACCACTATTACTAAGGGTCCATGACGTCTTCCATGTGTCATAGATCCTTCAGTATCTACACGATGACTCGCATATCCTCGAATGAGGGAGACTTGACATTGAGGACGATGTGACGTTCGTGGAGAGACCAGTGAGGATCAAGGATCGTGAGGAGAAGGTGATTTGTGGATGAACCATTCCCTTGGTTCGTGTGTTATGGAGGCATGGTGGCCTCGACGAGAGTACCTGGGAATGAAAGGCACAGATGCATGCCCAGTACCCAGAGATATTTTGAGTTTTATTCTGTGTTGTTTTGTACTTGACTCCAATGTAATGCTTGACCTTGTTAGCAATGAGATGGGTTGTTTCTCTTGTTCTTTGAATCCGTGTGAAGAGTCCTGACAGTGGGGATGGGAGAACCTGATCCCTAATCGAGACGCATTAAAGTGGATGTGATTAAACCCATGCATGCGAGTTAGTGCCACCCAAAGCGGATAGTATCTCGACATGGAGGAAGGAACCCCCTAATCCATGTATTTGGATGGTTTAAATTTTTATGTTGTGTGGTTTCTTAGTGTTTCTAAAGTTGTTCAAGATATGGGTGAGAGAGATACTCCTAGATGTCAAGGTTTGTTCCAGATTTCTAACATCTCTAGGGTGGTATGTCTCTGAGAGGTATCTTATGGGGAGGTTGTTCAGACCCCTCATTTATCTTCAAGTTTTCTCTTGGATTCTTGATGACAATAATAGTTTGAGAGGTATCTGATGTAATGGCCAGAAACCTTTTAGTCCATTACTTTTCCAAATTTCTAGTGTATGAGGTATCCTGGGGACCACAAGTGACTCATTAAGGAGTTTTTCAAAAACTTGGTTCCACCAAAACTTTCCACTAAAACGGTGGAACTGCTTACGATGTCTCACTGAACCGATGGCACCGTTATGGTGGCACCGTTATAGTGACATCGTGTCTCCCACCCTTTGTTTTTTTTCCAGTTTCCATGTTTTTCCAGTTTGGCTCCCATAACGTATCTTTTAACGTAAAAGTGTTTTAATACCCATTTTAAATCCATTTATAGTGAGTAAAAAATATTTTAAACCCCCAAGAGTTAGGCGAACCTTCAGTTACCAAAATGTGTGGCTTTTTCCTCAATGTCACACCTTCCCCCATGCCTTCTTGCTTCACCCCTATTATATGGTTTTTATCTGTTTAGAGGATATCTATTAACTCACATCCGTTATCTCCACCATATATAAGGATAATTATTAAATAAAAATTAATTCCATCATGTATAACCACCCAACCACGTGGTGAAACCACGATCCACCTTTTAAGTGGTTAGAGTCCTTCTTTCAGAGATGAATCATGCGCCGTGATGGAGCCCTTGCCACTTAGCCTTGGAGTCCTTAGAGTTCTTCCCCTATAAGTCACGCAACCCCAGTTATTGGAATGAGAAGAAGACTTCGATCGTTGATCATCCAAGCAGGGTTTTCCTTCATCGATCTTTACAATGTATCATGCGAGGTGGGTATGATTATGATACCTCAAGGCATGGATGAAACCAAATCTTAACGAAGATAATAAATGGACTTTAAATAATGAAGGGGTGTTTTTGATGGTGATGCTTCTATACTCTTTCATCTTCGCTTATGTGTTTTGAATTGCATGGGCTTATGACCACTGAAAATAGTGTCCATTGGTGGTCCTTTCTTGTGCATTAATTAACCTCTGCTTCTCTGTATAAACTTGTGATTGAATGGATGCAACATGGAAACTAATTAATCACGTAAATTTGGTTGATAAAATAGATTCCCAATGAATAAGAATCCTTTTGTGATCACCCCGGTTAACCAAACAGAAATAAGGAACTTGATAAATGGTGTGGTTAAATATGAAAACTCCATTTCTATGTTCTGCTAATAGGAACAATTGTTCTGCTTAATACTTGTGGGGTGATGTGGATGGGGATGGGATCCTCTGTTGCTCAGTTGTTGGTTTGTGGATCAGAGGCCGTGTGGGGCCGTATGTTGGGGATTGGTTTAGTTCCAGTACTTCGAGGGATCTCACAGATCCCTTTTTTTGTTGTGACTTTACAAGAGAACTGGGTATGAATTCTTAAATTGTTGTTTGGCTATTTTATTCTTTAGAATTATTTTGACTTGTGGATGTACCTATTAGTTGCTCGGTAGTAGAGAATTATTTCTAATGAAATCACTTGAATATGATAAGAATAAGGTGTGGTGCTCTGGTTGTGGCTGTTGTGTATTTGTGCATGTATGAATAGTAATGAGAGTGTTTGTGTATGAGCTGGTTTCCGAACCCTTAGGTTGGGATGAGTGCTTGTTTACCTATATGTATGAACATATTTCTTGTGTTTATTATTTTCACCCCACCCGAGTTGAGCACTTCGTTCTAAACACCCCCATTTTATGGGGGAGTGTGTTTTTCCCAACATTCCTATGAGTGGATGGTTGTTAGCTCCTTTTCTGCTCCCTCTCCTGGGTATCCCAAGACTCATTGGGTAGACTGTGATAGCTAGAGGTCCATTATAGCCCAAGATTCTTTGGGAAAAGTACGTTGTTGTGGTTGGCCCAGGTGTGTGTGCGGGCAGGTTTGTTTCCCAAGTGTCTTCAGGATGAGGCCTAGGTGTCTTCGGGAATGGCGGTGATTGCTTTATCCCAGGTGTCTGCGGACGTGGTTACGTATGGTTGTGGTGGACCAGGTGTCTGCAGGCATAGCGGTGATTGTTCTTGGCTAGGTGTCTGTGGGCGTGGTTATGTATGGTTGTGGTGGCCCAGGTGTCTGCGGGCAGGATGAGTGGTTGTTGTGGCCCAAACGGTTGTTGTTGGGGTGGAAGTGGGACTATAGTGAAAATGGAGGGGGAGGTATGACGCGTAGGATATCTTCAATAACTAGTGGGAAAGCGGTGCAGGGTACCCAAATATCGATGTGCTATTATTATTACTTTACCTAGATTACATTATTTGGGGAGTGTGCCTTAGTGAGGCTGAGTGGTTAGTTTCCCTTTTTAGGTGTTTTGGATACCTATACTTTTTCACAGGGCATTAGAATGCCTCCCCACATGTTCATGAGAGCTTTTGGGTTTCCCTACTGAGTATACTTGCATACTCACCCTATGTATATAAAATTGATTTCAGGTTTCTAGGAGGACTTTGCGGACCATGCAGGACCGTATTAGTTTAGACGTTGGGACAATTTTTGTTGCTGTTTTCTTTTCTTTTGGTACTCCCCTCTAGAGTTTTCTTGTACCTTGCAGCACTTTATTTTGAGCATGTATGTAGAAAAAGGGGTTTGGTTTTACTTTTACTTTTTGTATTTGGAGTTGTTTGAGATTTACCATCTTATCTACCAATTTTTTTCTATAAAAAGGGTAATTCCTTCTATATTACGTGTGATTCTATACCTTTAGTGCTTGTCACCACTCTAGGGCCTATTTAAGGTGGGAATTGGGGGTCATTATCTCTCCTTCATCTTAACGAAGGAAGGGTCTGGCAGTTTGCTGTCCCTTCCCTCATCTTGGTGAAGGTGGGTTGTGACATGAATCCCACCAAGAGGGATATCCTAGATGCTCCACCATCACTCTCCCTAACCTATTGTCAACCAGAACAGATGCATACCCATCCTCCATATATGATGCACCCTATATACTACCACCCACATCTGCACCAACTTTCATCCATCTTTCCTTATCAAACCTTCATCCCTCCCACTATAGCATAAGGAAAACCCCCTCCCTTGAATGCAAGCATAATATCTAACCAAACACCCATGGAATTCTAGGTCATGAACCCCTCCCCCAAGGGTACTTCTCCCGGGCCAACAATGAGAGAAGGAGGATAGCGACCACCCGAAACCCACCTCCAATGGTCCACAGGTTGGTGACAAGCACCGAGGGTATAATCAACATACAAATGGAAGGCATTTACCTCTAAGAGAACATAAAGAAGATAGATATAAGAAAATTACACTAATAAACTCCCACTCAGATAGATAAAATAAAACCCAAGTATATACATGTAATGTCATACAAGACTAAACATATGGAAAGGAAAACTATAAGTACCAAAAGGTAAAGTTGAAAATGACCATTAAGCCCAAAAAACTATTGTAAAACCAAGAGCTAATAATATCCTGCACGATCTATAACCTACTTCTACTGACCTAAAAATAGTTTATATATATGTAGGGTGAGAATAAAAAGTAGACTCAGTAGGATCCACCCTGAAGCCTCTTGTGCAAAAGATAAAGAAAGAATACTAAATCCTAGTGAACAACAAGTGAAACTAACTTTTCACCTAAATAGGTACACTAAGTTATCATCCTCTCCATGTTTATCTCTCACCAAGTAACACATATAATAAATAATATATTATATCAATAAAATAAAGGTTACCCCGCTAACGCTTCCCCACTGTTTTTTTGTTCTTCCCTAATGTTGTACATCCTAAGTCATCTCTCTCCAAAAATAATATAGCTTAAATATACCTAGGCTAAGTGTCATAACATGCATCTCATGCATCAAATAATCACATAATCACATAATCACATCCACATATCCATATAGTAACTGAGTAGTCTCTAGGAGTAACCACAACCCGTATGTTGTGTATCATGTATCGAGTATTATACCTCAAGTCATAATAGCCCATAAACCAAGTAATGTACCTTAATCCATCACATACCATACACATAATACCTATAATAATCCTTAGGATACTATATCTGGAGATATATGTGTGTGAAATAAACATAATCCATTACATCCCTCTATACACATATATGGGAAAACTAACCACTGTGCATACCAGCACATAAAACTACTAGTAGAAGAGAGAGAATCCAGAGGGGGTAGTTAGCCATCCATCCCTCACTAACCTAGATGTTGGGTAAAACACCCTCCCAGATCCCACTAGGTTCCAGTCACTCTACCTACATGGGTGGGGTAGTGTATGAAATCATAAAACGTATAGGATATAATATAGCTCACAACCACACTATGGGTATTAACCCACTCTTAGACTCAACTGTAGTTATCTCCTCTCAGACACCCGACTACCACTGCTAAGAACTAGATATACCATAAGAACACAAACATTAAGAATCTTTATTAAATTAATTATTTCCTTTTAACATTTCACTTTAAGTTAATTAATTCATTAACAATTAAATAATATTATTCCGATTACATTTCATTGACCATCAAAGCGAAGTCTATGCCCTCCAGGTATAATTCAATCAAGACCATGGTCTCTCAATATTAACATCTTTTCATCATTATAACAAACACACAACCCATTCATTAAGACATTTATTAAACATTATTAACATCATTCCATAATTCCAAGTACTCTAGGAAACATCTTAAGCTACCATCAAAGAGATGCATAACCAATCACAACAAGCTACCTCAAGTAGTGGGAAAAAGAATACCGATAAACAAGAAACTTGGTTATCCAACCCTTAAGTAGAACATTAACAAGAAAGAATCTCATATTTCAAAATAACAATTCATAAACCTAGATTCAATCCATTCCATCAAACTTGTTTCCATCCCTAGAACCATCATGCATATCATCATGCATCTCACCATCACAGGCATCAATTTATGCCACAACCTCGGGCCTCCCTGCCCATATCTCATCAGCTATCCCATTATCTCACCACATAATATAGAAAGGATCACATCCATAGAAAAAAAAGGCATAATACAACATAGTAAAATGGGAAACTAGGCTATAAAAACAAGGCATTCATCCTTTACATGAAAATAGGATCACTCAACCTCAAACATAGGACATTCAACCTATATAAGAAAACATGCACAGTCATCCCTAAAAATTTATCTTTATTCCACAACTAATTTTATTCTATATTGAATTGATTGATTCGATTATTATAGGTTACCACAATAGGTAACCTAAGGGGTCAGCTATAACAAGTTATCATTTATTAATTTTTTTAAGTATAACATCTAGTTTCATTAAACTTTATGGAAGAACATCACATTAACATGAATTATTATTATTATTAACAACAATCATTCTATCTTAAAGTTATTTAAAAATTCCAATAACTTATGTAAGAACAACTAAAATTATTCATTCATTTATCATAAATTTGATTACCATCAAATTACAAGAATCTAAGAATTTATTAAACATGCCTCTATAAATTATTTATCTAACCAAAAAATTACTGGATTTATGTTCATTACCAACTTCATCAAACCATGATAACCCAAGAATAAAAAAAATACTACTAAATCATAACATAGATAGAACAATATCCTAAAAATATAGAGGCAAACTATTATCATGGTATAAGAACACCATGAAATCACTACAACCATAAACCAAGTTCATTCTTTATTTTGGTTTAATATTTATTAAGGTTAATTCCATCTCCATCCAAAGGGATAAAGACTAAAAACTTTATGATTTCACATAAAATAAAAGGAGAAGAAATGAATACCCTACCTCAAGGATTCAACATTCTTTAATGATAACAGAATAATGAAGATCTCTGATCACCTCTCCCATAATGAAACTATGGTCTCCCAAGAAAATTATTCCATGAACACATTGAAAAATAATAATAAAACTATATTATAATGATAGAGATCAAATTCTATACCATGGAAATATAAAACAGGAGTAAACAATATCAACAGAGAAGAAACTGCTAGAAAAGAGGAAGAACTCACCTCAGGTAACCATGGATCAAGCATGGGAAGCCATGGATTAATCCTTATCAAAAGGGGATTTAAAGCCTTTGAAAATAATTTTGGGGGTTTTAAGGTTAGAGAGAGAAATATGGGAGAAAATTGGGTTCAGAGGGGCTTGATGTATTTATAGTCTAATGAAAAAAATGAAGACCACGACATAACCCCCCAGACCATGCTGTATAATTGGATGACATAGAGAGGATGACGACGTAGCACTAGGGACCACACCACAACCTTATTGATTAAACCCACATTTAAGAAATATGATTCCCTCCATGCTGTAGATCCTATAAACCTATAGAGGGACTATGATGTAGCTGGAACCACCACACTGTATAACCCATTCACCAAGAAAGAGGAAATGACATAGCCTATCCCCCACATCACAGCTACCCCCAAATGAGAAAAATATCCTCAAACCACTACATCACATTTGGTACCTCCATGTCATAGCCACTCGAACACCAAGTAATGTCCTATTCCATATCCTGCCTCCATGTTTTAGCTATGCCTAAAATGACAGTATCTCTAAAATCCTTCTCCTGGGATCCTACACCATAGTAGGAGCCTCCAATCCGTAACAACCACTCTTATAGCATAACCCAAGGCTCCACACCATAAAAATATCATAATCTATATTTTCTTATCCTAACCCCCTTTTCTTATCCCAAGCCTTGTTTGGCACCTACAACACCTCAAACATGCAAAGGGAAGGGCTATTATGGTCCAAGACCTTACTCTCTAGCAACATGACACTACATATCCTTGTTTACACACCTATTCCCTCATATATAGTCAGGATGTACATGAAACATCCTCAATCCATAGAAACATTCATGTGTTGACCATTTTATAATGGTTTATGTGCGTGTGTGGTGATAGTTCATGTGTGTGGCATGCATTAGTAGTATAATTTTCATGGCAGTTCATGTGGTGCTTGAGTTAGGTAGTTGTTTATGCATGATGAAAACACACACGATGGTTCACATTGGCATTCTGGTGATCAACAGTGTGATGGTTCTCAATTAACGATCATCAGTAGCGGGTTATGGTGATTCTTGAATTGACAAGAACACGAGGAACTCTATTTATAATTTTTTTGAATCATGTTTGTGTTATAGATAGCTAAATTCATAGTGTTAAAAGTTTTTATTATGTGATGATTCTTGCATGCCAATTTATTTATTTTCCATATTCAATTATTGATTGAGTTTATTTAATTATTTTGTTATTTTTTTAAATTATATCTTTGTTTGAATAATTTCCATACAATATTTTTACACATTATTTGATGCCCATTCATGTGATACCTAATAAGAAATCACGATCTTGATAAACATCAAATAATTTATTTATTATATATTTAACCATATGCAAGTGACAATAATAAGTCACATGTGAGAAAATGTATAATAAATAATTAAATTGATTTATGAATTGATATTTTGTGTGATTACTCTTCAAACATGTATAGGTGATAACTAATAAGTAATCATGTGTAAGAAAACCTGAAATAGATAGATACCTCAGCATTGTGAGAAATTATTCATTACATTTCACCAAGTGATTCAATGCTAAGATGTCCCATAAATTTTTCATCAAATTAGAGAATGAAATTTTGGATAATTTCTAAGAAAAATTAGATTATTTTTTAACACCAAAGAATGAGAATTAATGATATTATGATTAAATTTTGAATAAGTGATAATTGAATAAATAACTATTCAAATGTGGAAATAAAATAATTTTCATCACAAGTACCTGAGAAGAAATATCAACTTTGAAACTTCCATCCCCACTCACTTCCCTCTATTAGATTAGTTTTAGTTTTCTTAGATAGTTCTTAGTTATTTTACTTTAAATATGTTTTTATTTATAATTTTTAGTTTTTAATCACATGAAAAATTGATTTGACTAAACATTATTTAAAAAGAACATTAATGGTGTCTATAAACACCACCATATGATTTGACCCTACTTTACACTTCAAAAATAGCCATTAGGTTAAAAAATCATAAATTTAGAATGTCATGATAGTGCATACCAAATTTCTAGCATCATTTCAAAGGATAATGGTAACATTAATAATTCCTTGATAGATATTGATTTAGGTACGAAAACAAAATAAAAAAATATTTCATATTAATGATTTATGTGATATGTCATCATAGAAAAATTCTAGACACCTAGGAGTTTAGAAAGGCATGGGAAGCACCATACAGTTATAATCAACACCCACGCTACCCACCGACTATACACGGTACAAGCTATAATTTCTCACCACCTAAAATTTATCCAAGTAATTTTTTTATTTTAATGGTTATTATTCAGATAAATATCCTTGTGAAAACATATCTTTGTATAAAGAGATCAATCCATACCATGATTATAATTATTCTGAAAGTTCAAATATTTTAGGAAATGCTAAGCCTCACAATTCTTTCTCTCTATCCAGGTTTCATGAAATTTTAGAATACATTCAAAAATCACGTGCATAATATAATTCACTATAATCTATTATTAGTTCATTACCATAATTAGATCATTTTCAAAGTCAATATATTCCTGAAAATAAAATAAAAGGTATCTCATTTAATCCTCACAGGTTCAAAAATATTTTAGAAAAATTTGAAAACTCTATTTCCCAATATCAACTCCTTATAGAACCCGAGTCATCTTACACATTAGAAAAGAGACCCATTTTAAACAATCAAAGTGTGAGCCCAAAACTTCAACATTAGAGTATAAATTATTTTATATGAGGAAATAGATAAATAAAAGGTTTTAACTTCTCAAAATAATTATATTTAGGATAGTGTAGTAGAGGATCCTTATGAACAACATCCATTTCATGATTCTGATGATGGGAATACTTTGATTGATCATTATTCTTATCATACAATTGATGAATCCTATCCATGGAAATTTTAATCTTCTATTAAAATCAAATATCATGAAAACGATAGCTTTCTCTTACACTCTATAAAATTTAATGGCCCCTCGGATAATGTGATTTAATGTCCCTTGTCTGGGAGTTCAAAAGCCTTCCTCCCCATGCTGACAATGGATGCATTTTATGTATATCAAATTCCATATTCTGAGGATGAAAATTCATTTTAGGGTTAAGAGGACATTTAACCAAGACCCTTCATTAATTATACCATATCTAAATTGACACATAATACCCTATATTACTATACACAAGAGTATATCACTTCAATTAACATTGTCTCACCACTTTGTCAAAACCATTATGAGTTTGGAAAATTTTCCAAAATGGAAATATCTAAAACAATTGAAGATTAAAAAAATCATTTAATTATGGTGGTGGATAAGAGTCACAAATTTCTTTAAATAGAAAAATAATGGGATTACTTGGATGATCATGATCTAGTGTAACATCCCCAGATTTTATATTGTATTAGTTTAAAAAGATATATTGTTGAGTAGTGTGTGATATATGTATCACAAAACTAAAATGAATAATAATTTTTTGAAATGAAAGAAAAAAATTAATAAATTATGACTATATAGTGTAAAAACAAATAAATTAACACTCTTTAGTAATTGATATGATATAAGGTTAAGAACACTTTAAGTTTAAAATGGGCATTTTCTATAAAAGATGGTTATCTTCATATTTTTTATTTTTATTTAAAAGTTAAATTTATTAATTATAAAATTGGAATTGATAAAATGGAATTCATTTTTTACATAATCATTCCAAAACAAGTTTAATATTTTTTTGGGATTTTTCTGAAATAATTGATTTTTGGATAAATAATAAAAAATATTGATTTTACAAAAACTATCATTTTTATGATATTATCATGATATAAGAATGTATTGAATGTTTATGAAACTAATTTTATAGGCCAAATAAATATTTTATAATTAATATAATTTATTTAAAAATGTGACACCGAACATTCAAATCTATGTTTGGCATTTTGGAAATCTAAGTAATGTTTTTATTTAAATAAAAATAGTTTTGGGTCTTCTCTTTTAATAATTTTTTCATAAGGTTCATTTTGTTTTTTTTTGTTTTAAGGTCAAATAAGTCTAATTTGATTTAATATAATTCAATAAATTCCATGAGAATCAATATTATTCTTGATTTTGGTGTAAAATCATTTTTATGCATAAAAAATGCATTTTTCTAAAAACATTTTTTCATCATGTTTTGTGAACTTATATTTATATTAATTTTTACTGCTTATGGGAATTGAATATTATAAAATGGATTATATATTTTAAATAAAATGTTTTAATTTTTTTAATGAGTTATATTTTATTTTTAGTCATAATGATTAGTTATCATGGTAAAAAGTTGTTACTACAGTTAAGGATAAAACGGGTTAAAGGGTTAAAACAATGGGATAAGGCTTCAAGATAACACAAAAAACTTAATTAGATATCATTTTTTGAGTGCATTTCAACCTCTCTAAGCTTAAATTTCTTAAATTGATAGTTTTCATGACTTTTTCCTTGAGTATTAAATATATTATATTTAAATTTTTTATGTATTTACAAGAGTGTCACTCCCTTCATTTATAAAAAGAGATCCCATCCCATCACTTATTCAAACTCATTGAGTTCCTTAAATCAACTCATCTATTCACAAATAAATTACCCGAATCCCTAAACACATCTCAAAGGCATTGGTCTTCCCAAAAGACCAATCCTAGGAGATATAAGGTGTAACCCAAGGGAGGTTATCCAAGGATGAGGTATAAGTCCTGATAGAACTCTCTCAAGTTTATTTCTTCAACTACCTCCTTCAAATATATTCTAACCACCCTAACATAATTAAATTAATATATTTACTATACTTTAATGTTATTATGTAAAATTTACAACCATTTTCTACCTTCATTCCTATGACGAACAAACCTGGGATACCCTCACAAACTAGTTCCCGACCCAATCCATCGCATAGCTGAAGGGAATTCTCACTCCCCACAGGCTGGTGACTAGAACCTAAGAATCAACAATAACCATATGGAACTATTTCACCCAATATAAAACAAGAAGACATGGAATATACATACATAATATAATGAAACAACATAAGAGAAAAATAGGAATAAAAATATTCCAATATCAAAGAAAGACCACGGTAGCGATACAACTCGAAAGTAGATAAAAAATATCCAAGGTACAAGTAAAACAACAAAAGTTCAAACCACAAATTATAAAAAAAATAATCTATGTGATAAGTGAGTGACATACCACTATCTCACCACCAGCTACCCAAGACTAGCTGACTAAAACCTCACTACCTCACTGCAGTGTCTTTCCTTTCCTTACATGAAAATACATAACCAGGTCTACACACTACAAAAGAGGTGTGTAAGGTGTGATCTAAATAGGCTTAGTAGAATCCCACCCAGGTGTTCCATAACAAGTCTCTATATAAAAATTTTAATGTGCTCAACTTTAAATAAAATAAGGCATGATAATTAGTTAAACAATATTTATCTCAAAAGAGTTCTAAATAATCTAGGTAAAATAGTTACAAATCATATCGTATATATCAAAATAGGTAATCAAATCCAAGTAGTGAAAACAAAATCATAGGTAAATCATGACAAGGATCACTACATGTTAGGCTAGCTAGAACACTCATACCCAAACATAGAAAATCGCACGCATCAAGCCCCTAGACATATGCATCGATTCTAGGGAGTAAAGGAACACCCCAGAAAGTGAACCTTCTAACAATGTCAAAAAAGTACCTTGGAAAATTGGCCTAGGGAGAAGATGAAAAACCCATGACCCCCCCAAATTAACAATGGATGAGGCCTATTGTTATACCTTCCTCCTAAGTAACCGAGGCTTCCCATGTGCTATATTTCCCAAATCATTTCATCAAAACCATATTTTGAAAACCATTTCATAATTCTATTTCACAATAATTTTAAAATATATTTTATTTTACCAAAAAAGGAGGAAAACACCTCTTCTCAAAAATCCATTTATACACACAAAAATCAATAAATCATGATTTATTATTTATAAAATAATTTAGAAAACTAGAGCAATCAAGGTTCATCCAACATAGGCTAAAGACGGAACCACCCACCTCAAATTCAGGCCACACATGCTTGTAATAGGATCCACCAATATAAGAATGAATGAAAATACAACAACAGAGGCCATAGAATTGATTCCCATTTCTTAGAATCAAATACCATAAAAAAATCAATGGCATAGAGGATAAGTCACAACATACCTCAAAGGAAACACACCCTCCACATCGCAACCAACAAAGGACCGAACCCTAGAAGAAAATCACACAAAGGATCTAGAAGAATCACATGAAAATCAATATGTGATCAATGAATTCCATAAATGAAGTTTGACACCACTGCCATGACCAATGGAAATGAATAAGTAGAAAGGTCTCTTAACCAGAGATATGTAACACAATCAAGATGGAGATCAAGCACTGAATGATGTGATCAAGAAAGATCATAGACACCAAAAATCATTTTTCATAGACCTAGGGTTTGGGGAGGAGAAATATGTATCGAAATAATGAAAAGATTAAAACCAATTGATCAAACATGATTTACGACGTGAAATACAAATTCATGACAAGAATCCTTCAATTTACATGTACGCCGAAAAAAGAATCACCTCAGTTTTAAAAAAAATTTATCGACCATTTAATGACATGAACATGTTTCTTAGCTTTTAAAATTTTCACACTCAAAACCAGTTTCACGACTTCCACCTAGTGAAATATTCACATCGTGAATCACATTCACATATTAATAAGTCCTACAAGTGGTTCCCATAATAGGTTCTACAAAAATCTACCAAAACCACTCTAAGGCCCACTGAATATGAGAAACAATCTCTTAAAAATTAAAAGGGAATACCTTTTTAACTGGGATGTTACAAACTCCCCACTATAATACTTTTCATCCCTGGTAAGTCATGTGGAAGAAGGGTTCTTTGGAAAGAGGTGAGGCCACTACTCCCTCATTGATGTTTCATGCTCCCAAGTCTCATGAGAATCTGATGTATGTCACCATAATACTCTAACCAACATAATAGACTTCCCACATAATAATTTCACCTGAGAATCAACGATTTCCACTAGTTTCTCTATAATTGAAATATTTGGCTCTAACTCGATCTCCTCCCAACTCAGAACATGAGAGGGGTTATGATGGTACTTCATAAGTTGATATACATGGAAAACATCATGAATACCTATCAACTGAACTGGCTATTGCAACCAATAAGAAACCTTTCCAAGCTTCTTAGTGACCTAAAATGGTCCAACATATCTTAGATCCAAATTTCCTTATTTTCCAAGCTAATGGTGACCTAAATGAGGATAAAACTTCAAGAAAACCCAATCACCAATAGAAAACTTTAAATGATGAAATTGAAAATTTGAATATGATTTCTGCTGACTCTGAGATATAACTAGATTATAACACATATCATGAATCCTCACTAACATCTCCTGAATGAGACTCGGTCCCATAAGAGAGGCCCCACCCACCACTTCACAATAAAGAGGTGATATACACGGGTGACCATACAAAGTCTTGAAAGGATCAATTCTAATAGATGAATGATAATTTTTGTTATAAGAAAACCCAACCAGTCCCAGATGGATATCCCACAATCCATCAAAATCAAAGATGCATGAGTAGAGAATATCCTATAGGATATGAATATTATGCTCTGTATGACTGTTTGTTTTTGGATGGTAATCTCTACTCATCCTGAAATAATTCCCCATTTCCTCCTAGAGACTTTTAAAAATTCAGTAGGTAAACCTAGGATCCCTATCCAATATGATAGCAGAGGGAACCCCATCTAACCTCATGACATCCTACACATACAATTTACCCATATCTTCAACTTTTGTAGTGTCCCTAGTCTGAATAAAATGAGCAGATTTCATCAATTTATTATCCACCACCTATATAGAATTATTCCCTTTTAGAGTCCATGTTAATCCACCAAAAAAATATATAGACACCTCATCCCATTTCCAAACTAACACTGGAAAAGGTTGGAGAAAACTATAAGGTTTCAGATGCTCTGCCTTTATCTGTTGGTAGGTGTAACAAAAGGACACATAATTTGCAATGTCATGCTTCATAACTAGGCACTAGAAATGTAATATCATGTCATAATACATCTTCATAGGTCCCAGATGAACAACCCATGAAGAACTATGAAAATAAAAAAATTGAACTCCTCACAGATGTTGGGATGAAAAACCGATCCCCAAAATGAAGAATACCATCAAAAGAGAGACACCATCTAGAGATGGTCTCCTAACCATATAGGGTTTATTTAATTGCCTTGAATTCATCATCTTGATGTTAACCTTATAGAATAGAGTCAAGGAGATATGATAATAAAAAACTAGCCAGAACTGTAACGACCTGAAATTCTGAATAAATATTGTTTCCTAATTTTGTGTGTTATTTTATTTCATACTCAACAAAACTTTTTCATTTAATAAAATGAGTATAATTAAAATGAGACTGTTGGGTTTTGTCTATTATATGACCGTTAGTCAGTATGAACTTTGGAAACTAAATGTCATGTTTATTGTCTCTAAATACAAGTGATCTTGGTTAATTAATATAGAAAGAAGATTCGATGGCCTCATCCAGTAGTCTCGGGCCAATCGAAGCCCATCTAACAGAACTTGGGAAGGAGGTAGCACCCTTGGGCTTTGCTCTGGACAAAACCCAAGCCAAAATTCATCGTGTGAAGCTAGAACAGAATCAACTTCGTGAGAAGTTCAAACTAATAGAGATTACTACTCGTGAATTGTTGGCCAAGCTGCCCTTGTATTCTCTCACCTTAGCACACTTTACACTTAGGTCCTATGCTGGAGTTATAAGGGGCTATGTAAGGAGACCGTAACTACTTTGTGTAATCCTTTGAGATAAATAAAATTGTTTTTTCTTCTTATGGTGAAGTCTGTGAGTTTTCAAATGTCTGGATAAATATAGTATGCATATTTTTGAATAATTCTAGAAAAAGGATATTTTAAAATATTTTTTGTAAACCTTAAATAATTAATGATGTGTAATGATTTTCAAAAAATAGTCTTCTGCAAATGTGTTCAGTATAAAATTTAGATTCTAATAAGATCAACTTAATTTTTGATGAATAGTAAATTATGAATAGTGATTTTACGCTTAGGATTAGTAATCTCACTTAAATAAAGTATTAATATAATCTAGGCACCTTGATTAAGTAATGCGATTCAATAAAATAGGTAAATAACTATTTCAGAAATTATTAGCCAAGTATTAGTTTTTTTGGGAGAATAGTGTTTTTTAATTAAAAATTAAATTAAAAATATTTAGAAAATTATTTTTATAAAATGGACTTTATTTTTGAATTCAGAACATTGATATTATGTTAAGGTAATTTTTGGGGATTTTTCTGAAAAAAATGAATTTTCATTGAATAGTGTATTTATTTAAAAATTAAATTAAAAATATTTAGAAAATTATTTTTATAAAATGGAGTTCATTTTTGAAATCATAGCATCGATATTTGGTTATGGTGAAATTTTGGGATTTTTATGAGAAAGTTGAATTTTCGGTGAATAGTGAAAATACAGTTTTTAAGTTATGGGTGTTTAATGACATCATTAAATGATGTATTAAGTATGTAATAAATATGGTCAACTTATTAATAGTAAGATAAGGTATGAGGTGTCCCAAGTGGCCAATACCATAGGAAAATACCATGGGAAAGCCCATGGTTTTGCCAATACCACCAATGAGGTGTCCCTTGGCCATTAATGCCTTGTCCCCTCACTTCCCCTATAAATACCAAGCCATTCTCTCATCCTTTCAACTAAAAAATCATCCTCAACGAAGTTTTGGTCTCCTAACCTCCCAAGGAGTCCTCCCAAGGTGCCCCCAATCCCTCAAGGTCCCAACCTTTGAGTTTTAAGAGTTACGTTCTAAGGTAAGGGATCCAACCTCTCTCTTTCTTTTCAAATACTCTCTTTTAAGTCATTTATTTTATGCTCCATGTTATTATGTTAGAGGATGTTCTTTTATATTCCTCTTAATTCCCTTTTCATGTTCATATGATGAGATATACCCTCTTATTCTCATCATTTCGTTTTATGATTGTTTAAGTGGCGCCGTTAGGCTGCCGGAATTTTTGTAACGGATTCTTTCACCCTTCTCATTTTCAAGTTCTATTTTCTTGTCAAGTATTTCAAGTTCCTTTTTATTATATTGGGGTATGATATCTATATCTATCATACTGATATTTTATTTTCATATGATGAGAGACCCTATTTTATCTCGTCAATTCATTTTTTTGATGTTTTAAGTGACGCCGTTAGGCTGCCAAATTTTCATAAGAGAAATATTATTTTTATCATCCTTTCATGTTCTTCATTTCATATGGTATATCTTTAAAATTTCATTACCATATTCTTAAATCCTTTATATTCTGTCCCCCTACTGTTTTATGGATCATTTATGAGTGGGTGACCCATGTCCCCTCTCTTTTCAATGTTTTCTAAAACCCCGTAACATAGCCGTTATGCCGCAAAATATTTGTCTCAAAATGTCTCTCTCTTTTTCTCAAATTATTTTATTTTATTAAGTGAATACTCAAAGATATTTCTTATATAGGTTTATTCACATATATATCAAAATGTTATATTTTAAATTCTTGGATTTACATACAGAAAACCCGCTTTCCTTTTTCTGTGGGTTTAAAGTGACATAAAGATCACGTCTTTAAAGCAGTTTTTAAAATGTGATGACTATGAAATGAAACCCATTTCTTTTATGCTATATGGGTTGTTTATGAAATTATTGATGATTATATATGTGGATCACATGATAATAAAGGTAAATTTAAGGGTGCACCTTGATAGTGCTCCAATGCATTGGGTAAAGACTTAATCTCTAGAGATGACCATTTTTAACGACGCCTTGGTGAATAACCTTGGTAAATTTTAATGACACCTTGGGGATGGACCTTGGTGTAACAGAAATGATTGTATATGTTAAATGTTTTAGACACATCTTCAAATTATGAAATACGTTATTTTTATTATGATATGCATCATGATTTCTTTCTCATGCCTTAAAGTTCTTTTTCATGACTATATTGATGTATCTCAAGTTCACATGTTAAATTTTTCCCTTGTTTCCCATACTGGGAATTCTGCTCACCCTTTTCTTTTGATGTATGTCCTCAGGTTATGAGATGCAGTAATGAACCTAGGATGAACATAAGGAGAATCCTTTCAAGTGTTTAAGATGAATGTTTTATGTTTTCATGTATTAAGTTCCTGGTTTCCAAGACACTAAACCTTAAAGATCCTCAGTTTTGTATAATGTAATGAAAGTTTATGTGATAAAAAGGCGGGATGTTATAATAACCTTACCTAAAACATCCTCCTAAGAATCAATATGTGGTAGAGAAAAAAGTACCATCAGGTTACACTCTTCCTTTGATTTAAAGACAACCTATGATGAAACTTTCCTTTTGAGACCATATTGAATGAAATTCCATTTACCAAGGTATTTTTGATATAGAAGTAGAACGTTTGAAGGTATTCCACCCACCGTCCCTATATGATATTCAAGTCCTTATAAGAAAAGATATATCATAGAATCTTATGGTCAGAAAAGACTTTGAACCTCTCCCCAAATAGATAATGCTTCCAAAATTTAAGTGCATGCATAGTCGTAGAAAGCTTCAAATAATGTGTGGAGTAATTATTCTCATGAAACCAAAGCTGATGAGATCCATAATCCACAACACAATCATCCTATATAAGCATGAAACCCAAATCATCACCAGAAGCCCAAAAATATACCACATATCACTACCAGGCTTAGGTAAGATTGAAATAGGATCTGATGTCAAAAGTTGTTTCAATTCATCAAAAGAATATTGACACATAACATCCCATGTGAGACTCACTCCCTTCATGGTAATAGTAGTCAAGTGTTACATTAACTTAGATAAATCCTTGATAAACTACCAATAATATCCAGTAAGACCAAGGAAGATTTGTATCTCAAAGACGTTCCATGGATCCTCCCATGATAAGACAACCCTCACCTTCTCAGGATCAACTGATA
The DNA here is from genome assembly GCA_963277665.1 of Viscum album. NCBI lineage: Eukaryota > Viridiplantae > Streptophyta > Magnoliopsida > Santalales > Viscaceae > Viscum > Viscum album. The sequence continues at coordinate 1,046,187,945 of OY728155.1, read as the reverse complement.
GACCACATTTAAAAATTATGTTCCCCAAGAACATCACTTCTTGGATATAGAAATTATATTTCGAAATATTTCCATAAATTTAGTTATTCCTTAAGATTACAAAAACCATATTCTGATGGTGATCGTGCTCACACTCATATCTTGAGTAAACCAAAATATCATCCTCTAACACTACTATAAAAGTGTTGATATACTGATGTAATATTCGATTCATCAGATCCATAAAAACTGTAAGAGTTTTAGTTAGAAAAAACAACATCACGAGATATTTGTAATGGTCATACCTACTCATGAAGGTCATCTTTGGTATATTAGACTCCCAAACCCTGAGCTGATGATAACCTGAACAAATATCTATTTTTGAAAAAAAATTCCCCCTGTAACAGATTAAAAAAATAATTTACAAGGGGAAATGATACTTATTCTTAACCATCACCTAGTTTAGTTTATGAGATTATATGCATAATTGAAGTGAACCATAAGCCTTCTTAGCAAATAGAACTGGGGATGACCAAGAAAAAACACTAGGGAGAACAAAAACTTTCACCATCAAATCATCCAAATTATTCTTAAGCTCTTTTAGCTCTTTTGTCACTATATGATATGAAGGTATTGAGATTAGTTGCGTACCCGACACCAGATCAATTGAAAACCTTACCTCCCTCTCTAGAGGAATACCAAAGAATTCATATGGGAAAATTTTAGGAAATTCCTAAATAACATGGGAAGATCAGCAATAGAAGAATCCACATTTAAATTAAATACAATATTATACAATATACTCGTTATCTTTGGGTGGAAATGTCCTGCACAACCAAATCTCATATCCCACTCTCCCTAAAACACCCATGATCTCCTATCGACAGTAAGGAACATGACACACCGATGATAACGATCAACCTCAACATGATGAAAAAGAATCCAATCCATACCAATGATGAAGTCAAAAATATCTAAATCAAGAATGAGGAAATATCATACTAACTGCACATCATATATCAATAGATAATAAGAAGGACATCAAAACCCCTATTCTTTCCTATTCCCAAGAGGTATTGACAACTCCATAAAAATAGACATGAAATTTGTTGGAAGTTTCAAAAACTAAATAAAACAGAAAAATATAAATGAATGGGAGGCACCTGTATCAAATAAAGAAGTTTCTATAGAAGATTCAATAAATATGGTTCCTCTCACTATCATTAGACCCATGTCAACCTCCAATGGAAACTCGTCCACTACGTGATGGTTCTTCACTACTGAAGCTTATGGATGGAGCCTTATGGACGCCACAATGGACTTTGAACCCAACAATCCCTAACCATAATGGGGTGTAGAAATATCCTAATAGAATCATTATAGATGTATATAGTGGCTACAACCATTTCACATCTTCATGAGCATGGAATAAGAATGTTTGGTGTGTCCAACCTTGCTATATTGATAGTTGGTCAGGGGAACACTATTGGCTATAATTGATAGTGTAGAGGAGTCCCATTGCTGAGAACCACCTCCACCATCACTATGATTATCATGATAACTCATCTTTCTTAATTGAGTTCCATTGAAGCTACCAATAGGTGGAAGAGAAGGGTCATAATGGAAAATATTTCCTACCGTGTCCATCTCTACCATCATAGATTTATCTACCATATCCATAATAGTAGATAACTTTAGAATAAATACCCATGATTGAATATCTAGTTCCAAACACTATAGGTACTTCTGATCCTTAAATTTATTATTCTTCACTACCTCTATAGAAAAACGATTCATCTCCATGAATAGATTGGTGTATGCCGACACCGAATAATCATTGTTACAAAGAGAGTAACTACAGATAATTTTCCATCATTAGAGGCTCTAGACAGAGCTATTGGAAAAAGTGGGTCCTGAAACCCTTCTATTCCAAGATCACATGCATATCTATATGTACCTTAGATCCCCAACATCGCTTGCTGGGACCCTTGAGTCAGAGAATTGCGCACTTCACCTTGATAGTCTCAGGCATGTCCAGGAAGTTGAAAATATGATCAATCTTATACAACCAGTCCTCTTTCTCATAGGGATCATTTATACCCTTAAAGGATGGGGTACTCTAGTGTAAGGACTCTCAATATTGATCCATTTTCTCCTCAACTCCCAGATATGATGAAACAACTATGTTTTTAACTTTCGGTACATTTTGGTCTATGAAACAAACTGCTCGCATAATAGCCACTATAAGATTCTGATGTAAAGGAATATTTCATTGTGGACAATTTACTACATCCTCCTACGGAACCCATGGTAGATTATCAGAGGAATACTGCTACACATATAAAATATAATAATGATCATATAATCAAATAATCTCAGTTTAAACCAGAAAACCATATGTAGAAACTAAGATTAAGATTAAGAACTCAACATAATAGACACACATCCCTACATCCCATGGTAACTTGATTCTCATCACGAAAAGATATGGATAGACACTCACTAAAACCTACATCTCAAGTCCTGAAAATCCTATCTCTAGTCTAATAGAAGTCTCAATACAAGGACTCTTGAGGCAAAACTATATTTTGATACCAATTTTTCACGAATGAACTCAGGATACCTTAAAAAATTAGCACCATACCCGATCCATCACATACACTAAGGGAATTAACAATCCCCAAAGGTTAGCAAGTAGAAATAGATAATTAACAAAAACCATAGGGAATGATTTCTTCCAACATAAAACAGGATAACATGGCATATATATACATAACAGAAATAAAAAGTGGAAGAAAAAAACATGAATAAAAATACGTCATAACCAAAGAGAGACTGCAGTAGTGATACAACTCAAAAGAAACTAAAAAAAATCCAATGTATTAGTCCAACAAACAAATGAAAAACCCAAAATGATAAATATATACTCCATGTGATAAGTAGGCGATGTTCCATTATCTCACCACCAGCTACCCAAGACACGCTGACTAAAACATTGCTGCCTCACTATGGCGCCTAGACTTTCCTTGTATCAAAAGACATAACTAGGTATATACATTGCTAAAGGGGTGTGTAGGGTTTGAGATAAACATGATCTTTAGGATCCCACCTAGGTGTTCTATAATAAGTCCATGTATAACAATCCAAATATTCTCAACTTTAAAGAAAACAATGCATGATAATTAGTTAGAAAAAATTTATCTTGAAGGCATGGTAAAGTGTTCTCATTTTTTTCATGGTTATAAATAATCCTGATAAAAAAGTTTCAAATCATATAACATATATCAAAATAGGTAATCAAAGTAAAGTAGTAAAAAACAAAGCACATGTAAATTATGACAAGGATTAATACAGGTCATGCTAGATAGAAAACTCATACCCAAACATATATAATCATGTGCATAAACCTGTTGGACATATGCATCAAATATAGGGAGCATAGAAACGTCCTAGAAATTGAACATACCAATAGTGTCTAATTAAGCCCTTAGACATTTGTCCTAGGAAGTAGAGAAACACCCCTTAGACATTTGTCCTAGAAAGTGAACGTACCAATAGTGTCTAATTAACCCCTTATACATTTTTCCTAGGAAGTAGAAGAACACCCCATGAATGAACCCCCTAGTAGTAACAATGGATAAAGCCTATTTTTATACCTTACAATTAAGTACCAAAGGATTCCCATGTGATAAATTTACCAAATCATTTCATCAAAACCTTAATTTGAAAAGCATTTCATAATTTCATTTCATAATTCTTTGAAAATAATTTTTCTTTAAAAAAAAGGGGAAATACACCTTTTCTCAAAAACATGTTTACACACACAAATCAGTAAATCATGCTAGTTCATTAGTAAAAAAATTTATAAAACCAGAGAATTCAAGGTTCATCCAACATAGGCTAGAGACAAAACCACCTACCTCAAACTTGAGTCACACACACCAACAATGGGATCCTCCAATATCGCAAGGAATGAAAAAACAGCAATGGAGGCCTTAGAATCAATTCCCATATCTTAGAATCAAACCCCATAAAGAAAACTGATTAAAGAGAGGATATGTGTAGAGAATTGTTTTTTTTCCTTTAAGACTTTGAAATATTTATATATATATATATTTTCAGAGCTAGGTGCTGAGATGACATGCGATTTCGAGGCACGATGTTCCCAAAATTAATTTTATAAAAATATTAAATATGTTTTATATTGTGCTTGCACAAATTATTAGAGAAAATGAGATAAATCTTAAATGAAAGATTGAATAAAAAATCCAAGACAATAGTTGGGTCCAGAACATGTTGTTTACCCTAGGCATGACATAAAATTAGTCAATGCGGGGCATTCAGACTCATCTCTCCTTGGAGGTACGTTTAATGGATTAATTAATTATTTAATTAATTGATTAATTCATTTTAAAATAAAAAAATGTTTATAAATATACTTCCATTGAGAATCCTTTAGGGTTAGCTACATAAAACCTGGGATGATTTCAAAGCTTCTCCTTCCTCCTTCATTCGCAAATCACCTCAGATGATGATGAAATGCTGAATTAGAGTAGATCAGGATGCAATGAAAGCAAAAACCTACCTCAATAATTGGTGAGCACATTCTTTGATGATGAACGATCTAATCTATAGGTAGGAATTTTCAATTTTTGGTTTACACCCTTATTGATTAAAGCGATTAAGCATATTGATCACTTTTATTAATCTGTTCCAATTGTGGCCTAAGCATTCGCCTATGTACTAGATTAATTGGGTTATTGAATTTTTATATAACCCTGGTATCACCAATCTTGATAATTGGACAAGAAAACTAGAAAAATGATGTTTAAACCTTTGTTATAGTGTCTTTATCCCAAATTTTCTTCACGTTCATCACTGGTAGGACCCCGTTGTCCCGATTTAACATTATCGGGGGATACCGATCTCGATCGAACCCCCAAAATCACAAAGGATCGATGAATGAGGCTTGAATTAATGAAATAAGGTCATATCTGGGATCTTTACAAGGAATATATTATCATTTTGATGATTGGAGATCAAGAAATCGAATATATAAGGATCCCGAGTGTGTGCAGTGCGATGCAACGTGAACGAGGCTTCAAGGTGTTGAGTTTCCGACCACTGGAGAGATGGAATACATTGTCCGATGATAGATCCAAAAATTTCGGTGGGAGATAGGTCTAGAATCTAAGTATAAGAATGGATTCAATGAATGGATTTTGGATCAAGATTTCTAGAAAAATCCTGACTACACACCATGTACAAGGATGAACACACAACGTGTAAACCTTTAAGTGAAACCACTAGGGTTTTAGGAAATCATAAGGATGGCACGATGTGTATCCCTCCTACATGATTTGTATCTCATCCCTAGGTGGATGATCCATGTGATGGACCACACAAGTAGGACTTCGTGTGGGAGTATATGTCCAGACACACGACCATGTACTGGAGTACATAGACACGACCAAAGCATATGGGTAACACCATGTGTGAAGCAACATGCTATGTAATAAAGTACATATACACATGATGAAAGTACACAAACACAACTAGGAGAACATGGCCCAATATCGGGTAGCTTGAACGGGTAGCTTGAAAACACCGTGTATTCCACCTGTACAGAGTTTACTGCTACACGGATAGGGATCCATGTACTTTCTAGGTACCCAACCAGGTGGTGGAGTGTGACCACAAGCCATGTGGGTACCCTCACACACTGTGTATCCCTATATTTATTTTTTTAAATTTTGAGATTCCATATCTCTTTTGTTTGAACTCAGATTTTAGCCTACGAGTTTCCTATCCTGAGTGTTTTTCCAGGTAGAACATGATGGTTCCCCTGGTTGTGGCTTTTGAGATATGATGTGGAATTTTTTAGGCATGATGCTTATTTAGGAGATTCTTGAAGATGGAAGTGATCAAATAGGATCATTAGACAAAGCTACCAAGTGGTACCCTCTAGTAGATCTAGGTGGCGGGTCCTCGATGACTACTGAGTGGTACTCTCCAGTAGAGTTGGGTAGTGGGTCTTGGATGACTAATGAGTGGTACCCTTCAGTAGAGCTGACCAGTGGGTCCTCGAAGACTACTGAGTGGTAAACCCTAGTAGATCTAGGTAATGGGTCCTCAAAGACTATTGAGTGATACCCTCTAGTAGAGTTGGGAAGTAGATCCTCAACAAATTCTAGATTGGAACCCTCCCATTATAACAAATCATGGGTCCTCTACCTAGATATTGTGGCCCCTAGACTATGCAGCACAATGATGAGGCATGCCTTGACTTGGGTGGTTACTTCTAGGCATTCACATGAGATGATGAGAATCATTGATGTAATTTTTGGAATGTTGGATAATCTTATTCCTTGGATGAGTTGTGATATGGAGATCTCCTTACTCTCTAATTTCGAGTTCTTTTAATGAGCATATATATACACACACACACTTCTGTATCCATACCCTTGGATTGTATAAGTATCTTTCCATGAGAGGCAAAGATGTGTGGACTATGTCATGTGCTTTCTGTGTCTAGATTCTCATGGTTGGATGATTCTAATCTCCTACTATAGGTGGCTAAGACTCAACATGTTGTTTATATACTCAGCGTGTCAAGCCCCCTGTGCTTGGATGAGGTTACTCTCTCTTAGTTTGGGTTGAGCTGTTCTCTTTGATTGTATCTTGCATCTACTATATTTATTTTCCTTTTGAATCTCTTACTTCTCCCCCTTATTATTTTTGGGGAGTCCTAATGGGTATGTATATACTCACCCCTGGATGGAATTTTTCCGCATGTGTCATGTCTTATATAGACAAAATACTGGTTGACGGTGACTTTAGAGGAGCTTAGGGATACCTGGTACTTTGGATCATGTATAGTGGTCGCAACTTGGGATTTAAGAGCTAGGAACTCTCAGGATTTTACTTTTATAGTTTTCTATCAGGTTGGGACATATTTTTGGTTGGGTGTGTATTTTTCCCTTTACTTTTTAGTTTAAACTACCATACTTTTATACTATCTATAGGTTTTTATTGCATGGTTGTTTCCTTAGATTTTTTTCTTCTTTTAATTTTTCTCCATCTTCACTTATGCATCGAGATGGTTGTGTGTGTGTACAAGTGCTTAGAAAAAAGTCTCCCCATGTTGGTTATTCCTTCACCACTTATCACCACCCCTAGTCTATGGAGGCGGGCTTAGGGTAGTTGTGGATCAAGCCCCAACTTGGGTTGGGTCATGATAGATTAGTATCAGAGAAAGTACATTCCTTGGGATGTTGTTTGGACTAGTCCCCTTAAGAGGATTTGATTGGGTTTAGTGCATCAATGTCGAAGTATCTTGAGTGTGGATCTTAGGCCAGAGAATCCAGTGATGGTGTGGGTGGCTGATGTATCCATTCACCAGGACCTTGACTACCTATTTGTCAACTCGACATACCAAGACATTGGTTGTAGGGTTTAATGTTACATGAATCATATAGGATTGAGTCTTTGATTTCCCTTATTGGGCCAGATCCCCATTGTTTATATATATATATATATATTCTCATCTAACCACAATATGTCTTGATAAATCTCAGGATGCCTCTATGAAGATAGCCAACCAGGATACCAATTTTGGATCATGATGAATATCCAATGAGCGACAAGGTCTTAGTTTAGGGTTAATCCCATGAACCCTTCCTCTAGGTGGATAGGTATAAGTACCTCCACCTATTGAGAAATAGATCATTTTGGTAGAGCAGATTGAGGACACACACTAGCTTAGCTCACTATGTGAGCTTTAATGCTAGAGGACACTGGGGTTCTGCAGCGAGCCATATCCTCAGACAGTAGAGGATTGGATAGAGTTGGTGGTCCATATATTTAGGCTTATTAGGACCTTGAAGGATCATGTTATTTCATTGAAATCTATCCTTTTACATGGAGCAGTTGGGTGCTGGCGAAGCCTTGTTACGCAGATACACGATGAGTCGACATTCTCATGGACCGACTTCTAGCAGCCATTTTGTGAGGAGTAATACCCCTCCTATTTATGCTCAGTTCGGATTTAAGAGCTTATATAGATGTATAAGGGAGGGATGACGGTGGACGAGTACACAACACAATTCAAAAACCTTACTTGGTACTCCCTTGACATGATCCATGATGACTATGTCCAAGCATAGAAGTTTGAACAGGGACTCCATAGAGAGATCCATGATAGTGTGGTGCCCTTATGAATCCCCACCTATGTCGGGGTAATGGAGAGAGAGATAGTGATAGAGATATTTCTATTCTAGGGACACCAGAAAACTAGAGTTGGCACTAATCATTACAAAGTTGAGTCATCTGTAGTAGCTATAAGGCACGAGTCAGTGGGATCTCGACATAGGAAGTCCTTTCATAATCAGGATCAGGCACAAGGTTGTGCAGTGAAGGGACAATGTAGAGCACCAGGTCAGCCTTGGGAGGGTCAATTATATGCTTATAATGGGAAATATCATATAGAACATGAATCCCAAACAAGACGAGTCTATGAGTACAGACAAATAGATAACAGACCGTGACAGTAGAGGTTTCACTATGATCAAGACCTCCCAAGAGAGGAAAGGTTGGTCCCCAGGGATTCAGAGCTAGAAAATGATTAGGAGGAGCTATGGGTGTTATACAACACTATGAGACCCCCACTAAATAGCCCACATCAGTCTCAGGGAGCTAGAAACTGGGGCCTCCGAGACCTACATGATTTGGAGGATTATGAACCCATAGCGCATGAGATGATTAGAGACACGATCTATGTTTATTCTACTCTTGATTCAATATTATTATACCCAGGTGTTAGTCTTTCCTTAATCTCTATACTCCTGGTGCGAGAGTTATATCTCCCAGTTGAGGTGCTAGCCCAAAAACTTCATCTTGAGATTCCTATAGGGAATGATTCTTTTTTATTTTTCATTTTCTAGTAGTGTAAGCTATCGCTCGGTGGAGAGAGGTTTATGTGGGACCTTTTGGTCATCACGATGGAACCCTACGACATCATATTGGATATGTATTGGTTATCCATGGTCCATGTCAAGATTGACCATCACCGTAGATGAGTATGATGCTTATGAACTGATGGGATGAGATTCACCTTTATGGGAGAGAGAGATCTCATGGAGGGATGAGTGGATTCTTTGACTAGGAGCCTATATCCTATCACCCATTAGTTAGAGAGTGTATCCCTTGGTGCAACAAGCTCTTTAAACATATGGGTTCTTTTATTTGTGGAGGATTATATGGACTTATTCCCTAAGGAAGTTCCAAGACTACCTCTAAGGTTGGAGATGGAGTTTTGCATATAATTACATCCTAATAACACTCTTATATATTCTGCAGCATATTGGATGACCCCTACCGAGCTCCGAGAGCTACAATTGTAGTTGGGGGACCTTTGAGATAAGGGTTTTATCTCCCCTAGTGTGTCCCCATAGGACTCTCTGGTGTTGTTCATAAAAATAGAGGATGGGAGCTTTTATATTTTCATGGATAATAATTTTCTGAACCAGGACATGATAAAGAACAAGTACCCCTTAATGAGGATTGATTGCCTCTTTGACCAATTGCGAGGTGTGAGATGGTTCTCAAAGACCGATATCTGGTATGGTTATCACCAGTTGAGGGTTCATGAGGATGATATTACAAATCTGGAATTCCTATGTTTTTATGGACACTATGAGTTCCTAGTGATTCCCTTTGGTGTGACAAATTCCCCTATCATATTTATGGATTTGATGAATGATGTATTCTATCTGTACTTAGACTAATTTTTGGTCACCTTCATTGATGACATACTTATATACTCTGCATTAGAGGATAAATATTCATATCACTTGAGGATGGTTCTAGATTTTCTTCGGGAGCACCATCTTTATGGGAAACTCTCAAACTTTGAGTTTTGGATACACGAGGTTCACTTTCTAGGGCATGTCATTTCTGACCATGGTTTAGAAATAGACCCATTGAAGTCTAATGCAGTGATTTCTTAGGAGCCACCCAAGAGCGTGTCATAGGTTCATAGCTTTCTAGGTTTGACAGTGTACTACAAGAGGTTTGTGGTAGAATTTTCTAGAATTACAGCCCCTTTGACCACTCTGGTGTGGAAATGACAACCGTTTACCTGGTCTGAGCAGTGCTAGAGGGACTTCAAGGAGTTAAGGATAAGGGTGAAAAGTTATCCTATATTGAGACTACCCGAGGAAGGTGTTGAGTTAATAGTTTATTTTGATGTCTCATGAGATGGGATCAGTTGTGTGTTGATGTAACAACAAGAGGTTATCGCATACAGGTCAAGGCAGTTGAGACCCCACGATCAGAACTATGAAACTCATGACTTAGAGATGGAAGTAGTATTCTTTTCCCTGAAGATGTGGAGGCACTACCTTCTAGGAGAGTGCTTTTTGGTTTACTCAGACTACCATAGTTTTAGGTACATATTCACACAGAGAGACTTGAACCTAAGAAAATAATGTTGGTTAAAGTTACTATAGGACTATCACTTCAAGATAGTCTATAATCTAATTATGAGAAATATGTTAGAAGATTCCCTTAGCAGGAAGTCCCTTTATAGATTAGTACAAGAGGCTATAGAGCAGTTGGCTTCCCTGAAGCTAACCTTGGTGGACTAGGAGGGCACAACTTTTCTGCAATCGATGGTGTTGAATTCTTCTCTTCTTGAGCATGGGAGAGAGTCTTAGCTAAGAGACATTGATTTTTTAGGTCTTACGTGACCGAATATTTACATGATAATCACCATATGGATATTATGAAGGAGGGAATCATGTCATTTTTTAGGGATGGATCATGGTCCCAGTCACGGTATGGGAGGAGGTGATGTCAGAGTTCCAAAATTCTCCCCTAGCTATACATCCCAATTTGGGAAGATGTACAGATAACTTCAGTGGAAGTTTTGGGGGTTCGATATGAGATGAAGCATAGCTGAGTTCATCTCTCGGTGCCTCATTTTTCAGCAGGTGAAGGCTAAGAACTAAGTTAAAGTAAGTTTTTTGCATCCTGTTGAGATCATAGAGTGGAAGTGGGATGATATATCCATGTACTTTTTGATAGGGATTCCATGCACAACAAAGGTCCATGACACTATATGGGTGATATTTGATTGACTCACAATGTCGACACACTTCCTTTATGTCAAGGAGCATAGTTTGGTAGAGAGTTTGGGGAAGTTGTATGCACGGTAGATTTCTCGCCTTCATGGGGCTACTTAGATGATTATCTTTGATCGTGACATGCAATTTACATCACAATTATAGAGAGGCCTATAGGATGAATTTGAAACCCAAATTAGGATGAGTATAGTCTTTCACCCCTAGACAGATGAGTAGACTGAGCACACTATCTAGGTGTCAAAGGATATATTGAGGGATTTTATGCTAGAATTCCATCAGAGTTGGGAGGATCACTTTACCCTGGTATAGTTTTCATAAAATAATAGCCATCACACTACCATAAGTATGGAAAATTTTGAAGCCCTATACAGGAGACCCTACAAGTCACCCTTTTATTGGACAGAGATTGGCGATACATATCTTGTGGACCCATAGATGGTATAGGTGACGACAAAGAATTTATAGGTCATCTATGAGAAGATGAGGATGGTCCATAGTAGACCTAAATATTATGATTATCACCATCTTAGGCCCATGGAGTTCAAGTTGGGAGACCATGTTTTCCTGAGAGTCTCCCCACGATGAGGATTGCAGATGTTTGGTTGGGTAGGAAAGTTATCCCAAAGGTTAGTTGGGCCATTCAAGATCATGAAGAGGGTTAGTGAGGTTGCTTAATGCCTAACCCTACCCCCAAAGCTGGATTGGGTGCATGATGTATTCTATGTGTTGTGGAAAAGGAGATATGTGCATAACCCTATGCACGTCATCGACTAGGGTGAGCTTGAAATCGATGATAGAGCCACTTTTTCATAACACATGATGGTGATCAAGGATCAATAGGAGAGGAACCTATATGGATGGAACATCGCTTTGGTTCACATGTTGTGGTAGTACAAAAATGTACAGGAGAGTTCCTAGGAGTGGGAGATCCAGATGCAGACTCAGTATCCTAAGTTATTTATTTAGTTTTGTTTTTCGGGGATGAAAATATTGAAAGAGGTAATGATGTAGAGACCTGGTTTTTTTCCTTATAAGACTTTGAAATATTTCTCTCTCTATATATTTCTAGAGTTATGTGATGAGACGACATGCGATTCTGAGGCCCGGTGTGCTTGAAATTAATTATATAAAAATATTAAATATATTTTATATTGCGAGTTTGAAACTTCTTAGAGAAAATGGGATAACTCTTAAATGGAATCTTAGATCAGAAATCAGAGACCATGATTGGGTTTGAAATAAATTCTTTACCCTAAGTGTGACATAAAATGGATCAACGTGGGGTGTTGAAACTTCTTGATCATTGGCGGTACATTCAATTGATTAATTAATTATTTAATTAATTGAAAAATTAATTTTAAACTAAACAAAACGTTTATAAATATAATTCCATGGAGAATCCTCTAGGGTTATCTGCATAAACCCTAAGAGGATTCTAGAGCTTCTCTTTCATCCTTTATTGGAAAATCACCTCAGACAATGATGAAACTTCAGATTAGAGCACATCAGGATGTAGCGAACAAAATGAATTCCTTCGATTATCAGAGAGTGCAGTTTTTGATGAAGAAAAATTAAATCTCTAGGAAGGACTAATAAATTTTTCTTTTACACTCTTGTTGATTAAACTGATTGATCATATCGATCCCTTCTATCGATTGTTCCAATTGTGGCCTAAGCATGCGCTTACGTACCAGATTAATTTGGTTATTGAATTGTTATCTAACCCCAGTATAACCATTCTTAACCATTGGACACCAATTCTTGGAAAACAATGGTTAAACCTTTTTACTGTGTATTTCTACCATATTTTCTTTGTGTTCATCACTAGTAGAACCCCACGGTCCCAGTACGACATTTTTTTGTGGTACTGAGCACGATCAGACCCCCGAAATCATGAAAAATCAATGAAAGAGGCTTAGATAGATAAAATAAGGCTAGATCAGGGATCATTTCAAGTAAATGATGATTCTTTTGATTATTGGAGATTGTGAAATTGAATATCGAAGGATCCCATGCCTTTATGGTGAAATACAATGCAAATAGGGCTTTAGGATGTTGAGTTTTCAGCAACTGTAGGGCCATAATATTCTAGAAAATGATAGATCCACAAATTTCAGTTGGAGATAGGGCCATAATTAAAGGTGAAGACCAAATTCAACACATGGGTTGCGAATCTAGATTTCTGAAAAAAATCCTGACTACATGCTATGTACAAGGATAAACACATGGTGTGTATCCCCTTAAGTGTGGAAGCTAGGGTTCCGAGAAATCATAAGGATGACATTACGTGTATCCCTCACACATTACATGTACCTCATCCTCAGGTGGACAATCTATGTAATGTATCACATGGGAAGGACTCTATGTGGGGGTATATGGATAGGCACACAACCATGTACCAGAGTACACAAACATGGACAAAGCACATGGATGACACCCTGTGTGAAGGAACACATTGTGTACTAAAGTAAACAAACACATGATGAAAGTACATGGAAATGGCCATAAGGACATGACCCGATCCTCGGTAGCTTAGAAACACCATGTAGTCCACCTGCACGACATGTACTACCACATGAGAAAATATCCATGTATATTCTAGGGACATGGTTAGGTTTTGGAGTGGGATCACTTACTGTGTCGGTCCCCTCACACACCGTGTATACCTTGGTTCCTTTTTAGAAAACTTAAAGGTTCCATATCACCTTCATTTGAACTCATATTTTGGCCTATGAGTAGCCTATTCAGAGTGTTTTTCCACATAAAATGCGATTGTGCCTCTGGTGGTGGATTTTGAGATACAATGTAGAATGTTTCTATAATGATGCTTGGTTAGGCGATGCTCGATGGTGTTAATGATTGTGCATGATCACCAGAGATGACTACCGAGTGGTACCCTCCAGTAGAGTTGAGCAGGGAGCCCTCGAAGACTACCGAGTGGTACCTTCCAGTAGAGCTGGTTAGTGGGTCCTCGATGACTGCCAAGTGGTACCCTCTAGTAGAGCTGGACAATGAATCCTCTATGACTACTGAGTGATAACCTCCAGTAGAGATGGGAAGTGGTTCCTTGATGAATTCTGAGTGGTATCCTCCTGTAGAGTCGAGCAGTGGGTCCTCGTAAAATTCTAGAGTGGAACCCTCCAGTTATACCAGAGCATGGGTCCTCTACCTAGATATTGTGGCCCCTAAACTGTGTGACATAGTTACAATACATGACTTGACTTGGGAGGTTACTTATAGGAAGACACGTGAGATGTTAGGAATTATTGATACACTTTTGGGACTATTGTCTACTCTTCTTCATTAGTTGAGCTATGAGATGAAAATACCCTTAATCTATCGCTTGGTACTCTTTGACAAAGTATATGTATATGTACTTCTATATCCATTCCCTTGGATTAGGTTACTCTCTTTCCATGAGAGGCAAAGACGCACAGGGTATGCCACATGCTTTATGTGTCTAGTTTCTCATGGTTGGATGACTCTAATATCCTATTATAGGTAGTGAAGACTCAATTTGTAGTTCATATACTCACTATGTCGATCCCCTTATGCTTGGACGAAGTTACTCTCTATTGGTTTGGTCTGAGCTATTCTCTTTGACTGTATCTTTCATCTACTGTCTTTCTATTCCTATTATATCTCCTACTGCTCCCCCTTCAAGTTTCAGGGAATCCTACTGGGTATGTATATACTCACCCCTGTATGGAATTTTTTTACATGTGTTATGACTTATATAGACGATAAACATGTTGGTTGTTACTTCATAGAAGCTTAGGGATACCTAGTAATTTGGACCACATACGGTGGTCACAAATTAGGATTCAGGAGCTGGGCTCTCTCAATAGTTTTATTTTCTAGTTTTTATTTAGTTTGGGACATATTTTGGGTTAGGCAAGTATTTTTCCCTTAATTTTTCAATTGACACCACCACACTTTTGAACTTTCTAGAGGTTTTTCAATCATGGTTGTTCCCTTAGTTTTCTTCTTATTATACTTTTACTGCCTCTGCACTTCTACATCAAGATGGTTGTGTGTGTGAATAAAATTATTTAGGAAAATGCCCCACCATGTTAGTTATGACTTCGATGCTTGTCTCCACCCCTAGCCTATGAAGGTAGGCTTTGGGTAGTTGCTGCTTGAGCCCCATCTTAGGTTGGTTCATGACAATATGTCACAACATATCAAAGGACATGCACCCGCCACACCTAAACCAAAAAAGGATAGACCCTAAAAATAAGATTTTGAAACTGATCTAGAATAATCACATGAAAATAAATATATGATCAAGGGATTACATAAACATGGTCTAATACTGCTACCATTAATAATGGAAACAGAGAAGCAGAAATATCGCTTACCCAGAGAGACATAATGAAACCGCCATGGAGATCAAGTGTTGAATGATGCGATCTAGAAGGAGTGGAGACACCCAAAATCTCTTGGAGTAGTCCTATGGTTTGGGTATGAGTCTTTTACATTGAAATAATGAAAATAGGTTATGCATGAAACACATAAAACTTACAAATTGAACACAATTCATGACGTGAAATAAAAATTAATGATGTGAATCCTACAGTTTGAATATATACTGAAAAAGGCATCACCTCAACATAAAAAAACCAATAAAATATTTCATTATGTGAAAATGTTTCATGAATTGTAATTTTTTCATGCACTGAACCATTTTCATGGATTCCAGCCAATGATATATTCATATTGTGAATCAAATTCACAAAGTGAATGTGTCATACAAGAAGCACCTAGAGCCAGTTCTACAAAAAACACCCAGAACCAATGTGAGGCCCACTAAACCTAATAAAAAATATTTTAACCATTAAAATAAATCTACATTTTTAACTGAGATTTTATAATTCCATCCATTGAAAAATGGAAACATTTCTTGAGCATACATGTGGACTGTCGCTTCCACAAAGTGATGTATTTAATTTTTCATCATCATCTCTCATTTTTGGGTATAAATATGAATTTAATATATATCTATAATATTTAGGAAATATTTATTATTTTATAAAGATATTATATTATCTACCTTTTTACCATCACAGAAATTGGAAATTGGAAACATCCCTCGTGCGTACTTGATGAATATCGCCTCCATGAAGTGATGCAATTAATTTTTCATTTTTGCCTCACATGGATAGCCATAAAGATGAATTTAATATATAAATATGAAATTTATAATATGATTATTATTATATAATATTAAACATTTATCTTCTTTATTTCCCTTTCATCCATTAGAAAAATGAAAACATTACTCATGCGTACGTACAAACTACCGTCTCGATGAACGACATATCTTATTTTTCATTACCGCCTAACGTGGATGGTTTTAATAGTATAATTAATGAAAAAACATGATTATTATAATATTTTTATGATTTTTTTGATAATATAACCAAGACCCCTTTGATCATAATTAACACACTGAAGCTGTTTTGGATAGAATGACATCAAAATGTCCAATGTAAACTTAGCTGATTTTCAAACTAAATAGAACATGGTAATAAATGAAATAAAAGGAATAATGATAATGGAATGAACATTAATTTTTTTAAGAAATTAAAAAATTAATATATTTTAATTATTCATGAAATTAAAATACGTATGTAGCGATTCAGGATTCAAGGTATGGTATTTCTCATCTCAATTTCCTTTCGTGGAGACTTATGAAATTTCACCACTTGTTTTCTATGATGTGGTGTATAAATTTCTATATGAATGTATTTTATCATTATTTTCCTAAAATCCAAGTGGTTGAAAAATTCTTTTAAAGTTATATCCTTCAATTTTCTTTTTATTTTAATATTATGAAAGTTATAAGAGATTTTTCTTTATATTGTTATTTTAAATGTTTTAAACTCTTTCTCTTCAATATCCATGTTCTTTTAAATGTTTCAAGAATTTTATTATTTATAATTAAAATATTATTTAAGGTTATTTTAAAATAACTTTTTTATTTATTTAAAATGGTTTAAAAATAATCTTTTCAATGTCTTCCATATGAGTTATTTTTGACTTTCTTTACAAAACTACAAAAATAATGTTTATTTTAACCTTTATCGTATAAACAAATTTTCTAGATTTCATAGCCATTATTCATTATCAATATTACTCTACAAGTTTCTATAGTTTTTTAAATAATATATAATTCCCATTATTTTGGGAATTTTTAAATATTTTCAAATGAAAAGGATATTTCTTCCCATTTTATGAGATAATCGAAAGTGAGTCTGCTTATAGACTCAAATGAGTTTTTAAGGGTGTTATGTTGAAAAATTAATGATTATAAATGTTTTGTTAAAGATACAGTACTTGTACATTATTTATGACGATGAGTGATCCCATAATATAGATCTCCAATTCATTGGGTAATGATTGATTCCCTAGAGAAATGATGATTGGAATTAACTGGTTATATGTTATTCTATACTGGTGAAACAAGAGTGAACATGAATGATGAAGATAATATCCCAATATGACTTCATGATTTTTTTGTTCTTTTTATGAGTGTTAAAGGTTTAATTTTAGAAAATACTAATTCCACATGTGGTTATGTTTTATTTATACACTTAATGTTAATTATGGAAAAAGGTAAACTTTCTTATGAGTTTTCATGTTTTTCAAAGGAATAATGGGTTCTAATTCATTAAAAACCCTTACAGAGATATTTATGATCAGCCACAGTTTTAAAAATGTTTTCATAGGTCTAGGAATTGATTAATATAGATTATTATATTTGAAAGGTCTATATCTATTGGGTGATGGTGTATCATTTGGAGTTTTTTCCTTTAGAAAGGAAAAATATAGGTCTTAATATGGATCACTTGTCCAAATTCTCTAAAGATCTGAACCTAAAATGATCCTTAGGTATTTAGTGACTCAATATTTGGAATTGATATTATGATTTTAAATGGTTAAAATTGAGTATATTCTTTTAGTATCAAAGACTTTAATACAATTTAAGAAGGTTATGTTTTTTTTAACACTAAATTTGGAAGTGCGGGTCTCTGGCTATCACAACTAGTGAACACACATGTACCAATGAGGAAACATGATGAGGGAAATTTAGCATAAGTTTTGGATAAGATATCATTTCTGACATCATGGTGTCACCCAATCCACTTAATCTTGTCCCACCATATCCATGCATTGAGGTTAATTCCACTTCACTTGAAATAGACATTGATTTTAATAATACTCATGACCTATATGCAATAAATGAAATTGTTGTATATGAATTGAGTTTGAAACTGGAGAACTTACCCTTTTTTGTGGTTGTTGAGGAAACATAATTAGGACAAATCATCAAACTATGTACTATATTCAAATATGTGATGGATTTAAGCTGATCATTCAAAGATTTCAGTAAGGATAAATTTTCTACGGAACATATTTAGAGAGGAAATATTCTTGATCTTCATTTTAATGTTCTTTCCACAAAATCCAATTCTTCGATGAGTTTTTATTAAGATGAGGTTTATTCATCCCCTATTGAGATACAATATTATTCTTATTCCAACCATCCATTTTTCTAACTAGTTTTCATCAAGAATTATGTAGCATATAGGATAATTATCATCTTGACGAATGAATGAAACACTTAACCAATGATGAAGTATATGCATGGTATACATTTCCATTTAATCCTATGGGAGTTTCGTCAACCTCCTATCTAAGAAGAAGTAAACATAGTGCTCAATGAGTGGTAACTGATCATTATTTAGTTTTCATTCCATTACATTTAATTTTATTTCAATTAGTTTTTAGATAAGAAAATTTCATAAAGTTAACTGCAATCTATTTTTCTCTTGACACAGCAGTGAATCTAAATTCATCTTACTTATTTTTATTTCCCATATGTTTTTTTCTTTTGGTGTTATCATTATGATATGACGTGGGTACATTTTTTCTCTATTTTGATATTAAAGGTTACATCATTCTAGAGCTTCATTGGATACAAGAAACCCCTCTCCAATAACTTAGGGAAGTGTTGCAATTTTTTTTATTTTTTATTTACACTTCCAAAAACACCATGTAGCATAGATAATTAATAACTTAGAAAAAAATAAAAAATGATAAGAAAATAACATCCCTGACATTTTTGAACCCATATGAAAACAACAACATTTTTTTCATAACACAGTCAGGGATATACCACTTGTGTCCCTGGTTAGACTAAGAACATTATTCTTGGTTAAAATGCTATGATTCTTGATACTATGATTTAGATGATTGCTGATATAATTCCATTCTTTGAACATGTTTTTCTAAAACTTGTTTATTTTTGAGACACCTATTTACACCCATTCTTATATATGTTGTTCAATTTCATATTTCCATCTCATGAGGATTTTTTCCCCTTTTAATATATCTTCTTATTTATCTTTTCTTAAGGGAATTTTTTTCATGTTATGTCTTATATAACTTTCTATGTTTATCTATAAAAGTGATATGAATGTTTAAAGTTACACTAAAATGACTGAGGAATTTGATTTTTTTATTTAGTCCCTTTGACCCATTGAGCCACCCTTGAATTTTATCCACTGTGTAGCTCTTAAAATCCATAAAGAATACTTTTTAGGATAAGCCCATAGCCAATAACATTCACTAATCATTTATTGAATATTCACATTATGTTTTTCAATCTAGGTGTGGGGGAGAGAATAATTCAAGGAAATAATAGTTTGAGAGATAATGATATTTTGATGCACATGGATGAATACTATCTCATCATGTTATATGTGTTACATTTCACAGTAGATCCATTCATTATAAATATTTTGATATGGGAATGTGACTTCATTTAGGTTACAATAATGAGTACAATTTTGGTTATTATGTAGAAAACCTTTCCTTAAAGGACACCTAAAATGTGATAACCCATTACTCCACGAGTTAGAGAGTTTTTTATATGACATATATCGACCAAGATTCTATATAAGGTCGATTAATTTTTCTACTGTGGAACACAATGCATGGAAAGAAATCACAATAAACATGCTAGCCCGAGGACTTGACCTTACGACCTGACCCTCACCCCCTCAAGCCCTTACCACCCCACCACAATGGTAGGGCATTGACCAAGATTCTATAGAGTATAAGCTACTTGTGTACAGTTTCTATGAGATTTTTTTCTAATATTTATTTCATGGGATTTATGAGTTGATACTCACATATTTATATTCCCATTATTTTAGTGAGTTATATCCACTTTATCTTGTGAGTTTTAATATTATCATTTGATTGGGGAAAATTAATGTTTTAATTATGAGTGAGTGAGAGTTTTAGGGAGAAAATCAAGTTGAAATTTATCAGGCATTTATTTCAAGATCCAACCATCATTTTTCCCAAAGATTTCAAACAAAATTTATGACCCATATCGTCTTGTGGCCTCAGAGTCATTTTCACCAAATGCGTTCTTAAAATTGGTGCATTATTTTGATTTCTATATTTAAAATTCTTGGAAAACACATGGTAATATGATAATTGAGTATAAATTTGATCATAAATTGTTTGAGTGATGAGAGTGATGGAGAGGTAGACTACATAATGTTTGAGTGTATATACTTGTTTTAGAAATAATGCAAGTAGAAGATAAATTATTTTTGAAAATATGGATTTTAAACAAAGCATTATATTTTTTGAGTAAAAGGATTAAAAAAAATTTAAACCTGTGATTCTACTATTCTCATTAACTATGGGTCCATTCGTGTGTTGTTTCTAGTTGTTTTATTTAAGGAGTAAAAAAGTTTAAATTTGTGGGGATTCGATGCACATGAGTTTTGATAACTTTTTTACAATTTTATAACTTAGTTTTACCACTTTTAGTGATTTAGGGTTTTTATAGATTTGTTGTGTTTATTTTTTTATCATTATAGTTAATTTTATATTAATATTAATATTAATTATCATTTTTTTGTAAATATTAATTTGATTATTATTATTATTATTATTATTATCTATATAATTATACATAATTTTGTTTAACTTGTACTTGGTAGATTTCCATTATGAACAGAAGTCAAATTTTAATCTTGGTTCACCGAGCCCTAATCTTGATATTGTTTTGGGATCAAGGATCTATTTTCATTATGAAACTGAAATCATAAGGTTTGTGATGATATGAAAACAAAAATTGGAGATGAGAAGAATGAAAAAACAAAAGAGTGTAGATCCTTCATAACTGTTGTTGATGAATCCAATCAATGAATCATCATGAAAGGCACCATGATGCATGTCTTTTCAAACATGGATGTTGTGGATGAAAGGTTTATGCTTTGTAAGAATTCAAAAATCATGTGAAGTTCATTACTAAAGGAGAAGAAACCATGGGAATTAGAGGTTCTATTCAAATTGATCTCATATATTTGGGACTTCTCTGATTGGAAGTTAATTTAGATTGGTCATGGTTTCATTCATGTGAATTTTCCATCTGATCAACATAAGCATCGAGCTTGGGGTTTTATCTACCCCCCTCTTAAGTCCATGTTCTTCGAATATAGGAGTGAGATACTCATTTTAACCAATTTTATTATGAGAATTAATTTTTACTAGTGTGGGTTAGGGTATTTGGTTTAAATTATATATATTGGAACCCTAGGATACTTGATGTAATTACCATGACAATTGTAACTATAGTATGGATAAAAAGACTAAGATAGCAAGGTTTGGTCATTTTTCTCTCATTTTAGTGGAGATAATCTTTTTAATCCACTTATTGATAATTTTATGCTTTCAAAAAATGATGAAAATCTAAGTTTGAATCTTGAGTATGAAAAGATCCCCCGCTCTTTTCCTGACCGCAAAATAGAAGGCCATGATTATGAGAGTTTCAGAAATTCCAAGGATTCTTGTTATTTCTATAAAGCTATTTTTCATGAATTGAAAAAATTGTAGGAAGAAAAATAATTTTGATAAGAAAAATGGGGAAAGAGAATAATTTAATGATCAGTCAAATGTGTCCTCACCTATAGCTTTTGGTGCGAAAATAATAAAGGACCCTCAGGTGGAATTAAAGTCATAAGTGAAGGTGATAGTGGATGTTATGGGGGTAGAAAATAAGGAGAAAATGATGAATTCCAATAATTTCATGGAGGATCACATGAATATGTAGTGTGATAAACCTATAATTGTAATAGATTATGGTTTAGAGAAGCACTATGAGAAAAATTTTGAGGAGGAAGCTGGTCATTGTGAAGTTGAACTGCCCTCCTCTACATCAAATTTAAGGCAACATGATAATGATACTATACTGTAGAGGATTGAGGATAGTAGTATTGATATGGATGTAAATTCAATTATTATTGATGAAACCACTAATCCAGTTGCTATGGATTCCATTGTGATTTAAAATCAATTTGATACTCTCTCTAGTCTTTTCGCTTGGACATGGGCTGATGAAGCTCATGTCGATGACAAGGATAAATAGAAGATGGGGCCACAATGGCCCATTATAATGTCAATCTATTCATTAAAAATAAGTTCTTCTTCTGTATTTTCTATGGGATTAACAATTAGTGAACTTATCTTCCTCTTAGTAACTTTATTTCTAATAATAATCCTTGCTTAGTTTTATATTTTTGAACAAATGATTAAGATTGATTGCTTTAGATGTTTCAGTTTTTGTCTATTAGATACAATCTTGTGTCTGTGAATCTGTGTGATGCTGTAGTTGAGACTCTGTGGGTAATTGTACACCATGATGTTCAAGTTCAATATTTTTTCCAGTTTTCAGTATTTCCCAACTAGTATCATGTTTGAAAATATTGAACTCATGCTGAACCGTATTTATTATAGAGGTTATTTCCGAGTCCCACATCTGAATATCACACCATGTATTCTATTTTATCCATCTATAAAAGAATGTATACACCTAAACTTGAGGTAAGGTGAATTCCATTCTACATGGTATTATAGGGTGTTCTTTAACCTGATCCCTCCATTCTATTTTTCCTCCCTCGTTTATAGTTTCCAGCAATTTCCCCAATTGGTTTGACGTTTATCCTCCCCTATGTGCCTCATGACTAGGTAGCTGCCACCCTCAGCCACTCCTCTGTGGCCATCCTGCCGAACCCCGATGCCGTCCACACTGCCCCTATATCCAGACCACCCACTCTCTATCCCTTCGTGAGCCAAATCCTAGATCTCCACCCTATCTTTGTCCCACTATAGATCCCACCTCGCTGACCTTCAAAGAAATTTCCCTCCTCTTCACTGGTTTCTGCCGCCTCTCTCAGTGCCTCTCGATCCCAACACAGCTCTCCCCCTCTTTGTGCGAGATGCCCGACAGACCTCCAATGTATCTTTGACTCCCTTCCCTATGCATTGGATCCTACCATCAAATACACACCCCACCTAGATGGATCTCTCGGTGCATCTCATCCGGCCTCTCCTATCAGCCTCCACCATCCGCTACTCGACGGTCCCTGAAGGATCCCCTCCCTGTGTGCACTCCACCTATGGAAAGCCTAGGCACCTACTCCAGTCACACGCATGACCTGACCCACCTCCGATGAGGATGACCAAACCCTCCCTCTGAATGGATGCTCGATGAAATTCGGCACCTCCCTCCTGCGGTCTCCCGGCTTTGATCAACCCCACCTCTCATCAGCGGGTCTCCAAGACCACCTCCTCAGTCTCCTGGACACCCACCCTCCTCAGCACTTCTAGACACCACCTCCGATGGGGTCTCACGCCCTCTAACAGCTTACCAAAATTTTCCGTTATCACCTCTCCTTGGTGAGTCCCGACCCTGCCTCCTCACAGACCTTCCCAGCCTTCCCTAATTGCAGCTTCCTAGGGATCTCCCAGTTACTTCTCTCTCTCAGCACATCCCATTCCCTCTCTCCTTGGTGAGTCCTGACCCTGCCTCCTCGTGGCCCTTCCCAGTCCAACCTACTTGCGGCTTCCCAGTGATCTCCCAGCCATCGTCCTCCTCTGTGCATCCCAACCTGCCTCTTACACTGGATACCATCACCAAAATGGCTCCCATAGAATCGAAAACTCTTTTCTGGGGGCCTACTTCTTGTGTGGTTCCCACCAACTTCATCATGGTTGGAACTTCTGCCCGTGGGACTCTAGCACCCCCTCTAGTCATTGGTGCTCCTATAAGGCTGCCCGCCCCCACCTCTGCTGTTGGACTTCCTATATAGCAGCCCCACACTTCATCCCTCTATCTGTGTTCCCACCTAAGAAGTTTTCCCATGCTTCATCACTAGTCTTGAGTACCCAGTATAGACTAGTGCTCTCACTGGAGGAGATTGCATTCATATAATCTTATCGGGCTGCCTTACATCCTTCCTCTTCTCCAGCCACCATTTTTCAGACTGGTGGCCCTACCGCGAGTATCACTCCTTGGTCGAAAACATGGACACTTGGCTCTGGTGCGTCTGAACATCACATAGGAGGTTCTGGTATGTTCACTACCTATCATCCGCATACAGGTGCCTCTAAAATTAATGTTGCTAATGGATTGAAAATCCCCATTGTGGGATTTGGAACATGATCATTGACTATATCTATTCACCTGGCTTCAGTAGATCATGTTCCTGATAGTCCATTTAATCTTATCTCCATCAAAAAACTCACCAAATATTTAAACTGTGTGGCTACTTTTACATCTTTTGTTGTTGTTTTTTAGGAGCGGACAATGAATCAGAAACTTGGTCGAATTCATATTCGTAATGGGGTGTACATGTTCGATACCCCACCATATATTTCTTTCTCTTCCACCTCAACCTGTTCCCTTGACCTTTATTCTCACCTTAGTCATCCACCAGCTTCTGTCCTACATAATCTTTCCCCCCAATTCATTCCCCACATTTCCTTTCAATATAAATCCTACAAGTTTTCTAGACATCATCGGGTGACGTATGTTCCTTGATTGGAAATGCGTGCCACAAAACCTTTCAATATTGTTCATTATGATTTATGGGGTATTTTTAGGGTTTCTAGTTGGTCATGGTATAGTTATTATATATCCTTTATTGATTACTACTCACACATGACATGGATTTACCTTCTTCATGATCGATCTCAAGTTTTTTTTCTACTTTTCAGACCTTTTATAATGAAATTCATACTCAATTCTCCCCCTACCTTAAATGTATCTACGATAAAAATAGATGATAATATTTATCCCCTTCCTTTCAACAGTTTATCAAGGATAAATGCATCATACATAAAACATCCAACCCTGACACACCTCAGTATAATGGAGTGGACGAGCGAAAACATCTCCATATTCTAGTGACTTCTCATGCCCTCTTATTCAACATGAATGTGCCTTCAATTTTCTGGTTTGATGCCATCCTGACTGCTACCTACCTCCTAAAACGACTCCCTTATTCTATCCTTCGAAGGGAGACTCCTTTCTAGACTATGTTCTCCTCTCTCCCTCCTCACTCACGTCCACTTCATGTGTTTGGGTGTCTGTGTTATGTTCGGGACACTTGTACAAACCTTTCCAAACTTTCTCCCAAATCCCTCCATTTCATATAACTCAGATATTCTTGCACTCAGCATGGATACCAGTGCTTCTCTCCCAACTTATAGTGATATGTCATCTCTACTGATGTGTTGTTTGTTGAGGGCTCTCCTTTCACTTCTCCATCTCCCCATACAGACACCACCATTGATGATTGTCTTCCTCTCATCATCCACCCACCTATGGTGCCCCACTCTATTGGTCACCAGTTTGGCACTGTCTACTCCTGCCACCTGTCGTCTGTATCCCCCGTCTAGGCTGAGGACACCATCATCCCAGATTCATCTGATGCTCCTACTTTGGCTCCAGACGATTTTCCCATTTCACTACGAAAATGTACTCATTCTTTCCGGGATACTCCTCTATACACATCCTCATATAGGGGTATTTCCTATTTAGAGACGATATCTACTCCCCGCATGATTGGTGACACAAAATCTCATACTAGATGGCTTCAGGCAATGCGGGATGAATTGTAGGATCTGGGCGACAATCACACTTGGAATCTGGTACCCCTTACAGTAGGCAAACCGGTGGTTGGCAGTAAATGGATCTATACAGTCTTCCTCAATAAAGATGGAACCCTTCATCGTGTCAAGTCCAAACTTGTGTAAAAGGTATTTTCTCAGACATATGGTATCAACTATTTTGATACGTTCTCTCAGGTTTCAAAGATGGTATCTATCTAATTGTCCATCTCTCTAGTCGCTCATCATCATTGTCCCTTTCATCAACTTGATGTCAATAATTCATTTCTCCATGGATTTATTAAATAATAGGTGTATCTATAGAATAATCTAGGATTTTATGCCTCTGGATATGAATCCCATGTCTGCTGACTTCATCGCTCTCTTTATGACCTCAATCAGTCTCTGTAGGCATGGTTTGGCTGATTTAGCATCATCGTCACTTCATTTGGGCTCTCTCAGAGTATTAAGGAACACACCTTCTTCTACCTTATGATGTCTTCCGGCTTCATCCTGATGGTGGTGTTTGTTGATGATATCATCATCACTGGGAGCGACTCCAGTGGAATCACCCAACTAAAGGGGAATATTCACCACCACTTTCACACCAAAGATCTCAGTCCACTAACATAATTACTTAGCATTGATATCTCCCATTCTGTGGACACCATCATTCTTTTCCAAGAAAAATATGCCTTGGATATCTTGTAAGATGCTGGATTAACTCAAGATACTCCCATCGACACTCCTCTTGAGCCTAGGGAATAGTAACTCTAGGAAAACAAAAAACTATTTTCTCACCCAGAGAGATACTATTGTCTTGTGGGAAATCTAAATTATCTCACCATGATGCGTACAGAAATTGCCTATGCTGTGAGTAAAGTTATACAATTCATTGAGCATCCAATCAAATCTCAGTGAGATGCTGTACTCCACATTGCAAAATACATCAAGAAAGACCCTGACCGTGGTCTCTGGTACTCATATCACGATGATCTAAATATTGATGACTTATGTGATGCTGACTATGATGGTTTCCTTTCCACCCAAAAGTATACTTATGGGTTTTCCATTTTATTAGCAGGTAGCCTCATCTCCTAACATAGAAAGTTACAGAATTTTGTCTCTAGATCTAGTACAGAGTCCAAACACAGTGTGATGGACATGGTCACTATTGAGATCCTTTGGCTTCAACACCTCCTCTATGATCTTGGATTCTTACCAAAGATGTCTGCTTATATCTGGTTTGATGATTAGGTATCCACAAATATTGCTTCTAATCTCTTCTTCCATGAACGCACGAAGCATATCGAGGTTGACTACCACATTCTTCATCATCACCTCTAGCAACACCATATCAATTTTGGCCACATACCTACAACCGATTAGCTTGTCGAAATCTTCACCAAAGACCTCCTAAGAGCTCATATAGAATCTCTTAGTACCAAGCTGGGTATCCACATCATCAGTGACCCAAATTGAGGGGGAGTGTGTCTGGTCTTGTTTGTTGTCGTCTTTCTTTTTTTGGGAATCTTTGTCTAAGCTGGGCATATCCATCTTGAGGGGTAGTGTTGAACCCTATTTATTATAGAGGGTATTTTTGAGTCCCACATCAAAATACCACACCATGTATTCTATTTTATCCATCTATAAAATAATGTCTCCACCTCACCTTGAGGTAAGGTGAATTGTCCATTCTAAAATGGTATATATCATTCATGATTATAACTCGTATTTAAGGGATTATTTTTTGAATGAATTTATGTTAATGTTTGACTATAAGAGGCAATACTAGATACTACTTGGAGACTTTAATACTATTCTCAACCTTAATGAGAATATTAGAAGTAAATTTCTTCATATTGTCTCTGATGAATTTAGGACTTCTCTTGATGTCTATAATTTTCTTGAAATTTTCATCTTAGGAACTGACCATACTGTCAGGATCGATTTTCTCTAGCATTAGGTCTTTCTAGCCCAACATATAGGCCCTTCTGGGGTTCCATTCTAAGACCCATAGGTGATAAGAGGAATTGACTATATGTGAGTCACTATCCTTTGTGGAATCCAATGTGAGACTTGGCTTTGCACAATAATCCTCCCCTTAAACCAAAGACCACACAATTGAGCCTCCCCTTCAATGAAAATCCACCAGATCCAACCATCTTGCACCACTATTTTCTCATCATTAGGATTCACCAACAGATCACTAATATCATAAAGACTTTCGAGATAAGGAACCATAGATTCACATGCTTCAAATGAGTCATTTTTATCATTGTAAAATTGGTTTTTGATAAATACTCCACCCTACATCACACCTGGGCTACACCATGCCTCTAATACCACTTTTCAGGATTGATTTTCTATAGCCTTAGGTTTTTTAAGACCAACACATAGGCCCTTATGGAGTTCCATCCTAAAACCCATGGGTGATAAGAAGAATTTCCCATACAATATTATATGTGAACCACCATCCTTTGAAATTGTTTTCAACCAACTCATACATGGGTCAGACACACTATTAATGGTAAGCAGTTAAGTAGAATTAATATATGTTTCCTTCACATGAATGATGGAAATGTCTATGATCTATCTAGGATTACTCTAGCTCAATTTAATTATGATCACACACATCTTATTTTATATATAAAGAGGAATTCATATATGATTCGTCCTCTTCCTTTCAAGTTTAATAATGATTGGTTCACTATACCTAGTTGTAGGGAAACAGTTGTCTGTGAATAGAGTATGGAATGTCATAGAAGCAAGTTGAAAATTCTGTCAAATAAATTAAAAAAAGTGAGGAGGGTATTGAGGGAGTGGAGAAAATCCTATTTCTCTAGCTTAGATATGGATATTAAGAGAGTTTAAAATTACCTCTATAATTGTCAAATTGCTAATCGAGGGGTTGATCACCCTTCTAAAGAAGAAATTAACCTATTCTCCGATCTTGATAACCTCTTGGATATTAAGGTGTGTTTTCATAAGAATAAATACATTGTAATATTGATTCAGGAGGGTGATAGAAATTTCAAAATCCTCTATTACCATCACAAGGAATGGAAATTTAAGTTAGGGATTAAATTAGTTAAAATCGATGATGTTTTTTAAGAATATGAAGAGAAAGTTAGTGATGTCATTTTGGATTATTTACAAAACCTTTATAATAATACAGATCATGACCTAAATGGTGATTTATTTGAAATAATTCTGGAATACATTGATGATCAAATGAACAAGTATTTATGTGACCACCTATGGATGATAAAATAAGGAATGACCTATTTTCCCTCAACATTGATGGTCTGGATGGATTGGTTGGTTTTAATAACAAATTATTCATATTTTATTGGGATGTTGCTCACTTTGAGTTCACCAGTGCTATAAAATAATTACTTTCCTATGGATTTTTACTGTATAGCATGAACTCATATTTTATGCTCTATTTCCTAAAATGGAAAATGCACAAGATATCAAGGACTTCAGGACAGTTTCTATTTGAAATACTATTCCAAAAATCATTAGAAAAATTATTACTCCAAGACTTGGTAATATTATTACTAATTTTATTACATCTAATTAGTTTTGATTTGAATGTGGTAGAAACATCCATAAATTCCTTTTCACTTCATCTGAGTGTGTTGCATTCCTTAATAATAAGGATTTAAATGGAAACTATTAAGAGTTAGATATTTTTAATATTTTTATCCCACATTGGAATGAGTAACTTCTTGTATTCATTTTCTCATTTATAAATTGAGTACCCTACCTCATTATAAGGTATGATGTTTCCATTATAACACAACATCAGAGCAGTTTTAGCCCCTCCCTCCCTTCATTAAAGTTTAGACTATCCCTCCCTTCTGCATTGCGCCCTATGCGATGATTATTCCTAGCACGATTACTCTCTTCACGACGCTTCCTCCACGACGCACCCCTCCCTGCTTCGGTACCCCTCATATATCAGTCAAAACAACCCTGATGGTGGATCCATGTGACCCTTCCCGACTACCCCCTGTGCGAAATTCCCCCCACCCATGTGCGCAACACCCCCTATGCGCGACACCCACTTGTGCAATACGCCCCCTCCCCCGTGCGCAACATCCCTCAGCACAAATATCAATGATTATCTCCAGATTTGCATCATTATGTTGTCTCAGCTAATGTTTCCTTCATTGAATAATTAGTTATTTTTGTTCCTGAGTTCCCACCACCACCTAATATTGTATTGGTATAGCTCGATCTATTTCAGATGATGTTTAGGCTGAATTATTTCGGCCCATATTGTGCACTATGCTGCAACTTTGTGGGTCGAGATCTACGGTGAGGTTGTTGGGGGTTGCAAGGGCAACACACCCTTATTTTGGGGATCTGGGGCCGAAGGGCCCCGATCCAAATTTTGGGCCATTTTAGCATTTCTGACCACTACAGTAGAGACGAACAACCGACACCTATAGGGTACTATAGTAGTGTGGACTTTTGGCATGACTACTATAGCAGGTCAGACTTTGAAGTCAACATTAATGTAGCGACACGAACATCTAGCCATCAGCCACTATAGCACTTTAGACTTGGGTGGCCGTGACAATGTAGTGATGTAGACTTCCATCCTCCATTCACTATAGAACAATCAATTTTTTGTGTGGTTGGTATAATAGTGATTTTTACTCTTTATTATCCCATTTTGGGATATGTTTTCTAGGTTGTGTGAAGCTCTGATACTCGATGTAATTTGTGCTCCTGACTATAGTGGAATTTATACCTCTTCATAGACGTAGTGATCATTTCCCAAACCATGTGAATATTTGTGTCCAAGATATTCTTCTTCTTCTTTTGTTTTTCCCTTTTAATCATCTGTGAATCGTCTTTCGCTCCATTTCTCCTGGTGTTTTTCGCAACACCCACTTCTCCTAATTTTGAAGTTATTTTACCATATTATCTCGATACACCACAACACCTATCTATTCCTAGTAATTTTTTTGGATCACAATTTGGTCAGGTATATACTTTTCGACCTCACAAACTTTCCACCCTTCCACCTAATGTCGCTACCACACTTGAAGACTCATATACTCATACTTCTCCATCACCAGAGTTTCCTATTGCACTTTATAATGGATCACACTTTTATTAGTCTTATTAGAGATTATCTGTGGCTATATCATGAGTTATTGGGACACTGTCTATGCACTCGACACCACACACTATTTCTGAGTCCATATCTCATCCAGGATAGTTGCAGGCTATGTAGGATGAACTTCAGGCTCTAAATGACAACCATACTTGGGATCTTGTCCCTCTTCCTTCGGGTAAGTAGATGATCGGTTGAAATGGATCTATACAGTTCGTGTCAACTCTAATGACTTTATTAATCATCTCAAGGCTTTCCTAGTTACCAAATGTTATGCACACACATATGACACCTTCTATCCAGTGGCAAAGATGGCATTGGTTCATCTACTTATCTCTCTTTCTACCTCCTCTCACTGGCCTCTCCATAAATTGGATGTTAAAAAATATTTTTCTTCATGGATTTATTAATGAATAATTACATATGGAGCAACCATCCTGGTTTGTTTCGCAGTGGAAGTCCTCCATGGTTTTCTTCCTTCGTCGATCACTTTATGGACTCAAATAGTGGCCTCATGATTGATTCAGCCATTTTGTCACCATTATTCTTATCTTTGGAATGTTCCAATTCATAAAATATCCTTCTCTTTTTTATTATCAATCAGCAGTAGGAAATATTATTTTAGTGGTCTATGTGGATGACATTTTTATTACTGGCAGTGATTCTGCTGGTATTGGTCGACTTAAGTATTTTCTTCATCATAATTTTCAAAAAAAATATTTGGGTCCACTTCAATATTTCTTAGGAAATGAGGTCCCCAAATGAAACAAATGAATTATTTTATCTCAGATAAATTATGTTCTTGATCTCATATAGGAGACTGGTATGAATCGAGCTGACTCGGTTGACACACCCCTCAAACCTAGAGAAAGGTCACTTCACACTGATAGTGATATTTTTTCATCACCTGATAGATATAGACGACTCGTTGGGAAGATTAAGTACTTGATGATGAATCAACCTAATATTTTTTGTGTGATTAGCAAAGTGAGCCAGTTTATGGAATCTCTAAAAAAACACAGCGGGTTGTTAGATATGTGAAAAAGGAACCAGGTTTATATATTCTATATAATAGATCATAGACATAAAGATATTGAGGTATTTTGTGATGTAGATTATGCTGGATGTCTCTCTTCTAGGAGATCTACATATAGTTTTATAGTATTTGTTAGAGGTAATTTGATCTCATGAAAAAACAAGAAGTAAACAGTTATCTCCCGATCTAGTGTAGAGTCTTAGTATCATTCCATGGAATATATGACTACATAGATTATTTGGGAAATTTTTTTTTACAGGAGATAGGGTAACCTATCGAGAAATTGACACATATCTAGTGTGACAATCAAGCTGCTATCAATATTTACAAAAATTTAGTCTTTCATGAGTAGACCAAGAACATTGAAGTTGATTTTCATTTCATTCAAGAAAAATTTGAGAAGAATAAGATCACCTTTAGCCATGTTCATACATTTGATCAACTTGAAGTTGTTCTCACAAAAGGGGTGACTAGATCATGTTTCCAATTTTTGTGTAACAAGCTGCGAATGATAAATATACATGTCCTAGCTTGAGGGGTGTTTTAAGTGTTAGATATTTTTAATATTTATATCCCACATTGGTGTGGGTAACCTGTTGTACTCTTTTTCTCATCTATAAATTTTACACCCTACCTCATTATGAGGTATGGGGTTTCCATTCTAACAACTATATTATTTTTAATATTGACATTTCTAAAGTCTTTGGTACATTAAAATGGGATTTCATATCATAGGTTCCTAAAAGGTTTGGATTTTCAAATTTTTTATTAAGTTGATTACTGTTATTTTGAGAAGTTATAAGCTTTCAATTCTTATTAATAGATATCCCAAGGGCTATTTTAGTTGTAATAGAGTTGTAAGAAAGGGGGATCCCATTTTCGAGATTCTTTTTGTAATGGTTGAGGATTATCTATGTTGTTGTATTATTGATCTTTTCAAATCTGAATGGTATAAGCAAGTCAAGATTAGTTGAAACCACTTTTCTACCTCCCACATGTACTATGATAATGACTTTCTTTGGATCAAGGAGGACTATGTTAGGACAGTAAGATCACTAAGGCTATTCTTGAGCATTATGAAAAATTCTTCATATTATGCATCAGCTGGCATAAATCATTTATTGTTTTTGGGAGTGGTGTTACCATCCCATGGAAGAATGTAATTATTAAGATTCTCAATGTTCACTTCTCTATTTTTCTTTGTATATTTGGGGATTCCATTATTTTATGGTATGGTAAAAATATCATAAATTTAAGAAATTTGTGCCAATATTATTTCTCAATTAACTAGATGTAAATAGAAATCAATCTACCAAGATTGAAGAGTGTGTATAGTTAATTTCATGATCAATTTGATTTTTTTCAATTCCTTTTCTGTATATAGGTGGCCTTATGGAATTATAAGTAAGTCACACACTAGAATTAGAAATTTTATTTGGATTGGATGTGTTTATGAATGAAATAATATTAAGGATTCATGGAAATATTGTATAAATCCCATTGACCTAGGTGGCTTAGGGGTGAAGGATCTTCCCAAATTTAATCATGCATTAATCTCTATGTTCACCTGGAGTATCCTATATAGAAATGATTGAGATTTATCTTTCATTAAGGGTAGATTTATTTCTAATCTATATAATTAGTATCCTCTATTATCTCACATATCCTGTATGTCTATCTCTCAAGAAGACTCACAATGAAATTATATACCATTTGAAGTGGTCCATTTGAAAGGACTCCAACCTGAATTTCTGGAAATCTTCATGGATAGATAGACCATTTTGGAATATTACTACCGTTCCTTCAAGAATTAATTATTGTAAAATTGTACATGAACTTAAAAATTTCAATGTAATTGAATACTTGCTTCCAGATGATATTTATTTGGACATCCAGAACTATCATTTCATTGATAGGGATACTCTTATATAGAAGCCAAGCCTCAATGGTTTCTTCTACACTAAAGACATGTATAGATCTAAATTTCAATACTACGAATAAATGAAATGGTGTATTTCAAATTTTAATAAATCTTTTATTCCCTCAAGAAAAATTCTTCTACTCTAGAAAATTTGGAAGAATCATCTATCATTTGATGGTCTTATATAGAGGGATGAGCTATCATTTTTTTAGATTTTCACTCTTTGTACATGTCATTATAAAACTATAGAGATCCTTTTTATAGATTTTAGTTTTTTAGAAAGATTTATGGATATTTATAGGAATTTTTTCAGGTGTATTTTGATTTTCCCCAAGGTATGGATTCCTTTATTAATTTTATACTACTACCCAAGATGAGTGACAAACTCTCGAACTTGTTGATGGTTTATATTGCAAGGACTTCCTCTTTTGTTTGGAGTACTTGTAATGGTGTGATTTTTGAGAAAATAATAGATCATACCTATGTATCTTGATGGATTATTCTTGTTACTAGATGGGATGATTATTCTTTATCTTAAGTAATTGCTTACTGGGTTGTTTTCTAGACTGTTGAACATCAATATTCAGCTGGTTTTTTGGGGTTAATTTCTCTTAGCATTTTGGAGATATTTCAAGCATGTTATACATATTATTGTATATTTTTTAATATATATACTTAATGTTTTATTGTCTACTTAAAAAATTCATTCAAAGGATTGAAATGATCTTATGGTTAAATGATGATCAATCAGAACTAGGAGTCTGATATTTTTTTACAACTTGTTTTTAATAAATTGTAGGAGTATATATGGTACATCTAGATTTTTTTTCTCTTATGTGACCTTTGAAGACCATTGGAGTTACTGCAGTAGGACATTGGTCAACTAGAATGAATATTTTTGAAGTGCTTTTTGCAGTGGAAATATCAGGGCCAATGTAGGCTGCCCTGCATGATCGCCAGACCAAACTATGAAGGGATTTTTGTAGCTAATGCCGATCCTCCTATTTTTGCATGTATAATGTGTTTTTTCCTTTGTAATATAAACTTGAAACATCATATATCTTTTTATTTTAATAAATTCATGAGATCGGGCCTGCTTGGATCAATATTTTTATGATTTTATAACATTTTATATAAAATATGTGTTTGAATTCAAAATTTACTTTGTTTTCCATGTAGGTTCACTACCAAAAGGTTTCATTCTTCATGCCTAGTTTTCTCTTCTTCACATCTACAGTGAATCCATATGATCCACATATTTTTTTGGGGTAGCCACACTTCTTAGTGACGAAAAATGTACAAACGAGGACGAAAAATGGAAGAACATGAAAAATTAAGTGGTTTGGAAAGGTTTCCTATATACATGGGAGAATAAGTGGGGGGGGGATTTTATTATTCCTCACTAGATGGATTCATCGGAGGATCACTGAAGGTGTTACAATGTATTTTTTCTATGATTTTTACAAATCATGGGATTCAATCCCATTATAAATAAGCAACAAAATCAAGGATGTTAAGGGTTTGTTTTCCAAACCTTGAAAACTTCCACCTCCAGCTGCTGCATGTCCACTGTGTCGGCTGCCAACCATGGAAGACACCCACCAAAGGATACTCTTCCAGCCAATAGAATACTTACTCCTTTCACTGATTACTCCCAAAATGGGAGTGTCCCCCACAAATCTCCCCCTCACAACCAATTTGGGGTATAATCTAGACATGCTATCTCTTTAAAAGCATCCAACTTCTCTTTTTTATAACCTTTATCATAATGTCTGCCCCATTATCATTGGTTTTTATTCTCTCAACTTTGAACAATATTTCTTCCAACACATTTCAGATCTAGTGATATCACACGTCGATGTGTTTGTACATGGAATGAAATGTCAGGTTCTTACTGAGATGAATAACACTCTGATTATCGCAAAATAGAATATAATTCTCATGATTCTATCCCATATCCTATAAAAAATTCTTCATCCACATCATCTCCTTGCAGCCCTTAGTAACTGCGATATATTCTGTTTTTGTGGTGGATAAGGCAATACACTTCCGAAGTTGTGATTTCCATGAGGCTGATCCCCCTTCAAATGATATCAGGTACCCAAATACGGATTTCATTGTGTCTAAATATTTAGCCATATATACATCTATATATCCTTATAAAATAGGTTTTTTCACTTCCAAAACATAAACAATGATTATATGTACCTCAGAGATACCACAATATCCATTTGACTGCTGTCTAATGATCCTTTTCTAGATATGATAAGAATCTTCTCACAATTACAGCAGTGTGAAAAATATCTGGTCTGGTTTAAACCATGTAATACATAAGACTTCCAACTATTGACTGATAAGGAAAATTTTCCATTTCTTCTTTATCCTTCTCAGTTTATGGACTTTGACTTATTGTGAGCCCAAAATGACTCACAAGTATAGTGCTAACTAGTTTCACCATACTCACATTGAATCTTTCAAGAACCTTATCAATGTACCACTCTTGAGATCTCCAAATCTTGTGATCCCTCCTATCACGAGTAATCACCATACCAAGAATATGAGTTACATCTCCCAAGTCCTTAATTTCAAAAGACTTGTTCAAATCCTCCTTCAACTTGTCAATCTTGGTGATATCCCTACCAATAATCAGCATATCATCAACATAAAGCAACAAAATAATGAAATCACCATCAGTAAACTATTTAATGAAAACACAGTGATCAACAGTCATCCTCCTACACTCATTTATCTCCATGAATGAGTAGAATTTTATATACCATTTCCTTAGTGCCCTATAAACTTTTCTTAAGATTGCATACCAGGTTTTCTTTAACTTTCATCTAAAATACCTTTGGATGATCCATGTTTATCTTCTCATCAATATCACCATGTAAGAAAACTATCTTTACATCCATTTGTTGAACCTATAGGTTCATACTAGCCTCCAATCCAAGAACAACTCTGATAGAATACATTTTAACCATAGGATAAAAAATTTCATCAAAGTCAATACCTTTATTCTGATCGAATCCCTTTACAACCATTATGTCTTTATAACATGACTGTGAGCTTCCATCTTGTACTTTGATTCTATACACCCAATTATTCTTGAGTGACTTCTTTACTTATGGTAACTCTACCAAATAAAATGTATGATTCTTGTGCAAGGATCTCATCTCCTCTTGCATGGCCTTCTTCCATTCCATATTCTGTTGACCCCTGATCGCATCATCATAACTGTATAGATTTCCCCTGTTAGTGAGAATCACATACTCATGTGGTGAGTATCTATGACTCAATTTTCATTCTCTAGTGGATTTCCTTAACTGTGATTTGGGGGGAATATGCTCTGGAATATCATATGATGGAGACATATCAGCAGATAGAGACATATTACTTGGTAGTGATGTATCATCAGTGTTACATATCTATCTCACACTAGATGGTACTGATGGTGGTGAGACTGGTTCTAGAATGACTGGAATTTCCTCAGAATACAACATCTATTCACTTTCTGGCTTCTCAAAAATCTTCAATCATATGATCCTCAAGAAACAACACATCTCCACATTCTGACTATCCTCCTACTGATAGGATCCCAGATTTGGTATCCAAACTCCTCATGATCGTATCCTAAAAAGATACACTACTTTCCTTATTCCATCAAGATTCACTCCCTCATATTTTGGGATGTGAACAAATTCCATGCAACCAAATACTCTCAAGTGTTTTTATAAAACATCTTTACCTGTCCATACACTTTTTCAAAAATTGTAGTTTAGTGGAACTGATGAAGAAAGGTTGATAATATTAAATGTGGTCATAATTTCCTCCCCCCAAAAAGTGTTTGGAAGATTTGTATTTGAGATCATACATATGATTCTCTCACAAATTGTTCAATTCATCCTCTCAGCAAGAACGTTATGCTGAGGCATCTTTAGTACTGATTTTTCTAGCACGATGCCAAAATTCCTACAATACTCCTCAAATGGACCATGGTACTCTCCTCTATTTTTTGATCACACACACTTTAACCATCTTCCTATTTCTCTTTCCACCTTCACATGAAATATCTTGAAAGCATCCTGCACTTGATCTTTAGTTTTCAAAGAAAAGGCCTAGAATTTTCAAGAATGATCATCAATTCATGGATTGCAAGACTAACCTAATTATCTTCCAAAACAATAATGATTTCTTCATTGAAAACTGAAACAGCATTATTTTGGGTCTTACCATCCTGATTCCCATTCTATGCCTTCAACTTTCTACACTCCCAGATGAAGTGTCAGGGATTGCCATAATGGTGGCACTTCATGTCATATCTTGATCGAGATTTTGATCACTTACTCCTTTGAAGAATTTTTTCACGGGGTTCTCTTCCTCTGCTTCTTCCATTCCATTTATGATTACTTTATCTTTCAGTGACAAGATCCTCTTATTCATGTATATGTCCCCCATCTTTTCTTCTAGACTCTTTATTCAGCATTATGTCTTTCACTATCTCCACAGTGAGAGTTTCATCTGGAGTTGAATTACTGACTGACACAAATAATGTGTCCCATTTCTTTGGTAAAGAGATAAACATTAACAGTGCCTACAAATCACCATCAATCATCATTTTCATGGAATTAAACTAATAAAAATTACCTTGGAACTCATTCATGTGCTCCGATACATTGGTCCTATATTTTTATTTCAAGTTGAAAAGACAACGTATCAGGTTTTCTTTGTTTTTTGTGGTTGTCCTCACATACATCTTTTCCAATTTTTTATAAAGAAAAGAGGCATCATGTTCATTAGAAAAGTTTTGGAAAATACTTTTATCGATCCACTTTCTAATTTGGGCAGCACACTTTCTATTGAGTAAGACCTACTCTTCATCAACTGGTGGGGTACTGGCTGTTGTCTTCTCACCGGATTGACCTCTTGTTGATGTTTCTTCCACTTGTGTTGCAACGAGCTTAGCAGTATCCACTATTGGTTTCCACAAATCTTTAATATATAAAAGATAATCCATTTTAGGTTTCTATATGGCATAATTAAATGTAGTAAGTTTAATAATATTACCAGTATTTTCATCAATTTATGGAGTGAAAATTTCGAAAATGTTACTATACATATGTGTCTAGAATGGTTGAAATGGCTAGAATCGACTCATGGATCGCTTAAAATAGACTCCGATTGGCCAAGATATAGCCAAAACAGTTTCGACAGCCCAGATTGACTAATGTGGTGGCACTGACATGGCCCGCTGAAACAATCACTGGAAAACCTATTGAAAAGTTGCAGCTAGCGTGAATGGTGCCATATTCTTTGGCCTAGGGGTACTGTAGCACCTATAGTTTAACTGAAACATTTACCGGCTCTACCAGATTCATTTCGTCTCCATTTTTGACACCGCTTGTGCCATTGAAATCATCTTGTCTTGTTCTTCACAAATACGGACTCAAAATGTTTTTTAGAGTAACTTAAATTTTTTTGGTCGCTAAAAAACGTTGCTTCCACTTCATCGTTTCATACCTGAACCCTTTGATACCACTTTTTTGGGGAAGTGGAGCTTCGTGGTGACAAAAAACACACAAACGAGGAAGAAATACAGAAGGACATGAAGAATTACATGGTTCAACAAGGTTGCCTTTGTCTATAAGAGAATGGGGGGACTTTTTATTATTCCTCTCTAGATGAATTTGTCAGAGGATCACTCAAGGTGTTACAAAAGTTTTTTTCTATGATTTTTACAAATCATGGGATTCAATCCCATTATAAAGAAGAAGAAAAATCAAAGATATTAAGGGTTGTTTTTCCAACCCTTGAAGACTTCCACCTCCAGCTGCTGCGCATCCACTGTGTCGGATGCCAACCATAGAATATTCCCACCAAAGGAGACTCTTCCTGTTGATATAAGACTTAATCCTTCCAATGATTAATCCTAAAATGGTAGTGGCTCCCACAATATTCCACCTCCTCTATCATAGAAAACCCTAACTAAGAGGGTAAGAAGTAGGGGTGCCTCTGCCTCCATTCCTCCAACCCTCGCAACCGACATCCACACCCTAGTGTGTGCTAACCTCCATCCTCCCACTAGGATGAATTTCCACCCACTTGGAGGGCTATCCCTGACAACCCAATGCAATAATGACCAACCGAATAACTATCCTACTAGTATGGAACACCCTACATACAACAACCCACATATACATCGACCTTTATCCATCTTACCTCATCGAACCTTACTCCCTCCTCTTGTAGTATGAGGCCAAGCTCCACCCTTGCATGTGAACGTGGCTCCGAGACACCCACCAGTGCAATTACATCCATGCAATGATACATCTCCCACTACACACACCTATTCTCTTACATATAGTCTTGATGTATATGTTCTATCCTTCATCC
Source organism: Viscum album (assembly GCA_963277665.1). Classification (NCBI taxonomy): domain Eukaryota; kingdom Viridiplantae; phylum Streptophyta; class Magnoliopsida; order Santalales; family Viscaceae; genus Viscum; species Viscum album. The sequence continues at coordinate 1,046,147,359 of OY728155.1, read as the reverse complement.
ACACAAAATTTGTGTTTGGATATTTCAATTTTTAAATTTTGAATATGGGAGATATAAAAGTAAAAGATAAGGGATTTTGAAAAAGAGAGAGGCATGCGATTTTTATAAATAGAGATATTTTCTCCCATTATCTCTTGTGATTTTTGCATGCACAACTCCTATAAAAGGTCATGTAATGAAATAATGATATAGAAAATAAGAAGAGGGAAGATAAGATGTATCCATCTAGAGATAACCAGGAAGGGGCTACCACATTTACGGTAGCTCATGTGAAGAGATTATAGTAGCTCATGTGAAGAGATGAAGACGACGATGACATGCAACGATGATGAGAGAATTTTCAACAATGAAATAAAAAGAGATCAATGATGGATATCCATGTATCAAGATTCCTTTTGGTCACAGAGATCAAACAGAATGTATTGGTTGTGATGATCCATGATACAATGAAATGATATGCCCATGAGTGTTCGAAAAATACCTTTGGGTGATAAAAAAGATTTCTCGAGTGTCTAGAGAAAAATTCTCTGAGTATGTTGTAAAATTTCTTCAGGTGATAAAATGCATTCGGATGAATTTTATGGTGTTTTGAGATTGCTTCCACTATGGCGTTGGATCTGATCCAAAAATTGGTATCAAAGAGATGTTTATGGTTCCAACATGAGAAGATCAAGATGTAGTGATAGAGCCACACTAAGGAGTTCATCAATGATCTACAAATATGGCACCTATAATGGGTGCAATGAAACATGCCAATGTCGAAATGTAATGTTAGGGTCCCCCTTAAAATATTAAAAGGGGGATTATCAAAAATGAATAAAATAATGAAGGTGTTTGGGCCATTCAGTTTAGTTATCATGGCGATGTCGATGACAGTGGAACCAGATGATAACTATAGTGATGGTGGTGAAGATGAATATTGAGTATTCAAATTTTAAATCAAGGTGGATATTGTTGAGATATTTTGATTTTTAATTTTGAATATGATAGAAAAAAACATAAGGGAGTTTGAAAAAGAGTGAGTCATGAGTTTTTTTTTAAAATAGAGAGATATTTCCCCCCTTATCTCTTGTAAGTTTGACATGCACAACTCCAATAAAAGGTCATGCCATGAAAACAGTGATATAGAGAAGAAGAAGAGTTCATGTAAGATGTAGTTTTCTAGAGATAACTAGGAAGGTTCTATCATGTTTGTGGTAGCTCAGGTGAAGATATGATGAAGATGATGGCATGTGAGGATTGTGAGAGAATTGTCAACGATGATGTTCAAAGGGATCCATGATGAAGAACCATGTATCGAAAGTCCTCTTGGTTGTGGAGATCAAAAAATTTGTCTCGACTGTGATGATTGACAATACAATGAAATAATATGTCCATGAGAGTGAAAAATACCTTTGGGTGAGAGAAAAATTTCCCTGAGTGTCAAGAGAAAAATCATTTGGGTATCTGTAAAATTATTTCAGGTGATGTGAAAATTTTCTTCGAGTGAATTTTATGGTGTTTTTCGACTGCTTCCACTATGACATCGGGCTCCAACCCAACAATTTCGTGTGTTGATCATTTTTTTGTAGTTTTTGTGTGCATGTAGTGATAATTTGTGTGCGTGGCATACATTAGAACTACACTTTGAAAATTGGTTTTTATGGTGTTTTCATTTTGCGGTGGTTCACAAATAGTGATGATGAATACAATGGTTTGAATTTTCATTATGGTGATCAGTGGAGCGGCAATTATCTGTTAGCGGTTGTCAGTGTCAGGTTGCAATGACTCTTGTGTCGGTATGAGCGAGGTGAAATCTATTTATTATTTTTTTCTAATTTTTCTACGCTATAGCTGTCTGAATAATATTATGATTAATCTTGGAATTAGTGATAATTAAATAAATAACTATTTGGATGTGGAATTAAAATAATTGACACTACAAGTACCTGAGTAATTTTTTTTTCTATCGTGTCTATGATCACATCTTTTCCATTTTCCAACCATCACCAAAGTCAAATTCTTAGGCCATGTGAAGTCAGATGTGGGACAAAAACTCTATCTTTTCCATTTTCATCCTACCACCCATGAAAACACAAACTTAAATGGATTCTTTGTCCAATTTATTTATAATTGATTCAAAATAATGAAAAATAAGAATTAAAATCCTTTGAAATTTATTAATCCCAAAAATAAAAAATCATTTAATGGATTCCCAATTAATTCCAAAATGAATAAAACATCTTAAAATCATGATTTGATCCATTTAGAAATTAAATTCTAAATTTATACAAGTATCAAAAATTAAATGATCGCCTATGTTTTATATGAATTATAGGGTTAATTTACAATAAAAAAAGATTGAAAATTTTAAATTATTGATTCTAATCACCTCCACACTCACTATTGTAACCCCAAGAAATATAATAAATTCAAAAATATATATCCAACCTAATTACAGTTAATAATACCAGAAAAGAACAACAATAGAGATTTATTCATTATTGAAATTATCATTCCTCTTTTATGAGTCTAATCCAGTGTCCCCACTTTAATTAAAGTAAAATCTCTAAATCTATATTTGTAAATAGAATACAAATTAGTGGAGTTAAGACTTTAACACATGACACTTTCATTTATCTCTTTTTACTAAGTTTCTTATACCAAACCTCTATTTACTACTTTCTTGATACAATTCAAATGAAATTATTATGAGTAAATTACATCCTTGTTCATCTGGGTTCAATATTCTCCTCACATAAATAGATTCATTTTTTGATAATTAGGCACTTACAATTTTTTTCCTCAATCATAGTATGTTTAAATCACTTATTAAATTTAAAAATGGATTTTATTAATAAAAAAACAATTCTAAATTATCTGAGAACATTATATTAGATCATTTTACTCCAGTTACAAAGCACTTATATGAATATCTTTTAAGTTGGATCCCTAAGGTATTATTTTTCATAAAGGAAAAACCATCTAAATTAATGCTCAAAATCCCAATTATCTCATGTTATAATTTTTATTCCACTTAAATATTTTCTATAACACTCCTTTCTCTAGTTCAAAAACAAAAATTTATATGAAAATAGATATAAAAATAACTCAACAATCCTCTAAATTAATTAATTTCGGAACTTGTGGAACTTTCAAAACTAGCATGATATTTTTCACCAGGTAGGAAAACTTTTAAAGAAAAATTTTACCAAACAAAAATATACCAACAATATAAAAATAGAATCAAAACAACAAGTATAATTTTATTGATATATTCCTAAAAACATATCCTAAACTAGTATAAATAGGTTTGGAACCACGCCCACATTTTGCAGTGAACCAACTCAGGTCGAACCAATCCATCGACCGAGTCGCCCCACCACAAGACCCGAAACATATTCCTGATATCTAAAACCTGATGAAAAGAACCATGGAATCAAAAAAACCTTTTAGGAATAGTTTTTCCCTTGTAAAAATGGCATGATTCATCCATGAATTGGATGGACACACCAACCAAATAAACCAGATCAAATGATATGAACATATAACCAGAGTAAATGCAGTATTGACTAAAGGCAGGTATCATAAACATCATCACATCAATATATATAACATATCATATAAATGATATACACATATGATATCCATAATCAAAATCTCAAAAACATAAAATTGGGATCAAAACCCAAACATGAAACACACAACATCTAAACTAAAAAAAATATCAAAAAAAAAAAAGAAATTCCTCATGAGAAAAAACTCATAAGATCACATATCCTTTATCATAAACAACCCCAGGCAGTGGTAATCAAGAAGAGCCACAAAAATTAATCATGACTTTTCCTTTACCTATTTCCCATAAAACAAATTCTATATATGTCCAAATTCATATGAAGAATGTGAAGCACAAATCATAGTAGGACACCACCATGAATATATATAAGGATTTTAACCATGTAAACCAATGAATCTAATTGAAACTCATTTTTAAAACCATATTAAAATTTTAAAACAAGTTCACTTGAAAGAAAATAGTTTAGAAATCCCTTTGGTTTTCTCAAATAAACCAATTTCCCACACATGAAAAACAAGGCTCAAATAAAGAAACAAAGCCACCTAGAAAACAAGCTCAAAACACCCACACATGTCATCAACACGAACACAAGAATAAAAACTTTCATATAAGAAAATAATATAACATAGGAATAAGCATAACACATATCAATCCACTAATACATAGACAACATGAAAAAAGAATATAAAAACCAACTAGGCATAAGTAATGTGCACCATGGACTCTAACCATAAGGGTCTAGCATGACTTATTCTAAAATAAGATTTTATTTCTATTTAATCAAGTGTAATAAGTTCTTAAACACTAACCCAACCCCTTGGTCAACATTCTGGAATCTCACTCAGTTTTCCTCCCAAATGCTCACTCGGTCCCTTGGAAATTTTTTTATGATCTTAGTTGTTCTTCCTCTCAAAGTAACACTCAATCCCTTATACAAAATGCTCCTTGTCTAAGTATTGTACACAAGCACTCCCAAGGTCCCCTATGTACTAATCAATGATAGAAATGTAAATACATAACAAGTGTTGATCAAATAATCCATTTCAAAAGTTAATTGAATAAAACATCATGCCCATTTTGATAAAAAAACTTCCTCAAGGTAAAACCATTTCTAAAACACATTTATAAATTCTTTTAAAACCATGGATTCTCTTTGATCCATTTTAACAAAGTTATGGAATGAATTAAATCCAAATCTCTTTGAAAAACAACTTTAAAACATCAAAATTCCAACAAAAACCATGAATCACATAAAACATGAATAAAAAATCCATCCTAAATCAATTTAAAGACAATTAAATAGTAAAAAAAGGCGATAAAAAATTATAGTTTATCCATGGAAAACACCCTTAAATAGAGACTCACACCTTGAAATAAATTCCAAAATTGTCAGCTTTGATGACAACCACTAGATTCAGGTAGGATGGGTCCTCACACACCTAAACCATAAAAGAAAAAACCAAAATCCCCATTACCAACCTTAGGTTCATCCATGGGGTATTCCAGGGTTCCATACTTTCATGAGAAAGGAAGACCAAGGGTAAAACAAGGGGACAAGATGAAGAAATCATGTAGGAATATGATCAAATCAATCCAAACCACCAAGGATCCAAGGAAAATTCACCAAAACCATAGAGGAAGAGATACCAAGCCAAAGGATAGGTCTATGCATGATGGGGAGGAGAAATGAGGGAGAGAAACTTAAAAACTTGTTGGGTAAAATATTTTTTTTATTAAAATTTTATTGACCTGGAGACACCACATGGTTTGGCTACATGGTTAGAAAAACTATGTGCCAACCTTGTGGGAGCCTCTATCTCCCAAAAATAGGGTTAAAAAGCTTCTTAGAACACCCTCATAGTTATAAAATCTTTTCTCAAGCTGTGAAACATGACTCTATCCCCCAAACATCCCTCTTGCATAGTCAGCTGCATGATTAGGCAAACCATGCGCCAATCATGAACTGATGCTTGTTCCCCCCAAAAACATGATTTTTAACCCTTTACCCCTAAGAACTCAATTAATTAATAAATAGAAAATTAAAAACTATAATAATACATACCATTGATTCAGTAGGTGTCACAAAGCAACCCATCATGCGACTTTATTACCCTAGAAAGTCCTCAGGAATTATCAAAAGAAAACAGGTGTGGCCACTACTCCCTCACCAAGGCTTCTTAATCCAATGTAGACTTGGTCTTGTATTTTAATGCAGGGAAATACAAGGCATTGCAGTGAGGTGGTTTGGTTTCTATTAGCTGGGTTTGCGTAGCTGGTAGTGAGATGGTGTGAGATTTTCCACATATCAAAGGAGTATTTTTCTTCTATTTTAGTTGTCCTTTGGTTTTTTTGGGCCTATACATTTTTGTTTTTATTTGGTTTTCACTTTTTATCACTACCATTGTTTTATTTTAGTTATGGAATATATTTATTTTAGTTTTTCTTATGTTGTTTATTTATGATATGTATATATGCCATTTATCTTATTTAGGTTGGAAAAAATCATTTCCTATGATTATTTTTTTATTCCCAAGTTCTAGTCACCAACCTATGGGGATCAGGAACTCCCTTTAGGTTTGTGAAAGATCAGTTTGAGTACCAGTTTTTGAGGGTATTCCAGGTTGATTCATTAAAAATTAGTATCAAATGTTGGTTTTTACTCAAGAGTCCTTATCTTTATATTTTTAATAGATAGGAGGTAGGATTTTTTTGGAACTTGAGAGGTAGTTTTTAATGAGTTTTTGGCCAGCTCTTTCCATGATGAGACTCAAGTTACCATGAGATATTTGATTATGTGTCTCCTGTGTTGAGTTCTTGACCTTAATATTACTTTATACTAATGGTTTTATAGTTTTAACTTATATTATCCTATTTTATAATCATTTATATTTCTTTTGGTGTGTATTAGTATGCTTTTGAGATGTATTCTATGGGTTTATAGGAGGGTGCATCAGATTCTACTATAGGGAATCTGACTTTGGATTAGAATCTTATGGAGGATATCTTGGGATCGGTTTGTAACATGGATCAAAATGTATCAAAAGTCAAAATTCCATTTTCTGAGGTATAGGAAAGAGATAGAGGAAATATGGATCGATCTTGAGAGTTCTTAGATGATAAACCCTAATCCTTATAAGGTACAACTGAACCCCAATAGGTGAAGGATTGTATAGAAACTATCAACTAGATCTTCAAATTCCTAGATACACCCAATACCATCAAGGTGAAGTGTGAAACATTCAAACTCTAGGGTCCCAACAAGTGATTGTGGAATTATATGGTAGAGGAAGATAATCACATGGGCTAGGATTGGAACATTTTAAAGACACTCTTCTTTCATCAATTCTACCTAGAGTCTATAATTATGGAAAATTATCAAGAGTTCCTCTATTTTTAGCAAGGAGAGCGCTTGATGTTACAGTATACCAATCGATTTTAGAAGATTGTTTGTTTTTCTATATAGGTGGTAAAGAATGATCAGATGAAAGCTCAAAAATACATGTAGGTTTTGTGATTGGCTATTAGATCATATGTATTTATGCTAAAAATTTCTATCTATAAAAAGATAGTAGACACATATATGATGGTAGAAATGGACATGGAAATAAAGATAGGATATTTTCCCTCTTCTCTTCCACCTATTGGAAGCTTCGATGGCATGAATTTGAAGGCGAGGAAGTGACATGATCATCAAAGGGTTAGTGTAGGTGGTTCTTAGCAGTGAGCCTCCTATTTAATATTAGTAGTTTCTAGTAGTGTACCCCTAAATTTCTACCAATGTGGCAAGGTTGGGAACACCTGATATTCTTGTCCCTCCCCTATGAAGATATGGAATGGTTTTGGCTACTCCAGCCATTTATATAGGTTCTTCCAGGATATTTATATTCCTTGATATGGTTAGGTATCATCATCTTCGAAGGCCACTATGACACAAAAAAAATTCAAATTCCATAGGTATCTAGCCATATCCCTCATGAGTGAATCACCTTCATGTAGTGGATGAGTCTCCAATGGAGGTTTCTGTATTTCTGACGATAGTGATGGGCACCAAATTTATTGAATATTCTATAGAGACCACTTTATTTGATACAAGTGCCTCCCACTCATTTATATTCATCAATTTTTTTGATGTTTTTAATATTAAAACATAGATCATTTCATTTTTCATGGAGTTGTAAATTAATCTTTGAAAGAGTAAATATCATAGGTTTCAGTTTCCTTGTTTTCTATTGATAGCTGATGTAGAGTTAGTCTAATATTTTCTCATTCTCAATCTATTTGACATCATTATCTGGATGTATTTTCTTATTTCTCACCATGCATATGTGTATTGTTATCATTGGCATGTTATGTTACTTTTTGCCAATAGGCACTATTAGGTGTTTCATGGAGCGTGGGATTCTAGTTCTGGTCGATTAAGACCTTTCCACCCAGAGCTCATAAGTTTTTTATTTATTATTACATTTGATCCTAATATTGTTTCTTCTCTTTTTGATCTTCCTATGGTTGTTTGTGATTTTCATGATGTTTTAATAAATGAATTATCCTATCTTCCTCCATAGAGATAGGTGGATTTTTTTATTAATTTAGTTCTAAGTATGTAGCCAATCTTGATACCCTCATAATTCATAGAACCTACTGATATTAAAGAGCATGAGATCCCATTGGATGATTTGATGATGAAGGGTTTTTTATCTAGTGCTTAAACATGGGCATTACCAATTGTCTTTACCAAGAAGGACAATGCTTCACCTTGATTAATAATGGAATATTAGAAGTTGAACTATGTAACAGTTAAGAATAAGTATCCTTTACCCCATGTGGATGATTTTTTTGATCTGTTGAATGGGGTGAAGTGGTTTTTGAATATCAATCTTCATTAATCTTATCACTTTCTTAGTGTTTGGGAGTATGATATTATGAAGTATGATTTTAGGATTAGGTGTGGCCATTGTGAATATCTTGTGATGCCTTTCGGTATAACTAATGTTACTATAGTTTTTATGGATATGATTAAATAGATATTCCATCCATATCTCAATACCTTTTTATAGTGTTCATGGATGATATTCTAGTTTATTAAAGGTCTGAGTGTGATCATGATCACCATATGATTTGGTTTTGGGTATCTTGAAGAGTCACCATCTATATAGAAAACTTTTAGAACATAGTTTTTTGAATAAATAAGTGAAGTTCCTAAGGAATGTGATTTCTAAACATGGATTATTAGTTGATATTGAGAAGGTGAAGGTTATATTATAATGGGAAGATCCACATAAGGTATTTTAGATACAAATATTTTTTAGTATGGATGTATTCTATTAGTTGTTCATCAAGTATTTCTCAAAGTTGGAATCATGTTTGATTTATCTTTCCAAGAAAGGGGTGAAATTCCCTTGAGATTAAAAATGTCCTTATTCTTTTGATGGGTTGAAATGGATTCTAACATTAGAACTTATCTTAAATGTGAAAATTATTTTTGTGGATGGGTATGAAGCATGGGATTTATTATTATGTGTCCCATAGTTACACTTACCAACAGATAACAGAGCATCTAAAACCTTTTAGTTTTCTCTAGCGTCTTCTAGTGCCAGTTTGGAAGTAGGATGAGGTGTACTTTGAAATTTTTGTTGGATTATCATAGTATCCCCTAGAGAATAATGTTATCTATGTAATGTTTGACCAGTTTATGAAATTATCATATTTTATTACGATCAGGGACAACACTAAGGTGTATGATCTAGGTAAGCTGTATTTGCTGGAGATTGTGAGGTTATATGGGGTTTCCTCTGTCATTATCTTGGATAGGGATCCCAAGTTTGCCTCCCAATTTTGGAAGAGTCTCTAGGAGGAGATGGAGACTCAGGTAGGTTGAATACTAATATAAAACCGGTATATGACATTAACTTGATGGCATGTGAGGAGTTCTATTTGTAAGGCCCAATGATGTAAGGATGATTAAAGAGATTACAAGTGGAAATGAGAGCCCATGTTGATACATTAAAAGCCCCAAAACAAAGGTGAATGCATAGAAGGAATTTGTTTTCCTATTATCTCACTTATTAAATCCCAAAGATGATGTTTTAATCTTGGACCACATGGTTGCATGAATTTTGGAAGCCTTTCCCACATGGATATTTTAGAATGGAGTCTTTGGAGACCAATGTCAAATCCAGCAGGATAAGTACTTGAAGTCAAATATGATGGGATATGGGTGGAAAGGTATGTGCTACTTTTCCCAAAATTCTTTGTTACACTTTATCTTTTTGACTTTAGGTGGATAAGGAAGGTTTAGACTTTATGAATTTAGGGTATTAGACCCTTAATTACTATATCGCCCCTTGGATATAAATAACCTCCCCCATGGAACTTGTAATTCATTGAAGATTGTAATAAATATATCATGATTTGTTTCTCTTTGTTATGTGAAGATTATTCTAGTTTTCACCCTTGATATTTTCCATTATTCCCTTTTCAATATACAAGTTAAATTGGTGCTTCATGATTATGAAGTCCCCAATTCTATGCCTCAACCCAAGTGCTTTTTTTTTGTGGATTAGCCATCACATCCCTAACTTGAGTGTGCTGTATAAGTATTAAGTCACACTATTTATAGAGTTAATTGGCTACTTTCATCCACTATCCATAGCCATCACCCACCACTTAACCCCAAACCACATACTTCATTCTCTTCCCTACACCATGAAGATTGATCCACCCCAAGAATCTCACATCAGTTGATATCATAGATTTAGTTGAAATAGTAGACATCTATCCCTTTATTCACAATACCTTTTCCTATTACCCTTCTTATCCTTACATATTATCCAAACATTAAAAAAAACCAAGAAACCTCTTTTCATTGAAAACCTCAAGAATTTGGCCCATATTATGCAAGAATTAATTTTTTTTATGAGCCAACATTTATATATCTATATTTCCATTCCCATTTACTCTTTGAAAATTTTCATAAAAACAATACAAAAAAACCTCTCAATCCTCAATCTTATGTTTCACATCATTAGGATCAATTATTTTTATAAGAGAAAAAAAATACTGAGGACACATTTTTAATCCTTTGTGATTCATGATGTTAGCGTCATTCATTTTTACCCCATCTTATATAATATTTGGATATTTTTTCCTTTAAATTTTTTATCCTGCATAATAATTAAGAAAAACCTCTTTATTACACCCATCCACTATTTTCCACCTTTTACCCATATTTTCTACCCCATTTTCCACCCGCTTCCATTTTTTAACCCTTTACCACTTAAACAGGTTGTGTTAAACCATCCCCAAAATAATATTTATTTGGGAAGGATTGATGGCACATGATCCCCCGAAGTAAGGTATTATATTTCAAAATAGATTGGGAATTAAATTGAGTGTTGAGAGTAGAGAGAAATAAGAAAAAAATTCTCTATGTGTGTGAGTGTATACAACTTGTGTTTGTGAATGTGTATCCTTGTGTGTGCGAGTATGTAAATCTTGTGTTTGTGTGTATACATATCGTGTGTGTGAGTGTGTATCCTTGTGAATGCGTGTGTGTGTACATATTGCATTTGTGAGTGTGTATCCTTGAGTGTGTGTGTTTCTTCACATGTGTGAGTGTGTGTATCATTGTATGTGTTTCTCCTTGTGCGTGTTTGTGTTCATGTTAATTATCATGGTAGAATATCATGGAAAAAGAATGGATCTTTCTAGTAATGAAGGAAACAAAAGTAGATCTCCCACAACCAAAGATATGTAGCTCCAAATGAAAGATTTTTTATCCATTTGAGATACTTATTGATAGGAATTTGGATGTGATTCATGAGAGGATTGATGACCTAGATAATAAACCAAGCACGGGGATGATCCATGATAACCCACAGGGCGCTCCGGCACCACATTATCCCCACATCATGGAAGAGGATATGGAGAGCATTGATGATGATTTTTAGGATGTCCCACAAATTAGTAGGTGGTTCCAAAAACCCATAGGAGTCCAAAGGATACCACAGGATGATGACATCCTTGGTGGTATTAAGGTAAAGGTTCCCACTTTTCAAGGAAAAAGTTATTCAGAAGCATACTTGGAGTGGGAGATGTGGATTCAACAAGTATTTTCATGTCATTAATATTATTAGGATAAAAAGTTCAAAATTTATTCCATTTAATTTTCTAAATATGATTTAATTTGGTGGGATGAAATGTAAAAGGAGAGGGATAAATATCGAGGATATCCCATCAATGCGTGGGATGACATGAAGTTTTCCATGAAAAAGTGGTTTGTTCCCCCACACTACCATAGATATATACACAATAAAATTCATTTCCTCACCCAAGGGATTAAGAGTGTTGAATATTAATACAAGGAGATGAAAATTTCCATGATTTGAACAAACATTGAAGAGGATTTGGAGGCAACCATGGCGCAATTTTTACATAGGATCAACTAAGATATTATTGATCAAGTAGAGATTTACCACCATGTGGTGATATAATATATGATCCAAAAAACCACCAAGATCAAGAAAAAAATCAAAAGGAAGAGAAATAGAAGAAAAAAAACCACCCTGTTCACTCCATAGAGAAATTTTTGGAAGGATATTGGATAATCATGAAATTCAAAAACACTGGTTGATCGTAAAAGTGATGAGTTAATTATTTCATCTAAGAAACATAATTTTTAGGAAAAACAAATGAGGAATCAGGATATTCTATGTTTCAAATTTCAAGTAAGATGTAACATTTCTATTTAATTACCAAATTGGAAAACCATGACCATCAATAAGTATGGATAATGGGAGACTGATGTATAGAGATCAAAGTAAGAGGTGGAGGATTCCCTAAAAAATGATAATTGGAATTTTTTTTAAGAAGGTGAGATTCTTATCACAAGGTGGGGTTTTAGTGCTCAAATGATATACAATAAGGAGAAAATGGAGACCCTTTTCCATACATGGTGAAAAATCAATGGGAAGGTATGTAGTTTCATCATTGATGGGGGAAGTTATAGAAATGTGGAACCATAGAGTTAGCATAGAAGTTGGGACTTCCAACATTGAAGAATCAACATCCATACCAGCTTCAACGGTTGAATGATCATGGAGTGTAGAAATTTACCAAATAGGTGAAGATACTTTTCACCATCCGTAAGTATAAAGATGATGTTTTATGCGATGTTGTATGGATGAAGTCTTGTCACTTTCTTCTCAAAAGATTGTGGCAATATGATAAGTGTGTTACACATGATGGTTTCCCAAACATTCATTCTTTTGTACTCTAAGGGGAATCTATAAACCTCATCTTGATGTCCCCCAAACAAGTTCCAGAAGATCAAATTTTGAGAGAGAATAAAAAAAATGTGTGATCAAGAAAAGATGAGATGAAGAGAAAAAAGGAGATAATGATCAAATAAGGTAAAATGAGAGAACAAAAATAGAGATAAAAGAAAAATCAAGAGGAAAAAAATATTTACATAGGATAAAAGTGTGATGTTGAAAAAAAGAGTGAGGTTAAGGATGATTTTATTTCTCATAAAAACTTTTATTACTTATGTACAAAGAGGTGATGTTGAAAACTAATGACTTAACATATTCATTTTCAACTATTATGAAATCATTGTCACTGGTGTACGAGGGAGTCATTCTTGAAGAGGTGTAACCTTATTTTATACTAATTATAGAGACAGAAAAAATTCAAAGATTAATTAACAACACCATGAGTCTAAAGGACTTGAAGGAATTTCTACCACATTTGGAGTTTTCTTACAAAAGGGGGGATGACTCTACAATTCAATTTTATACATATAGAAATAGTTTGGGATTTATCCTTCATACCCTGATTGATCAAGTTTCATCGCCTTTACAGTAAAGTACAAATATGAAAGGAAAATGGTATGTTAAGAAATACCATGAGAAATCAAATAATCCAGAGAGGTTTCAAAAGGAACAAAAGTAAAATCTAAAGATACATATAGAGGGACCATACTTAGTGCTTGATATGATTGATTATAAGATCACATTGAAAGGTGAGTATGATGCTATTTTTAAACTCAATGTTTCTAATCTTTCCTCATATTTGGATGCAGGTGATAAAGAGTTGAATATTACTAATTTTCAATAGGGGGAGGATGATATAAAACCGATAGACGACATTAACTTTATGGCATGTGTGGAGTTGGATTTTCAAGGCCCAATGATGAAAGGATGATTAAAGAGATTAAAAGTGGAAATGAGATCCCAACTTTCTACATTAAATCCACCAAACCTAAGGTTTATGCATGGATAGAGAAAATGGGACTATTATCTCACTTATTAAATCCCAAAGATGATGTTTTATACTTTAAACACATAATTTAATGAATTTTAGAAGCCTTTCTCACATGGTTCTAGAATGGAATCTTTGAACACAAAAATAAAATTCAGTGGGCTATGGGTGGAAAGGCATGTGCTACTTTTCCCAAAAGTCTTTGTTAGACTTTATCTTTTTGAATTTAAGGGGAAAATGTAGTTTTATCCATTATTAATTTAGGGTATTAGACCCTCTAATATTGTATCACCCCTTAAATATAAATAGTCACCCCATAGAACTTGTAATTCATTAAATATTGTAATAGAGATATTATGATTAATTTCTCTACATTATGTGAGGATTGTTCAAGTTTTCTCCCTTAATCTTGTGTATTCTTTCTTTGTAAATATATAAGTAAGATTAGTGATCCAAGATCACAAATCTCCCAATTAAATGCCTCAACCAAAGTGTTTTTTTGTGTGTATTTGACATCACATCCCTACCTTGATTATGTTGTCTAAGTATTAGGTCAAACTCTTTATAGATAGATGGTAAGACATAGAATGCCATTTAGATCCCTGAGGATATGATCCGTGCATGTGTCCCAGATTTCAATGGATCATGGGATAGCCATCTGGGACTGGTCAAGTTTTCATATAATAATAGCTACTATTTGTTGATGTGAATGATGCTTATTGAGGATTTGTGTGGTCATCCATGCAGGTCACCTATTTGTTGGGCATGGGTGGGTGAATAATATCTTGTGGTACTGAGTATATTTCATATGAAATCAATGAGGATTTGGGATATAAATAAATTTCTAGTTATAGTGCGGAGTTAGCAGAAATCATATAAGGATTGTTGAAACCGTCCTTTAGAGTTTTCCATAGGTGACCAGGTTTTAATAAAAGTTTCTCCTCCTTTGGGTCACGATCAGATTGGGAAACAGGGGAATATAGCTCCAAGATATGTTTTACTATTTGAGGTCACTGAGTTTCTTGGGAATTTTTTATCGGTTAGAGTTTCTGGATCAGTTGATAAGTATTCATAATGTTTTCCTTGTATCTCAGATCATAAAATACTATCCTGATCCCTCTCAAGTTCTATGTTGGGACGAGATCAAGTTGGAGCCAGATGTTTTAGTTTTGGAGTAAATAGTGGAGATCTAGGATTCTTAGGAGAGAATATTGTATGGGAAGTCTATCCCATTGGTCAAGGTGTTATGAAGATATGGTTCAACTTCTCACAAGACTTGGGAGTGCAAATTATTGGTGAGGGAAGAAGTGACCTCACCAATTTTCAGAGCACGCTTCTTCTACATGACTTCCTGGGGATGGAAAGTGATATGGCGGGGAGATTGTAACATCCTGGATAAAAAGGAACACTCTTTTTCATGTTTAAGAGTTTTTTTTCATGTTCATATTGCATGAGAGTTATTTTAGGTAGTTTTATAGAACATTGGTTTTACAGTGCTTGTTAGAGAATTTTATGTCATAAGTTCTAACTTACTACATAATTCTTTCACTGGAAACCAACCATACACATGGTTTAGGGCATAAATATCTTATAAGATGTAAATTAATATTTATGTTGTAAATTCATTTTATATATTAATAACCTCTTTTACACCATAAAATCATTTCTTGGGATAAATTTTTTCCAAGGTGACATGTTTTTAGCGTTAACACCTTAATGGGAGTTTATGCCATAAGAATTCTATTTGTGATGTAAATACCTTTAGCCTAGAAGTATTTATCATGATTCTATCCTAAATTTTTTCATATTAATCATGAATCTCTCCTCTATAAAAACCTAGGTATTTACAAGGTAATTTTGGGTGTCTTTGCACTATGTTTATGGATTCATAGACATTATAGTGATGTTTTTTTGGTCCTTTTTAGATCCACCGTGTGATCTTCTCCTAGAGGTCGACCCTCATGTTGGTTTTGGTGTGGCTAGTGTGTTTATCGACGTATGTGTGATCTAAACTCTTCATTATATCTTGTTTATTATGGAATGTGATTTCGAGACTTGTAAATCACTATTAGGTACTCCTTTATTATATTTACTTTCCTTCTAGTGTTGGTGTATCCTATTGTGGGTAGTGTTCAACCCAATTTTGAGGTAGTTGGTTCCACCTCTATCATATGTTGGATGAACCATATTGCTTTGGTTTTATAAATTGTTCCTATAAATGAATTTTCATGATTTATTTGGGTATATAAATGTATTTTTGGTATAATATGGGTCTTTCCTTGGTTTTAAGTAAATAAAAAAGGCACTTTAAAAAAAATTGTAAAAGTTTTGAGAAATTGGTTTTTAAAGAATGTTTTGGGGTAATAAAGGGCTGTGGAATTGTTTGATATGTAAAACCATTTTAAATGATTTTAGAAATTAAACATATAGGAAGACTTGGGTACTTATGTGGATGGTGTAGCTTAGGACCATTTTACATTTTATTATTGGGGGGGAGGGGGTGGGTTCACTCATGGGGTGTTCCTCTGCTCCCAAGTCCTGTTGTTCTAGGGGATTGATATTTACATTTGGGGGGGGGGGGTTGACTCATCGGGTGTTCCTATTCCCACTAGGCTTGTGTTCTAAGGACTTGTGGTTTCACTAGTCATTGATTTTGGTACAAGTAGTCTACTCTCCTAAACTATTATGATCCTTATTATTCTTACCATTATTCTTGGTTTGTACTATTTTGGATTGACATGCATTCTTTGGATTTTGATAAATGGTTGTGGAAATTTAGGCTTTGAAACTATTTTACTCAGTTTATTTTAGAAACATGGTAAAAAGGGAAATATTTACCATTACTTGAAATAATTTTTTACTGATTATCATGCCTTGTATTTATTAAAATAATTATACTAGGATTATTTGTATAGATACTAGATATGGAACACTTGGGTGGGATCTTACTGAACCTATTTAGATCACACCCTGCACACCCTTAAATAGAGACACATACCTTAAAATAAATTCCAAACTCATTCCCTTCAATGAAAACCACTAGATTCAGGTAAGAATGGTCCTCACACACCTAAAACCTACAATAAAAAACCAAAATACTCATTAACAACCCTAGTTTTTTCCATTGGGGATGTTGAGGTTCTACAATTACTTGAAAAGGAAGGAATAAGGGAAGAACAAGGGGACAAGATAAAGAAATCAAGATGAAATTTTCTTACCTCAAGAAAAACCATCAAGGATCCAAGGAGAATCCTCTAAAATTAAATAGGAAGATATCCTAAGAAAAAATAGAGGGATTCACATGATGGATATGATAAATTATGGATAGAAACATAAAAATAGATGATGGATATGGAAAACAAGGGAGAGAAACATAGAAACTCGTAAGAGAAAATTGTCTTTTAACAAAAACTTTAATGGTATAGACACATTTCATGGTTGGAAATATCACGTTACAACCATGTGGGAGCCTATGTATCCCCAAAAAAATGTTGTATGACTTCTTGGAACACCTACACAGTTATAAAAACTATGCTCAAGCCTTTAATAATGGCTATTCTCCCCAAACATCCCTCTTTCATGGTTAGACACATAGTTAGGGAAACCGTGCACCAATTGAATGCTGGGTCCTATTTCCACCCATAATAAGATTTTCAACCCCTAACTCCCGAGAACTCCAAAAATGAATAAATAGATAAGTAAAAACTCAAATAAGACAAACCATTGAATCGGTGTGTGTCACACACTTATTCAAAATGACTCATTTAATGTTCAACAGAATAAATAGAATAATACCGAATAAATGAGAGTAAAAATAAGAGCACAACCTAGTTATTTTTCTTCTAGTGGGATTGAGTTTAGATCTACCCCGACACTTTATAGACAACCTTGAATAAGCCTCTTAATTTTTTTCCACTTGAAAACTAATATAAAAATAGAATGTGTCATTATAAATTTTATTATAAACAAAAACAAAAATCAAAAAGAAAGAGAAAAGTGAGAGAGTCCTGGGGTATCCCTCCCAAGAGGGGAAATATTTAGGATTTATACAGTTGGATAACCATTATCTTATCCCAAATCTGAAGGGGGATTATGTTTACTTAATTTAAACCAAAACATTATTCCTTCTATAATGTTATTCACATTTTGATCCTTTAATTGGAGGCCCTCTTTGATAGATTCCTTCATGTACATCCCCTATGAAACATGGCAAAGCTTTCAATTTAGACCTAGAAGGAGAACATAAGAGGCCACTACTGGTTCTTCATTTTCTCCCTCTATATATTATTCTTCATATTCTTAAGGGTTATCTTTATAGAGAATATCCACATGTGCTTACACTTTTTCCAATTTAGCCACCTCTATTTTATAATCATCTTTAAAATCTTCCTAGAAATATTTTAATAGATTATCAAAATAATCTCCATTAAGATCCTCTTATTCCTCCTCATGTGTAACTACTTCTTTAAATTCCAGCAACATTATTTCTTTAATAGTGGACTCTTATTGTCATTCTTCACTATCCAGAGCTATGTACAACTTTTCCAGACCTAAAATATTCATGGTATTCAAGTTAAAATCCAATTTAAATATTGTAAAATCAATAAAAATAGAATCCAAATAAGGATACTCTCCCTTGAGTGGCTCTAAATTGAGTTATTTCTTCTGAATAAAGACCTTTTATTTTTTTGGAGAGGTTTGTGGATCCATTATCTTCTTTTCAAAGTCCAACACCTCCTTTTATTAATCATCTACTAATGAAAACTCCAAAAATGATAAATCTATTTAATTAAAATAATGATGGTTAGTATTAAAATAAATTTCAAAAAAATTTAAATACTAGTGAGTCAAGAGTTTAGTAACCCACCTCTAGTAATTCATATGTATCATGTGCGATTTACTGAGAGACTTGGGAAAAATATTAAAAAATATGTACTTTTCTATTCCTTACAAGTCCATTACTTTGCCTTTTTGGGTGTTGGAGGTGTTTTAGAGGAGTCCCGAGGAGGATCCATGGTGTCTAGAGTTTTATGGGTGTTGTAGTAGGGAATTCACGTAATGTAATTTTTACATGGAATGTAAAGGTGGTTCACAACTTCTATAGATGGAGAATTCATGGATTGTAAATCAGATAAGGGTGAACTGTGAAACAAATACACATTGTATAAATAAAATTCAAAACATGTAATAGATAAATGTAAAGGTGACTGAATTTTTAGTAAAAGGTAGAAATTTTCAGAAACCCAAGGATTACATGCCATGTAATGGTTACACAAGATGAAACCAAAGGGTTTCCAAATATTAAGTTCATTTCTTAGCCTATTTTTCTCATTTGAACATGGATTCTATCCCTCTCTTTATTGATGAACCCTAGACATCCCATGGAGGATTTCCAGCCATCTTCTACTCACTTTGATCCATTGATTCTGATGGTTGTTGGTTAGAGATATTTGGTTGATCCATGATATCATGGTTTAGTTGTGTTTTTTGGGTGTTTCTTCTTCGCCCTGTGGTAAACAGTGAGTTGGAAATATTCTTTAAGGTATGTAATACCTCATCTATCTTTATTGTGTATCATATAAGAGGGGTTTACTCTTGTTTATCTATGAGAGATGTTTGTGTTGGCTTAATCAATGATATTGAATTGGATAATTGAAATTTAAGGGAAAAGGTGAATTATTTTCATGTTTTTTTACATATTTGATATTATTTTGATATTTATGGATTTTACCATCTTGATGCCAAACTAAAAATTATGGCCATTAGGAGATTTTTTTTCACTGGATGATATGTGTTGTGACTGCTGTGCCTATTGTGACTGTTGTTATATCACCCTAAAATAGAAATAAGATAACCACTTTTATTTGGGTAATGAAATTATTTCCCTAGGATTATGGATTGTGTGATAACACCCCTAAAATAAAGTAAAATTTGATAAAATATTCTTTGTTAAATTAGTAAAATGGTATTTGATGTGTTTCCATGCTTTTGGGGAGGCAATGTATAGTTGTGATATGATGTGGGAATGATGGGTGATATGTGGTCATGCTTTTCGGGGCAGTGAGGTGGTTGCTGTTTATACATGCTTTTGGGTGGTGAGGTGGTGGTTGTTTAGATGTGCTTTTGGGGTGATGAGGTGGTGGTTTTTTAGACATGCTTTTGGGGTGGTGTGGTGGTGGTTGTTTTGGCCGTGCTTTTGGGGAAGAGAGGTGATGGTTGTTTGGATGTGATTTTAGGGTAGTGAGGTGGTGGTTATTTGGATATTCTTATGGGACAATGAGGTGATGGTATGATGGGGATGATGAGCTAGTTGAGATATGTGGTTAAATTGTGCTAGATACATAGGTAGTGATTAAATAAATTGTTTAATAATGTTTGAAATGGATGGGGTTTGTTTTGTTTAATGGGATATAAATTCTTGAAATAATGAATAAATGATGGGATATGTCGTTAAAAGTTGTTTTTTCTTAATAATGAAATGAATGGGCTGAATAATTGAATTGGTTGGAAATGTGAAATAGTTTGTGTCATGTGTGGTGTTACACATTTAGAGGTGGAAGTGAATGTGGAATTTTTGTGAGTTGGTTAGTGTTTTTTTGTGAACCCATAGGTTGGGATTGTGTGTGTCTATATGTATATACTTGTATATTACTTATTATTTCTATACACACCCCACCCATGTTGAGAACTGTCTATCAACACCCACATAGTCACACAAGGGGTGTTTTTCAAACATCCCTATGATGAGGATGGATCGATGGCTACCTGCTCTTTCCTGCTCTCTATTCCCAGAAAGTAGATATTCATAGGCTATGATGTTCGGAGCTTTGTTAGTGCACTTGGTGATGGACCAATTGTGTTCAGATGATAAGTGATGGACCATGTGTTTTTGGGTGAGATGTGATGTGACCATGTTGTGGGGTGATGGACCATTTTATTACACATATGCGGATGTCAAATGTAGGAATGATTAGTACGCATATGCGGATGTCAAATGCAGGAATTCTTGGTACCATCTATGTCCTATCCTTTTTAGTTCATTTCTGATTTTCTTCGGGGTCGGAACAGGAAGGGTCAATGTCTTCTCCCGGGTCATTATGAGGTTGTAGAGGGAGATCTCAGGAAAGCTCGGTGATTGAGCAATTTCCTCGCTTGGTCTCACATATTTCTACATTTACCTTTTGTGGTTTTGTTTTGTTGTCTAGGGTTTCACAATCTCATTTTATGATTCTCTTCTGCTCTTTTTGGCCTTACCCATTGCACAGGCCTCCATTTTGGGCTGGTTTGAAGGTTTCTTTGGCAAATTGGGATGGTGTTGGTGGATCTGGGGATAGAGTTTTGGATCTAAAAAAATATTATAGACCATGTGTTTTTAGAAGATATGTGATGTGACTAATCTATGGGGTGTGTTATGGTGGGGGTTATGCATGGTGGGAGGAGGGAATGAGGTTGATGTCATTCATGTTCGTGATACAATAGTACTGTGGTTATGGTTATGATGTGATGGACCAAGTGTTTTTGAGTGAGATGTGATGTGACCGTGCTATGGGGCGGTGGACCATGTGTTTTCAAGCATGTTTTGATGTGACCGTGATGTGGGGTGGTGATATATGTTATTCATAACATATGGGATCACCTGATGTATTAAATTGGGATGTGAGGGAGGAAAATCAATGGAAAAGTGGTGCACAACTCCCTTTATCAATATGATTATTATTATGTTAGTATACTCGGCTTTTTTTATTTAGTGAATGTGCCTTGGTGAGATTTGTTTTGATTAATATACCTATATTGGTGATGTTTGGTTCTTCTATTTTCTCATGAGTGCATTAGTATGCTTCTTTCACATATGCACGAGAGACCTTGATTTCCCTTCTGAGTATACTTGTATTCTCACCTTATGTATATAAACTGGTTTTTAGGTTTCTAGGAGGACTACATGGACTGTGCTAGACATTACTATCTTGGATATTTGGATAGTTTCTATGTCGCTGCTTTAGCTTTACTTTTGGGTATTTACTTTTGGAGGATTTTATCTATATCGAATTTATTTATACTTGCATTGTGGGATGATTTGGTTCTTTTTATATTATTTCATGGAGTTTCTTGTGGACGATTCATCTATTGATCATATTTAATTATATAGGGTAATTCCTCCCATATCATGATATTTTTATACCCTCAGTGCTAGTTTCCAACCTGGGGCCTACTGAAGGTAGGTCTCGGGGGTTGTTATCTCTCTCTCCTCATTGTAATATCTTTGTAAGGAGGGGGTCTTGATAGAGTGTAATCAAAGGTTATGATTAAGGGATATTATGGAGTTTGGAGTTAGGCACTTTTTTGTTTCCATGGGTTGGTATGAAAACAGTTCTAATTGATATTGGTATGTGACATAGGCCATAGAGACCGACTAGAACATTGGATTTTATGGCCCCATGATCCAGTGCACGAACATTGAGTTTATTTAATGACTAAGTGAGGTGGACCGGTTTATAGGGTAGAGACCTAGGAGAGGTACATATATCATGATGCATTTTTTTCTTATTTGAATTGGGTTGTTTTGGGATGGTCAAAATGAATAAAGTGAATTAAAATAAATCTAAATAAAATTCCATACTACCGGGCTTAGGCATTCTTATTTTCTTTCCAGTTATGGATCCTATTCCTCATTTACATGTAGATCAATAATATGTGGTTCAACATGATGATCCGATTGATCAATATAGGGTTGATACAACAGAGGAGGATGAGGCTTGGAAGAGGACGTTGTGAACCTTCTAGCAGTAGACTTTGGGGAAGTATGAGGTAATTTTTTTCAATGTGGAGGCAATGAGATAGTTGGAGGAGATCAAGACCACTTTTAGTTTGATCTAGGTCTTGATGGGATAATTGGTCCCTGTGACGACCCGAAACCAGATGCCACTTAAAAGTGCCCCGAGCCACTCAAGTGCATCTTCCCAAATGCCAGAGGCTGCTGACTAGCAGCGAGGGCCTAGGGTGTGTCCGTGGGAAGACTATTCCCTCATTAGTAGAGTGTAGCATAGCGGAAGAGATATAAATGAATAGTAAATATAAGAAGCAATATAGATAAATAGCGGAAGCAAACTGATTCAATAGATAAAAAAGAAGAGCAATAACTGTATCAATTGGAATAGTGATGATGTAATGTCATGTCACTAGAAAACTAGAAAGCATGAATACAAGACAATAAGCATAACATGTTCCACAAGGTAAAATAAAACAATGTCTACTCCAAGAATCATGAGATCCTACTCAGTCATCTGCTATCAGGATCCACCCTATCAGCACAAATCAAGTATTGGAAGATGCATGCTTCCCTTTGTTGATACCTACAACCATGTAATCTAATCTGGGTACCAAACATCGCCCGAAAAGGGTGTGCGATAAATATTAGTGGGCCATTACCAACGGTGTCTATAACACCCATCCTGCGTAATGGAATATAACGGTGTGCATGCATACATATATAAAGTAAATAAAACTGTACAATATAACTAAATAACCAAGTACCTGCTTCATCCCTCGGCTGGTGTCTGAACATGTAACCAGTTTGTAAATTAATCAATTACCCTTTAATGTTAATAGGTAACGTGAGGCATAGCCAACACTGACATCATCTCATGACAATATATGTAGTGAAGTTCACAAGACACAACAAGGAACCAGACAATGATATCCAGTTAGGAAGTACTAGGGTAAAAACCAAGGTAACATAAACTCATAGAAAGATAACTCAGTAGTATCTGATTCTAGCTAAGGGGTAAGAGTATAATCCAAGGAGTTTAATCTAAGGAATTCCACAATAAGGTTCCTACCGAGTCCAATGTGATCGACCAAGGTAAAATGGGGCTAAGCAAAGACATGGGCCTGATGGGTTTTCACCATGGTACATACTAGTCGATGCTGGATCCAAGGAGTGTATCTGAGGTATCCTGTAATAAATAAAGGGAACCAATGGTAGCATACTGGGAATCCAAGGAATAGACAAGAACCACATTCTAGGCGGGTATCAACCTAAGAAAACCATATCCTTGAATTAGAATGGGGTTCCCGAGACCCAAGGTATTTTCCTCTCAGAATCCAAGGCATTCCCCTCTCAGAATCCAAGGCGATCTCGAGTTAGTCAATTCCTATTTGATATTATAATCATGTAATAATTCATTTGGTTAAAGTATTTCCTTACTTTAGTGTGGATAGGTCAAGTAGAGTTGAAACCATTGGTCCAAGCCTTGTCTTCCATTAGTTTAGATAGGACAAGTAGCATTGCAACCATTTAATCAAGTATTAGTTATCCATTAAAGCATAATCAATTATTTAGGTTCACTCTGATACCTTCCATCAACATGGAAAGGGGTGCTATGGACATGTAACCTTTATTAATTCTCTTTTAATAATGCCAAGTTATATACTTAGTATACTTTCCATTTCACATTTCATATTTCACATTTAGTAAACATTTATAAGCACTTACCTTAGGCGGGTCAAGTGGTGAGAATACATGGTACATGCTATTATGCAATTCCCAGTAATTATAAGCCATTCATTATAAGGAGACTCACCTTTAGAAAGGTCAAGTAAAGGCACACCTGAACAGTGGCTCAAACATTCCGAAACACTAAGAACCCAATTATGGCATAAACTTCAATATGAGGCGGATTGAGTTGTGGGTGAAACCACTAACAAATAATCACATATTTGTAAAGAGCATGACCATATGATTCAAACGAGTATAATCATGGCATGTTAATTTAAGAAAAGGTTTCCAATGAAACCAGTGTTCCCCACACGAACATTCCAAAGACAATGAAAATTTGGGATGAGTTATATACCACCCACCTTAGGGTTGTATGAGCCTTCTCCTCCGGTATCGACCCTTGATTTTCCTCGGATGAGAGTAGATCTAAGAAACAGTGAAAAACACTCACATGGAGATATCTAGATCATGAGTGAAAGAGAAGAATAACGGACAAAGAGAACTTGAGTGCTTATCATTGCGCATCCAATGTGATGAATATAAGCCTGATCAGATGGAGGATGAAGGATATCTCTTGATTTCAAGTTTGGATCTTCAAAATGCTCCAAAATGAGAGAGAATTAGGTCAATCCCACATAAACTCAGATTAAGGAGGAAAGGGAAGGATTAATAGATCATTAAGGGTGTTTTAGTCATTTTACACATGTTTTTATCCTGCGCATGGTTTGTCCACATGCTTTGTCAAACTGCGTTCGAACCGTGCGAGATTGTTCTACCTGAAAAGTCTTTCTCCCCACAGTTTGATCAAACCATGCACCACCCATGCACGATTACCTGGGAATAAGGGGTGTTCACATGGTTTTGCTTCATGGCCATCCACCAACCATGCGAGGTTCCACTGTCCGAAAAAAAAACCGCATGGTTAGAAAAACCGTGAGCTAACCGTGCAACTTGACTTGTTTTCCCAAATAGAGGTGCTCTAAGCTCCAAAAAAGCCCTGAACACCCTTAGAACCTTTGATAACGCATTATAAATCTCTATTAGGTCCAAAGTAAAGATTTATACTAAAAATTAAGGATCCATACCTGAGTGAAAAACTGGGTTCTTACAGTCTTCCCCCCTTAAAAGAGCTCACCCCCCGAGTTCTCCTTCCAAGGGAAAGGAAACACTATCTGATAACAGATCTGGCCATTGGGCATGTACAAAGGCTTCCCTCTCCCAAGTCTCATCCTGTACTCGGTCGTGCTGCCAAAGAACCCGTACAAGAGGGACAAACTTTCCATAAAGAACCTTCATGCTTCAGTCAACGATGCATACTGGATACTCCTCAAAGTAAGCATCGACATCTATCTCAACTTCCTCAAGATCAAAGGCATGAGATGGGTTAGCATGATATTGGAAAAGTTGTGAGACATGAAACATGTCATGCATGGAATGGTACCTCTGAGGTAGTAGTAACTGATAAGCTACTTCCCTGACTCTCTCTAGAATATCGAATGGCCCGACGAAACAAGGTGATAGCTTACCCTGCTTTCATAAACCTCTTTTCCCAAGCTTGGGTGATAACCAAATAAAAACATGATCCCCAACCTCAAACTCAAGAGGTCATCGACGGTGATCGAAATAAGATTTTTGTCTAGACTGAGCAGTATTCATACATTTCCTGATCATCTAGACTTGTTCTGAAGTCTCTTAAACAAGATGAGGACCTAGTATGGCTGACTCACCTGCCTCTAGCCAGCATAAGGGTGAACGACATGGCCTACCATATATGGCCTCAAAGGGAGCCATCTAGATCGTCTCTTGAAAACTATTATTATATATGAACTCGATGAGAGGGATATTCTTCTCCTAAGAACCTGTTAAATCAAGTATGCATGCTCAGAGCATATCCTCTAAAACCTGTATTGTCTGCTCCAATTTTCTATTGGTCTGAGGGTGAAAAGATGTGCTTAGAAGCACCTGAGTTCCCATAGTTTTCTATAAACCATGCTAGAACCATGAAGTGAAACAAGAATTCCTATATGAAACGATAGTACGTGGAACCCCTTGTAGTCTTATGATCTCATAGACATACAGTCTTCCCAACTCATCAACTGAGAAAGTCTCTTGAATAGGAATGATGTGGGGTGATTTTGTTAGTCGGTCAATTACTACACAAATAGCATCGCTACCCCTCGGCGGCCTAGGTAAGCTGACTATAAAATCCATAGATACATATGCCCATTTTCATTTCGGGACTGGAAGTGGATGTAATAAGACTATAGGTATCTGGTGCTCTGCCTTCACCTTTAACTGGTGGAACACCTAGTGATAATGTATGCAATCTGACATTCCATTCTAGGACACCAATACCAGCGTCGCATATCTCGATACATCTTTGATATGCCTATATGAACTTCACACTAGGAAGTGTGGGACTCTTTCATAAACTCCTCTCTCACATCTACAGGAACCCAGATACATCAACATAGACGTAGAATTTCATCTTTGTCCACTAACTAATCCATAGGTGGGTTATCTCCTGATATACTATCACAAAGAGCCAAAACTTCAAGATCTGAAAATTTCATCCTCTTAACCTTCTCTTGGAGAGAAGAGGTAACTGTTAAGGTTGAGAGGTAAGATTTCTCATGATGATCATGAAACTCCAGATGAATTTCATAAAAGAGGACCATTAACTTCCACTCATCACTGGCTTCCTGTACGGCCTACATTTCAGTTTTCCGAGTCAATGCATCTTCAACGACATTGCCTTTTCCAGGCGTATAGGCAAGCTAAAAATCAAAGGATTGTAGATATTCGACCCATCTTCACCGTCGGAGGTCCAAGTCATGTTGAGAAAGGATATACTTGAGGATCTTGTGATCTGTATACACCACAAAGTGCTCACCCAAGAGATAATGTCTCAAACAACGTAAGGCATGGAAAAATGTTGCTAGCTCGATGTCATGGGTCGGGTAATTTCTCTCATGAGGCCTCAACTACTGAGATACATATGAAATGACTTTTTTCCTACATCCACATAGCTCCTAGGACAATTCTTTATGCATCACAGAAGATGATATAACCTTTACCAGGTTCTAGAAGAATCAGAATTGGTGCCGAGATAAGCTTCTCTTTCAAATCCTGAAAGTATTTCTCACATGATTATGACCATAGGAACTTATCACACTTATTTGTAAGTATATTAAAAGGTAAAGAAATATGTGAGAAGTCCTGTATGAAACAATTGTAATATTTAGTGATCCCTAAGAAACTCATGATATCAAACACGTTCTTAGTATGCTCCCAGAAGACTACAACACTAACCTTTTTAGGGTAAATAGATACTCCTGATTCTGAAAGAATATGTCCCAAGAAGTGGACCTTGTCAATCCATAAATCACACTTAGCAATATTTTCAAAAAGATAATGCTCTCTCAGTGTACTCAGAACGATCTCAAGATGTTTGGCATGGTCATTACGAGTGAGTGAATACACTAAGATGTCTTCCATAAAGACTTCGACAAAAGAGTCCAAATAGGGATGGAAAAACCTATTAATCAAATCCATGAAAATGGAAGGCATGTTTTTAAGACCAAATGACATAACAAGATACTCATACAGACCATACCTGCTATGGAAAGCTGTACGAGGCATGTATGATGGTCTGAATCACACCTGATGATTACATGAACTCTGGTCAATCTTAGAAAACATCTTTTATCCTAAAATATGGTCAAAGTGATCATCTATCCAAGGAAGTGGATACCAGTTCTTGACCGTTAGCTGGTTCAAACTTCTGTAATCCATGCATAAATTTAAAATTCCATCTTCCTTCTTAGAAAAAATCACAGGTGAACCCCAAGAGGATGTACTAGGACATATAAAGCCTTTGGACTCTAAGTCTTCTATCTACCACTTGAGGTCCTGAAGCTCATTAAGTACCATCCTGGATGGAGGAATGGACATTGGTGCTACTCCTGGAATAATCTCAATTGTAAACTCTACCTCCCTCTTAGGAGGTAAGCTAGAAATGTCATCCAAAAAGACTTCCATGAAATGATAAACTACTGGAGGGAAATCAGTTTGAAACAAACCCTGATCCTCTATGAAAAGATTTGAAATCTGGGTGCTCACTCCACCTAGCCCATGATGCTTTGGTCCCACTATTCCATCCTGGACATCCCACTCACCTTTTAAAAGATAAATATTTCCTTCTGGTGATGTAAAATAAACTCTTTAGTACTAACAGTCTACAGAGGCATAATAGTGGACAAACCAATCCATCCCAAAAATGAAATCGAATCCCGTCATCTCGAGAACAAATATATTCCACAAGATAGGGTAACTGACAACTTCAAGGGTACAGTCCCTGCACCGGTGTATGTCCTCCATCCGTATTCCCCAACAGTGTATCAAGGGTCACTACCCCATAGTGATACTGCATCTCTAGTCTGAGACTTTTCATGATAGATACAGAAATAAAAGAGTTTGAAGCACCTGCATCAAACGAATCAGAGACAAAAGTAGAGGCTACTAGAATAGTACATCATACTGTAGATGTTCCCGTAGTCTGATCCTCAGGTATCAGCTGTAAGGCATGAAACTGACCTGATCCACGACCCTATGCAACAGATGGACTACCACAATCATTACTGTTGTGCTGGCGCTTCTAGTGATCAGGGATCAGACTACCATGACCACGACCTCCTCCTCGTCCAGACCTGCTAGTGCTACTCCAACTTCCCACCTGACACGGCGCAAAAGAACTAGCGCCTGAAGGTGGAGCCGAAGCTGATCCTTTTCCACTCGAAGCTGGTGGAAACGTCCTAAAAAAATGACGAAGATGACCCATACGACCACAGGATCGACACTACATAGGGTCTCTATCACATTGGGGATTCTTATGCCCTAGATTTCTACAATTATGACACACTACATAACTATCAAATTGGATACTCTGGATGCCATTTCCCTGATGATAAACCTCAAGGGAACGTTTCCTACCATCGGAAGAACTACTGGCCTGACGCGACACTGATACTTTAAACCTAGTACTCATTCCATCCCTCAGGTTATGCTTAGTGATAAGGTCCTGATAAACTATTTCAAAGAAGGTAGGAAGGAAAAAGACATTCACCTAAGTTCAGATGGCATATTAGAGCCCATCCTCAAAATGTCTAGCATGCAAAAGCTCATCATCAGCTAGAAGTGGTGAAAAGCACTGTAAATTAGTGAAACATGATAAATATTCCATAACTGACATAGAACCCTTCTCAAGATGTGTGAAATCTCTGGATCTATCATCTCTTAGTGATTGAGGAAAGAACTGATCATATAAGGTAGTCTAGAAGTCAACCCATAACATTCCCTAATGACGACCGGCCTAGATAACGACATCCCACCAATGCTTGGAAGAATCCCAAAGCATGTATTTAGAAAGCTTGACTCTCCACTCTAGTGGCATTTCCAGATGTTCAAGGATAGACAACATTGCCTCTAGCCAAGAATCAGTAGCCTGAGATCTTCCATCCCCTGAAAAAGTAGGTGGATACTGCTGCTGGAACTTGTGGGTCAGATTAGCCATCATAGGTGCAACCTATGGAGCACCTTACATGGACTACATCAGATGTATGAAACTATTAGGGACTTGGGAATCAGTTCCCGGATCAGGTATAGTAGGTAGTGACTCAAGTGACACTCCTGGAAGTAAGACTGGCGGCTCAAGTCTCACCATGTCTAGAGTATGGTCGTCACCACCCTCCTGGCCGTTGACATGAGGATGACGCGAATCCATTAGTCTAAAAGTGAAAAACACACATCTTAGAACAAGAATAGAAGTAAGGAGATAATATCACTAATGTAAGCTGAACTTAAGAAAACTCACTACCCAAGGCATACTACCCAAAATACCCACTTAGATGACCAGGTATCGATAAGTACTCAAGTATAATTTTTATTTCATTTTTCAGTTAATTCTTTTTTTCACTCCTTTAACTTTCATAAGCATGAAAAGGTAGAATAAGGATTTTCAACCAATTCATTTTAGATTTTAGTATTCACTTTATAATGGATAGTCATTTATGATAAATTAGTGACCATACACCTATCACCAAAAATGACACCCATTTACTTATAGCATAATGTCTTGACTCGGTAAATTACTCATTCCAATCCATGAGGGCCCATACACCTCATGAATTGAGACATGAAATCACTCAATCGAATCCAAAGTAATAAAAGAACAAGAAACTATCACAACATTACTCAAAAATCATAGTAATATCAAGCAATGCAAAGTAGTGAAATGCACCTATATGGCATGGAAATATGCATGACATGTTAATTCTAGGTGCCTATAATGATTCATGTAACAATACCCCTTGCCCTCATATCATCGGGCCAAGGATAGAATAAATTTCCAAAGAGTAATAATAAACAACACCACACAACATGTGATTCACCCAATGGTGAAATAATATAAACTGTAATAGAAAAAATAGAACAATAATTGCATTATGGGTAACTTGTATTTTACCCGAAACATGGGTTTGCAATGCCCAAGAATGACTTATGACCAAGTCCCAAGAATTCCTATTCTCCAATCTATTAGCTCCAAATAGTCAAGAAAGAATAGAAACCACCTCGGATACCACATTGTGAAAACCTAGACTTGAATGCCACTTAACGGTTCCCCAAGACCAGTGGGACACTTGGCTACAAGTGCATCTTCCAAAATTCCAGAGGCTACCGACAAGCAGCGAGGGCCTAGGGTGTGTCCATGGGAAGACTATGCCCTCATTAGCAGAGTGTAGCACATAGGAAGAGATATAAATGAATAGTAAATAGTGGAAGAAATCTATAAAAATAGTGAAAGAAAACTGATGCAATAGATAAACAAGAATAACAATAACTGTATCAACTGGAACAATGAAGATGTATTGTCATGTCACTAGAAAACTGGAAAGCAAGAATACAGGACAATAAGAATAACATGTTCCACAAGGTAAAAGAAAAAAAAATTCTACTCCAAGCATCCTGAGATCCTACTTGGTCATCTTCTATCAAGATCCACCCTATCAGCACAAATCAAGTATTGGAAGCTTCTTGCTTCCCTTTATCGATACCTACAACCATGTAATCTACTTCGGGTACCAAACGACACCCGGAGAGGGTGTGAGATAAATCAAAGCGGGCCACCACCAATGGTGTCTATAACATCCAGCCTATGTAATGGAATATAATAGTGTACATGCATGAATATATAAAGTAAAGAAAGCAGTACAATATAACTAAATAACCAAGTACTTGCTTCAGCCCTCAGCTGGTGTCTGAACATGTAACCAGTTAGTTATTTAATTAATTACCCTTTAATGTTAATTGGTCACGTGAGGCATAGCCAATAGTGACATCATCTCATGATAGTATAAGTAGTGAAGGTCTCAATACGTAACAAGGAAACCAGACAATGATATTCAGTGAGGAAGTTTTAGGGTAAAAACCAAGGTAATGTAAACTCATGGAAATCTAACTCAGTAGTATCTGATTCTAGCTAAGGGGTAAGAGTGTAATCTAAGGAGTGTAATCCAAGGAATTTTACAATAAGGTGCCTACCGAGTCCAAGGTCATTGAACAAGGTAAAACAAGGCTAAGCAAAGAGAATATCCCGATGGGATTTCACCATGGTACCTACTAGTCGATGCTGGATCCAAGGAGTGTATCTGAGGTATCCTATAATAAAGAAAGGGACCCGATGGTAGTATATCGAGCATCCAAGGAATAGACAAGAACCGAAGTCTAGGTGGGTATCAACCTAAGAAAACTGTATCCTTGAATTGGAATGGGGTTTCCGATACCCAAGGTATTATCCTCTCAGAATACAAGGCAAGATCGAGTTTGTCCATTCCTATTTGATATTTTAATCATGTAATATTTCATTTGGTTCAAGTCTTGCCTTCCATTAGTTTGAATAGTTCATGTAGAGTTGAAACCATTGGTCAAATCCATGTCATCTATTAGTGTGGATATGCCAAGTAGCGTTAAAACCATTTAATCAAGGATTAGTTAGACATTAAGGAAAAATCAATTATTTAGGACCACTCCACTACCTTCCATCAACATGGAAAGGGGTGCTACAGACATGTAACCTTTATTCAATCTCTTTTAATAAGTCCAATTTATATACTTAGTATACTTTCCATTTCACATTTCATATTTCAAATTTAATAAAAATTTGTAAGAACTTACCTTAGGCAGGTAAAGTGGTGAGCATACATGGTACATGACATTATTCAATTCTTAGTAATAATAATCCATTCATTATAAGGAGACTCACCTTTAGAATGGTCAAGTAAAGGCAGACTCAAACAGTGGCTCAAACGTACCAAAACACTAAAAACCCAATTATGGCATAACCTTCGACATGGGGCAGATTGAATTGTGGGTGAAACCACTAATAACTAATCACATATTTAGAAAGAGCATGACCATACAATTCTAACGAGTATAATAATGGCATGTTAATTTAAGAAATATTTTCCAATGAAATCGGTGGGCCCCACATGAATATTCCAAAGACAACAAACTTTAGGGATGAGTTATATACCACCCACCTTAGGGTTGTATGAGCCTTCTCCTCTGGTATCAGCCCTTTATTTTCCTTGGATCAGAGTAAATCTAAGAAACAGTGAAAAATGCTCACATAGAGATATCTAGATCTAGAGTGAAAGAGAAAAATAACGGCTAAATAGAACTCGATTACTTACCGTTTCACATCCAATGTGATTAATGAAAGCTCGATCAGATGGTGGACGAAGGAGAACTCTTTATTCCATGTTTGGATCTTCAAAATGCTCCAAAATGATAGAGAATTAGGTCAATCCTAAATAAACTCAGATTAGGTAGGAAGGGGAAGGATTAATAGATCATTAAGGGTGTTTTAGTCATTTTACACGTGTTTTTAGCCTGTGTACGGTTTGTCGGCACAGTTTGTCAAACTGTTTGAAAACTGTGCGAGGCAGTTCTACCCAAAAAGTCTTCCTCTGCATGGTTTGATCAAATCGTGCACCACCCATGCACGGTTACCTGGGAATAAGGGGTGTTTATACAGTTTGGATGCATGGCTGTGTGCCAACCCTATGAGGTTCCACTTTCTGAAAAAAAACACAAACTGCATGGTTAGGAAAACCGTGCCCTAACCGTGCACAAACTGTGCAAACTGACCTGTTTTCCCAAAAAGAGGTGCTCTGAGATCCAAACAAGCACCAAACACCCTCATAACCTTTTCTAACTCATTAGTAATCTATATTAGGTCCAAAGTAAATATTTAGACTGAAAATTAAGGATCTATACAAGAGTGAAAGATCAGGTTCTTAAAATAACTTTGGTACTTATTTAGATGTGGGAAGATGCACATTAGTAGTAGAAGAAGGAATATGTTTCATGGGTTGAATTTTAGAAATAGTTCCATTTAGATTTCCTTTCGTTGACCATAAAAGAAGTGAAGAGGCATGCGATTCTTTATCTTCCATAGGGGAGCATGTCAGTGTAGGAGTTGGGAATAAAGTTCAAGGAACTTGTGTACTTTTCCACAGATCTTTTTACAGATGAGGAGTCTCATGTGAGACATATTTAGGAGGCACTCTATCCTTATATCAAGTATGTAGTTACTCCTTTTACATTTCCAAAGTATCCATAGGTTCATAAGAATGAGGAGGTGATTGAGTGTATGAAATCATGAGGAGGTTTATAATGATAGGGGAATCATTAAATTTCCTAGAGGACCGGGGTTATTAGTGGTAGGTATCATTCTCTAGGACCTTCAAGGTTTTGACCAGTGGGGATTTTACCTCAAAAGATTCCTTTCCACCCTTCTGGGGCCAGTGGTTTTTATGATTTTTTAGGTAATTCAATCCAGTGTGTTTTGGTTGTGGGGTTTATGGATATCACTAGAATAAGTTCCCAATGGTTCCTCGATCTCAATTTAGTAGAGATGGATAGGTTCAATTATAACCTCAACAGCTGTTTCCAGTGAGATTGTTTCAATAGAAGGGGAAGCAGGCTTATGCTCCTCCAAGGGGATATAGAGAGAGTAGAGGCCAAGAATATGATAATCCTTATGTTCAGGGGCCTCGACCTAGGCATGGTTAGGGAGGTGGTCATTAATAGATATGTAGAGGAGCTAGGCATGATCAGTTTCATGTAGTATAGGTAGTAGTTCCAGTGGGTCCATAGATCGTTAGAGGTATGATTGATTTATTTATTACCCTTGTTTATGACTTTTTTGATTCAAAAGTTGCAAAATATTTTATTAAAACCACTTTAGTCCATGCTATGGGTCTATAAGTAGAGCGGTTTACAATTCCCCTGGAATTGTCCATGCCAGTCGAAGGCCAGTCCAGACTGTTTGATGTGTTCCATGAGTTTAGAATGACGATGGGTCCACATCTATCTAGTGGGAATCTTTTCATGTTACATATGCAGCCATATGATGCCATCTCATGCATTGATTGGTTGTATTCTATACATAATATTATTTACTACTTTATGAGGAGATTCATGTTCTATAATGTGGATAGATAGCATGTGGTTTTCATTAGAGAGTGAAGTTTTTAGGTGGGAAGTTGCTGTGGGGAGACCCTTCTTTATTTGTTGGTAGATTTTTCAATGGCATTAGTGGATGATGGGATAGTGTAGGTACCTATGGTTGTTGAGAAGTTTTTGTATGTTTTCCCCGAGGTGGTTATGACACTACCCCCTCAATGTGATGTTGAGTTTAGTATAGACTTGCATCTTGGTGATTCTTCTATTTTGATGGATCCTTATCAGATGCAACCTTTTGAGTTGTGGGAGTTTATGTTTTAGATATATTATATAATGTAGAAGGTTTTTTTCTCACCCATTATGTCACTGTAAGGTTCTCTTGTGTTGTTTTCTAAGAAGGCGTATGGTAGTATGAGGTTGTGTATAGAATAAAAAAGGTTGAATTAGGTAACATTCAAGAATCGCTACCCTCTTCCCAGAATATTTGTACTTTTCAACTAGTTGAGAGGTGCGGTTTGGTTTTCTAAGATCGATCCTTAGTCTAGATATCACTAGCTGAGGGTGAAGAAGGGAGATATACTGAATATTTCCTTCAAATGCAAGCATGGACACTTCAAGTTTGTAGTCATATTGTTCGGTATTATGAACACACCAACCATGTTCATGGGAATCTTGAAATTTATATTCCATGAGTTCCTATACTGATTCATAATCATATTTATCTATGAAATATTGATATACTCGAAGTTAGAGGAGGAGCACGCTGATCATCTCAGATCTATCTTACAGGTTATTTGACACCACTGTCTCTATAGAAAGTTGTCCAAGTGAAAATTTTAGACATGAGAGGTTTATTTACTTAGGTATATGGTGTCTCAATAGGGTGTGGTAGTAGACCTATTGAAGGTTTAAGTAGTTTTTTTTTGTTGGGAAGCACCCAAGAACATGGAAAAGGTTCACAATTTTATTGGTCTTTTAAGATATTATAATAGTCTTGTGACCAATTTCTATTAATTTACAACCACTTTGATAACATTGACCAGGAATGACCAATATATTATGTGGAATTATAAATTCTAGGTAGTGTTTGGTTACCTAAATGGGATGTTGTTCAGTGATCCAGTGATTTATTTTCTTGAGGTGGGTGTGATGTTTGAGGTGTTTTGCGACACTTCCCATCTGGGCATAGGATTCATGTTTATGCAACAGGGGAAATTAACCTCGTATGAATCTAGTAATTTTCATCCCCATGAGTGTAACTATTCCACCCATGATCTAGATCTAGCATAGGTTTTGTTTTCTCTAAAGTTGTGTTGAAATTACCTTATTGGGGAGCACTTTGTGGTCTTCAAGGATCATAAGAGTTCGAGGCATATCTTTTCTCAGTGTAATATGAATTCTAAATAGTGTAGGTGGATGCAGTTTCTTTATGATTATGATATTGATATCTCATACACCTTGGGAAAAGGGAATGATGTGGCTGATGATTTGAGCAAGAAGTCATGGAAGGATATTGTTTAGGAGTCTGGGGATGATTGGAGAGCCATATAAAAGTTTTAATCCTTACACTTATATGCAGGGGTTGATTATGGTAGAGGATATTAGTCTCATATGAAGGTGAATTCTTATCTGATGTTATAGGTGGTGGATTCTTGGTGGCGAGAATCAGAGGAAGAGGTGATGTGGGATCGTGTTGTCCATGGCAATGCTCTAAAGGATTGGTTAGATGATGGTCATAAACAGATGATTTTTCAAAGTAGACTGTTCATTCTAATGGTGATGCATGAGGGATTCCTTTGTGAGTTTTATAGATTATCTTTTTTTGTACACCCTTGAGTATCCAAGTAGTACCATAGATTTAGGATGCAATTTTGGTGGCCCAAGATAAAATGGGCGATGGGAGAGTTTACGGTGAAGTTATTAGTTTTCTAAAAAGTAGAGGTCAAGAATCATATTACTGGTGGTTTTTTTCAGCCTTTGGATGTTCTTGAGTGGAAATGGGATGAAATATCAAATTATTTCATCACAGGGATTCCCAGTTCCCATGGAGGTTGTGATTATATCTAGGTTATCATGGATCGGTTGATGAAATCATCCCACTTCTTAGAGATCAAGGAGTTGGGTGTAGTGGTTTCTTTAGATAAGAGGTATGTGGATGAGGTGGTGTGGTTGTATTCAGTTCCAAGTTCCATTGTATCAAGTTGGGATGTACGTTTTACCTCATAATTATGGAGGGGAGGAACTGATTCCTAATCAAGATACATTATACTACGATGTGATTAAACCTATGCGGGTGATTCAATGCCACCCAAAGTGGATAGTATCTTGACATGGAGGATAAAATTCATTGATTCATATGTTTGGGGTAGTGTGATTAGTTGGTTGTGATAGTTACTTTTTTTGGGATCTACAAAGGTTGAATTTTTGTGGTGATGTGGCTATGTGGTGATGAGTTTGTGAGATGTGTTTTTTGGAAAATTGGTTTGGTGTGTTTGGATGGTGGTGGAATTTGAGGTATGATGAGATCCTTGAAAGGTATCTCATGGGGTGGTTGTTTAGACCTTTTCCTTTTTTTGGGTTTTATTTTGATTCTTGAGGGCAATAAAATTTTGATATTTATCTGATGTAACAATATGTGCCTTACCAGTCTGATACTTTACTATTTTTGGGTGTTGGAGGTGTTTCAGAGGAGACCTAAATAGGA
The DNA here is from genome assembly GCA_963277665.1 of Viscum album. Classification (NCBI taxonomy): domain Eukaryota; kingdom Viridiplantae; phylum Streptophyta; class Magnoliopsida; order Santalales; family Viscaceae; genus Viscum; species Viscum album. Next base: position 1,046,109,820 of record OY728155.1, on the reverse strand, counting down.
TCAGTGGATGCTACAACAGGGAATTCACATTGTATAATATTTACACGATGTGAAAAGGTGGTTCATATCTTGTTCAACTAGTGAATTCATGTCTTTTAAGTTATCTAAAGTTGATATATGAAACAAATACACATCATGTAAATGCAATTCATGATTTGTAATAAATTAATAACAAGGAGAATATTTTTTTGGTGAAATTTGGGAATTTTTGGAAACCTGAGGGTTACACACCGTGTAATGGTTACATGATGTGAAACCAGAAGGTTTCTATATTTTAAGTTCTTTTATTAGCCTATTTTTATCATTCATCCATGGATTCTATCCCTCTCATTATGGAAAAACCCCAGGTACCCTAAGGAGGATTTAAAACCCTATTCTCCTCATTTTGAACCATTGGTTCTAGTGGTTTTTGGTTGTAAATCCATGTATGATCCATGATCTCATGGTTCAGTTGTGTTTTGTGGTAATTTCTTCTTCACCCTATGGTGAGTAGTGAGTTGGAAAGCATATTTGTGGTAGGTAAGCCCTTATTTATCTTTTATTTTATATCATGAGGGATGTGTTTTCCCTTTTTTAACTATGGGAGATGGTTGCATTGACTTAATCAAAGATAAATAATTAGATAATTGAAATTTAATATAAATGGGAATGATTTTCATGCTTTTTAAAGTTGTGATATTATTGTGATATTGATGGATTGTACAAGATTGATGTCCCATTGAAAATTATGGTAGTTGGGGGATTTTTTTGTATTGGATTATATGTTATGTGACTACTATTCCTATTGTGAATGTTGTGATATCACCCTGAAATGGAAATTGGAAAACCACTTATATTTGGCTAATGAAATAGTTTCCCTAGGATCATGGATTATGTGATAATGCCCCTAAAATAAAATGAAATGTGATAAATTACCATTTCTAAATTTTTAAAATTGTTCTTGATGTGTTTTAATGTGTTTTAATGATTTTGGGTTAGAAATGTGTGGTTTTGATGCATTGTGGGGATGATGGATGATCGCACCGCGATTCACTGTTTCATTTTCACTCTTACATCACTGTGCTAAACTAGTTTTTTTTATTGAAAATCATAAAAATAATAACAAATTGAACATCATGTTTGATTCAATTATTTTGTTTTTATCACTGTTAAAAAGGTCAATGTTACTTGTTTTGATAATTTTATTGAAGGTGGAGGTGATTTGGAGGGCCCATGATGAAGTCCAAGAAAAGTGGGCCAAGCTGTGCAAGATCCAAGAAAACTAGTTTACTAAACCACATAATGCTACTTAACCATTCATATAAATGGGTTTAATTTTTTTTATGGTCCAAAATTAATTTTGATACATTTCATATGAAGGAACCCAAGATTCGTTCGTCTATATGGTGGCCCAACCGACCTGATCTGTCCAGCACACTGAATCTGCACGAAGTCAAAATTGTTGTGCTATGATCTATCCATATCTTTAGATATTATTGTCGTAATGGTTCCAAAATTTCTGTGGAGATAGTCAAGATGTGTGGTAACATGTTTTTAGTTTTGTCCAAAGTAATATTATACTGTCTAGTGGTCGAAAACCATGGTCCAAGTGGTTTCACACAATATGTGTTCCCAAAACCACCTTCAACTTTGCCGATAAAATGGAACCTTGAGCTCATCATTTGCAAGATCGAACCAGAAGTGAAGTGATGACAATTTTAAGTCCTATTGGATTTATTTAATCACATTTTAGGTTTTGGATTCCCATATCCTCATAGGGGGATCAATAATGAAGAAGGATCTCCACCCGAGCTTCCTCCTCCTCCCGATGTCGAGCTAAATAGTGGGTGTTCATTATGTGGGAGCTACACACTTGAAGAGGGAGTTCCAACACTTTCTATTCTACTAGTTTTGAGTAATTTGTGTTTTAATTATTTCAATTATGTTTAACATTAATATGATTCTTCTCTTAATGAATTGTTTTGGTTTAATTAAGTGAAACATTTGTCATCTCAATACTGATTGGGTTCAGAATCGAGTGGGAATATTGGGTTGTTCAGATTGGACAACACAAGAATCCTATTTTTGTCACACATATATGAGATTTTGGTATGCTTTGGTATACCTCACTCTATGCTTGAGTTCTAACCTTTACAACACGATTGTTATGTCAAGGGGTGGTTCTTTGTGCATCATTTTAAGATGAAAAAGGGGTACCAATATCTTGGTCATCCCTCAACCAAAGGATTACGAAAAAAATCTAATTGTCAATTTAGAATAAGGAACTATTCAAGTGTTTTAGTGAACTCACAATGAAACCTTTTATCTCATAATTATAAAACACCACCTTTCCTTGTAAACTATTAAACTCTTTAATTAAGTCATTTTATTTTTAAAACTGTTTTCAAAACCACCCCTCTTATAGTAATTTTTATTAAAAATACACACTCAAAACCTATCAACGCTCCTTGAGAGACAACCTAGGGTTTTCCCTAGACTACAAAATCTTCTTTAAATCACTATCAATTTTATGTTTCAAGACAACTCGATCAATGGATGATATGTGGCCATGATTTTTTGGTGGTGAGGTGGTGGTTGTTTGGATATGCTTTTGGGGCGGCAAGGTGGTGGTTGTTTAGATTTAATTTTGTGCTGGTGAGGTGGTGGTTGTTTGGATGTGATTTTGGGGTGGCGAGGAGGTGGTATGACAGGTATGATGAGCTACTTGTGATGCATGGTGGAATTGTTATAGATGCCCCAATAGTGATCAAATAGCTTGTTTAATAATGATTGAAATAGACAGGGTTTGGTATGGTTGATGGGATGAAATTTTTTAAATGAACAAATAAATTATGGGCTATGTGGTTATATGTGGTTGGTTCTTAATAATGAAACAAATGGTCTAGATAGAAGAATTAGCTGGAAATGTGAAATATGGATTGTGGCTTGTGTAGTGTTATGCATTTAGAAATAGTAGTGAAAGTGGTGATGCTGTGATTTGGTTTGTGTTTGGTTGTGAATCCATAGGTTGGGATTGTGTTTGAACATATGTATATACTTTTATATTCCTTGTGATTTCTATACACACCCCACCCATATCGATCACTATATGCTGACACTTTAGTAGTCATGCGAAGGGTGTTTTTACCAACATCTTGGTGAGGAGGGTTGATGGATGGATACCCATTCTTTACATATCTCTCTTATAGGTGAGTAGATATTCATAGGATGTGATGTAATGAAGTTTTTTAGGGCACTAGGTGATGGACCAGGTGTCTTCAGGTGATATATGATAGCCCAGGTGTTTTCAAGCGATATATTATGTGACCGTGCTATGGGGCGGTGTCCCAAGTGTTTTTGGGTGAGATGCGATGCGACCATGCTATGGGGTGTCTTATGGTGGGGGTTATGAATCATAGGAGGATTTAAAAAGGTTAATTTCCTTCATTTTTATGATACCCTAGTACTCTGGTTATGGTTTTAATGTGATGGACCATGTGTTGTTTTGGTGAAATGTGATGTGACCATGCTGTGGGGTGGTGGCCTAGGTGTTTTCAGGCACGATGTTATATGACTGTGCTATGGGCTGATGGTATATCTTATTCATAAGATATGGGAGGACCCATATGTATTAATTTGGCATGTGATAGTGTAAAATTAGTGGGAAAGTGGTGTGAGGTACCCTTTATCAATACACTTCTTCTTATCTTACTATACTTGGATAGCATTATTTGGTGAGCATGCCTTGTTGAAGTTGGGTATAGTTAGTATACCTATATAGGTGCAGTTTGATTCTGCTATTTTATCATGGGTAAATTAGTATGCTTCTTTCACATGTTCATAAGATACTTTGGTTTCCCTACTGAGTATACTTGTATGCTCACCCTACGTATGAAAACCGATTTTCAGGTTTTTAGGAGGACTATGTAGACTATGTTGTATATTACTATCTCAGATCTTTGGATAGTTTCTGTGTCATTACTTTAGCTTTACTTTTTGGTATTTAATTTTTGAGAATTATCTATATCAGTTTTATTTATACATGCATTGTGGGATAATTTTGATTTATTTTTATATTAAGTCATGTATTTTCTTGTGGATTATTTATCTTATTTCCTGATCCCATTTTATTATAGAGGGTAATTACTCCTATATCATGATATTTTTATTCCCTCGTTGCTACTCACCAACCTAGGGCTAATGAAGGTGGGACTCAGGGGTCATTATCCCTCTCCCCTCATTACGGTATCTTTGACGGGAGGGGGTTATGAAAAAAATATGTGGGGGAGATAGATCATCAATCATTTATTATCACACCCAAATTTTTATTTTGGACCTATCTTCCAGTTTATCTTTTGGCCTTGGGGTTTTATCTCAAGTTTTTGGTGTGAAGAGTTTGAATTTTGAATTTTGGGGTGTTTTTCTCATGGTGAATAGTTAGAGAAAACCATGCAACCTTACCTAGGAAACCATGAAATCATTATAGTGCTTCTAGTTGAGGGCACATGACCCACACACAGTTAGTAAAACCATGCTTAAAGCATATGGGAAGACTCTGTCTCGAGATAGAACCATTTCACATGGTTGGCGCACAGTTTGTAAACCGTCCATCCAAACCATTCAAGTGCCCAAGTGTGTCCAGTAAGGGGCACAAAATTGGCACATGGTTTGGTAAACCATGTGACCAAACTGTGTGAGCTTCCCAGAACTTGAAAATTTTGAATTTCCTAAACCACCCTCTCAGGTTTTTTAAGAAAAAACACCCATTATCTCCTCTACCTGGTTCATTAATCCTTATGGGTTCTTCCCCCTTCTTCTCCAAGCCTTCCCTTCTCTTTTATGACATATCTAAGGTGATTATTCAAGTTTGGGAATAAATCTCTCAAGGTAATCTTCTCTCCTCTTCTCTCTCTTTATTCTTATTCTATTTTCTCTTGAGTTTCTATTCTTCCATGGTCTCTTGGACCTAGAGTTCATGTTCCCTTTGATTTATGTTGGGGTTTTTCTTATTTAAGGTATCTATTTATTGATCTTGGATATTAGATCCTTTATGAGGTGGTTTCAGGTGTGCTTTGTTGAAGCATCATGAGATTGATGTAGGTTTCCCATTTCACTTGACTTTATAATTTAAGAATCATTGGTTTCATGATTTTTTCACCTTCCTTATATATTAAATGTTGATGTGTGATATTTTGATAATTTTTTTGGTGTGAAAAGTGGTGATTTATCCCTTTCTTTGTGATGAATGAAACTATTTTATTAAATACTGCACACCAAGTGTTCAATGAAATGCCCAATTGGATTTTGCGAATGATTTGTGATATATAAGGCATGAATTTGGATTTTAGAATATATTTATGACATGTGAAGTGATTAACTGGGTTCCTTGAATGGGTTTTCAAATTGGTTTGATATCTAAAAGAACTGTTTACTTGGATTTTGAAAATGGTTTGGCACATGATGGAGATTAATGGCCCATTTGGAATTTTAAATGAAAGTGTCTTGGTTGATGAATGTGGTGTGGGTATTTAAAATGAAATTATTTTATAAATTATTGTGGAATGAAAAGTGGTATGTTTTCACCTTTATGTAATTATGGTTTTTGGTTTATTAATAAATGATGGTTTTTGTGAAAAAGAGGTTGAGGCCTGTTTGGAAAATTTGTGAAAATGGTGAAAGTGTTTAGCATAAAAACTCTCCTTGGATAATTCCCTTACCAAGTTTATTTTTAAATGGGTGGTATGTCATTGATGTGGAATCCTCATGACCCATTACTTATTGAGAAAATGGGAGATCCTCAGAGTGGTCTCTTTCATGATCTATGTGTGTAAGGAAAGAGATTAATCCTTATGGTGAATTGGGTGATGCCTGTTGTATAAATTATTTTATATGTGTATCTGATTGGATTCCTGGTTGGAATCGGTTGGATGAACCTCTTCTATACTCTTGAAATGGAGAACCTAGAATATAAATTTATTTTTCTATGAACGATTCTGCACTATTTATGTTATGCACTAGCTAGTGTCCCATAACATGAAGATATATTGAGTTTTATTGCTATGGGATAGTACCCCTTGGTCTATATCATGTGGGGTGTGTATGAAAATGTTGGGAATATTTGATGTAATCGAGTGAGGCATGATTTCCAAGACAAGTCAACATGTATTAGTATGTTCTAAATTATTCAAGAGATCATAGGTTCATCCATGTCTATCAGCACTTAGTTGTTATGAAGAATGATTGAGATACATGATTGGTTGGTTACTCTTGTGTACTTATTTACATTTCCCTTTTTATGTGATCATCATGATGTTACTTTTTATGGTGTATCTATTTGGAAGGTTATGGGTTGGATTTAAAAGGCTCATCGAAAATGTTTTCTATTAGAAAATTTTTATACTATCTTGTTCCAGTTTTGAAATAAAAACACCACTTTCCTCCTTGAAAATGAAAATGGTTTCTTTTTGTAAAAAGGATCTTGTTTTTGGGAATTAGAAAGGGAAATGGACCATGATTTGTTTTGAAAGTGGAAGATATGCTGAAAATATTAATTTTATATATTTTATTTCAAACTTGACGTTGACATTTTTTTTATTTTAAAGGAAGTGCATTGGGAATAGATTGTTCGGGAATGCCTACTGAGCTTTAATACTCATACCTATAGTTTTTTTTTAATTTTTAGAATTTGGTGTAGGTTTCATATTGAGTTATATCTAAATGGGTGATGGTTGGTTTGGGTATCAGAGAGTAATCCTTGGGGTCACATGGAGATGTTGTGTTCATTAAGTTCTGTTGGAGTTTGTTGTATTTTTTAGATTCTTGTAAAAAAGATGTTTAGTTTGGTTTCATTTATATATAATTGGTATTATCTATTTATATTTCCAATTTTCATTTTATTCATTTATTATTAGGATAAATAGTTCCCTTGGTTTAGTTTGTTGATGTCTGACACTAGTTTCTAGCCTGTGGGGATTGGGAACAACCTTCGGGCCTTGCCACCGATCGACTCGGGTGACTGATTGAGGGTTGACCTGGGATGGTTTATGAAAAAATGGTATCAGAGAAGGCTGGTTCTTTAGGAGACCTATATTTTAGAGTTCCATTTATTATTTGGGATATAAAGGTAGATGGAGTTGAATATGGGAGCTTCATGTGAGAGTCTGAGGGAGTGTCTGGCCAACACTTTCTAGGTTGAACCATTATTTTCCATGATAATTCAGGTTTATTTTGGTTTCTTTGGTTCTTATTGTTTGTTTTATGCTTGGGATATGAAATGGGAGTTGGGATAGAGGTCTTTGTGAGATCTCAAGGCCTGAAAATCCATTTGGACCTAGGGAAATAGTCCTAGAATACTCTACGTGATGGTGGTGTGTTTGGAATATGGAAAATAACCATATGGTCAAGTCAACCCTTCTACACTAGTTCCCTCTTGTGAGTTATTTTAAATCTTCTTTGATTCTAATTTTTTTGAGAACCCTTGCCTTGGGATTGTGAAAACTGGATTTTTAAACGGTAATGGTTTATTTTTGGGAAGATGGAAAATGAATTTTCAAAATCATTTGGAAAGAAGTATTAAATAGTGTATTTTTATAAAATTCTTTTTTGTTTAAACTAGGAGTGATTTTCCGAGATTGATTTTTTTATGATAAAAAATTGGGGATTATCAGAATTGGTTGTTTAGATAGCAGAAATTTATTTTCAAAAGGGTTTTGGAAACTTGTTTTATATAAGAAGAAATGGGTTTTTAACCACACAATTTTGGATGTAATGAGGCTTTTTAAGTTGTTGAAAATGTTTTGAATGAGATTAATTGGATCTTTGGATGGAATCCATAGGATTTTATTTTGAGAAAAGATGAAAATGAACTGAGATGTAGAATTTGAAAATGTTTTTTGACTTGGTAGTTACTGTTATTTTTAAAAGTTTAATGGATTTTTAAATGGAAGTGGATTGAAAATGTGAAAGTGTGGGTTGATTGTTTTGTTTTTTTAAAGTGGGAATGTTTTATTTTGAACTTTGGTATTTCCTTAGGAACTCACATGCACTAGTATATGTGTAAAGGGAATGGATAATGATGTGGGTGGATGAGTTCCTGGTATGGAGTTGATTTGTGCCTAGGGTGGCATGGGAATGTGCATGTGAGTGAAACCCTAAGGAATAACATCAGTGAGTGTTCAACACACCAAGTTTTTTTTAATTTGGAAAAAGTTTTAAAGAGGAAATTTGTGATGATTTAATTGACGATGGATGCATAGATATTTTTCTTGTGATTTGGGAAGTGTTGCTTTTGCAGTGTTTTGACTTTGACAACCCTTTTTGATAAGATAGTTTTGATTTATCTATTTGTTTTCTTATTGCTTAGTGTTTCCCCAACATATATTTGATGGATATTAGAAGTGAAACCGTGGGTGGTTCACTATTGGGGAACCCTCCAGTTGATCTATCTATAGATTTTGTTCTTGAGTTTCAAAAGTTAAATCCACCTCTATTTTATGGTCAAGAGGATCCTCTTGAAGCGGAATAGTGGATGCAGAATATTGAAAGAAAATTTAGATCCCATGAGTTTTCTGAGTTGTTAAAGGTTACTTTTTATACACTTATGCTTGAAGGACTGACCTTAAAGTGGTGGAAGTTAGTCTCTTGAAACAATCCTTTAAAAGATCTTACTTGGGAGTTATTTAAGGGTTTATTTATCCATCAGTATTTCTATGAGATATTAAAGGAGAGGAAGGGAATAGAGATGTACTATTTGTAGAAAGGTGATGGTTCAATGTTGGATTACTTCCGTCATTTCATGGATCTTATTCCTTACCTTACGGAGTATTTTGTGGATGATTCTTTGAAAGCTAAATGCTTTGAGTTTGGGCTTCATCCTGACCTATATTCAAAGGTTCCATAGGTCAATCTAACCTATTTTGCTGATGTGATAAGGAAGGATATATGTGTTGAAGCTATGATAGTGGGAGTGCTTGAGGTAGTCTTACCTCGTTCAGTTCTTATAAGCAGTGAGGGGAATTACAAAAAGGAAGCGGGGAAGTATCATGAAGTTATTGGTGCTGGTCATGGAATTAAAAGGCCTAAAGATATTTCTTCAGGATATTTAGGGAGTGATATCCTAGTATATTATTAGTGTGGTAAGAAAAATCATTATAAGAAGTCATGTCCAAGTGCTTTGAAGACCTGTCATGCTTGTGGATGCCTAGGTTAGTTGAAACAGTTTTGTTGAGCTATTTCCAAGATGAATTTTGGAGCTAGATCAACCTCTTTGAATGGAACCCCATCCCTATTTTAGGAGTAGGGTGTTGTTTTCATTTTGTTTAAAGTCTCTTTCTGATATATTGGTCCTTTAGGTTGTACAAGTTGTGCCCAATGGTGTTCCCTTTTGTTTGAAATGTAAGGGGATGTTGTGGATCTTTTTATAACCCTTGTTTTAACAAAAGTGTGTTTTTATTTTGAAAATTCAAAATATTATATTCTAAATGGTGGTGTGTTCAGCATGTGCATCTTATAAGTCCCTATTTGGATGAAGGTTCTTTGTTGAAATAGATCAGGTCTTGTGGCATGTTGTGATTTTCTAGTTATTTTGGGGGTGTTGTGTGGTTTCTTGTGGCACCAAAGGAAGGAGTTCTTGTTGGGGACTAATAACTCCTAGATACAGTGCATTATATGCTTTAAACATTAGGGTTTTATCCATGGGTTTCATAGTGAAGATTTTTATACAGTTAGAAAATCGTCAGGGGTGTGGGGAACTCTAGTTCAGCTCTTATCTCCATTGTTGGGGTGATAAAATTTAAGAATTATTATTTTATTTTTATATATTGTGTAAAGTTCCTCATTCTAGGTCAGTTGTGTTTTTATTTTCCATTTGGTTTGGAGTTACTTTGTTAGGGCCCCTTGTGGTGGGGTTTTTTAGTTCGTGTGGAGAGTTCATTGGTTGGTTTAATCCAGTCAATTATTAATGGTGGGGTGACCCACCATGGGCCACATTGAGTTTTCCTCTAGGAATAAATCAGTCTTAGTTTGTTTCAAATAGTGGGGAGTTTGTTCCGGCCTCCCAAGTTGAGGATGTTGTCTATTTTTCATTCCAGTGGTGTTTGATATGTTACTGGTTTGAGTGGATGGATCATGTGGTTGTGGGAATCATTAGTATTTGATCTTTCAACTAGAAAATGTTGTGGATTTATGGGGGAAAAAATCATTTTGGTGGGGAGAATTGTCACACCTAGATATTTATTTTGAACATTTATTGAAGTTTATATTTTGGACTTGGGTTTCTCTCTTGAGTTTCAGGTGAGACAGGTATAAATTTTGAGTTTTGGGGTGTTTTTCACTTAGCTCATAGTTAGTGAATGGTTATATAATACCGTATGACCTTGAAAAAGAAACTGTTTAATCCTTGGAGTGCTTGTGATTAAGGGTGCATGGTCCACAAACGGTTAGTCAAACCATGATTAAAACGTGTAAGAAGCCTCTATTTATGGATAGAACCATTTATCATGGTTAGCGCACGATTTTTAAACCATGTAGGTGATCAGGTGTGTTTAGTAATGGGCGCATGGTTGGCGCATGGATTGGTAAATCGTGCGGCCAAACCATGCGAGCTGCCCATAACTTGAAAATTTTGAAATTCCTAAACAATCCTCTTAGGAGTTTTAACTCAAAACACCCATTTTCTCATATCCCTAATTCGTGCTTCCCTAGGGGTGCTTACCCATTATTATTCAATCCACCCCTCCTTCCATAGTATATATAAGGTGATTCTTCAAGTTTTGGGATAAATATATCAAGGTAATATCCTCTCTTCTTATCCCTCTTCATTCTTCTTCCATTTTCTCTTGAGTTTCTCTTATCCCATGGTCTCTTGAACATAGGCTGTATATTTCCCCTTAATTTATATTGGTGTGGGGGGGGGGGGTTCTTGTTTAAGGTTTCTCTTGGTCGATCTTGTATCATGGATTCTTCTTGTCGTGGTTTCAAGTATGCATTATTCAAGCACTATGAGATTGTGGTAGGGTTCCCTTTGAACTTTCCTTTTTAATTTAAGAATCACTGGTTTAATTATTTTCACACCTTACTTATATATTAAATATTTATGTTTGATCTTTGGATAATTTTTTTGGTGTGAAAATTTGTGATTTCTCGGTTACTTTGTGATGAATGGAACTATTTTATTAAATATTGCACACCAAGTTTCGATGAAATGCCCAGTTGGATTTTGTGAATGATTTGTGATATCTAAGGCATGGATTTGGATTTTTGAATTTATTTTTGACACGTGAAGTGAATAATTGGGTTCCTTGAATGGGTTTTAAAAGTTATTTTAGATTAAAAAGTAGCGTGTACTTGGATTTTGAAAATGGTTTGGCATGTGATGGTGATGAATGGCCTGTTTGGAATTTTTAATTAATATGGATCGATTGATGAATGTGGTGTGGGGTTTTCAAATGAAATTGTTTTATAAATTATTTTGAAATGAAAATCAGTGTGTTTCCACCATTTTATAAATGTGGTTTTAGTTCTTTAATAAATGATGGTTTTTGTGAAAAGCGATTGAGGCCCATCTGGAATTTTTTTGAAAATGGTGAATGTGTTTAGCATGAAAAATATCATTGTATAATTCTATTTCCAAGTTTCTTTTTAAATTAGTGAGATGTAAACACTGTGGAATCCTCATGAACCATTAATTATTGTGGAAATGGGAGATCTTTAGTGTGGAATCCTTTATGATCTATGTGTGTAAGGCAAGAGATTAATTTTTTGGGTGACTCAGGTGATGCCTGTTGTGTAAATTATTATATATGTGTATGTGATTGGATGATCAGTTGGTATGAGTTGGATCAACATCTTCTATAATCTTTACATGGAGAATTTGGAATATCTATTGAATTTTATGAGAATAATTTCTTACCTATTTAGGATATGCACTAACTAGTGGACGATAACATGAGGATATATTGAGTTTTTTTACTATGGGATAGTGCCCCTCTGTTTGTACCATGTGGGGTGTGTCTAAGATATTTGATTTCATCGAGTGAGGTATTCTTTCTGGGATGAGTCAAAATGTATTAGTATATTCTGGAATATTCATGAGCTCCTAGGTTTATCCATTTCTATCAGCGCTTAATTATTACGAAGGATGATTGATATGCATGATTGGTTGGTTACTCTTGTGTTCTTATTTCCATTTCTCTTATTATTATGATCATCATGATTTTCTTTTGGGTGGTGTATCTCTTTTGCAAGTTATGGGTTAGATTTAAAAGTCTCATGGAAAATATTTTCTCTTAGAAATGTTTTCCACTCTCTTGTTCTATTTTAGAAATGAAAACATCAATTTACTCCTTGAAAATGTAAATGATTTATTCTTGGAAAAAGGATCTTGGTTTTGGAAATGAGAAAGGAAAATGGACCATTATTTGTTTTCAAAGTGGATAATATGAGGAAAATACTACTTATATATATTTTATTTCAAACTTGAAGTTGATGTTTATTTATTTTAAAGGAAGTGCATTGGGAATAGATTGTTCGGGAATGCCTACTAATTTTAATAATCACACATATAGTTCTTTCTTGTTTTTAGCCTTTGGTGTAGTTTTTAGTTTGAGTTCAATCACCGTGGGTGATGGTTGGTTTGGGTATCAGAGAGTGACCCTCGGGGTCACATGGAGATATTGTGTTCATCATGTTCAATTGGAGTTTTTTATATTTTTTAGATTATTGTAAAAAATATGTCTAGTTTGATTTCATTTATATATAATTGGGATGCTCTAATTATCTTTTTGATTTTAAATTTATTCATTTATTATTGGGAGAAATCATTCCCTTGGTTTACTTTGTTTATTCCCAGCACTAGTTTCCAGCCTGTGGGGATTGGGAATGCCCTTCAGGCCTTTCCACAAATTGGCTCGGGTGACTGGTTGATGGTTGACATGGGTTGGTTTGTGACATTTATTATAGATTCACAAAGGATATTATCATGGGATTTACTTTAGGTTACTCTTTCTATATCACCCTTGATACTCTTATGCTTATTTTTCCATTGAATTATGAAATTTTTATGTGACTTGATTTAGTAGGTTCTTGAGTTCACACATACTAAGTATTTTCTCATATTTTTCTTCCCACACTCATGGAATGAATTATTGGTCAGTATGGATGTTATCGAGTGATTATTTGAACATATATTTTATGTCATCAACAATTTATAAATAGGAATGATAATGAAACTCCATTATAAAATAAATGTACAACACTTTATTCTCAACCCAATAAATAGAAAAATAAAGAAAGAAAATAAGAGAAAAAACAGAAAACCAAGAAAAAAATGGAAATAAGAAAATAATTACAATTGTGATTAAATATATAAATACTCATCTCATCTTCTTAATTATGCCATACATTTTTATATTTAGTTCATTGTGAAGGGCTATCTAGGTAGAATTTATAATCCCATATACAGTAGAAAGATTACCACAACTTTGTCTCTGAATGAGTTAGACTATAATTACTTACTATTCAAGAACTTATAATTGTTCTGTTTGTATTTATATGTTTTGAAACTATGAAATAATTTAGAATATTTTTTTGGTTTTTGGAAATTAAAATAAAGTGAATCAGAAAACATACTAAGAGTTAGCAAGAAATAAAGAGTCTTATGGTGAATTCCAATGGGTTAAATCATCATATACATTTCTTATAAATCATTTAATTCAATGAGTAGACTCAATTTAATTTATATACTCATACTCAACTATTTACTCATGTATGAAATTATTAATCTTCTCAATTATCTTTGAATAGACCAACTATCCCATTTGTTCCCCTTAGTGAGTGGCCTAGATCACTCCTCAATTGAGTGAATAAACCTTATCACTGACCTAAAAGTAACCACTTATCATTAATCCATTGAAACCACACTACTCTAATCATATGAATTGTTATTAGATTAGAGGGAGGATTATATCTAATTACCCTAACCTTTATAAATGGAATTCCCACTTTTTGAATGAATAAATTCATTATTAAGTAATGAAGTTATATAAAACACATGCACTACTGTGGTTATTTTGGAACTTTATATCCTACTAAATTTAAAATTCCATTAAGAATCATAACCATTGATAATATATATATATTGAACAATGATCAGATTAGCAGTATATATAAAGGGTTATAATAAATTTCAATTGACACAGACGGAAGAAGCGATGACCTCGACCAGTTGGATCGTACCCTATAAAGTGAATTTATCTAAGATTTTGAGGGAGATAACATCAATAGGATTTTACCCTAACCAATAAAAAGAAGATATTATATAACTAAATCATGAAAGAAACCATTTATTGGATAATTTTATGCTCATCGAGTTCATGGCCCAAACTATGTTCACTGAACCACCCCTTGAAAATATCACCACAACACAACTTAACCTTAGGACCTTCACTGGTGGAATAAAGGTCCATGTATCTTGACCCTAACAATATGAATTTTTATATTTTTATTTAATAAATTAATTATTATATTTATCCCTTTTAAATATTAATTTTTAAATCATTTGATAACGATTTTGATAAAAAATAGATTTTAATACGACAAAGCTCGAATGGTATTTTTGGAAAATATATTGTTTTAATCAAGACACTCCTTTTGATGAATTCATGAATTATTGAAATAAATTATATTCAAAAAATATTATTATTAAATAATATTTATTAAATATAAATGATAATTAAAATTTACAAATTCATAAATATTTTTTATAAATATCAAAAAACTGTTATTGTAAAAAACTATTATTTTTCAAAAAATACAAATTTTTGATTTAAATGTATAAATTCTCATACATAGATAAATATTTGGATAAAATAAATATTATTTTTAAAATCATAATTTCAAAATTATCGAACAACTATTTTTTTTCATAATTTTTTGAGACAATTGATTTTTTGGGTGAAAATTAAATATGGTATAAATATACAGTTTGTATTATAATATCATAATGAAACAAAAGTGATTTAATATATGACATAAAATGTATCCATGACCAAATACATATTTGCCTTTTAAAATAATGTGTTTTTTAGTTTTTCTTATTAATTTTATAAATCCTTAACGAATCCTTCAAAATCTATATTATATTATAATGTTTTAAAATCAATTCTTTATAATAAATGACTCAATTCCAAATCACCATGGGTATTATTTTAATGAAATAAGTTATTAAACATCTAAAATAATAAAAACCACTCTAAATTTGTAGAAACCATGAAAAAAAACCATGATATGTTTCATGGTTTTGATCACTTTATCATATAGAGTCCAAAACCTAAATTTGGAAATTAATGAACAATTCTTCTATATTTTTCTATATAAACCCACCCAAACTCCCATTAATATTCACTAAAAACTCTTATATTGTTAAATATTAATTTTATTACCTCTATATATCCATAATAAGGTTCCCAAAATCTCTCAAGGAGCACTTTCCATGATTTTAGATGCACCCTCTCAAGGTAAGGGATCCCCTCCTCTTTATTTAAGCACCACCATTATATTATGACTTTTTTACACTTTTTAAAGTTAGGATATGTTTTTATACATACATATTACTATAATTATGATCCCCATGTAATTATATACCCTTTTCACTCTCATTCACCCCTTTGATAAACCTTTATGTACACCTGTTATCCTGCTGAAATTATCCTACAATTTTCCCTGACAAACACTTGTGTAGTGAATACCCATCTCCATTTCTAATCAAGGGTATTCACCTAGTTGTACATATAATTCATTTATTTGGAAATTAAATTTATTTAAACCATAATACTTAATCATTGGGTTGAAATTTATGAAATACAACCTTATTTAGTATGGTCAATGTGGCACACTTATGCATGTACGTGATATGAAAGTGATGGGTGGGCCCAAAATTATATATCCCATTCAATGCATTGGGTAATGTTTTAATCTCATGAAATTACATGTATAGTGCATGGGATGTTATCCTAATAATAGTATGTTATGTTTTCTTGGTGATTATCCTTGGATAATTTTTATGATGTCATGTTTTATGTTGTTTCCACATTCTCATGTTTCCTTTATGCTATCATGTTATATATCATGCCTTATTGTTCAAGATTGTAATTATCACCCCTCTTATGTTACCTTGATATTAATATTTTCTTATATATAATATTTTACCTTATTCTATGATTTTTTTATCCCCTTATTGGGATTTATATCTCCCCCCTTTCTTATGTATGTCGTCAGTTTATTCTGTGTAGTTTTTAAAGAACGATGAAATTTTAGGATAAGGTAAAGAAGTTTTGAATACTTATGTTGTATTTATGTTTAAAGTTGATATGATATATACCTAATTTCCAAAATACACTAGGCTTCCTAATATTATGGGAATTTATCATGTGTACCATTATGAAATAAATAATAAAATAATGTGTAATAAAGATACGGGTTGTCATAGTTGGAATCAGAGGAAAGTCTAGTTATTTTTGGGATTTGGATGAGAACAATTTATAAAAATACTTAAGGATAATAATAAACATAAGAAAACATACCTAAATTTTGGTAAATTACATATTAAGTGGGTTTCAAGAAAATAAATCCCTATAAGGATACTAAAAGTGTATGTGTCTTTGGCACAAAGGTACCTAGGAGTAATAACCCCAAAATGGGCACATTGAGCTAGTCTCGATCCTCACCCAGTGCATGACACAAGGCCTTTATGAAAACCTAGTTTGACACTCATGGGTGATATACTTTAGTAAATTAAATTTTTTTTAGGAACCACTATGAAGAGAAAAAAATTTCCATAATATTTTATATTGGGAAATAGATCATGGATAACTTATATTGAAACTTAGAAATTCATAGTTTAATAAATATATGTAATTTATGAGTTTACCCTTACAAGTTCATAGTTTAAATTTTATATGTTTAATAGATTTAAAATTCATATATCTATGTCTATTTTGGATGTAGTAAATTATTAAAACCAGAATCATGTAGTAAAAATTAGGATTATCATACATGGTTCTACACATTATTTTATATCACGTAAGTTTAGTAGAACTATTAAAAAACTACCTCAAAACATGGAAGGCGAATTATCAATAAATATGTAAAATTATTCAATTATTTCATCCCAAGTATATAACTCACCCCTATCTATATTTTGAGGCTGAATTTTCTAGAAAACATTATGATACTCTACTAAGTGTAATTTTATGCAATTCTAGGTATGGATTGAATTTCCATATATAGTTCCAACATAAATTTATAAGAGAAGGAAATCACCCTCCGTATCATGAATTGATACCCAATTTTATACAAATTAAAGGTGGAGGATGAATATTATTTGGTTCCATCATATCAAGCAAGGATATTATTTCGTTGTGAGAAATAATATATATCTTAAATGATTAATACTAAAGAAAAGATCATCATTGATGACATTCCAATTATAAGGGAATTTGCTAACATGTTTTTCAAAGAATTTCCTAGTCTTACTTATATTCATGAGGTTGAGTTATTACTTGATCTCATACTTGGATATTTTTTAATATCTAAGAGTCCATATAGAATGGCTGTTTTTGAACTTGAGGAGATAAAGAAACAATTATAAGAGAATCTGGATAAAGGGTTTATATGCCCAAGTGTTTCACTATGTGATGCAATGGTCATATTATTTTTTAAAGGTTGGGGACGAAGCCTCATTTTATTATTAAAGAAAAGAAAATTCCTCTTTAAACTGGGTAGAGGGAGACCCATTACATAGCCCAAAGGCCCAATGGGTATATATCCCATTACATGGACCATAGGCCCAATTTTTTTTGACCTAAGTCCCATTCTATGAATAATACTGCTACGATACCATCCTTATATAGTACCACACAATACCCTCCACTTAAA
The DNA here is from genome assembly GCA_963277665.1 of Viscum album. Taxonomy (NCBI): domain Eukaryota; kingdom Viridiplantae; phylum Streptophyta; class Magnoliopsida; order Santalales; family Viscaceae; genus Viscum; species Viscum album. The sequence continues at coordinate 1,046,091,910 of OY728155.1, read as the reverse complement.
CAGTGTCTTTCCGCTGCTATAGTGACTTTACGCCGCTACATTTACCACCATTTCTATAGTACCACCGCTGATACAGTACTACTACAGTACTTCTACAATACTACTATAGTACCTAAGCCCAATGGGTTTTGAACCCCCATTTTTCATGTAGGATTACAGGGAGCTTACCACTAAGCAAAACCCCAACTACCAAAACATGTGTAAGGTTAATGCTCGATTCCCACTAGGGGGCTCCGCCATGCCCAAAGTATGCCACACATTCACCAAATAGGAAAATGACTTTGAATTTATTTGTGCATAATATGCACAGAGTCCGAGTTTAGCGGGACACGAGCCTGGGCCAGTTCCCATAGAGAGCGAGGGGTACAACTAGCGGGTACCACTCGGCTAACACCCCATGGGTGCGATGGTCCTATTCATTAAGAAGAAGTATATATCAATGTACCTCTTCATTAATTATCACGAGCTCAATAAGATCATGATAAAGAACAAGTATCCTCTACCAAGGATTGATGACTTGTTTAATCATCTATGTGGAGCCCAAAATTTATGTAATGCAAATCTTTGTTCAGGATATTACCAAGTAAAGGTGAAGAAGAAGGATATCCCCAAGTCTACTTTTTGTACAAGGTATTCAAACCATGAGTTCATAGTGATTCCATTTATACTCACTAATTCTCCAGTTATCTTCATAGACTTGATGAATAGAGTATTTAGGGATTTCCTTGACAAATTGTTGGTAGACATTATAGATGATATTATTATTACTCCAAAATCAAGGGGAACATTAAGAGTATTTAAATAATTTACTAAATACCCTGTAGAAAAAAATTTATATAAAAAACATAGTAAATGTAAATTTTTTAGAGATATTAAATTTATTGGTGAATGTTTTCACCAACAAATAGATATATATGGATCCATAAAAAATAGAGGCAATTTAAGGATGGACAAGAGAAACATATGTGATAAAAAAACATAGTTTCCTTAGATTATCTGGGTACTATGATTTATTTGTGAGAAACTTCTCATGATTTTCCACACAACTAACCATGATAACTCAGAGGGGATTCAAGTTTGGATAGACTAATGAATGTTCAGAAATATTTAAATTGTTGAATAAGATGCTAATCACTACACCTATACTCACATTACCCACAAGTGGGGAAGGATTTTTGATCTATAGTGATGCATCCAAAAATGGATTGGGTTTTGTACTCATGAAATATAAAAAATTGATATCCTATTACTCCCTCCAATTAAATATTCATGAGTAGAACTACCCAACACATGATCTATAATTGGTAGAAGTGATCTCCTCATTGAAGATTTGGTGACATTATCTCTATGGGGAGAAGTGTAAAATATGTATTGACCATAAAATCCTCAAGTATATATTCAAACAAAAGGATCTTAATATGCACTAATGGAGGTAGTTAGAGCTGATGAAGGATTATGATTTTTCAATCCATTACCATCCTGAAGAAGAAAACAAAGTGGTAGATTCTTTGAGTATAAATGTTCCCACAACTCTATCCATGTTGAGGATTAGAAGGGATCTAATCATCTTTGATATAAAAAGGATGGATATGAGAATAATAATAAAAGGATATTCATATTAAATTTATCAAATAAATTCTTAACCATATATTCTTGAGTGGATGAATTAGGTCCATCAAGATGATGGGTTTATATAGAATAAGGTAGAAAATATTCTAAAGATCAACTTTGTTGAAGATGGATTTATAAGGTTTGTAACCTTGATATGTGTCCCATAAAAACCATAACAAAATAGAGAACATCTAGATTATGCATATAACCCATCCTTCTATATACATCTAGGAGAATATATATATATATATATATATATATATATATATATATATATATTTGAAGAAAAACTTCTGGTGGTATAACATGAATAGATAAATTTTAGAGTTTGTATCTAGATGCTTGGTATGTAAACATGTCAAGGCAGAATGAAAAATGTCTATGTGTATTATAAAACCATTTCCTATACCATTATGTAAATGGGAAAAAATTACCATGGATTTAATCGTAGGACTAGTAAGGATAACTAAATCTAATAATTCTATCTGGGAGGTATTCAATCACTTTACAAAGTTGACACATTTCATTACTATCTAGGAATATTTCTCTCTAGGTCAACTTAAGAAGATATATATAAGAGAATGGTAAGCCTGCATGAAGTTCCAATCTTTATTGGATATAATCAAGATCTGAGATTTACCTTGTAGTTTTAGATAAGACTTCAACAATAGTTTAATACAAAATTGAAATTCAACAGTACTTATCAACCTCAGATAGATTTTCAATCTGAAAGGACCATTAAAACTCTAGAGGATATTCTGAGATCATGTTCAATGTATTTCTAAGGATGTTGGGACTATCACCTTCTCATAGTAGAGTTCTCATAAAATAAAAGTTTCCAATCTAGAATTCAAATGGAACCTTATGAGGATTTGTATGAGAATAGGTGTTAGAATCTGGCATGTTGGGATGATGTTAGAGAGAGTAAGCTGAGGAGACTTGATCTTATCCAAGAAATGATATAGAAGGTTAAAACAATTCAGCATCATATGAAATCCACACAAAGTCAACAAAAAATATATACATACAATCATAAATGAAATATAATGTTTGATGTCTGAGATAAAGTATTCCTTAATATATTACCATGGAATAAATTCATGAGGTTTAGTAAGAAGGGAAATCTTAGTCCTAGATAAATATGCCCCTTTGATATCCTTGATCGCATCAGAGCGACAACTTATCAACTAACACTTACACCTAACCTATATCAATTTCATGATGTGTTACATATATACCTATTGAAAAAGTACATACCAGACCCCTTACATGTACTGAATCCGAAGGTGGTACCATTGGATAGTGATATTTTATATGGGGAGCTGTCAGTGAAGATCTTAGATTGTAGAGACAAGGTTCAAGAAAAGAAGAAAACTCACCTGGTCAAAGTGTTACAGTGGAATCAAAATTTTGAGTAAGTGACATGAGAATTGGAAGAGGTGATGAAATAAAAGTACCCTCATCTATTTTAGTGTATGAAATGAAAATTTCAAGGGATAAATTTATGAAGGGGGAATAATTTAGTGACCTGAAAATTTATAAATAGAAATCTCTCTTTTTGAATGAATAAATGAATTATTAAGTAATGGAGTTATAAAAAACACGTGTACTACTATGTTTATTTTGGAATGTTATATCTTTTCATATTTAAAATACCTTTAAGAATAATAACCATTGATAATATATCCATTAAATAATGATCATATTAGTATATATATAAAGGTTCATGATAAAGTCCAATTGACACAGACAGAAGAAGCGATGTCCTCAACCAGTAGGATAATACCCTATGAAACCCATTTATCAGAAATCTTAAGGGAGATAACATCAATGATATTTTACCTTGTCAAATAAAAATATTAGATTCAATAAATAAATCATTATTGAAATTTTTTATGGGATTAGTTCAATCTCATTAATATCACGACCCAAACTATGTTCACCGAACCACCCCTTGAAAATCTCACCATTTCACACCTTACCCTTAGAGAATTCACTGGTGTAATAAATGGATATGTATTTAGAACCTAGAATTATGAATTTTTATATTTTTATTTAATAAAAAATGATTATATTTATCCCTTTTTAATATTACTTTTTAAATTATTAGATAATGAGTTTGATAAAAATTATATTTTAATATGAAAAAACTCAAATTGTTTTTGGAAAATATATAGTTTCAATCAAGTCACTCCCTTTAATTATTTCATGAATTTCTAAAATAAATAATATTTTAATAAAATATTATTATTAAATAATATTGATTAAATATAAATGATAATATAATTTTATGAAGTCAAAAATAATTTTTATAAGGGTAAGAAAATTGTTACTGTAAAAAACCATAATTTTTCAATAAATGTTATTTTTTTGATTAAAAATTAAAAATTATGATACTTAGAGAATTATTTTGATAAAATAAATATTATTTTTGAAATGATTACATCAAAATTATCCAACAATTAATTTTTTTCATAATTTTTAGAGATAATTGAATCTTTGGGTGAAAAATTAAATATGGTATAAACACATGATGTGTATTATGACATTGTAATGACCCAAAAGTGATGTAATATATTTCATAAAAGGTATCAAAAACAAAATAAATATTTACCCTTTAAAATAATGTGTTATTTTAGGTTATTTGATTAATTTTATAAATCCTTAATGAATCCTACAAAATCTATATTATATTTTAAGTTTATAAAATAAATTATTTATAAACATGACTCACTTCCAAATCACCATGAGTATTATTTTAATGAGATAAGTTATTAAAAATTTAAAATAATAATAAAAAAATTCCACTTTGGTAAAAACCATGGGAAAAAAGCATGATATGGTCCGTGTCTTTGATTACTTTATCATATAGAGTCCAAAACCTAAATTTGGAAATTAATAAATTCTTCTTTCTTTTTCAATATAATCCCACCCAAAATCCAATTAATATTCACTAAAAACTCTTATACCATGAAATTACTATTCTATTACCTCTATAGATCCCTCCCAAGGTGCCTCCAAGCCCTGAAGAATCTCCTACCAAGCTTTTATAATCACCATCTCAAGGTAATGGATCCTCACATTATCCTCTTTATTCAAGCATCACTTTTATATTATGACTTTTATTTTACAATTTTTCAAGTGGGGATATTTTTTTATACATACCTATTACTGTTATTATGATAAAAATTTAATGATATACCCCTTTATGTCTCATTAATCCATTCTATAAACCTTTATATACACTCACTATGTTGCCGAAATTATACTGTAATTTTCTATGAAAAACATTTGAGTAGTGAATACCTATCTACATTTCCACACAAGGGTATTCACCTACTTATAACTATAATTAATTTATTTGTTAACTATATTTATGTAACCCAAACTCTTTAACCATGGGGTTAAAATTGACGAAATCCATATTTATGTTGTATGATCTATGTGGCACACTTATGTATGTACATGATATGAAAGTGACAGGTGGGCCTAAAATTATACAGGTCTTCAATGAAATGGGTAATTTTTTAATCTCATGAGATATACACAAGATTTTATATTAAGAACAAAAATTTATATTCTCTCTGTGTTTATCCTCAACTTATGCTTATGATGTCATGTTTGTTACATCCTGACTTGGGAGGCACTGAAACGGTGCCCCAAGATGGTTGGTCACATGGGCTCAAGCACGCCTCCCTGTATGCCAGAGGCTATTGACTAGAAGTGAGGGTCTAATGATTTTATAGAGGAGATACTATATTCTCATGATCATATTAGTACAATGGTATAATAGATAATAAATAAATCAAAAAAATACAAAATTAGTATAAATAAAGGGCAGTGTTGCAGAATATAATGTTAATAAACTAATCAAGTGGCCCAAACCAAATATACAACCATGCATGCATGACTAGATGAGGATAACTAATGTATATTAGTAAACATACATTAGGAGATATAATATAATATATGAAATAAGAAAACAAAAAAATTCCCCAAGGGCCATCTCCATTAGAATCCTGAGATCTAGCTCAGTCCTGTGCTCTTAAATCATAGGTACAAGCATGACAACATAATCCAATGATCCTGATCTTGCAACAATTATATTATGTTCAATTACCCAAATGAAATGGTGGAGAAAATAAGGTGTGAGATATACTCATTAGGCAACCAAAAATTTTGTCTAAACATATCCAATCTATTAATATAAAATACATCAGTGTGTAGGTATAGCTAACAAAGAAAAAATAAAAAATAAAAAAATATAAACATACTGAGATCAGGTTCCTCAAGGACACCTAGTGACCATCCTACTTCAACCTAAGTCTTAATATCTCTAAACTAGGTTCAGACGCTATAGGTATGATATTTATATATAAATACTGGGTGTATCCACAAGGGAACATATATTGGCATATCAAAGGAGACAAATACAAACATGGAACAAAACCAAGCATGTTCATTGGCTTGGTGGATGCATCCTTAAATCTGATAAACTAGAATATCTTTGATCTTTAAATATGATAAACTAAGGTTCTTAATCAAAAGGTATCCAAGGACCGTACAAAGAGATTCATAAAAGTGAATCACAGTAATTGCACTAGGAGAAACATAATTACCCATCACCATAAGAGTCCATCCATAGTGATCTATAAAGAGAAATACCAAGTATCACTCTGAGTATAATATAAAGTTATAACAAACTGAGCCCATTCTAGGTATCTAATATAGGGTAAAATTTATCACTCATGGAATGGTATAACTATATTTCTATTGATCCCATTCAAGGTGACTCCCCTGGGAACCAGTAATGATCATGGGTAAGTAAGACATCCACCCGGTGATCCCATCTAAGTAATTCCATAAAGAATTCAGTTATCACTCCCAACATATTCATAAAATGAATAATCTATGAGACCATCCTTGGTATTATATAGAGAGAAACCCAATTATCACTCAAGGTTCTAAAAATTATTTTAATCATTTAAGTTCAAATACAAAAGAGGCCATATTCATAAATATTCCATCATAAATCATGCATACAAAAGAGGGTCATGCCCATTATTCATTTCAATTATAACAGTAAAGTCCATGAAGTTAAGCATTCCAATCATCATCTTTCTCATCTCATATTTATTATCCCCTTTTTTATTAGAGATTACAACACACCTCAAAGGTGATTTTATTATGAAAAAAGGGAAGGAAAATCAAACCATATCATTTGATATAATTTTTAAACCCATAAATTTGTGTTAATTAAACACACCTTAAGGTGATTATAAATAATGAAAGGTATTATAATTATAATAATTTAAAACATTACCTGATAAGGGTGACTAAATCACCTAGATGAATCATAGGTAATGGAATAAAATAAAAAAAATCCCATAGGGATGATTAGAGATGAGGAGAATAACCTCAAATGGTTTAATTCTAAAGCACAATGGATAATAAATTCAAGCACTTGGTTCTACATAATTAAAATTTATTTTTAAGAGGCATGACATAGAAATAACAGCACACAACACAATAGAGTAAATTATAAACATGCTAGAATTTAAGGGAAAAGTTATATACCACCTACCTTATACTTAGGATAGTCCACTCATCCAATATAGATATTTTATTTGAGCCAGTTAGAGAGAATTTGAAGAAACATACAAATGAACCTAAAATAAGAAAAATTATCTCACATAATTATTATTTGAAATATGTCAAAAGAAACTAAGAAAGGAGGAATGATAATTCATGGAATCCCTAATATGCTTCTAATGAGACTAATGAAAAGTGATTTTGATATCATATGAGGGAGATAGATCCATGCATAGGAGAGGAGGGGAGTAGGAGATCAAGAAATCCCCCCCTGCTATGAAGGTGGAGAGAATGGAAAAAGAGGGGAAACCCTTTAAATTAAGTAGGGGAAAAGTTATAAAATTACCCCTTTTTAAGAGCCACATGGTTTCGCTACATGGTTTAGCTAACCGTGCACCAATTGTGTGAGATTCACTTCCCAAATCCGTCTCTTTTGAAAAGGGGTTAATGGTTGGGATAAATAGTTTGAAAAATCATGTTCCTAACCAAGTGTAGTTGCAAGTTAAGTGGAAATAAGGGTGCGAGCTAGGAACATCGTTTGGGAAAACTATGCGCAACCCATACTGTTCACCCCTAGACACCTGCACCATATCGCATAATTACTCCTAAGGGGTTTCACATTTTAAGCATACCATGATCATTACGAAAAGGGGCTACATAGTTGACTCACATGGTGAAACTAACCATGTTCTAAAAGTGTTCCTCATCCTGTTTCTCCAAAAACCAGTTCTTTCAGAGATCGATGCTTACAAAACTCTTCTAAACCCCTAGGACACCTCCTAAGGTGTAAACCTTAACTAAAAAAAAACCTTTTATAATTAAACGGTTCCGATTTACATTCTGAAGCTTAGATTATGAATTAACCTGCCCACATAAGGGAAAAATTCAAATTCCTTTAGAAATTCTACTTGGTCAAAAATTAAAGACACTAAAATCTCCCCACCTTAAATATTCTCATCCCTGAGAATATATGGGGAAATATGGAAACAACATCTGGCCTACTTGGGTTGTGAATATTCGTTCAAACATGCATTTTGTGTTTTCAAATTCCAACACACCACCAATAATCCCTTTATGATTATAGTCCACGATCCATCAAAACTAAAGCCTATTATTATGTTAAGAATTGAAACATTGAGATAGAGTTTAATCAAATCCATTTAACTAGATACATGATCACATCATCATCTCTTGGATCATCCATCCTATGGATCTCCACACCATAGGTTCTATCATTGAAATACCAAATTTGAGTTAAATACATTCACCATTGGAATTTCCTATTTTAAAATTCCCCTAGCACTATAATGACACTCTTATAATTATAAATAGATTAAATGAATGGTAGACTCCAAATAAACCTCATTTAACCAGGTTGAATGGACTTTTCATAAAAATCTCATCCAACTAAAACTGAACTCACCTCCTCCAGATGATATTCAAAGAAGTAGTTCCCCACCGATCAAATTTAATGAAACAAAATGAGAAAAAGTATAACCATGACTAATTTAATATTAGAAAAATTCTTGGCTTATGATGTCATAGTATCTTAACCCAAAACATTATGCCTCCTCCCAAGGCGCCCCATGTTTACTTCAGCCACATCCACTCAAGCTTGAATCTGACTTCCAATAAAGTCTCAATCTAAAACATTAATTTATGTTATCATGGCCAGCCCAAACATGGGTTTCTACATAATTGAACATAATTGGATTGGAACCCTTAGAAAATCTAATCTGAGACCAATTTAAGTATGAGGTAACCTATAAATCATTAATTGGAGTCTAAGGATCTTATCAAAGGAAGTCCATAATCCTCTATTTACAAGTGAGATGTTGGTACAAAGATGAGACTTCCACATATCACAATACTCACTGAGCCTAATGGTAGTCAAGTTAAAGAACCAGATGGTGTTCGTGATCCCATCCATGGTATTTCTACTTAGGAACCTAGATATCACTCAACACTAACCATGCCTCTATAAATAACCATGATTTCAGAGTGAAACTACAAATAATTGTATTTATTAAACATGAAGAAATTTAATTTTCTTAGATCAGTGTATAAATGACACCCCCTTAGTAAATCTTGTATGATGTCAAGATAGGGGTCATAATCTTATATGAACCTAGAGTACACTTATAGGGTTATCAATAGTTATCAATAATACATGAGGTACTACCATCATACAATAAAGAGTTCCTAATATGGTTTCTAACCAAACATACACATCCAATAATAGATAATAAGAGCAGTCAAGCCACTACTGGTTGACTTGTTTCGAAAGAGCTTGACTGTAACTACCAACACATCATCACTACCTGACCATGATACCATTATGACCCAAGGAATCCTGTGATCACTTAATTACAACAACCAAAGTCTATCCCTGACTAGCTGGTTATTTAAAGTTTGTGTACATAGCCAACCATTTCATTATCATGCTTCCCTACAAGTACTGCCATGTTTTCATATTACTAGCCCCTTGGTTATTTTTAAATCAACATTGACCATTTACAAATGTCCCTCATCTATTTCATTCCTTATACTTGGAAGGACACACTTTCCCCGCTCTCTATGTGACACTCCCCACCTTAGGAGTTTTTTAATCGTTTTTTACTAAGAATAAGAAATCACCCCATGACACACAATCCATTGACCACTAATCACGAGTCCTAGATATGGTCAACATGCTGTTATCAAGTGCTAGTATAAAAAATGTAGGAAACCTACTACATGAAAGATAGATATATCATATTCACCTTGATATGTACATATGACACTCTTCCTGATTTATGCACACACATGCCAAAGCATTAGGCATAAGAGCGAAAACAAACAGACCAACATATCAAAACACCCGATCGCCTTTGAAACATCATCCCGAGTATTGGGAAAATCCATATTTCCTTTAATACCCAAATCAATCTACCTTGAATATGAACTAAGATTCATGAATGATAGGTCAAGATTAAAACTATTATCACTGAACTCATATATTTCATTGTATTATTTAGCGACTTGATGGGTACCACATGTATCGATGCATACTACCTTGAGATTTCATCCGCACTATGACAAAATCTCAATAATATCAATAGACTCATCTCCCTATATATCCTTATATTATATTCCCCATAAAAATAGTTATCCTATAGTCATACTATCCAAAATGACTATAAAATTGGCCGATGACCTCTTGAGTCATCTAACACTGAAGAAGAGGAAGATGGGTCACACAACCCACTAGGCCACTGACCATTCCATAGGCATGTATAACCCATTGTAACTGATCATTTCATGATGTTCAAAACTGTAACAAGGGTCAAATTACCAAACATACACTCATCAAGGGAAAAGTTTAATTTTAGAAACTAAGATTACTACCTAGGACAATGAAACTTGAACAATACCACATGTGTAAAAATTCATCACAACATTTAGAAAGGTTTTTAACTCCTAGGGGAGCTACCTACAATGGGATAACACCTTACTAAAGTAAGAAACATTAAATCTTAAAACTAGATTCACACTGTAAATTATCACTAGGTTCTACCACCCATCATTTAGGTTCAATGAAAACTAAGAAAAGTTACAGAGGCCTATGGGAAACACTTGAGTTCCTATTCTAATTCTAGCTCATGGAAACATTTAAACCCCCTTTACACGAGGGTTAAACTAAGAACACTTCTTAAGGTTTAATTTGATTTCATTACACTAATTATCATTTAGTACTTAAAATGTTTCAATGATTATATTTTAAAGAGTTTCAAGTACTAGTAATAATTAAAATTTCTTGGTACTTTATTTAATTAATTCCACAAGTCACAAGCAAGTTATATCAACTTACTTTAAAGAATTATTATTCAGATGACATCATATAAATTTTTTAGAAATCTATCTCATAAATTAAATTTTAAACATCATTTATTTATTAATAATATTTCACAATTATCTTATATAAAGAAAATTTCAATTCTAATCTGTATAGGAAAACAACATTTTGGCTTTAATTTTAATTTTAAAAAACTAATGCCTCATATGAGTACAAATCAAAAGTAGATAATAGGTCTGTTATGAATTTAAGAGGGGACTGGTCAAATAGGATTCCACTATAAATTTATATGTGAACCCATATAAGAGGCTACATACACTTTAAATGACTATCCCTATATAGAATAAACATAACCCCATGGGGTTAAATACTAAGGCATAAAAATATAAGGTAACCTAAAAAGGTCCTATTAAACCATTATGGGTTCATATAAATGAAACCCCATTTTATTTAAAACATTCATACTTAATGGGTTTATTTAATATGTATAAAGAACTATTAATAACCAACTTGTGTTGAGTCAAGTCTATATCATAAGAAACATGCCCCAACAGACCTACTTGGGTCCAACTGTGAGTTTAGGAATTTGGCCGTATGGGTTGCCATGCCCAAGTCATAGAGGTACAAGCCTTTATAAAGGAAAAAATTTCCAAAAAAATAAATATTTAATTTCATATATATTTATAAAATGGTCTCAAGGTATATTAACTTTTTATTTGACGACTTGATTATTTTGGTTACCATTTTTCAATTAATAAAGCACCTATACACTTTATAGATTGAAAATTGGTTCTCATTTAACCACAAGAAATATGTTTTAGTCCATTAAAACCATGGTTCATGGATAAAAAAATGTCATGATTGGTTAGTTAAGTTGTAACCATCAATATATGTAGGAAAACAATATTTAGGTTGATGATTCCACTTTAATAAACAACTATATATTAAAATTATAACTAGAAATACTGTCACATGCAGTGAATTCCCAACAATATGAAAAATAATTACCTAATCATGGTAAGAATATAAAAATGGTAAATAATCATGCCACATGATATAAAAATCATAGAAAAATATATTTAATAAAAAATTCTAGATAAATCAAAGAACATGGCATAATACTCAAGAAAGGTACAAAAATAAACATGCTAAACACATCACTCAAATCACAGAAACATGATATATGAGAAAAGGTTCTAATAAAATACACTTCATTTTATACAAAAAATTATTCTAAACAATCACACAAGGTACATATATCAATGAAACTACATGGAATGGAATATGCATGGCATATGAATCTCTATGTTCCTAGAATGAGGCATGTAATTATAACTTCTTTTTCATACCGGACTAAGGGTAAATACTATAAATATCATAATTTAATAAGTAGTAAAGTTACACAAATCACTCAAGGTGAAATTATAGTCAATCATAACAATGAACAATATAAACAACACTTCCATCCCTAGACAATTCGACTTTTCCTTGAGTGTGGGATGATCACTCCCAAACATGACTATTTACCAAGCACTGGAATATTCTTAGTCTCTTTTCTACTACCTAAATGAGATGCCCAACCTGGTGGGAGAAGGAGTCAGGAATTTTATGAAAATATTTTACTAATTAACTCATGTTCTGAATAGAAAATTGAAAAAGGAGGAACACCCATATCCTCCTAAGAAAGTGAAAGTTTTAATTGAGACCTTTATACAAAAAGGCCTCCAAATTTAAGTGTATATTCTGATCCGTTATTCACAGAAAAAGGGATCAAATCCATTAAAAAGATATTATCTGTTATTCAATGCTCTAAGTAAGATAAGTTATTTATTTCTATTTATCACATTGAGGGAAAATCTGGTCAATATTGGTTGTTGATCAAGAATATGAAGCCCAAGGAAGAAATGAAATCTATAGTGTGGAAAGAATTCAAGAATTTTTTTATTAATATTCTCTATGAAATCTCCAATTTAAAATGGAGATTCATTTCCTTTGATTGAATCAAAAGTAATATGAATCCATATAAGTGTATAAGAAAAACATCTCAAGACATTCATGATAAATATCTGGAGTTTCCATTTAACCCGAAAGTAATGTTGACTACTTCTTAAGTGGGATAAAACCAAATCTATGAAAGGATTTTTTGATTTTAGACATTGAAAACTATGAATAAATTTTATTATGATACTCAAAGTATAAATTAAAATTGGTTAATGTCAAGGGTCTATTATTTCTATAGATTGGAAGAAAAGGATATAATTTAATTTTGGGGTATTGATGGAGAAATCTCATAGGTGTAAGAAATTCCAACATCCCACTTTTCAAAAGTATAGGAAGAAGAATCCAGAAAATTGTTTGAAGTGGACAAGAAAATTATTTTTGGATGATAAGGAAGGGTACCTAACTATATAATACTTATAGGAGAAACCCACTGATATGATGGAAGAAAGGAATTCTCCAATCAACTCTCAGCCCATAGTCCAATGTTTCAACTATAAGGGACAATAATACTATTCAAACCAATGATCTATTCTAAGGGTTGTAAAAAATAACTATTTACCACAACCTATAGTTAATAGAGAGCAAGGATGAGCATATTCCATCACAACTATTGAGGTGGATCCTAACAACAAAGTGGTGACATGTACACTAGTTATTTATTCAAGGATAGAAAAACAACTATTTGATTCTAGTTCTATGCACTCTTTAATATAACACAAGTTTAGTATAACTATTAAAACACCAACCTAAAACATGGAAGTTTAGATATCAATGAAAATGGAAAATGGACCAATTATTTCACACTAAGTATTTAACACCTCCCTTTTCAATATATATAGGATGAATTTCTTAGAAAACCTTGTGATAATTACTTTAGTAGATTTTGATGCTATTTAAGGCATGGATTGAATTTCCATTTACAGAGTCAATATAAATTTTTAGGAGAAGGAAATAAACCTTTATATCACAAACCTCACTCTGATTCTATATAGGTGTAAGGAGGAGGACATATCTCCTTTGGAATCATTATCTCAAGCATTAATATTATTGTAATATGAGAAAGAGTATCTAGATTAAGTTATTAAGAATAAGGAAAGGATCATCCTTGATAAATTTTCCATTGTAAGGGATTATACTGATTTATTTCCAAAAGAATTATTTGGTCTTCCTCCTAGTAGAGAGGTTGAGTTCTCAATAAAATTTATACCTAGAGATTTTCCAAAATCCAAGACTCTATATATAATATCCATTGTTTAAATTAAAGAGATGAAGAAGAAACTATAGAAGAATATGGATAGAGTTTTTATACACCCTAGTGAATCACCATGGGGTGTATCCATCATTTTCATAAAAAATAAGTACAACTCAATGAACCTATGCATTTATCACTGTTAGCTCAAAAATATCATAATAAAGAACAAGTACCCTCTTACACATATCGATTACATGTTTTATGGACTATATGGAGCCTAATAATTCTCTATGGTGGATCTTCATTTTGGAAATTATCAAGTAAAGGTGAATAATGAGGATATCCCAAAGTATATATTTCATACAAGGTACAATAACTACAAGTTCATAGTGATTCCATTTAGACTCACTAATACTCTAGATATATTCATGGAATAGAACCTTTAATAAATTTTTGGTAGTATTTTTAGATGATATTATTATGTACTTAAAAATAAAGGAGTATCATGAGGATCATTTTAATGTTGAACTGAAGACCTTGTGGAAGGAAATTTTATATGCTAAGTATAATAAATACTAGTTTTGGATTGAGTAATTAACATTACCAGGGGATGTTATCACTAGAATTGGGATAGATGTAGATCCTTAAAAAATAGAGGTAATTAAAGGATGGACCAGAACAATATCTATGAAGGATATCCATAGTTTCCTTGGATTATCTGGGTACTATCATTGATTTTGGAGAGACTTCTCATGATTATAAATCCCACTAACCAAGTTAACATAGAAGGTAGTGATGTTTTTCTAGACTCATGAATGATATGAGATATTTAATGAGTTAAAAATTAGGCTAATCTCTGAACCTGTGCTCATATTACCAACTAATGGGGAAGGATTTGTGATCTATAACGATGCATCCAAAGAAGACTTGGGTTGTGCACTAATGAAAAATGAAAAAGTGATATCCTATACCTATGGAAAATTAAATTTTCATGAGTCGAACTACCTAAAACATGATCTGAAATTGACTATAATGATCTCTGCATTAAAGGTTTTGTGACATTATTTAAATGGGGAGAAGTATGACATACATACTGACCATAAAACCCTCAATTATATATTCACAAAAAAGGATCTCAATATGTTCCAACAAGGATGGTTAGATCCGATCAAAGATTATGAGTATTCACTCCATTACCATCTTGGGAAGGGGAATAAAGTGATAGATGATCTATGTAGAAATGATCCCACAAATCTACACATAATAAAGATCAAAAGGGATCAAATATTCTTGTACACAAAAAGGATGGAAATGAGATTCATAAAAGGAACATCATCCTACCTTTCTCAAATAAATACTCAAACATCTATTTTGAGAGGATCAAGGTGGCACAAAAAGATGATAAGGAGATGAAAAATAAGTATATAAATTATAGAGTTTGTATTTTCTAAAGATGGAGTTATAAATTTTGGAACCCAGATATGTATCCCATTAAAACCAAAACTAAAGAAGGAACTTATGGATAATTCATATAAATCATCCTTCTATATTCATCTAAGAAGCACTTTGATGTATAAATATCTGAATAAAAACATCTAGAAAAATAACATGATGTGGGAGATTAAAAAATTTATATCATGATTCTTGGTATTCCCACAAGTCAAGGATAAACTACAGAAGATTAAGGGTATTATAAAACCATTTCCCATAAAAGTATGGAAATGAGAAAACATAACCATGGACTTCATCATTGGACTCCCCATTACATATAATGAAAATAAAACCATTTGGGCGGTAGTTGATATCCTTAAAAATTTTTCACATTTTATTACTATCAAGTAAGATTTACCACTTAACCAAATTTCTAATATATACATAATATAAGTGGTAGGATTATATTGAGTACCAATCTCAACTGTATCTGACTGAGATCTAAAGTTTACCATGAGGTTATAGAGAATCCTTCAACTAGTATTGAATACAGAGTTGAGTTTTAGCACTACATATCACCCTTAGATGAATGGTCTGTCTAAATGAACAATTAAAACTCTTGAGGATATTATATGGTCATGTTCAATGGATTTCAAAGGATTTTGGGATCAACACATTCCCATAGCAGAGTCCTTAAATAAAAATAGTTCCAATTATAACATTCAAATGAGACCTTATGAGGATTTGTGTGGGTATAGGTGTTAGAATCCAACATGTTGAGATGTATTTGGAAAGAGAAAGATGATGGGACCTGATATTATCCAAGATATTACAGATAAGGTTCAAACAATTCAGTGTCATTTGAAAACAACACAAATTAGATAGAATATCTCTACAGAAAATCATCAAAGATACCTGGAGTTTGAGGTAAAAGATAAATTGTTACTTAATATATCACCATTGAAGTAATTCATGAGGTTTGGGAAGAAGGTAAATCTTAATCCAAGATATATTAGGCCCTTTTAAATAATTGATCATAATGGAGATATTTTTTATTGACTAACACTACCATATAATCTATCTCAAGTATATGATTTGTTCCACATATCCCTATTAGGGGAGTATATACCAAAACCCTCATAGGTACTGAATCTAGAGGTGATAAATTTGAATAATGACCTTTCATATAAGTATTAGTTGGTGAATATCTTATATCATATAGACAAAGCTCTAAAAAATAAGACAACTCACCAAGTTAAATTACTATGGTAGAACAAAAAGCTTTAAGAGAAAACGTGGTAACCAGAAGAGGTGATGAAATAGAAGTACCCTCATCTGGTTTAGTGTATGAAACAAAATTTTGAGGAAGATATTTCTAAATGTGGGAATAATTTAATTTTCCGAAATTTTATAAATTAAATTCCATTCTCAATGAATAAATTCATTATTAAGTAATGTAGTCCTAGAAAACATGTACACTATATATTTTTTTTATTTTGGATTGTTATAAAATATATCCATAATCAGACTATCAGACTTAAAAGACATTTAATAATCATAACTATTGTCAATATATCTATTGTGTAGTTACCATTAATATTAGTACATATTATGGGTTATGATAAGGTCTAATTCACACTAAAGGAAAAAAGATGGCCTTAACTAGTAGGATGAAACCTTATGAATCCCATTTATCATAGCTTCTAAGGGGGAAGGAATCACTAAGATTTTTCTTTGATGAATCCTAAGATAAGATTCAATAACTGATAGATGAGTGAAAAAATTTATGAGAGAAATTCATTCCTATATATATCACCTCCAAAACCATTTTCTCTAAACCACCCTAAGAAAGTAACACCATCACACACCTAACCCTTAGAGAGTACGCTGGTGTTATAAGGGGTTATGTATCTAGAAACAAGTAGAAATAATTTATCTAATTTATTTATAATAAAATAATTATTATATCTATCCCTTTTTATTGTTAATTTATAAACATGATTATATAAGAGTTGATTAAACTTTTATTTTGATACGAAGAAACCAAATTTTTATTTTTTGAAAATATATAATTTCAATCAAATTACACTTTTTGATAAATTCAATAATTTTGAAATAATTTATATTTTAATATAATATTCTTATTAAATTATTTTTATTTATTTATAAATTATAATAAAATTTAATTAAGTACAATGTATTTTTTTAAGGGTGAAAAAGTTGTTATTGTTGTAAAAACCAGTATTTTCCAATAAATGAGGATTTTGTTTTATTTTAAGGTGGAAATTATCATATTTAAAAATTATTTTTCATGAAATAAATATTATTTTTTATTAAAAAACGACTAAATTATCCAATGGTTATTTTTTCACTATTTTTTGAGATGGTCAAATTTTTGGGTAAAAATTACATACAATATAAATATGTGACATGTATTATGACATCATAATAGCCCAAAAGTGATTTAATAAATTCTATAAATTGGATAAATGAATAAATATATATTTCACATTTAATATAATGTAATTTCTTAAGTTATTTTTTTTAATTTTACAATAATTTAACAAATCCTCTAAAACCTATGTTATATTTTTAGGTTTAAAAAAATTATTTATAAAATTGATTTTCTTCCACATCAAAAATGGTATTATTCTAAAGATTTTGGTTCTTATTCTAATAAAATATTGAAAAAACATAATATTTGGTAGAAAACCTAAGTAAAAACATTGGTAAGGTTTTTGGTTTTGATTATTTTATCACGTAGAATCCAAAACCTATGTTTAGAAATTAATAAATAATTCCCCTATATTTTTCTATAAATACCCACCATACCTCCCACACAGCTTCATTAAAAACCCTTTGATCATGAATTTACTATCCACATACTTCTTTAAATACCTCACAAGGTGTTACCAAGATCTTAAGAAGCTCCTCCCAAGATTTTATATGAACCCTCTCAAGGTAAGGCATTATCTCAACTTCCTTTTTATTAAAGTATTTAATTTGTACTAAGCCTTCATATTTCCAATTATTCATGTTTTAATGTGATTTTAAATATATATATTTTCCTTATTATTCCCATGTAATTAAATACCATATTTCACTCTCATTAAAACCTTATATGATCATTTATGTACACCCATTATGCTGCAGAATTTATCCCATGATTTTCCATGCCAAATTTTTGTGTTGTGAACTCCCATCCCCATTTCCAATCAATGGTATTCACCTATATGTACCTATAATTCATTTATTTTGGAAAATATGTATATAATACACCCTCCTTAATCATGGTATTAAAAATTATAAAATATTTTTTATGTGGTATGATCTATGGGGCACAAAAATGAATGTACATGATATGAATTTGATATGTGGGCCTGAAATTATATTTCCCTATAATGTATTGTGTAACATTTTTATTGCATGAGATTACATGTATAGTTCATGTGTGGTTACCCTATTAACCCTATTATATAATGTATTAGTATTTAACACTAACTTATTCTTATGATCTCATGTTTTATGTTCTTGATACATTCATATATTACCTTAACATTATTATCTTATATCATTCTTTGATGTTTATGTTTATGATTCTCACCATTTTATGTCACCTTGATATGAATCTTGACTCAATTTTATTACTTACATTATTTAATGATTTAATTATCCCATTTACAGTATTTATAGATTAACCCATTATTATGTATATCCCTAGGTTATGTTGTGCAGTATTAGAAGATTAAAGGAATATAAGGGAATGTTATAGAGTTTTTAAATAAAGTATTTATATCCCTATTTCTTGTTAATGTTCTATATATCTAATTTCCCAAAGACACTATAATTATCAATATTATAAGATTTTATTATGTGTATATTTATATAATAAATCATGAAATAATGTATATAAAATATATGGGTTATCGTAATCACAACAATCTACAATCTTGTGTAGCCTTTTGTCCCACCATTTATGCCTACTATAATCAGAAAAGTATCCCATAAATATTCCTTCAATATACTTTTCTTAAAATTTTCCATGATTTACGACTTTAATTTTAATAAATAAAAAAATTCCAAATACCTTGAAATATTTGATAGAAGGCTACTTATTATACCACATTTTATAGGGAGTGAAATGTGTCTCATGTATCTATAGACATCTGTTCTTAATATTTTCAATAGTATACACATATTATCTCTAAATATATTTTGAGATTTTATTTTCAGAAATAAATTTCCTTAGATAAAAATAATGGTTTTTCTATTTCTCTAAGGCATGCCATTTTTTGTGGATTATATAGCATTATGAACTAATGATTAATTCCATATTTAAAAAGATAATTTTTGAAGGCATCCCATGTAAATTTTGTACCATGATTTGATAAAAAATTCTTGATAAAGATTCTCATCTCTTTCTTAACATGTATTCTATAAATTTTAAATATATCTAATGTTTCTAACCTATTCTAAATAAAAATAGATTTTGTTATTCTAGGATAATCATCAATAAGGATAATAAAATAATTATAACCATTTTTTGTATATTGTTTTCTAATGGGACCACATAAATTAGTGTGAATAAGCTCAAGTGTCCAAGTGGTTATAATTTACACATTTTATGTTTTTTTAGTCATCTTTCCTTTATGGAATGTTTCACAAACACCAAATTGGTCTCTTTTTAGCTCGGACAAATATCTTATAACTTCATGCTTCAAAATGTTGATAACACTTATTTGACCAAGATTACATATCCTTCTCTGCCATATAATACTCTCATCTTTAAAACTCATATAATAAGTGTTAGTAGGATCACCAATGAGAAAAAAATTTCTATTTGTTCAGTTTATAGGAAAAATGATCCTTAATTTATTTAAAAATTTAATGATTCAAGAATTTATCTTGAAAATAACCACATTACCATCATCACAATGTTGGATACACTCAAAGAATTATTCTTATATCCTTCCACATATAAGACTTCCTTAGATATGAGATTATGAGTCTCAAAATTAGACAATACAACTCCCTTGATTTTCAATGAAAAAAAATTTCCAAATATAAAAATTTACCCTTCAGGTTTATTTATATTTTCAAGATATTTTTATCATTTATCATGTGGGAAGAGATCCCACTATATTGAATCCAATATTTTATTTTACTAATTTCTTTCAATGCATACTTGTCTAAACACACTTTCTTATCTCTAAGATTCTAAATTCCTTAGTATTTTTATTATGTGAAATATCACTTACAAGTATTATCATACAATTTTATGCACAATAGAACTAAAAATCACACATGCCATAAATTTCTTGAATAAATTTAAATTTGATTTTATTTAACACATTTTTTTTCATTTTTTTCATTAATTTTCTTATCTATGAATCATATCTCACCTCTTCAAAATAACCCCCTTGGATTATTATCTCCTTCTGGGTAGTGAAATATTAGACCAATAACTGTAGGCCTTGTGACCAAATATAGAACAATATCATTTTTAACCATGAAATCTGTATATTTTAGAATCATAAAAATTATACTTGATGGGTTTTCCTATTTTCTAATTTTTTATACTATTTGGGTTCGAATTTTTTCTGTTTGGATTTTATTATGCACTTTATCTTCTCTTATATTCCATAAATTTAGGATAGAGTTTCTCATCATTTTTATTGGTCCAAATATCACCATATTTATTGTTTAATACAAATTTTTTAGTAAAAATAGAATTATGAGAAGTTTCATTAGGAACTAATTTAATTTAATTACCTGTAATTTTTTTTAGAAATATTAGTGAATTTAGATATGATTTCAATATAATTTATAAATTCATATTTAATATTATTTATCAATTTCCAAACTATAATATATTTAGATTTTATCTTTTAAAACTCATATTCATTCAATGAAATCCTCACTTCAAGATCTGTAACAATTTTTTCAGGTTTTGTAGAACCCACCTTGAGTCTCTTGATTTCATCAATGAGGTAATATTTTTTTGATAACCTCATCCATTTATTTATTCAGATTATTTTTCTCTTTTTTAAAATGTTTCTTATCACTATTTATCTTCTTATTTTTATCATTAAAATCCTTAAGATTATATTTTATCATGCATGTCATCTCAATTAGTTCTAAATATTCTTCTCCACTGCTTAAAGTGTCAAATCACATTTCAATATGAGACATCAAATTTTGAAATTTCTGACCTAAATCACCTTCATATTCAATATAGGATGAGTGATCACATTCCACTTCTTTACTCATAAGATTAATCCTCTTGCTTCTAGATATTTTTTTCTTGCACTAGTTTTTGATAACTCTCTTGAACTTTTATTCCACTTATTTCTTTGTGGTTTCTCATCTTCATTATATTAAAGATATACACCTTTTATATTAGGAAAATTCATATTAATGTGAAATAATCCATTACATTTATAACATCTATGTGGTTTTATAATTTTTTGCTTGATATTACCCTTCTTAAATCTCTTTGAATTAAGTGAGATAACACCTTTTCAATCTTCATCTTCTTCTTGTTGATATGATTTAGTTGAACCTAAAACTTCTTCATCATATTTTATTTTCTTCTTCCTCATGTACTCAAATTTAATTTCCTCTTTAATTTTATTTTTGAAGGCTAGTAACTTTCCCATTTCATTGGTAATAATAATATTGAGTAGATCATCTAAATAAACACATTCTTCATAATTGTGGGTTGATACATTTGAATAAAATATCTCAAAAAAGTTACTTATAATTTTATTTAAAATTTTTGAGTCATCAATATCTCACCAAAAAAATAAAGGTTTCTTACAATTTCATCAACCCTTGTAAAATAATCATCTATGCATTCATGATAATCCATCTTCATATCTTCAAACTTGATTCTCTAGATTTGTAACATAACCTATTTTACTTTCACATTTCCTTTGTAGTTTCTCTCAAGTTTACCTTAAATTTAATTGGATGTTTGTAATCCCCTAAATTTGTTGCAAACATCTTTAAATAAGGATGTAAAAAATAGTATTTTGATATTTTCCATCACTCTCTATGTTTCTTTTATCAAGGAAGGTCATATGATATCCTGTAAAAAAGGGTAGAAACTGTAAATCGGAAGAATATATTAATTATATTAATATAAATATAATATTAGGTATTATTAAATTCATCTACACATCATAGTTATTTCAATTGAATATTGTAATACATATATAATTATCAGTGTTCGAATTACTTATTGTCAACATAATTGAGATCCAACAGATAGAACCTTGCTCCGATAACAATTAAAGTGCCTAAGAAGGTGAGTTCCACTGGGGGGGGGGATGAATCGATGGATATACTTTTTTAATGATTTTAAATGTCTATTAAATAAACCCTTACAAACTATTAAAGTATGATCCACTTAAAAAGTAAGAATAACCTCACATGCACATCTAAGAAAATTAAAGAAGAACGAGAAAAGGATTTTTACAAGGTTTGGTTTCTTCACAGATACCTACTCCTTGTTATGACTAATTTAGTTCCCTAAATATAGTTTCATTAACTATAAGAACAAGTGAACTCTTTGTTAGAACCATGCATGTGGAATCTCACTATATTTGTGCAGAATCTCATCGGACTAAGATGTTTTACACTACCAAAACAAAGTTTATATTAAAATAAAAAATATAGAGATCACATGAAAGCTTAGGTTTTTATAACAATAAAAAATAGTGATATTTATCTACACGTGTTTAGAATATTCAATATGATTTTATCATGATATAAATATTCAATTTAAAGTCTATATGTTGACATGAAAACTATGATATAATCATTTGAATACACGAGATCTTTATAATTTGGATAATAACCACTCAATCTTATCTTCAGGACCTCTATTATCTCTAAAAAGAATTCAATATGAAATTAACTTCTCACTCACTCACTAATCTCACATTGAGATTATAATTTTTTAATGCCTTGATTTTCTAGAATTAAAAATAATTCTAGAAAGTATATTTACAACTTATCATATCTGAATTTTTCTTAATGGAATCATGCACAATGATATACTATATTTCCTTTTTTAGTTAAACTGAAAAAATATGCACTATGATCTCAAATATTATCTTTTCATTAATTTCCCATATCCTATAGAATACATATTTTAACATTTATCACATTTGGTTGTTGAGAAAAACTCATTCGATAGTTTTTTCCTAGCTTCGATCACCATTAGAGAATAATTCACAGATAATTTATCCATGAATTCTAGTTTTACCATATTTTCCTTCCCATGGTTTCATCTTGAATATATCTATTTCCAACTAACTTAATGATGAAAAAATCCATGGTGCAAGAAACAAATAAAAATTATGGACTTAACCACTTGAAAACATCATCTTGAATCATTAAATAATCAAATGTGAGTGGTTATAAAAACAAAATATCTACACAACATCATAAAAATAACCTTATAGATTTTATATCTCTAGATTCCTCACATGAATCATTATCTTCGATCATCAAAGAAACTTTTTAGAAAAATCATCTGATATCTTAAAATAATTTTGAATAGTGATCACCCATTTTTAAATATCATATGAATCAAGATTAATCAAGTTTAAAATGTGATTTTAAGAGGATTAAATATTGGTTCTTGAATCATATGATTCAAAATAATTCATAATATTCAATTCTAGCAACTATAAATCAAGGGATTTAGAACATAAGATAAATTCTACTACAATATCATCATTTCAAATTGGATTATATAGAATTGACATAAATTTTCTAGAACCACTATTTTCACCTTTATGTATGTAAATATTTTCATACATGTTGGAATTAACATACATGATATTTTCAAGCATGATGAAATTTTATACATTTTCCAAACCACTTATATAGATATTTTAAATGGGGGAGATACTCTTATGTGGTCTTGGTAGTTTCAAAACTTCAAATCCAAGCATATTAAAGTCTCTTTCATAACTTATAAAACAAAATAAAAAAATTCCAAATAGTTTCAAACACATATCATCAAATTAAAATTATCCTCTTCAAGAATTTACAACAAATCCAAACCAAACAAAAACTAAAAATGGTACTTTATTCTTAATTATATATTGTAACTCAATTTCATCCTCATGCATATATAAATATATTTTCCTTTATTCTAAAGGGTACTTATCTTTTGTTACTCTTCCCAAACAAGTAAGTAGAAATTGATGCTTTAGATATGAAACTAAGAAAATACAAATCATAGGGAAAATAATATATCCTTGAAATGAGTGGTGGTTAGAAAGAGGTAGTTTACCTTTAGATCAGTGGTGAGAAATAATAATTAAGTATTAAACCCACTTAAATGGATTAAGTTACATGGATAAAACTTCTCCAATTAGTTTTATTGAAGACTAAATTTTCTTTAAAATCATTTAAAAAAGATCATATTGAATAATTTTTTAAGTTTTCTTTTAAGTCTACCTCGACTTAATTTAATAAGTTAATTTTTCATTAAGAACAACCTATTAATATGTGTATCCCTAGGTCTTCTTGTAACATTTCTAAGTCATTGTAATGTATTCTTATTAATATTCTCATCAATTAGGGACACTCCAATTTTCTTTGAAACACATTCATTTCTAATATCATCCATCTTAGTATGTCTACATGTCTATATTAACATTTTCATTTATTTTACACTTATTTTATGTTCAATAAGTATTAATAAATTCCAACAATCATTATCATATATAATAGTTTCTCTAATAATAGTCCTATAAAATTTACCCTTAAACTTCAAAGGAATTTTACAATCACAAATCACTCTAGATTCCTTTATCCTTTTTATACATATAGTTAGAATACTATGAGAAACATCTACATTAATATCTACACCATATTCCATAACTGTGTCTAAATATCAAAATTGGTTAACATTTTAAATAGCATGGTCTATCAATATCACATCTGTAACATTACTATAAAATCATTTACTAAAATTATAGTCTATATATCATATATTATCCCTACTAAGATAGAAACCTTATGATTTTAAAGTCTCTGTATAAACCTCCAACTTTAAATTGATAGTCTCTTTTAATTATATAATGATAACTATACCATCCACAAAAATCATGCAATTAGGTATCTCATCATGTAATCATCAACATTTAATCCATATAAAATATCATAATCTCAAAAAATGAGTAAGTAATTATGTTTAGGTATCTCATCTTTTAATATTCAAAATTGAATTCATATAAAATATTATAACCTCTAATAGTAAGTGAGTGATTATGTTTAAGAATTATTTTTTTGAATATGCTCCTTGGATTAAGGTATTCATATTAAAAGATAAACAATGTAAATATACAATAAACTTGTTATTACTTTCTAATTTTTATCGCATTTATATTAATGGATATAATATTATGATTTCTTATTTAAAAAAACAGAAAATATAAAAAAAAGGTAAATTAGGAAATGAATTTAAAAGTTGTATTAACTTGATTCACCATATCTTAAGGAGATATTTTACACTTTTAAAACATGGTGTTAACAAGTTATATGGACAAAACCTTTCTCAAATTCATTTGATTAATAATCCCCAATCCATTTCACTAGGCATCTAATTCTACCAGGGACACTTATCTAAGTGAAGTCTATCTATCATAATAAAATTAATATTTTCATAAATGAATTACATAATATAAATCAAGAGTGTTCAATTTCTTTTATAAACCATTCATTTGGTTGATTGATATATAGAAAAGTATAATTATTAGGAGTAATCAAAACTTTGGTATTTCAGAGAGAATTTTGGCGATCTTATAATTTAACTTCAATAAGAATATTATTTAATTTCACATATATATATATATATATATATGTGTGTGTGTGTGTGTGGGTGTGATTGAATTCTAATATTGCTTAATTTTATGAATCTTATGAATAATTCAACCAAATTAACATATAAAATAAATATAAATCCATTATATAATTAATTATTTTTATCATACATACATAATAAAAAGATTTAATTTTAATATCCCACAACATACCAAACTAGACATATAATTTTTTTTATCAAAAAATTTATTTCATGAAAGTGATTGAAATCCTATAAAATATAAATCATACTCCTAAGTAGGTATGCTGATGAAGTTATAAAAATTATAACTTTATATAAAAAGCCTAAGAACCTAGGCCATTGAAAAACCAAACATGGAACCCTACTAACCATACTAAATATTCAATAGTTTTTAATTGATTATTTTAAATCCAAATATGTAAGAATATACAAAATTACAATAAATATTTAAATTGTAATTATAGAAATACAAATCATCAATTTTGATTGAATTTTTTTAAATAAAATTCAGTGTCTTATGTGAACCAATTTAAATGAATTCTATTAAAATTTGGTTAAGAATTCAAAAATAAATATGATATAAATATGACCAATTCATAATTTTTTCAGGATCTATGAAAATTTAAAAATGAAAATATGAATACTTCATTTATTAATGTATGATAAAATTTAATAAAATGTATTCACTTTTAAACCTAAATTTTATCTCCAAAATCATTTTAGCATGGTTTAAAGTTATATGAATACTTAGTGTGATCCCTATGGACTGACATAGATGATTCCTTATATGATAGTGTGTGAATATGAATAATTAATATTTATTAATTAAATATCCCATAAATAGTTAAAATGCTAGAATCATGAAAATTTTATATAAAAATATACACATACTTTTATGATCATATAAATATAATATGAACATTATATATCATCAAAATATAATTTTTTTAAACAAGTAATATGTTAAATTTCATTTCATAAATTTAAAAAATATTTTTTTACATGGAGTCCTTATAATAAAATCTATACAATTCATATGTTATTATTACATTTTATTCCTAATAATAAATGGATCTATCATGAACATAACTAGATAACCGACTTAAATAGTACTCGAGCCAATCATGACATGACTTGAAGGGAGTTTTCAATCCCCATGGGTTGACAATAAGCACCATGACATCAAGAAAAGTAAATAGGGTATGATTTCACCGTAAAGGTTACAAGATAAAATAAAGAAGAGATAAAATAATGAGTATGGAAAACACACCACAAGGGAAAAAGGGTTAAACAATAGCATACTACAAGTCTAAATAAAACTAAAAACCAGCCTGAAACAACTAATAGATCACAATCTTCATCACATTCTGCAACTCCTGAAAGTACCACAAGTCAAGTACACCCTCCATATCCAAGTGATACCTTCCCTTTACCTGGAATAGCATAAGGAAATCTATAAAAGCTTGAAGGAAAAGGTAATGTGGTAGCTAAAATCCTAGTAGTATTTCACCAATCATTTCATAAGCATCCCATATTAGATAAACCATTTATGCTTAATGTAAATAAAATATGGCATTAAAACATTTTCATAGTTTATAAAAAAACATTCTTGAAGAAACATTTCAAATGAATTTTAGAAAACATGTAAAAAATATTCTCTATCAAAGAATGAATAATCAAGAATTTTTTTCTAATAATAATGAATAAAAAATTTATCAAAATAGACCATGAATAATTATTTTCATGAAAACCAACATGAGTAAAAAATTTATATCATAAGGCATGTAAAATCATTTCTGATCATAGAACCATGGTTAAGAGATCAAGGGGTGGGATTTCAAAGTTTTCTCATATATCTTGGGGAAGTTAGGATTCCAATGAGCACACAGTATAGACATAAGGATGATAAAGATAAGATCCTTAAGAACTAATCTCCCTACCCTTATGTAGTTTTATTTTTATTTTCATCATCAACCCATTACCAGATAGAGCTAATACATTCCTAGCATGTTTTCTTACTACTCAAATACCCAGTCTCCCATGTGATTCAAGTTAAATTAAACAATTTACAAGGTAATATCATTAGTTCAAAAACGAATTCAATTATCATTTCCTTCTGCCCCAATTCATGTTTCAAAAATTTCTATTCATTTCAAAAAACAACCTGAAATAGGTTTTATCAAAAACTCATTTCATTTTTTCAGAAACCAACATTACATGATTCTTATAAAAATTCATTCCATTATTTAAAAAAAAACATAAAATGGTTTTTATAAATAATCCACTAAATTGTAATAGGTCAAATAATAAATATCTCATGCCTTTGTTTTTCAAAAAAATCTTATCAAGAGTCATCATTCCTATTCAAGATTTTTTTATAAAAATTAACAATTAATTTCCATCAAGAACATTTAATCACATACCATATAAGAAAAAAATCCTAAAACTTCTCATAATATTGAATATTAAGGAAAGAAATCATTTTATTACATTTTTAGGTTCTTTATGGTTTGGAGTTTTAGAGAATTAGGCCATAACCCTTATATAATTAAATATTACATCACAAAATGGAAACCTTTTATTAGTATAAATTTTTTCACAAACCAAAAAATTTATGATATAATAATTTTTCTTTTCATGACATATATTCAAAATTTTATTCTTGACCTCATCCTTGTAACTACTCATAATTTAAAACCTATGGATTTTTTAAAAAAAAAAATTGGGATGGCCAAAAAAATCTCAGTAAGGGATATATAAAAATAAAGGAATACGTATTTTAGTTCCTGAATACTTATAAATGATTTTACTATTTAAAAATTAAACTATGCGCTCAAAATATACATTTTATTAATTAAGAAATAAATTTTATGCCCAAGTAATTTCATAAATCATTTCATACAAAATATTAAAGTAAAAATAAAACTCATAAAGGGTCCTTTTCAATCATGAAAAACTTATGAATTTTGTTTCAAAAAAGTATTACATTTCAGCCTTTCTAATTAACATATACACTCCTTTCAACATAAGATCATGAGAGATCACATGGGATAATAACATAAAGATCATGGCATCATAAGATCATAAAAACATTGTAAATATGGAAATAACACAAAGCATGACATAAAAATAAGTCATGTTTTACTTCCAAGACAACATAGCATGGTGGAAGAAGTCCCATAATGGATTAGTCTTACTCCCTAATCCCATACATAAAATCTTATGAGATAAAATGTTTATTCAGTTTGTTGGATTGCTATTTGGGTGAATCCATCATAACATGTTCATGATTAAATGTGAAAAAAATAAAATCAATTATAAGGAATAATCATAAGAATTACCCATGGAATGAAATGGGTTTAATAATATTGCCTCATATAATAATCAAAGTATATTTCATAAAAAAGTAATTTGATAAATGAACACAATGAATTTATTTACCCATAAAAGGAATGGATAAATAACTAGGTACATATATGGGAGAAATATATAAAGAAATTATAATAATTCTATATAATTAATGATAGAGATAAAGTGAGTTAGAGAGAAAATGGTCAAAAACTAAATAAAAGGATGCATGAAAGAGATCCACTAAACCCATAAGAAAAACATTTGTAGTTATCAAAATATCAATTCCATTTAAAAAACTTTTTAAAAATACTTAAAACAAAGGAAAATATGATTTTCTTTTAATAAAACAAATAATATCATTAATAAATCTAAATATTAAATAATGGTTGTGGTTTCAGGAAAAGCTATTGATACTGTATATGTTTAAATAAAACATTCCTTTTATCCTTTATAAAGAAATTAAAAATGCTACTCATAAAATATATAAATA
Source organism: Viscum album (assembly GCA_963277665.1). NCBI lineage: Eukaryota > Viridiplantae > Streptophyta > Magnoliopsida > Santalales > Viscaceae > Viscum > Viscum album. The sequence goes on along the minus strand of OY728155.1, from coordinate 1,046,061,540 downwards.
TATTCCTTTTGAAAATCATTGAATGAAGTTAAAAATATACATGAATTTTCTTATATTATTCATTTATTTCCATATAAATACATTAATATAATAATTTTAATAATATAGACATGGAAGATAATAATTTAGAAAATAAATATTTAAAACCTTTAAAACAATGTTTTTAAAGTAAAGTGTCCCATATGTAAAACCTAAAAATGATTAATTTTTAAAACATTGTAAAGAAATTATAATATTCTTAAAATGACCTTTACCATCCAATTAAGTATAAATAAAAATTTCCCTGAAACATAGAAAAAAAAAACTGTTGGAAGGGAAACATTAATAGATTATTTTAAGAATAATGTCTCTTACATTGTATCTAACTCATCACATACATTACTTATCTTCATGAATAGTAAAATTATGTTGATTATTTACTTTCTTGACAACCCTTTTACTTTTTATTATTCCTTTTATTTTATCTACTACCATGTTATGTTTCGTTTATTAATCATTTAAGTCCATACCGTACATTTTGACGATATTCAGTTTATATCTCCAAAATGACACCAGTAGGTTGAATATGGTCAATGAGGTCATTATTAAATCAAATACAGAATAATAATTATGTCATAATTATCATTTTTATAGATAAATTATAATTTTAAAACCAATAATGAAAATGGTTATGAAAAATGAATTGCTTTACAATCATAGAGACAGTAGGGCATACGTACACATGAGTAACGATTCCATTTTGAATGATCATTATGGAAAAAAGGTAAGTATTATTTTATATTTACATAATGATAATAATATAATAAATTCAAATTTATATCTTTAAATATACTTATATATTTAATACACGTGATTTGGTTATGAAAAATGAATCACATCGCTTCGTCAAGGTGGTAGTCCACACGTACACACAAATGACATTATCATTTTTTAGTGAATGAAAAGTTAAAAAAATAGATGATATATTAACACTAAAAAGTATTAATATTTCATTAATATCATATATATAAATTAAATAAAACATTATTTTCATCTGCGAGAGGTGGTGATGGAAAACAAATTACATTGGTTTGTGAGGAGATAATCCTCTATACACATAAATGTTGGTTTCATTTCCCATTTGATGGAAGAGAAGATGAATATAGGTTATTAAATTAATATAATAAAATCTTATTATATGTAATATAATGGTGTTATTATTTCATCATGGTTGAATAATATTTAAAGTATTTAGACGAAGAAATAAAATGAAAATGCTTGATTACGAACTTTACCTAATTTCCAAAAAACCTCTTACGGTTTACACCAAATGCATCCTTATGTCGATTTTATGATATAAATAAGGAACTTAGGAAATAAGTATTGATTAAAAGAAGGTATTAGGGTAGTGTTTTTCCAAACCAAAGGGCCTTTTAAGTCTGAAGAAAAGAGGAGAGGAGGTTCCATTTTATAAGAGAGGGGACGAGAACTATTATAATTTCTTAGAGTATTAAATTAATATAAATTAATTTTCATATTAAAAGGAATAAAAATTAATTATATTAAAATATAATATGATTTTTAGTCTCAATAATCTCATAAAATAAAAATTGGACATGATTATGTGGTGTTTTCACCCTTATTATTTTGTTTTAACCCATGCTAACCCGTTTTGACAATTACCATAGTAACATAGTTTTTATTCTTTAAGGGTATATAATGTTACTATAAAATGAAAATTAGTTAGTGAATGGGATTTAATATATATTTATAAAATTATAATGTTAAATTGTCCAAAAATAGTATTTTTAAAAATTTTAAATCATTAAATAATGATTATTTATTATAAAATAACATTCTGTCATTCTTGGAACAATTCATTTAATTTGATTATTAAAACAAAATAAAAGAAAATTAATTAGAATATATTGAATTAATACCAATATAAAATGTTATATTTATCTAAAAAATCATGGTACATAATAATTAATTCAATTTATATTACATTAAATATTTTTAAAATCATTTATTTTATTTTTCTATAATTGAATAAATACCATATCAACATTGTATAAGAATTTATGGTAATTATATAATTAATAAAAATTAGAAATAAATTAATATCATGAAAATAATTTCATTATTCTCAAAATAATTTTTAATTTTAATTCACAACTTTCCTTTTACCTTTTTGAACACATAAGATATTTTTAAAAACAACATGGTGACATTTTTTATTTTTCTTTACTTAAAATATTATATAGGTAAATTTCATGGAATAATGTTGCATAAAAAAATAAATATCAAGGATAATGTGATAATTTTATAAATAAATTTATCCTATAATATTTAAGATGAAAATTTGCGGCCTTGTCACTTAGTTTTAACCTAGGTTAACCTAATTTTTCCTTTTATCGTGGTGAATGTTTTTTACTATTTTTTACTATTCATTATGACCAAAAATTAAGTTTACCTTATTAAATAATATTAATTATGGTTATTTAAAATATTTAATCTATTTTACCAAATTCAATATCTATAATTTGTATAAATTAATTTTATAATAACCTCACAAAGAGGATGAAAAGCGGGTTTTTAGGGAAATGTATTATTCAAGAAATAAATGATCTTATAATAACTCTATGAATAGAAGTCATCATTATATGAATTTAAATTCATATAATAGATATTTATTATATAAATTTAATTTAAATATTTCCATATTAGTGTTTATTTTAGATAATTAAAATTGATAAACATTATGTACTTAAAAATAGTTTTTTAGAAAACCGTGTTTTTATGTATAAAACTAAATTTATAACAAAATCAAGAAAATTACTGATTAAAATGAAATTAATTAGATTATTATAATTAAAATGGTTAATATTTGAATTTAATAATAAATTAAAAATATAATGGGTCATTTAAATTAATTAATTTAACGAAAATAAATGACAATATTTGAAAAATCGGTAATTTTCACTATTCACTGAAAAATCAATCATTTCAGAAAAAATACCTTATTTTAAGCCTAATTTAATTTTGATATGATGATTATAAAAAATAAAGTTAATTTTATCAATTTAATTTTCTAAAATTTCCATAAATTAATTATAATATTTTCTGGGAAAAATCATTATAAATAGTTTTTAGGGAAAACATATTTTTTGAAGAATAAAATGGGTTCCTTAAAAATTGAGTTCTTATTTACTAATAATTTATCAATACATTTATATTGAGTAGGATATCTATATATATTTCATAAATCAGTTAATCTTATTCATACCTTTCAATTTTACAACTAAGTTATGAGAATCATATTTAAATAATAATATCTCATCGTTATTTATGTTTGATGTTGTGTGTCGTATATGATATCTAACATTGTTTTATTTTTTAAATATTATGGTTTTAAATTTTCCGAACCTTTAATAAATTTTGTAATTTTAATTTGAAATTGATCTCTATGATCAATGGTTTTAAATTTTAAAATACCTTTCTTGAAATCCCACATCCTAAAGAGGGTTAATAAAACTTTTTCTAGAAAAGAGGGAAAATAAATTATGATGGTAATCACCTAACTAGGTTTCCAAATAAAAGAACATTAATGGGAGGTGAAAATTTAGACATAGAGAAGAAAATTAATTTCCAAATAATTATAGAGAGTTATAGATATCATTGATTATAATAAAGTCAATGATCCATAGAAAATTAATGACCACAAAACTATATACCATGGTGTAAAAAAGACTATCGATTCATCATAAATGAAGGTAATAGTATAAAAGTTTCACTTAATTATACCTTTTCTATATTTTAGGAATTAATTTAACTTCTAGACTAAGAAATTAACAAAATATATTTACTTGAAAAGTATAATTTCATCCTTTAATCAATTTCTACCACAATCTCATTATTTTCTAGTAATGATGAGTATTAAATATGAGTTTTTATGTTTGAATCACTATAATTGTCACAAACCAGCCCGGGTCGAACCTGAACCGGTCACCCGATCCAGCCCGTGACATGGCCCGAAGGGCGTTCCCGATCCCCACGGGCTGGCAACAAGTGCCGGGCATCAAAACCTTAATCATTGGGAACGATTTGGCCCTTGCGAAAGAGATAAACAAACAAATAAAAACTAACGATAAAAATAAAAACCAGCAGCGGAAAAAAACAAAATGGCACAAACCTCGTTGTGACCCTTTGGTCACCACCCAACTAAGAACAACCTTTCCCCCATAACGAGCAACTCGGCCATGAAAACCTGAGCAAGGGAAACCTGCAATTGAAATGATAATATAGGCGCGAGCATTAAAAATGCTCAGTAGGAATGCCAAAGTAACCACAGAATCCAACCACGTCCACTTTCCAGAAAAAATCCCAAAAAAACACTAGTTTGCACATACAATGATAGAAAATAGGGTTTTCACATTTTAAAGGAGAAGGATCCTAATTTACCATTTCAAAACCAACACATTCCATAACCCATTTTTCCAAAACAATGCATTTCTTAAAAACTGAATTTCAAGTCCATGTTTATCACATTTGGGAAAAAGGAGAACATGTAGTAAGTAAATGCGGAAAACCAAGTGCAAGTAAAAGTAAACAAGAAGATATAAGAAATAACCATGGGTGATCCTAAACATCCCTAGAAAACCCCTGGACGTACTGGTTTCAGACTACCTGCCGGCGTGGTACTTATAGTCAATAACCAACTGGCCGCCCTAATAGCCAACCAGTGGCACGCCCCACAAGGCCTACCTACCAAGGGGGAACCAAACCATCTAATCAAGGATGACTAGAAACCGTCACTCGATATTCTAAAGGACACCCAGGAACCCATGGTGGTTTTAGTAATACTGTGTAAGTGGGAGGACCTCGCACACGTGACTCATCTCACTGCACTTTCTAACCCCTTACATGGACACCGCTACCCGACAACCCTCAAGGGAAGTCCCCCTGTAGAGATTCCCTACAAGCATGCACACATAAAAAGTTCTTTCACATTTAATAAGGTTCCAACCGGGCCTTCACAACATTAGAACCTTTAAACATTTCACAAATGGGTTGGATTGCCAATCGGGCACATCCACCTTTCTCAAAATCCAACACAATGATCCCTTTACATTTTAAAATTTCAAATGGATCTTTACACCAAACAACCATTCAACTCACACTAAAATCCAACCAGGCCAACCACACTTCCGCTCCCTTTTCTAAAACACCAAACCATTAATCAAAAGCCTATTTTTAAGAAAATCTAGTTTGAATGTGTAATTTTCATTTGGAGGCACAACCATGTGAGCACCTAGCACTCCATGGATGTGCCAAAATCTAATGGAACATATAGTTTTTAGGAGGAACACCATAGAACCCATCCTTCATAAATACTTTAGTATTGAAACCAAACACGATACTTTCACAACACTTTTTAAAATCAAAAATGTCTTTTACAAACCATCCCCATTTCCAAAACTTTTCTAAAACAAATCATAAGTGTATAGTTTTGTTAACCAGAAACACACCAAACCAATTTTACATTTTCAAACCCCAATCACCATCGATTTCTATCAAACACATCACAAGGAAATAAATTTAACTTTACCAAGAACCTAGGCATTTCATATAAACCAACATCAAAACCACTTTTAGAAATTTAGGACAACTTTATAACCTTGTTAGATGTTTTTCATAAATTTAATGGAGATGAAAATAATATATAAGAATTGATTGAAAACATTAAAGTGCTCAAGGTTTGAATCAAAAGGGAAAATGGTTGGATCACCTACCTAAAATACGCAGCTCATACGACAGCAGCTCGAACCCACTTCGCACTACCTGTATACGCACTACACAACAATTAGAAGGAATATTTAAAACAACAAAAGAACGCCACCTTAGAACCTACCGTGAAACATCACCATGCCAAAACATGACTCACACCATTTAAACAATTTAAATAAACCCTTTACACAGAGAACAAAAAAAATCCTCTTTTGAGATCATACCCACACCAAACCCTTTTAAAACTTAATTCCCACCACTTACACAATCAAATAAACTATCAGCATAGTCAAAGAAACCATTTTCATGATTAAACAAACCACTAAGAAAATTTATTAAATAGTTTTCAAACATGATGCAAAATTTCAAAGTCCAAAGATCACTTAAAACCACTTTCAATACAAAACCCATTTTGACACCACGTGAAACAGTAAACTGCATCATATGCACTTCATAACAGACTAACTGCACAATTTTCAAATACCGATAAACAATTTGAAATGGGTTTTCATAATAAAATACACTAACATCACTTGCACATTCTACACCATTTATAAAACACTACTGAATGAATCAACATGGGTTTTCACAGAAAAAAGCACTCATATCACATAAACACGCTACTAAATAAATCAAATGCATATTAAACCTCAAGTAAAACTAAATTTGCACCAAGAAAACTAATTAATGTATATAATAAATTAATTAAATAAGCAAAATAATTCATCATGAAATTCTTATACGCTGAACCACCTACCTTTGGTGTCGAAATCCCCAAATTCGGTGTGAGATTTCCAATCGCATGCAATTCATACCACTAACAAACTTAATCGAACCCTAAATCAAGAAATCAAACCATAAACATCAAAATAGAACCAAATACAACCCGAAACCCTATTATTAAATCTTACAAAATAGAGGAAACAAATAATCGGGGTAGAACACACCTGCTGTGAAACTGAGGGAGGTTGGTCAAGCGAGACCAAGGGTTTAGGAGGTGAGATGCGCCAGAAATCGCACCGGAAGGGGGTGTGAGAGGTGCCGAAACCAGTGACGGAGGGGTGCTGGTCGGACGACGCCGGGATAGGGGTAATAACCGGAGGATGCCGACAGGGGGGTGATGCGCACGACGGCTAGCTGGAGGGAAAAGGGGAGGATGGCGCGCGGCAGAGCCGAGGGAAAGGGGAGGTGGCGGCAGCATAGCTGAGGGAAAGGGGAGGCAGAGGCGCTGCTGCGGTCGGGTGAGAGAGAAGGGGGAGGGTTGACAGCGGATGGCGGAGGCGGAAGGTGAGGCGGAGTTGGCCGGCGACGGGGAGCGCTGGGACACCGGATGGAGCGTGCAGGAGGGGCTGAACCGGGGGGGCCTGCTATGCCGAACGGGAAAGGGGAGGGGGGGGGGGTCACGCTGGACAAGGGGGGGGGGGAACTTAGGGTTTGGTTTTTTTTATAATGATGATGATAATAATAAAACTAATAAATATTAATAAAACCAATAATAATTATTTCTTATCAATTTTATTTTATGTAAACATTATACTTACAATAATTTTATAAAAACTGTATTATTACCAAATTAAATAAAAATAATATTACCACTTGCGCAAACATATTGCCATTATGATAATTTAAATATTAACCTTGTTTTGTCGTTATAAAATTCTATTTAGCTTTGTCTTTTTTTCAATTTAATCTATTCATCTAATTTTTATTATTTATTCGAACATTCGGTGACAATGAATTCACTACGACCAAGCGCACAATCATCGATACCGGTGCGGTGATTGCGCACCGGCCCAAGGCCCACCAAAACATCAAACATCGAAAATATCTAACCAGGTCCCAACTAATCCTCGTCCAAAAGGCGCAGGACCAAGAAAAGAATAAGAATAAAATAAAATAAATAGGCATCTGAGATCAGGGTGTGACAATTCTCCCCACCACAGACACTTTATACCCCCAGAAAGTCACCAAGCCAACAGTTGATACAACTAGAGTTCATGACCAAACCCAACCAGAAGAAACCGAGAGGCTCAGGGTGACCTTTTCAAACACACGTCACACCCGACCAACTCATGAACAATCACTACCCGAAGTTGAGGGGAGAACACGGAAGGGTTCTCCCCACCACAAGAATTCACTAACATGGAAACCCTTGAAACTTGAACACACTACCCCCCCAACGGGGTCAACACGGGAACTCCCAAACCAAACTCGTTCATTTTCGCAACATGGACCAAATAACACACCTAATCATTTGTTGAAAAACTTGCTACAAAACAACCCACCAACTTAAGGATGAAGAATTAACTCAACACCTCAATCAACTTTCACAAAACGAACATCCCCCTAACGAACATCTCTAAGACCAACTCAAATTAGAACAAGTCAGTTTATTCACTAGCCCACACCATTCAAATAGATCGAACTGTTTAAAAACTACACTGAGAGAAGATAAGACCACAAGGATTGTGGGAGAACACGCTCATCGCGCCACCACAACTAGGATGAGATTACGATAGCGATGAGAATATAAAAAGGTAATTTTGGATATTTCAATCCCAAAGCTGAAAACATTATCTGGATCGAGGCTCCACAAACCCTTGGTAACTCCTGACTGTGCACGAGCTTCACCCCGAGGCCTGTGGATGAGGCCCTGATGACTGAAGCGTCTCATACCTCACAGTCAGGCATTTGCATCCTCCAGTCCCAAACTCCTTCCTCCCAAATGATACTTCTTTCAAAACTCTCTCCGGGGACCCGAACAGCCGCGTAGTAGCAAGACTTCGGAGGGATGCGACAAGGCGACTTAGAATCCCTGAAATGGCCACGCTAGGGGCATGCGTGAGAATGGTCCAATAAACTGGGAGTCGGTACAGATGAAGATAACTTCTTGGAGACAGGTTCCTCCAGCATTAACTCTTTGTTAGACGGGGAACCTTCATGAGAGCCGCCCCCACCAACTACACCCCAGACTCTAACGATGATGAGACGTCCCACCTTTACTATTCCAGAACTGAAACCACAAATAACTATGGGACAGTAAGAACCTTAACTACCCTAGGAGTTCCCAACAACCCGAAGATACACTATCTTTCTGAACTATACAATTGCCTCTAATAGACATCGATTACCTTGATAAGTAGGCAACACACAAAAAGAACTGGGAATTGGGCATAACTCATCAACAACCTTTGGAGGATTTCTGGGTGGCATACTCAAAACAACGCGAAAAACACCATCGAAACCAGTATCATGCCAAAACTCAATCAAAGAAACAACGCATGACAAGGGAAACAAGCCCATAAGGCAAACATATACAAACACAAGCATATATCTCTTTTCCAAAACCATCATTTCTTTAAAATTTTATAACTCACCTATGGAACCTTATGAACCGTCACATGTGCGTTAATTCAATCTCGCTCACATCATCTTCAAACCAGTGCCGCTACACACTCTCCGTACATACCCACGCACGTGTGACCCTCCACAAGGAGTTCCAAGGTTCAAACACTTCTTTTTCCTTACCAAATCCAAACACATGACATGATGTTCCAACCCAACACATTGCCTTTTTAAAAACCCACTTTACCAGTTTAAAAAACAATTTGGAAGAAAACCCTTTTTTTCCTTTTGAAAACACTTACATTTTTAACACACGCTCACATTAACTGAGTCCAAAACAAAACACAATCGACTATAAACCATCAGAATGAGGAACTAGTATCTGTACCTAACCCGGCGACATGGTGGTGAGACATGTCCCAAGTAAGGAATAACACTAAGAGGACCTTAAATCGGGCACTTGGACTCCACATGGGTTACCACCCCATGTGAGGCTGCAACATGAACCGATTTTCCCCTATTGTGATACCTCAATCCAAAGAAACTGAAGGCAAAAGACTCAAATCCCAGACTACGCCTGGTAATTCAGGTCTAGTCACGAGCGGTGGTGATCAGGCACTGACCCGTAACTTACCTCCTGAGCCCCAAAAGTCCTAATATCCTTCTACCAGACATCCCAAATATCAAGAACCTGGCTCTGATACCATTTTTTCACGAACCAGCCCGGGTCGACCCTGAACCGATCACCCGATCTAGCCCGCGACATGGCCTGAAGGGCGTTCTCGATCCCCATGGAATGGCAAAAAGTGCTGGGCATCAAAACCTTAATCATTGGGAACGATTTTCTGCATTCAAAAGTGATAAACAGACAAATAAAAACTGACGATAAAAATAAAAACCAGCATCAGAAAGAAACAAAACGGCACATACCTCCTTGTAACCCTTTGGTCACCTCCCAACTAAGGCCAACCTTGCCCCCATAACGAGCAACTCGGCCATGAAAACCTGATCAAGGGAAACCTACAACTGAAATGATAATATAGGTGTGAGCATTAAAAATGCTCAGTAGTAATGACAAAGTAACCACAGAATCCAACCACATCCACTTTCCAGAAACAATCCAAAAAAAAAACTAGTTTGCACATACAATGATAGAAAATATGGTTTTCACATTTTAAAGGAGAAGGATCCTAATTTACCATTTCAAAACCAACACATGCCACAACCCATTTTTCCAAAACAATGCATTTCTTAAAAACTGAATTTCAAGTCCATGTTTATCACATTTGTGAAAAAGGAGAACATATAGTAAGTAAATGCTGAAAACCAAGTGAAAGTAAAAGTAAACAAGCAGATATAAGCAATAACCATGGGAGATCCTAAACATCCCTAGAAAACCCCTGGACGTACTCGGTTTCAGACTACCTGCCGGTGTGGTACTCTATAGTCAATAACCAACTGGCCAGCCTAATAGCCAACCAGTGGCACGCCACACAAGGCCTACCTACCAAGGGGGAACCAACCCATCTAATCGGGGATGGCTAGAAACCATCACTCGATATTTTAAAGGACGCCCAGGAACCCATGGTGGTTTTAGTAATACTGTGTAAGTGGGAGGCCCTCGCACGTGTGACTCATCTCACCGCACTTGCCAACCACTTACACGGACACCGCTACATGACATCCCTTAAGGGAAGTCCCCTTGTAGAGATTCCCCACAATCATGCACACATAAAAAGTTCTTTCACATTCAATAAGGTTCCAACCAGGCCTTCACAACATTAAAAACTTTAAACATTTCACAAATGGGTTGGATTGCCAATCTGTCACATCCACCTTTCTCAAAATCCAACACAATCATCCCTTTACATTTTAAAATTTCAAACGGACCATTACACCAAACAACCATTCAACTCACACCAAAAGCCAACTGGGCCAACCACTCTTCTGCTCCCTTTTTTTTAAACACCAAACCATTCATCAAAAACCTAGTTTTAAGAATATCTAGTTTGAATGTGTCATTTTAATTTAGAGGCACATCCATGTGAGCACCTAGAGCTCCGTGGATGTGCCAACATATAATGTCACATCTAGTTTTTATGAGGAACACCGTAGAACCCATCCCTCATAAAACACTTTAGTATTTAAACCAAACCCGATCCCTTCACAACACTTTTTAAAAGAAAAAATGTCTTTTTCAAACCATCACCATTTCAAAAAATTTTCTAAAACAAATCGTAAGTGTATAGTTTTGTTAACCAGAAACACACCAAACCAATTTTACATTTTCAAACCCCAATCACCATTGATTTCAATCAAACACATCACAAGGAACTCAATTTAACTTTACCAAGAACCTAGGCATTTCATATAAACCAACATCAAAACCACTTTTAGAAATTTAAGACAACTTTATAACCTTTTAGATGTTTTTCATAAATATAATGGAGATGAAAATACTATATAAGAATTGATTGAAAACATTAAAGTGCTCAAGGTTTGAATCAAAAGGGAAAATGGTTGGATCACCTACCTCAAATACGCAGCTCATACGACAGCAGCTCGAACCCACTTCGTACTACCCGTATACGCACTACACAACAATTAGAAGGAATCTTTAAAACAAAAAAAGAACGCCACATTAGAACCTACCGTGCAACATCACCATGCCAAAACACGACTCACACCATTTAAAAAATTTAAATAAACCCTTTACACAGAGAACAAACAAAAATATCCTCTTTTGAGATCATACAAACACCAAACCTTTTTAAAACTTAATTTTCACCACTTACACAATCAAATAAACTATTAGCATAGTCAAAGAAACCATTTTCACGATTAAACAAACCACTAAGAAAATTTATTAAATAGTTTTCTAACATGACACAAAATTTCAAAGTCCAAATCTCACTTAAAACCTCTTTCAAGGCAAAACCCATTTTGACACCACATGAAACAGTAAACTGCATCATCTTCACTTCATAACACACTAACTGCACAATTTTAAAATACCGATAAACAATTTGAAATGGGTTTTCATAATAAAATACACTAACATCACTTGCACATTCTACACCATTTATAAAACACTACTGAATGACTCAACAAGGGTTTTCACAGAAAAAAGCACTCATATCACACAAACACGCTACTAAATAAATCAAATGCATATTAAACCTCAAGTAAAACTAAATTCGCACAAAGAAAACTAATTAATGTATATACTAAATTAATTAAATAAGTAGAATAATTTATCATGAAATTATTATATGCTGAACCACCTACCTTTGGTGTCGAAACCCCCAAATTCGGTGTGAGATTTCCAATCGCATGCAATTCGCACCACTAACAAACTTAATCGAACCCTAAATCAACAAATCAAACCATAAACATCAAAATCGAACCAAATACAACCTGAAACCCTAATATTAAATCTTACAAAATAGAGGAAAGAAATAATCGGGGTAGAACGCACCAGCTGCGAAACTACGGGAGGTTGGTCGAGCAAGACCAAGGGTGTAGGAGGTGAGATGCGCCAGAAATCGCACCGGAAGGGGGTGCGGGAGGCGCCAGAACCAGTGATAGAGCAGGGCTGGAAAGACGATGCCAGGACATGGGGAATAACCAGAGGAGGTCAGTAGGGGGGTGATGCGCGCAGTGGCTAGCCAGAGGGAAAAGGGAGGGCGGTGCACTGCGGATCTAAGGGAAAGGGGAGGTGGCGGCGGCGGAGCCGAGGGCAAGGGGAGGCGGAGGCGCCGACGCAGTCGGGTGAGAGAGCAGGGGGCGGGCCGATAGCGGCTAGCAGAGGCGGACAGCAAGGCAGAGGCAGCTGGTGAGGGGGAGCGCCAGGACGCCGGCTGGAGCGCACAGGAGGGGCCGAACCGGGGGGGGGGGGCTGCTGCACCGAACAGGAAAGGGGAGGGGGGGTCGTGCTGGACAGGGGGGGAACTTAGGGTTTGGTTTTTTTATAATGATAATAATAATAAAACTAATAAATATTAATAAAACCAATAATAATTATTTCTTATCAAACTTATTTTATGTAAAAATTATACTTACAACAATTTTATAAAAACTGTATTATTACCAAATTAAATAAAAATAATATTACCACTTGTGTAAACATATTTCCATTATGATAATTTAAATATTAACCTTGTTTTGTCGTTATAAAATTCTATTTAGCTTTGTATTTTTTTCAATTTAATCTATTCATCTAATTTTTATTATTTATTCGAATGTTTGGTGATAACACATTCACTACGACCAAGCGCACGATCATCGCTACCGGTGCGGTGACCACGCACCGGCCCGAGGCCCACCAAAAAATCAAACATCAAAAATATCTAACCAGGTCCCAACTAATCCTCAACCAAAAGGCGCACGACCAAGAAAATAATAAGAATAAAATAAAATAAATAGGCATCTGAGATCGGGGTGTGACAATAATTAACTTCTAAACGTTCACATAATAAAGAAAGGATAACACGGACTTCCTCCTACCTGTATACATTTAACCAATTCCCAAATGGTTATCATAAAGTAATATAATTCCTAAAATGAATAAACCTTCGTACAAAGAAATAATATATTAATCTCTAAAATTCAACACAAACACCCAAATTTCAAAATAAGTAATTTTAAAAATATCCACCCTTAAAATTATTCAAAATATTCTTAACTAAGATTAAATCCCAGATATTAGCATGATTTTATCATATATTCTTCTAAGATAAATTTAACATTTATCCCATAATAACATCAATTAGACTTAAAGTTTCATACCAAAAATATATATTCCATAGTTATATAATCTATAAGATATGATAATGATTTCCACGAATAACCAGAATCACCATAAATCCAAATTAAAATCATATATTCTTCCAAAATACAGTTCAATAATGATTCCTTAAATACAATACCATAATATAATATAATGTTTGGAAAAAGTATAGTGATATTATTCCAAAATACCATTAATCAATTATTTAACAAATAACTTACCAATCCCATGTTTATATATATGACGAAACATATGTTACAAAATTTTAATAACCTATAATTACCTCAATATGAAATATTATATAAACCCAAAAGGTTATCTATAAAATTAATCTTATGACCCCAAAATGTAAAGGTATTCTTCCTAAAATAATACATCATGTTAAATATTAGGGTTATATATACCTTAACCATATAAAAATTCTCCCAAAATGTCATTAATCCTTTTAAAATACCATCACTTAAAAACATAAAATGTTATTTCTAAGAAATTGAATTTATAATCAACCTCAAACACATAAACCCATGATGGTATCCATAAATCTTAAAATAATATCTCATGAAAATATCATAATCTCTAAATTTTTCTAAAGCTTTCCTTTAATTCCAAATATAAGGACCCAACCTTAAATATTACATAATATTAAGTTTTAAGTCATTAATTAATTTTATTACATCTTTGGATATTTAAGGTTTATAATTTTAGAGAATTACCCTACAACCCTTACATAAATAAATATTACATAAAAAAGTGGACATTTCCTCTTAGCAACCATTTTTACCACAAAACAAAATTTTTTATGATATAAAAAGTTTTATTTTCATGATATATCTTCACAATTTTAAACTTGACATTATCCTTTTCCTTACTCATCCTTAAAACCATATGAAAAAAATTTTAAAACATGATATGAGTACAAATATCACAGTAAGGGATATATAAAAAGAAAAGAAGAAACCTATTAGTTTATGAATACTAATACACAATTTTTCTTTTTTAAAATTAAACCTTAGGCTCAAAGAAAACATTTTATTACCCAAGAAATAAACTTTTATTCAAAAATATTTTCATAAAACATTTCACAATAAATATTAAATTAAAAATAAAACTCATAAATTTTCCTTTAAAATCATGAAAAACTAATGAAAACGTTTTCAAAAAATTATAAATTTCACCATTATGAAGTAGAATCTAATATTATTTAACCATAATCTCATGAGTAATCACATGGGAGAATAATATAAAGATCATGATGTCATAAGATCGTGGAATAAAAGAAAATTTGGATTCAATAAAAAACATGACATAAGCATAAGAAAACTATAAATACCAAGACAACTTCATATGGTGGACAAAGTCCCATAATGGATTAGGTTTACTTCCTAATCCCATACATAAAGTCTCATGGGACAAAAGCTTTACCCAATGCATTGGAGCACTATTTGGGTGCACCCATCCTTACAAGTTCATGATCGTGTGTACCAAAAAAGGAAATAAATCATAAGGAATAATTATAAGAATTATGAATGGAATGAAATGGGTTTCATAATATTATCTCATATCGTAATCCAAGGTTATTTTATTAATAATTCATTTGAGAAATGAACATAAGGTATGTATTACCCCATTAAAGTAAGGGAGAAATAGATAGATATATATGTGAGAAAAATGTATGCATAATTTAGAAGAATTATTCAACATTAAAGAGACATATAAATTGAGTTATAGAGACAATTATCATAACTAAAAGAAAATAGAGGTTTAGAGAGATCTCTTACACCCATAAACAAAATATTTCTGAATATCAAAATATTCATTCCATTTAAAACTGTTTTTAGAAATACATATACAAATTGGAAAGTATATTTTTATTTGAATAAAAATGAATCTTATGAAGAAAAATAAATTTAAAATAATGTTTGTGATAGTAAGATAATCCATTGATGTCGTGTATGTTAAAATAAAACATTTATTTTTATCTTTTGTAAAGAAAGTTAAAATGTTAAGTATAAAATATGTATGAAGATTCATTTTCAAAAACTATTTAATAAAGTAACAAGTGTCATAAAATTTCCTTTATTACTCATTTATTTTTATATAATACATTAATATAATATTTTTATGAATATGTACATGGAAGAGAATGATTTATAAAATAAATATTTAAAAATTATAAAAATAGGTTTTTAAAGTAAAGTGTCCCTTATGTAAAACCTTAAAAATATTATTTTTTTTAAAATGGTAAAGATAGAAAAATATTTTAAATAATTACATTTATAATCCATTTAAACACAAATAAAAATTTTCTTAAAGTATGGAAGAAAAATAGTTGGAAGGGAAATGTTAAAAGAATATTTTTTTTAAAAATAAAGTCCCTTACCTTGAGTCTGACTCGTCAGGTATGTTCTTTTTATCCCTGAATAATAGTGATATGTTAATTAATTTATTAATAAATATTTTAAAACTTATTATTTATTTTATTTCATGTATTACCATGTTATATTCAGTTACTTAATCATTTAAGTTCATATTGGATGTTTTGATGATATTCAGTTTATATGTCCAAAAAGACTTTGATAGGTTTATTGTGGTCAATGAGATAATTATTCCATCATCTAAAGAATAATAATCATGAATAAATTATAATTTTTATATATAAATTATAATTATAAAATTAATCATGAAAAATGGTTATGAAAAATGAACTACTTTATAATCATAGAGATGATAGGCTGTGCGTATACATGAGTAATGTTTCCATTTTTGAAAAATCATTGTGGAAAGAAGGTGAGTATTATTTTATATTTCCATAATAATCAAAATATAATAAATACCATATTAATTATTTAAATATACATAAATACAAACACACATATATTATCCATGTGATGTGGTGATGAAAAAGGAATCACATCGCTTCATGGAGGTGGTAGTCCAAACATACACACAAATGACGTTACCATTTTTTTTGTGAATGAAAATTTAAGAAAATATATGATATTTTACCTTTAAAAAATGATAATTTTTTTCATTAATATCATATATATACTTTAATACATAATTATATCCATCCATGAGAGGTGGTGATGGAAACTGAATTACATCCATTCACGAGGTAGTGGTTCACTATACACAAGAATGGTGGTTTCATTTCCCATTTGCTGGAAGATGATATGTATATAGGTTATTAAATTAACATAATAACTTATTATTATATGGATGATAATAGTGTTATAATTTAATCATGTTTCAATAATATTTGAATGAGGTATAATAATAAATAAAATGAAAATTCTTGATTAATAATTATACCTCTTATTTGGACAATCTCTTACGGTTTACCCCAAAAGCTTCCCTAGGATTGTTCTTTAATAAAAAAGGAATCTTGGATGTGGTAAGGTATGTATGTAAGGGATTTTGGTAGGTATTATAATAAAAAATGTCATTTAAGTGTTAATAAAATAGGAATAGGAGTTTCCCTTTTATAAGAGAGGTGAGGAGCACTCTTGGAATATCTTAGATTATTAAATTAATATAAATTAATTTTAATATTAAAATGGATTAAAATGGATAATATTATAATATAATATTATTTTTAGTCTAAAAACTATGATATATTTTTTTTACAATTTTATGTGATTTTTTCACTCTTATTATTTTGTTTTAACTCGTGTCAACCCTTTTTGACAATTACCGTGGTAATAAAGTTTTTACTCTTTAGGGGTAAATATAGTAACCATAAAGGGAATTATTTTTTCATTAATGAACCAAATTTTATATTTTTAAACATATAAAAATAACTTAGTTGAATATATGTTTTTCAAAAATTTTAAAGCATTTTATGAAATATTATTTTTTATAAAATAACATTAATGTCATTTTTAGAACTATTCATTTAATTTGACTTTGAAAAGAACATGAAATAAAATAAATTAAAATATTTTATATTAATTTATATATAACATGTTTATTTATATAAATATTTAATTTAATATAATAATTCCTTCAATTTATAAAACTTTTAATATTTTTAAAATCTTTTATTTTATTTTTTAATTAACTGAATAAATACCCTGTTAGCATTGCATAAGAATTTAAAGGTAATTATATAATTAATAACAATTAAAAATAAATTAACATAATAAAAATAATTCATTATTCTCAAAATAAAGATTAATATTCATTCAAAAATTTCTTTTATCCCTTTTTGAACACATAAGAGATATTTAAATGCAAGATGGTGACATTTTGTCTTGTTTTACTTAAAATATTATATATGTCACTTTCAAAAAAAGTGTTCCATAAAAAAATAAATATAAAGACCATGGTGATAAGGTTTTAGATAATTTCATCATGTAACATTTAAGATAAAAATTGATGGCCTTATTACTTAGTTTTAATTAAGGTTTTCCCAATTTACCCTTATACTGTGGTGATAAATTTTTACTATTTTTTATATTCATTATGACAAAAAATTAAGTTTTATTTATTAAATAATATTAATTAATCTAATTAATAAAATATAAATAATTTAATAAATTCAATCTATATAATTGGTAGAAATTTATTTTATCATAATCCCACAAAGCGTGATAAAAAGGGGATTTTGAGGGAAATTCATTTTTCAAGAAATAAATGATCTAATATTAACTCTATGGACAACAATAATCACTATGTGATTTTAAATTAATATAAATAAATATATAATATATATATATATATATATTTAATTTTAATATTTCTTTATTATGGGTTATTTTAATTAATTAAAATAGATAAAATTTATGTGCTTAAAAAACGTTTTTAGAAAACTACATTTTAAGCATTAAAAGAAACTAATACAAAATCATGAAAATTACTGATTCAAATGAAATTAACTAAATTATTAAAAACAAAATTTTCAATAATTAAATTTAATATGAAATAAAAAATATAACATGAATTTTAAATTACTTTATTTAATTAAAATAAATGACCAAATTGGAAAGATCACTAATTTTCACTATTCCCTGAAAAATCAATCATTTCTAAAAAAATTAAAAAATTTTCACCCTAAGTTAATTTTTATATGATTATTTCAAAAATTAATTTCATTTTATCAAATATATTTTATAAAAGTTTTAAAAAATAATTATAATATTTTCTCACAAAAATCAATAAAAATCATTTATGAAGAAAAAATATTTATTGAAGAATAAAATGTCTTCCTTAAAATTTGAGTTCTTATTTTCAAATAATTTATCAATACATTTATATTAAGTAGTATATTTATATATATTTCTTAAATAATTTTATCCAATCCATACATTCCAATTTAATAGCTAGGTTATTATAGTCATATTTAAATAACAATATTTAATGGTTCATTTATGTTCAGTGTTTTGTGTCATATACACTTTCAAACATAGTTTTATTTTTAAGATCTTAGGACTCTATTCCATTTCAAAGTCCACTTATTAAAACAAAAATCAAGATTTATAAATTTATTTGGAAAAAAAATAAAAAATATAAACATCAAAGGTTTCAAATAATAGGAATTTCTTTTGAAACCACCAACCTTGATAAAAATATCACAAGACTATGATAAGGGATTCGTAAGGAGGAAAAAGTTAAGCATATGAAAATATTAGGGTCTCCAAAATATGAGAAAGGTGCTATGGTGTAGAATCAAACACCACAAGATAGGCTGGAACACCTGGGTGTAGTGGTGCTCTGGAAAAGACCTCCATGACACAAGACATATAAATACAACATAGGTAGTACCTCCATAGTGCAGAAGGGACTGCTATGGTATAAGGAGCATTGGAACACAAAACCTAAGACACAAATAGGGGGAATGCGGTGTTGAAATGAACTAGAATATGAACTGATATGGTATAACATGATCACTACGACATGGATTCTATTGTTCAGTAGTCCTCTGGAGCTTTGGAATGAATCCAGGTGAAGGGGATGAATATGTATTTTTGTGGGTGTGATGCCCATTTTAAAAAACTTCATAAAAACTAAAATAGAATCCTTGAATTAATACCAAATATTTTTCCCTAAATCAAAATCAAAATAGCGTAATAAAAGGAAAAACCATCGAGAATTAAAAACATTCAAAAATTCCTGAAACTGATGCTAAATAGGTCTTATGGTGTTGTCTAAGGCACCACAGTGTAACTATTCCCAAAAAGTCCTCCATGCTGATGGCTGAGATGCATTCTTCAGAGGTTGGAGTCGCTACGGTTGAAACCATTTAATCTATTCTATGGCCCTATCCTCCACAGTATACAATGACACAACTGCTAATTACATGGTGTAGCCAACACCTATGTGGTGTGTTCTTGATTTTTGTATCATGTTACCACCTATTTGGGTAAGAGGTTTCCAAAAACATCCATTTAAGCTTCCACAAGATTTTGGAAGCTTGATACCCTTCATACAGACACTGTTCGACTCAAAATCAAGGAGTAGGTAAAGGAAAAACATCTTGAACTAAAGAACATAATTGAAATCAAAGATTGGAATGCTATAATTCTCTCTATTATAAAAGATTTCTCCCCTACATAGCCTCTCAAGAAGGAACCATATCAAAGAGATGAGGACACTATTCTATCATCAATGCCTCACACTCCTAAGGATCATGTGAATCAGAACAATGCCGCCACAATACCTGAATCAAGGGTTTGGATTTTTCAGAAAGAGCCTTTATATGAGAATACATAATCTGAATTAGTTTCTCGGTCATAGATAAATCATGTTCCACATCCAGAATCTCCCAGATTAAGACATGAGATGGATCAGAGTGATATTTTCCAATATTTTACACATGTAATACATCATGTATTGATGTAAACTATGGTATAAAATCCAAATGGTATTCCACATTACCAACATATTCAATAAACCTAAACTATAACACCTATTTTTGTACCAAATTTACATGTTACCCTATAATTCAGTGACCAAAACATGGTAAAAATATCAAACGAACAAGATCAACAGTACAAAAAATCATAGAGAATCAACAATAGTCATAATATGGTTTATAACAGCCTTATGACTTTTCCATTCTATGATGGATTAAATTAATAATAGTCATCATCTCCTAGACCAAAATAAGTTCTAACAAGGAAGTTTCACCAACCTTAGACAAATAAAGAACATATTTTCATGGTTATCTATAAAAAGTCTCAAAGGATTCCCTCTTGATGGATGATTAGAAGATTTTATTATATTCTAACTTGAACAGTCTCAGAAGGCTATCCCAAGATCCTCTAAAGTTAAAGACACAAGCTCATAGTATGTCCTCAAGAATATGAATTTCCCAATCTGTCTAACCATATATTTGAGGATAGTATTCCATTCTCAATATAACATGGGATCCCATTTCCTCCCAGAGGCCCCTCCAAAATTGATATGTAAACTGGGGATCCCTATCAGAAATTATTTCAGATAGAACTTCATGAAATCTAATGATTTCTTAGGCATATATATTTCCCATGTCCTCCAACTTGGTAGTATCATGAATCAGAATAAAGTTATTCGATTTGGAAAATCGTAAATCCCAACCCATATTTCATTCTTACCTTAAGGTGTACATGGAAATACTACAACAAATTCCATTGATATCTCATCCCACTTCTATGTCATAACTGGAAGAGGATGGAGAAAAATTGTAGGCTTTTGATGATCATCCTTAACTTGTTGATAGGTATAACAACATGACATAAAATCAATAATATCCCATTTCATACCCAGTCACCAAAAACCTCACCTCATGTCATAAAACATATTTTTGGTTCTAGTATGTACTACCCATTGGGAGTTAGGAAAATCTACCATCACAACCTTACTCAAAGGTAAAGGAATGTTGAACTGATTCTAAAAGCATGGAATTTCCTCTGAAGATAGATACCACTCTCCAATGGTCTCCCCATGATATAAAGAATCAACAATTCTCTATAACTGATAACCATGTTTTTGTTCTTAATGAATCATATCAAGTAGTGTGTAATTCAATTGAACACTCACCAAAGTAATCCCGATATCATCATCCAAGAATCAAAAATGAATATGAGTAAAAGGATCCATCAACTTTTACTCCTCATGAGATTATTTCATGACATAGGATGAAAGTTTCATACTTAAATAATTAGTAACTACATTCACCTTACCATGAGTGTATGAAATGTCAAAATTAAAAGACTACAGGTATTATACCCACTGTCTCTACTGAATCTTTAGATGTTTTTGAGAGAAGATATAACTAAAGTATTTATAATTGGATTAGATGGTAAAGCTTACATCAAGAAGTTAATGCTGATTTTTTTAGAGAAGTCATCATGCCTATGAGTTCAAGATCATATGTGGGATAATACTTTTCACATGGTTGAATTTGACAAGAACTATATGCTACCACATAATCACCCTATCTAATAACACATCCCAAAACTGAACCCAATGCATCATAGAAAACCACATATTATTGAACAACTTATGAAGATTCAAAATAAGTTTTGAAGTCAACTAATGCTTCAAGTCATCAAAGTAAACCTGACATTATGAATCCCAAATGAATCCCCTGTGAGAAATATCCTTCATTAGAGAATCCAAATTAGACAAATCCTTCACAAAACAGTGATAATTACCTACAAATTATAACAACATTTGAATCTTGAATACATTATGTGGTTTCTCTTAGGTCTTAATAGCTTGTAACTTCTTAGGATCAACTAAAAAAACTGTTTTGAAACATCATTTTCAAGAACTATACTTCCCACATCTAGAAGTTTCATTTATAAATCTTGGGATAAAGTTTATGGTTTCTCACGATATCTAGTATAGCTCTCAGATGATGTTCATGACCCCATTAGTCTTATATTAAATAAAGATATCATTTATAAAAACCACAAATAATTAATTTAGGTACTCATAGAAAATATTATACATCAATTATATGAACATTATAGGATCACTGGTTAGAACAAAAGGTATAAGAAGGTGCTCGTAATGTGCATACCAACTTTTGAATGTAGTCTTGGAAATTTTGGACTCTTAATCCAGAACTATTGATTACTAGACTAAAGATCAATCTTTGAGAAACACTTTTCTCCTTTAAACTAGTAAAACAAATCATCAATCCATGGAAATGTATAATTATTCTTAACTGTGACCTGATTGAGCTTTTGATATTCAACACAAAGGTGAAGTGTCTGATCAAATTCAGTAGAAAAAAAGATAGAGTGCTTCTCAAGGGTAAAACCTGGGTCAGATAAATCCTCTATAAAATATATCATCCAATAGAGTTTTCAAATCCTTAAATTATGTTAGTGCTACGTGGAATGAGGGAATAAAGATAGTTTGGGTACCTATTACTAGGTTGATAGAAAATTATACCTTTCATACTGATTAAAAACCATAAAATTTAGATGGAAAACATCAATAAACCAACTGGCTACTGGGGGAAATGAACCATACAAAGGTTTATGCTCTAGTTCAAAGGAAAACACAGATTTCATCTTACCCAACTCTATAAGAGGAGGTCCATATCTACTCCACCTCAGTTCCCACTATTATTTAAATACATGACTCTATACATCATTAAAAATAAAGGAAACTCAACAATGATAATAGTAGATATGGGATTTATGGGAAATCAACCAATATATCCCAATAATTACATCCTTAGGTTTCATATCTTGAACTAAAAAGTAACAAGAAAGATCAAATTATGAAAAAGTGAAAGAACAAGAAGTGAATCGGAGACCCCTATCTCTCTTCATCCTAAGAGGTGTAGAAATATTTATAACAAAAGTCACGAGCTCTGTAAGAATATTTCAAAATTCCATGATATTGGTGAAAACAAAAAAATTATAGGAAACAATATTAAAAAAATAAAACAATAAATATTAAGCAATGGTAATGGTACCTCTCACTCTCATAGGATCCACATCGGCTTCTGCTGGAGAATCATTCACTACATGAAGGAGCTTCATTATTGATGCCTGTAGTTAGAACAACTTTGTTATTAAAGAATCTAGATACAATATAATTTATCTCATTAATAAAAACCCAAAAACACTATATTAAGTGGTAGAAACATGAAAAAACCTATATAAATTTTTTAAGAGTCCACTAGAGTTGTAATTATTTGGTTTTTATAAGCCAGAACAGTTCATGTTCCCAACCGTACCACATTGATAACAAGTAAAAATACCTTTAATGAACACAAAAAATGATTTATTAGAGGTATTACATTGAGATCCACCACCATAGTTTATACCATGAGTCCAATCCCACTTTTACCTCCCTTTAAATTAACCACTAAAACTGCCACTTGGTGTAAGAGAAAGTTCCACCATCCCTGACTTTCTAGCCAAGTCAAGATCTACCATCACAGATCTACCCAGATCATTAGCACATGAGGTGAGTTTTAGGATTGAAACTTGAGAATGAATATCTGGTTGAAGACCCATCTCAATTATTTGGGATAATATCTTCTCATTCGATACCACCTCGGGTGAGATGCGAAAAAGATCAACAAAGAAATTGGCATACTGAGTCATAGTTCGACTAAAATTCTTGAGTTTAAGTAAATCCATATATTTTTACAAAATAATCAAATCTAGATAGATTCGATTCATTAAAATGAACATAAAGTATTTCTACTCTAAGTCCACATTATTCCCTATCTCAACTATCGATCCCCACTACCTTCTAATAGGCCCCTCGTGCTTCAAGGTAACACATTTCACTTAATATAATCAGGAATATCCAATAAATTAAAGAGAATGATTAAATTTATTCATCCAATACTATTATTACTAACAACCATTGGTACCCTATAAAGATGAATTTTTAAGGTGAAAATATCCTAGGGATAATTTCTATTTTTATCCCTATAGGGAACAACCTCTGCAACCCAATTAAGAATAGGTGTAGATGTTTGGCCTAGAACTTAGACCACATGAAAAACAACCTCTATAAGGTCTTGATAAACTAGGGGATTCTATTTTTGTGGTTCATCATCATATTCTATACTGGGTTTATTGAAATTTCTTTCTGGGGGCATGGTACTATAAAAAATCAAGGAAAAACTTAGTCGGGAGACACAAGGTCATCAACTATATCAACAGGAATAAAAAAGGTAATAAAAAACTCAAATCGAATAATGAAAAAATTATAGAATAAAAACATCAATTTTTTTTCGAAGACACTTTACCTAAAAACCCATGGAATCTTTAGGCTCATTACTATGAGATATGGCAAGGAGATCACTTTTAACATACCCCTTAAGTCCCAACAATCCTATCCTGAACTGCATAAAACCATCAAAGAGAAGGCTTAACCACATTTGATATAATTTTTTCATGAATGAACCCAAATAAACCACATAAATGGTACCTGATCTAATCCTAACATGACCCAATAAGTGTTCCTAATCCACACAAGATGGAGATAATCCCCATGAAATCAATAAATGTAAAGAGGAAATGATTTCATCACAAAAGTTTCAAGATAACATAGAGTAGTGGGTAAAATGGTCAGTATTATAAACACCCCCACAAGGGAAAAAGGGTTCAATAAAACCATGATAAAATTTATAAGACAACCCAACACAACTGGTGGATCAAAATATCCATAATGTGCTATAACTCCTAAAAGTACCACAAGTCAAGTACACCCTCCATCTCTTAGTGGTGCCTTCCCTTTACATGGACTTGGAATAAGGAAATCTACAAACACCAAAAGGGAAAGGTAGGACACGAGATACAACCCCAATAATATTTCGCCAATAATTTCATAAGAATACCATATTTGATAAAACATTGATGATTAATGTAAATAAAACATGGCAGGGAACATATTCATATTTTATATCAAAATATGCTATAAGAAACATTTATAATGACTTTATGAAAACAAGTGCAATAGATTTTCTAACAAAGTTGGCATAATCAAGCATCTTTATAAACTAGAGAAAAATAAAAAAAATTTCAAAAGAGATCATGAATTTTAATTTCCTTCAAAATTGACATGAGAAAAAGTTTATATCATAAGGCATGAAAAATCATTTCTAATCATGGAACCATTGTTAAGATATCCATGGGTAGGATGTCCAATTATTATCACACATATTGGTGAAGTGAAACTTCTAATGTACACAAGGAACATTCCTAAGGGTAAAAATTATAAAATCCCTATGGACTAATCTCCCTTCCCTCGTATATTTTTTGTTCAATTTTCATCATTAATCCATTGGAAGGTAGATATAATATGTGCGTTGTGTGTGTTCATACTACTCAACTACCTTATCTATCGTAAACTTCAAGGTAAATAAGTCAATTTACAAGGGGATATAATTTTTTGAAAAACAATTTCAATCATCATTTAATCTGGCCCCAATTCAAGTTTAAAAACATGAATTTCATTTCAAAAACTATAATCAAATGGATTTTATCAAAAACTAATGTCATTATTTCAAAAACCAACATTACATGGTTTTTTTATCTAAAATCATGACATTATTTTCAAAAACCAACATCAAATGGTTTTGATAAAAATCCACTAAACCATAACTCTTCAAATCAATAATATCTTATGCCTTTGATTTTAAACGAAATACTACAAAGAGTTATAATTCTAATTCAAGATCAATTTTCCTAAAAATCAACAATTAATTTCTATCAATAATTTTTAATCACACACCATACCATTTAAAATTCCATTTATCAAAACCCAACCCATGATATAGAAATTTATTTCAAAACTAATTTAAAAAATATATTCATAAAAAGTTTAAAATAGTAGTAATTGATTTTGAAACCACCTACCATGATAAAAATATAACAAGAACATGACGAGGGATTCACAAAGAGGAACATGTGATGCATTTGGAAATCTTGGTGGATCCATGGAATAAGAAAGGCACTACGACACAAAATAAAACACCATAGTGAAGGGTTGAACACTATAACATAGTGGTACATTGAAAAATACCTCCATGACATAAGACATACAACTGTGATGTTGGAAGTAACTATATATCTATGAAGGTACTGATATAATATAGGGATCACCAAATCAAAAATCCTATGATGTAGAGAGAAGAAATGCAATATGAGACCACACTAGAATAAAAACCACTATGGAATAAAATGAGAAATTCTGTGTGGAGTAAGCTATGAATCAGTCCTCTAGATCTTTGGAATGAAGCCAAATGAAGAGGATGAATGAGTTTTTTTATGGTTTTATGACCATTGGAATGTAATTCATAAAAACCAAAACAAACTCCCTAAATTAATTCCAAAAACATTCCCCAAATCAAAATTGAAATGGTCTAATAAAATAAAAAACACATGATAATTTCAAGTATTCAAAAACTAATATAACTGATGTTGATAAGTTCCTACGGTATGGGATAAGACACCATAAAAAAACCCATATAAAAAAGTTATCTATAGTGAAGTCTATGATATAGCCTTCAGAGGTCAAGGTCACTATAGTGTAGCCTCATCTTCCACTATACACTATGGAGAAACCGCTAACTCAATGATGCTTCTAATTCCTTCATGGAATGATCTTGAGTGATGTAGTGTGGTACCACTTTTTTTAGAGGGAGGTTTACAAAAACACCTATTTAAGCTTCCATAAGCTTTTTAAATCCCAAATTCCTTATACAAACATGGATAAACTCAAAAAGGAGGATAAAAATGAAAAGCATCAAAAAATAATGAACACACCTAAAATAAAAGGTCAGTTTGTTACATGATCACAATAGTAGATGTCATACATCATTATTTTGGATACCATAATACAAGCAGTGGGAATTATTTCCTATAATGATACGATGATAAAACTGAGTCTTATGGGCTTTTACAATATAAGGCCCCAGCCTTAAACCTTACTTAATCTTGAGTTATTACAAGATTACACATTGAAGATCTTTTCAGGTTTAGAGTTTTAGAGAATTAGATCATAAAACTTTCATTACATTCCACATTTAAACAAAGTGGTTACATGAAAGATAGTATTCATTTTTCCCATCAACGGAAACATATTTAAAATAAAACATGGATTCTTTCTTTACACTTCCTTGAAACTATCATCATATCATGTACCCTTCCCTTGACCTGTGAAAAACATTTCAAAAAACTTGGGATGAGCATAAAAAGTTCAGTAAGGGATATAAAAATATGGAAAGGAAACCTGAGTACATGTATACATAAGAATGAAATCATACTTTACCCATAAAACATAAGCACTTTAATATACCTCATAAAATCATGAATAAATCATAGAAATCATAAGACATAAAAGGTAACTTGAGGCATTCATAACATTCTTACGTAGGGAGTAACCCTCTTGGTTACGTTTGGAATACCCACCACAGTATATTCCCTAAATATCTTCGGAGAAACCTTAACATTTCACTCCTTCGCGTTACCCAATGCATTGGAGAGCTATATCGGGCTCACCCGCCCTTAGTTTATCACGGAACCACCCGTCTTCATAATAATGCCCAAAAACCTCAACATAATCGTATCACATAAAACATGCATAAAGGAAATATAACATTTCCACCTTTAAATCACAAGATATATATACAATACATTGATATAAAAACATTATAAAAACCATTTTCAATACCAAAATAAAAGAAAAGTAAAACATGGTATTTATTTTCTTTTAAAAAAAAGTATGGCTTGTAGAGGAAGCCGAAACTCAAATAATGGTCACAGCGGCAGAGAAGTCATTGTCGCCGCATACGTACGACAAAACATTCCCTTTTTTCCTTTAGTAAACGCTTCGTATAAAAAAGATTCCTTTTGAATAAACGTTAAAGTCAAAGGGGTTTATACACCGTATAAAATAAGGTTGTGTATAAAACAAAATATGCCACAATGAAAGGAGATTGAGATGAAGTCCCATACCACCTTGAAGATTTTAACATTTTAAACCATTAATATCCATATAAATAAATACTTAAAACCATTTTGAAAACATTTATATTAATGGGAACCATTTATAAGAATAAATCATTAAAACATTTAAAATGATATTTTATTTAAAGTGTTTTTAACAAAATGAGAGACACAATAATTGAGGAATAACACTTAATCAGAACTTTATAATATCATAAGAATAAAGGAATTCCTGATATAATATTCCAAAGGACAGTATATACACCATATAAGAGTGAATTGGTTCATAACAATAATGAAGTCTCAATAGAAATGTAAAATGAGATGAAATCACCTGTAAAGAAGGTACCCTTAAATTAAGGATAAATCAATATCATAATTATGTGTGAAAAATATAAATACACCCAATATAATTGGATATTAAGTGTAAAACACTCAAAGTTCATTCACACATATTCAAATGAGGAAATATTCAATAACTACATGTTGAACCCAAAGAAATCGAAATTGGGTTAAAAAGTTCCCTTGGTAAAATTCGACAGCCTAACGACATCACTTCAAAATTCAAAAAATGAGTTGATGAGAGATAAAAAGGGTATATCATCACTTGGAAATAAAATTTAAATCAATAAGGATATATAAGAACATATCCCAACATAATAGTATGTGAATTAAAAGACATAACAAAAGAAGTCTTTTAAAAAGAGAAGGGTGAAAGGTTCCCTTACCGACATGGGTATCTTTCGAAACATACGCCCCGTGAAAGAAGGACAATACAACATTGATGTAAATACTCATAAATGAAAGTATATTACGAAAAGAGTAGAATGATGGATATTAAATACACCACTCAAAGGAAATTGTGGCAAATGTAGCATAAATCTCATGGGAATAAAAGTGAGATGAAAAATCCCTTACGAAAACTCGGCAGCCTAACGACGCCACTAAAAACTTCCAAAAATGGATTGATGAGATCAAATAGGGTCTCTCATCATATTAAAATAAAATTTACATAAATAGTAACATAAAATAACATCGCACATTATAACAAAGAGGAGCCTAAAAGAAGTGACATAAAGGAGAGTACTTAAAAAGAAAGAGAGAGGTTAGATCTCTTACGAAAATTCGGCAGCCTAACGGCGCCACTCAAAACTTCCAAAATAGATTGATGAGAGAGAATAGGGTCTCTCATCACATGAACATAAAAATTACAGTAATAGTAATATAAAATAACATCCCAATAACAAGAAAGATGAGCTTTAAAAGGAATGACATAAAAGAGTTTACTTAAAAAGAAAGAGAGGAGTAGGATCCCTTACCTCGGGTCCGACTTGACTTGATCATTCTTTAATCTCCTGAATAATAAACTTGATTTAATTTCTACATCCTTAAGAACATTTTTCAAGTTCATTATTCCTTTTATATAACTTATTACCATGTCATGAACACTATGTAATTATTTTAGTTAATAACGGTCGTTTAAACGATCATTGGTACTTGAGTCAAAATATGCTCTTTATAATTACAAGTTGTTCATGTATCTATTATATAAAGAGTTATAATCATGATGTATATATCATATACATCATATATATCCAGTTCATATTCATTTTATACTATTCCATATCATTTGGAGATAAAAAACGAAAAGCACCGTTCATGGAGACGGTAGGCCGTACGTACGCATGAACACTACTTTCATTTTTTTATTTTTCATATTAATGGAATTAAAAATAAATGATATATATATATTATAATTAAAGAATAATATATATGTTATATAGGTCACATATGTTCATTAATTTCATTCTTTATACATTCCATGTATTACATGTACGATTCACATCACTTGAGGGGGCGGTAGTCCGCACTTTCTCATATGAAATTATCGCATTTACACAACATGAAAAGAATAATGTTATGGTTTAAATATAAAATACAGAAGCATAAAGTAAACATAAATACCATATATATCTTATATAAAATACAGTGACATCATAATGGCCACCTTTAAAGGTGTTAAAATAATATTGAACAATCATCATTTCGTGAGGCAGAAAATCGCCAACCACAGAAACAGTATGTTCTTTAACCATTAGACGAAGGTGTGTGTAAGTGTAGCTCGAATAATTCTTATAACAACATCATATTATATTGAATATACTTGAGTTTTTACAAATTAAATGAATAAAAAGAGTTTAGGGGGTTGGAGAAGCAAAATAAAACAAAAGGACTCAGGTGAAGACATTACCTTAAAATCGGGTAACTCCCTTTGGTTTGAGCTCAAAGGCTTCCTTGGGAATACTTCTGCCCAAAGTGAGGCTTAAAGGAGTAATAGAGGGATGTGTAGAGACAAAATGGGCAGGGGTTGGCCGAGCCAAAGGATTTGGGAGTGTGGGTAAGGAGGTAGAGGTGGGGGCCTTTTATAAGAGGAGAGGAGGGGCACTCTTGGAAAGTAAAGAAATGTTACTTTATTTGAAAATGATTTTCGAATTAAAAAGGTCCCAAATTGATATAATTATAGGGTAAGGTGATAAGGGTTCTAAATCCACCCATCCAATAGGTTTTGGACATGTTTAGGTCATAGATTTCACATTATCATTTCATTTTATTTAAATCCTTTATTAATGAGGTAATCGCTGCATCATCATGATGTCATAAATAATTTAATAAATTTAATGTCTAAAAATTATAAAAAAAATATCATGATGTAGGAAATATTTTTATATTTCTAATGAATATTTATAGTCTAAAAGATCATTTATGTAGACAAAATTAAAAATATTTTACTTAGGTGATACATTCTTGGTCACATTTAACATTCTTTAAAAATAAAAAGATAAAAAGTCACTTTCTCACAAAAGTGATTCCATGGGGCCCCCAAGATTGGCACAAGGCATACCATGGTCAGAAATTAGACAACCAGTATCCTTAGGACACATTTTGTGGTCATTTTTTATTATTATGATATTATCTTATTATCTTTTACTACCCGATTACTCATTAATCAAGATAATTAAAGATAATTACCGTCGTTACTATTCATAATGTCCAAAAACAAAAGAGACTTAATTTCATAATTTGGAACTTCTGATTCCAAATATTTCATCCATTTTACCAAATTACAAACACATAAATTGCAATAATTAATTTAAAAAAACTTCCCGTTGTCAAAACAAATAGTGGGTTTTTTTAGAAACAATATTTATGAAAAGTTTGGCACTTGTTTATGCCTAATTACAAAGTGAAATTAATCACAATGACCATCATTGAATTACATGGTAAAAATATATTCTAATTACACTTTAAAATAAATTAAAAATATAATATAACCATATAATTAAATTATATGAAAAAGCAGTTTTGATGTAAAATGCAGTATTTTTCACTATTCATTGAAAAATGAACATTGTCAGAAAAATACCAAAAATTAACCCAATGTAAATTTCAGTGTCCCAATCATAAATAATATGTTTATTTTGAAAAAAATATCTTATAAAATTGTCAAAAAGTGGATATAAAATAGGTTCACCATTAAAAGGCGGTTAATCGACCTTTTAAAGAATATTGGAATGTTTACGCTTAAAAACTGGATTCATTTGCATTTTTAATCCCCTAAAATTTATTGAAAAAAATAAAAATATTTGAAAAACATATATAATCATTTTTTAGTTAGTTCTGTTCATTCCCACCATTACAACGGCTAGGCGTTAACTACCATTTAAAATAATATTATTTTACTATTAGAGTGAAACTTAAGATTTCAAAGAAACTTGTTGTTGCATATTGGGTACTCCATTGAGCATAGAATTCCCTTTAAAGTACTATTAATATTTTATTCACAAATATGGATAAATGTGAAAATTTCATAGTCTTTATTTACCTGGGGTGTTACATCCTTCCCCCCTTTTTGGAATTACGTCCTCACAATTTTAAAATTGGGCTTGAAAACTCCATTGAAAGTCCCACATCAGAAGAGGATTAAATTAAACTATAACTTTAAAAGAAAGAAAGGGAAGTACAAAGGTCACCCGAGTTAACCCATAATAGGATTCCATGTATGAAAATATGGACATGGAGGAAAAAACAAAGGGTCTTGTTCTGATAGAGAGTGATGGTAAACATGTCTAGGAGAAAGTTAACCATAAGAAAATCACAAACTTGTGATGGGTTAAACGGTATTCGATTCTCCAGTAGGAAAAGTTAACAGAAATTTTTTTTGTTTTAAGTTAATTTTTATTGAGGAATTTATTTTTGAGCTTAACTAAATCATAATGAAACATACTTGTCATGTAGACTTTCAACTTTTACTAAATTCCTTAATCAAACTCATATTTTCTCCAAAAGATGAGTATTTAGGAAGACTTGTTCGCATTAAGAGTACTATAATCAACTTCTTGAGAATCACTAAATCCACAAAAGAGAACTATATACTTCCCATGTCTTTAGACTTTAACCAAAACCAAAAACAAAAAGGTTAGTACAAGATCAGATAATCCAGAAAAGGATAACCCTTTATAAAAAGAAAATCTATTCTTAATCTCCAAAATTTGTCCAACAAAACCCAAGGTTCAACGAGGACCATTCGATAAACAATTTGTCCCTAAAATTCTTCAAAGTAAACCAAACTAAGATTGAAACCAAAATATTTGAAGGATTTAGTCACATAGTCTTCCAAGTTAAATCGTAACATTTATCTCCAAACAACATCAGTTGCTCCTAAAGTCTCATATTGAAAAGTAATTAACCTAATCACATATCCTCCATGATAGGTTAATAAATTTCCATAGATAACCCAAAATCAACATACTCTTAATTCATAAAATCATATTACTAAAAGGAATCAGTCAATCTAACCAGGGACTTCACGTAGTCCAGTGGTAGGCTATAAATACCAGTCGCACTTTGGTTGTGGGTTCGATTCCCGCAGCTTTGTCCGACGCGACGGGTTATCACACAGTCTACATGTTGTCCTTTTTATAAAACTCCAAAAATAACCCTAACATGTTTTAACCTCAATTTTATCTCATGCCTTTCACTTCCATCGTAACATATAGTAACCCATAATTACTTCAAAAGTAAGGATCATATAAACCCAAATGGTTCTTTATAACTATGTCCACAAAAGAACAGATAACTATTCCTTGAATAAAATTTTCATATATTAAACATCAGGGTTACACATAATATAAAAAGTCTTCTAATGTAACCCCATCATCAAAAGAGACTTAATACTCTTAAGAATTTCACCACAACTCTTGAAGCCCTTATATGTTGACATCTTACTCATTAAACATTCTTCATGATCTATTAACGATTCCTTTACAACTTATTCTGAAATACTTCTTTCCTACAAACCAAATCATGAATCATATCCTAATATTCCAAAATAGAAAAACAATAGTCATGAAATAATCCATACCTTTGATTGGTCATTTTCAGTTTCTTCATCCTCAATTGGAATGGCATTAGGTATTGGTAAATGAACATTTGTACGATCTTGGTGATCCCATTCACGAAACTTCTTCATAGGACATGTATTTGCATAATGACCATGCACACCACATTTAAAACATTCAATTGATCCCTCAGAAAGAACTTCTTTCCCTTTCCTCGAGTCAACTGGATGATTCCTTTTTCCATGGCAGGTTCTTGCTTTATGACCTTCATTTCCACATCTATAGCATATTTCTGTCCCTTTGAAACATTTTCCTTGGTGTTTCTTTCCACATTTTTGACACATAAGTTTTTGAACACACTTACCTTTATGATTATTACCTGTAGTTCCGTAGGGATTTGTTTCTCTCATATATGATGCCTTAGAGAAATCACTAAGGTTTAGGTTTTCAATCATGACTCTAGATAATTGGTTGGGGATAATCACAAGATTTCTCATTATAGCTCCCATATCATTCAGTTGCTTGCTCAAAAAACTGTCACAGTTTCCTTCACATCCACTGTTACTTTGGTGCCTGCTAGATCCAGCCATTTACTTAAACCAAAAAGGTCAGTGTGAGTATATCAACAAAACCATCATGTACTAATGAGGAAGATAAACACTAAGATATACTTACTCATTCACTTTATCTAAAACTAGGACTCTTTCTGAAATCCTAACCATTATGGTAATGTCAGTAATGCTTAAAGAATAACCTAACCTCCAAAGTTATCTAAACCTACCTCTGCTACCAACTATAAGGCCCCAACCTTAAACCTTACTTAATCTTGAGTTATTACAAGATTACACATTGAGGATCTTTTCAGGTTTAGAGTTTTAGAGAATTAGATCATAAAACTTGCATTACATTCCACATTTAAACAAAGTGGTTACATGAAAGATAGTATTCATTTTCCCCATCAACGAAAACATATTTAAAATAAAACATGGATTCTTTCTTGACACTTCCTTGACACTATCATCATATCATGTATCCTTCCCTTGACCTGGGAAAAACATTTCAAAAACTTGGGATGAGAATAAAAAGCTCAGTAAGGGATATAAAAATATGGAAAGGAAACATGAGTACATGTATACATAAGAATGAAATCATAATTTACCCATAAAACATAAGCACTTTAACATACCTCATAAAATCATGAATAAATCATAGAAATCATAAGACATAAAAGGTAACTTGAGGCATTCATAACATTCTTACGTAGGGAGTAACCCTCTTGGTTACGTTTGGAATACCCACCACAATATATTCCCTAAATCTCTTCAGAGAAACCTTAACGTTTCACTCCTTTGCGTTACCCAATGCATTGGAGAGGTATATCAGGCTCACCCACCCTTAGTTTATCACGGAACCACCCGTCTTCATAATAATGCCCAAAAACCTCAACATAATCGTATCACATAAAACATGCATAAAGGAAACATAACATTTCCACATTTCAATCAAAATATATCAATACAACACATTGATATAAAAACATTATGAAAACCATTTTCAATACCAAAATAAAAGAAAAGTAAAACATGTTATTTATTTTTCTTTTAAAAAAAGGTATGGCTTGTAGAGGAAGCCGAATCTCAAATAATGGTCACGACGACGGAGAAGTCGTTGTCACCGCATACGTACGACAAAACATTCCCTTTTGTCGTTTAGTAAATGCTTCGTATAAAAAATATTCCTTTTGAATAAAAATAAAAGTAAAAGGGGTTTATACACCGTATAAAAGAAGGTTGTGTATAAAACAAAATATGCCTCAATGAAAGGAGATTGAGACGAAGTCCCATAACACCTTGAAGCTTTTAACATTTTAAACCATTAATATCCATATAAATAAATCCTTAAAACCATTTTGAAAACATGGATATTAATGGGAACCATTTATAAGAATAAATCATTAAAACATTTAAAACGATATTTTATTTAAAGTGTTTTTAACAAAACGAGAGACACAATAATTGAGGAATAACATTTAATCAGAACTCTATAATATCATGAGAATAAAGGAATTCATGATATAATATTCCAAAGGACAGTATATACACCATATAAGAGTGATTTGGTGCATAACAACAATGAAGTCTCAATAGAAATGTAAAATGAGATGAAATCCCCTGTAAAGAAGGTACCCTTAAATTAAGGATAAATCAATCTCATAATTATGTGTGAAAAATATAAATACACCCAATATAAGTGGATATTAAGTGTAAAACACTCAAAGTACATTCACACATATTCAAATGAGTACATATTCAATAACTACATGTTGAACCCAAAGAAATCGAAATTGGGTTAAAAAGTTCCCTTGGTAAAATTCGACAGCCTAACGGCATCACTTCAAAATTCAGAAAATGAGTTGATGAGAGATAAAAAGGGTATCTCATCACTTCGACATAAAATTTAAATCAATAAGGATATATAAGAACATATCCCAACATAATAGTATGTGAATTAAAAGACATAACAAAAGAAGTCTTTTAAAAAGAGGAGGGTGAAAGGTTCCCTTACCGACATGGGTATCTTTCGAAACATACGCCCCGTGAAAGAAGGACAATACAACATTGATGTGAATACTCATAAACAAAATTATATTACACAAAGATTAGAATAATGGATAGTAAATACACCACTCAAAGGAAATTGTGGAAAATGTAGCATAAATCTCACGGGAATAAAAGTGAGATGAAAGATCCCTTACGAAAACTCGGCAGCCTTACGGCGCCACTTAAAACTTCCAAAAATGGACTGATGAGATCAAATAGGGTCTCTCATCATATTACAATAAAATGTACATCAAGAGGAATATAAAAGAACATCCCACATCATAACAAATAGGAGCTTAAAAGAAGTGACATAAAGGAGAGTACTTAAAAAGAAAGAGAGAGGTTAGATCTCTTACGAAAATTCAGCAGCCTAACAGCACCACTCAAAACTTCCAAAATGGATTGATGAGAGAGAATAGGGTATCTCATCACTTGAACATAAAAATTACAGTAATATTAATATAAAAGAATATCCCAATAACAAGAAATATGAGCTTTAAAAGGAATGACATAAAAGAGTGTACTTAAAAAGAAAGAGAGGAGTAGGATCCCTTACCTTGGGTCCGACTTGACTCGATCGTTCTTTAATCTCCTGAATAATAAACTTGAGTTAATTTCTACTTCCTTAAGAACCCTTTTCATGTTCATTATTCCTTTTATATCACTTATTACCATGTCATGAACACTATGTAATTATTTTAGTTAATAACGGTCGTTTAAACGATCATTGGTACTTGAGTCAAAATATGCTCTTTATAATTACAAGTTGTTCATGTATCTATTATATCCAGAGTTATAATCATGATTTATATTTAATATATATCATATATATCCATTAAATATTCATTTTATACTATTATATATCATTTTGAGATAAAAAACGAAAAGCACCGTTCATGGAGACGGTAGGCCGTACGTACGCATGAACGCTACTTTCATTTTTTTCTTTTTCATATTAATGGAATTAAAAATAAATGATATATATATATATATATATATTATAATTACATTATAATATATATGTTATATATGTCACATATGTTCATTAATTTCATTCTTTATACATTCCATGTATTGCATGTACGAGTCACATCACTTGAGGGGGCGGTAGTCCGCACTTCCTCATATGAAATTATCGCATTTACACAACATGAAAAGAATAATGTTATGGTTTAAATATAAAATACAGAAGCCTAAAGTAAACATAAATACCATATATATCTTATATAAAATACAGAAGCCTAAAGTAAACATAAATACCATATATATCTTATATAAAATACAGTGACATCATAATGGCCACCTTTAAAGGTGTTAAAAGAATATTGAACAATCATCATTTCGTGAGGCAGAAAATTGCCAACCACAGAAACAGTATGTTCTTTAACCATTAGACGAAGGTGTGTGTAAGTGTAGCTCGAATAATTCTTATAAAAACATCCTAGTATACTGAAGATACTGGATTTGTTACAAATGAAATGAATAAAAAGAGTTTAGGTGGTTGGAGAAGCAAAATAAAACAAAAGGACTCAAGTGAAGACATTACCTTAAAATCGGGTAACTCCCTTTGGTTTGAGCTCAAAGGCTTCCTTGGGAAGACTTCTGCCCAAAGTGAGGCTTCAAGGAGTAAGAGAGGGATGTGGAGATACAAAATGGGCAGGGGTTGGCCGAGCCAAAGGCTTTGGGAGTGTGGGTAAGGAGGTAGAGGTGGGGGCCTTTTATAAGAGGAGAGGATGGGGACTCTTGGAAAATAAAGAAATGTTACTTTATTTGAAAATGATTTTCGGATTCAAAAGATCCCAAATTGATATAATTCGAGGTTAAGTTGATAAGGGTTCGAAATCAACCCATTAAATAGGTTTTGGAAATGTTTAGGTCATATATTTCACATTATCATTTCATTTTATTTAAATCCTTTATTAATGAGGTAATCGCTGCATCATCATGATGTCATAAATAATTTAATAAATTTATTGTCTAAAAATTATAAAAAAAATATCATGATGTATGAAATCTTTTTATATTTATAATGAATATTTATAGTCCAAAATATCATTTATTTAGACAAAATTAAAAATATTTTACTTAGGTGATACATTCTTTGTCACATTTAACATTATTTAAAAATAAAAAGATAAAAAGTCACTTTCTCACAAAAGTGATTCCATGGGGCCCCCAAGTTTGGCACAAGGCATAACATGGTCGACCATGAGACAACCAGTAGCCTTAGGACAAATTTTGTGGTCATCTTTTATTATTATGATATTATCTTATTATCTTTAACTACCCGATTACTCATTAATCAAGATAATTAAAGATAATTACCGTCGTTACTATTCATAATGTCCAAAAACAAAAGAGTTTTAATTGCATAATTTGGAACTTATGATTCGAAATATGTCATCCATTTTACCAAATTCCAAACACATAAATTTAAATAATTAATTTAAAAAAAACTTCCCATTGTCAAAACAAATAGCGAGTTTTTTTAGAAACAATATTTATGAAAAGTTTGGCACTTGTTTATGCCTAAATACAAAGTGAAATTAATCCCAATGACCATAATTGAATTACATGGTAAAAATATATTATAATTACACTTTAAAACAAATTAAAAAGATAATATAACCATATAATTAAATTATATGAAAAAGCAATTTTGATGTAAAATGCAGTATTTTTCACTATTCATTGAAAAATGAACATTGTCAGAAAAATACCAAAAATTAACCCAAGGTAAATTTCAATGTCCCAATCATAAATAATATGTTTATTTTGAAAAATAGAGCTTATAAAATTGTTAAAAAGTGGATTTAAAAGAGGTTCGCCATTAAAAGGTGGTTAATCGACCTTTTAAAGAATATTGGAATGTTTACACTTAAAAACTGGATTCATTTGCATTTTTAATCCCCTAACATTTATTGAAAAAAATAAAAATATTTGACAAACATATATAATCATTTTGTAGTTAGTTCTGTTCATTCCCGCCATTACAATGGCTAGGCATTAACTACCATTTAAAATAATATTATTTTACTATTAGTGTGCAACTTAAGATTTCAAAGAAACTTGTTGTTGCATATTGGGTATGCCATTGAGAATAGCATTACCTTTAAAGTACTATTAATATTTTATTCACAAATATGGATAAATGTGAAAATTTCATACTCTTTATTTACCTGGGGTGTTACATACACATTATTTTTTAGCTATTAATTACTCTTGTAGAATATTTTTGGATTTTTTTATAATACAGCATGTTTTAAAGAATTATATTTCAATGTTTTGTATCATGAAACATTACAAAATCCACTTATATGAACCTATTTTATATAATTATGGTTTATCAACATATTTTACATTACAATAAGATTAATTATACTATAAGACTAATGAAATCATATAATAAAAATGATACATATCTTATCATGGCACAAGAATTTCTTGTATAATATGATACATTAATTGGATTATTAATGTTTTTCCTAGATCAAATAATTTCATCATCAGGTTTATTTAATTTCACTATTTGATTTTTTAGACATATTTTATACATACAAAATAGTAAAAAAGTTTTTAACCAAAAGGATGTTAATGAGAATAATTTTTAAATGAAATTAAGTGGATAATAACACATACCAATATTCTTATAACTTTCTTTGTGTTTGATAAACACCAAAAGAACCATCCAATAAATTTGTGGATGCTTAAGAGATCCACTAACTAGGTAAATCTTATATTAAATGTGAAGTAATTATCTTCACCCATAATCTTATATAACTCTCAAAGATAAAGGATATTTATATATATAAAGCGGGAGAGAGGGAGTAGAGATTTGGATAATGGGATCCTCTAAGAATAATCTATCTCTTGGAATGAAACATGATCCATAGTATTTCCTTGTATCAGTAAATAATATAGATTCCAAGAGATTAAAACACATCCCAATCAATGTATAACATAGAGTCTAGTTTTATTTCATGTAACATACTAACACCAATCCTTATTCTATTATATAAACATTGAAACCTTTAATTATCAATAAATTGAGTTTTTGAACCCATTGATTCATAATCAAATAATATTTAGTCCAATTAATAAAATCTTAGGTGAAAGATATTGATAAATAGAGATTAAATCATATATTAGCAATTTAAAATAAATTTGTACAATATTTTTATAAATTATTTTTAAAAGTTGAAATATAGTGATTTTTTAAATTATTAAAAACTTATGGAATAATTTTATCACTAATACCTTTCAAGTGATGAAATATACTTTAAATGTTCAATAATTGATGATTATTATTCATGGTAACCAAGTTAAATTTATGGTATTTGATATATTAAAATGTAAATTTTGATCAACTCAAGGATGATCTTATCATACAATGATACATTTTACACACCCAATTATATGCATACAATTATATCATATAATGGTTAAGTATGATATTCAAGGCACCCAAAATTGGTATCCAATGAAACTTGGTGTTACCATGGTTAATATAGGATATATTTTGTTTTGGTTTGTTTATTATTTTTAAAAATTGAAAACAATTTGGGAATATTTCTTCAAAGATAAAATTAATTATTTCATACAATGATTTTAACTACAAATACATAAAAAATTTATCTAATAGATGTGTATACATTGAACAAATGTAAGAAAAATACATCATTACTAGGTTACCACTTGTGTAACAATAATTTTTTGTATTAGTTAATTAAATAATAGTCTTAAAAATGAAATAAAAAGAATTATATTATGATATTTTTATAAAAAATATTAAATATATCATATAAGGTACAAAGTTGCTTCTTAGGACTATAAATTATTTTATGAATATCTCTTTGAATATTCATTAACTTTCTATAGGTTCAATTGTTTTCTAATATTTAAAATTTATCTCTTGTAGTCATTAATGTTTTAATTAAATCTAATGTTAGTCTTGATTGATATTATTTAATTATAGGCCCACTTGTACAAAAATTTTAGTTAAATGCAATAATGAAAAAAAATCAAATTTATGAAAATTTTATACTATCATTCCAGTTATAACATATTGATGTTAAATTTTCATCCACCGATCTAAAATAAAAAAAATTAATATTTTCATCACTGTGAAGTTGAATCATATCTAAATAGAAATATCATTTTATTTAAAATTTACTTTTATTCAATAAAAGAGACAATATATTACTTTTCAATGCACTCCATATATTACAAGAATAATATAACACATATATAATGTATAACAATATGGTGGGTGTTTATTCTAGTGACTAGAAATTTGATAAATAATTCTAAGATTATTCAAACCAAAAAATTAATAAAATTTCAAGATAAAAATAGAATATATTAAATAAATAATAATAATAAATTTGGGGAATCCGGAGAATAACAATATAACATTATTTCTTTTTTAGATGATAAAAAATTATTTAATTAATAATGATTAAAAAAGATGTGAAATAAAATTTCATAGATCAAGTTAGAATAAAATATACAGATGAATTTTGTATTTAATTTTATTTTTAAATTATTTTTATGTTATGTTAATGATATGCAACGTCTTATTAATTTTTTTTCCTCCCATGATTTAATTCAGGTAGTTTTATTAACTCCCTTTCAAAAAAATATTGAATAAATTAAAAGGGTAAAAACCATTTTCCCTCTATGTTATCTATGGTTTATGTATGGATATTCATAATAAATGATGTATTAGATGGTTTTTCATCATGTGGTTATGTTAAGTTGATTCTTTTTTGGATGTTTATTTTGATAGGAGTTGGAAGATGTCTATTCCAAGGTGGTTTGTGACCTCTTTCCATTTTAGGTTTTTTGATGTAATAACATACATACTTGTAATAATGAAATGAAATTTTAGGGATGAATTACTGAATGTTGTAGGCATAGATTTCATTTTTTGGAAACAATATAAAATCCTTAGGATGGAAGAATATATTATAGAGGAGTGTATTTATCTTTATGTG
The DNA here is from genome assembly GCA_963277665.1 of Viscum album. Taxonomy (NCBI): domain Eukaryota; kingdom Viridiplantae; phylum Streptophyta; class Magnoliopsida; order Santalales; family Viscaceae; genus Viscum; species Viscum album. Next base: position 1,046,018,733 of record OY728155.1, on the reverse strand, counting down.
AAAGTGAGTGGCCAGTCACTAGCTTCCCATTATGTGGTTGATGGTAAAATTTCATCCTTCATATTTGATCATAATTTATTAGTTTTTTCAGAAAAATGGTTGATTATGGGTTGTGATAGTTGAGTGTGGGTTGATTGACCTGAGAAAACTGGGGGTAGATAAGTAGCTTCAAGAAGAATCATGTAAGGATATTGAGCTACCTTGATGGTCAATATATTATATTTTATTTTATATCCCCTTCTCCTAAAGCATCACCCTTTTTTTGGATGCTTCTTTTAGGTCCCCATCTCATTATTCTCATAGGAGGCTTCTTCATGGTGAGGATTGATTATATGGAGACTTTTGTTTGGATGATCTTTAGATGCTGTCTTCTTACATGTCTATGGGATGTGGAATTATTTCTTGAGATGGGATATTAAATAGAAATATCCCTTTCCAACTTAGTTCTATATTATATAATTTTTTCAATGGTCATAGATAAATCCCCAGTTCTATACACTTATTACTTGAACTTATAAGTCAGAGGAGACATTCTTAGGTTCTTAGAAAGTCTTATAAAATAATTCTTAATTCCATTAATTATTTAACCTCTTACTTATATCTTTAATTGTATGAGTAATTTGTTAATATTCTTTTTGAAAAATATTTTAATTTAATTTTAAAAATTTCTAAGTTAGGTTTAACTTCTACTGAGATACTGGAAAAATTTTCAATCTATTTTTTATAGTTGATCTAACATAATCCATCCTAAATTTCTCAATATCAATTTATGATTAATCTTTAGAAGTATTTAGACTACTATAACATGGGTGTTACTCCATAATATGAATTCTATATCTACACCATTGATTTTGAAATATAACAACAATTTGGAATCAAATATTCCACTTAATTTTGAATCAATGGTCATAAAATATTATTTTGTAACTAGATTTAAAAAATCAATGAAATTAATTTATAAAATAAGAGTATTTTCCTATAGAACATTCATATATTGGTGAATTTATTCAAAATAAAATCTTACTAACCATTCTATATCTACAGGATCTCCATTTCTTCTATTTTTCATCATGACATTGCAATTCTTGAATGACCTGTTGCAATTATGTGAAATACATATATGAAACGATAGACATATCATCTCAAAACTTAATATTTTTATTCTAAATTTAAATAATGAAACCTAAATATAAAATATATATTTTTACTCATTAATTTATAAAAAAACATAATTTTTAAGTTTGAAAAACATTTTATGAACTCACATATTAAATAACAAGTATTGTAACTCCTTGAACTTATTTGTCTACTCAAACTCGACCCCAAACTAAGTCGAAATATTACTCATCCCTTGGTTTCATTCCCAATTTCCAAAAGTTTGATAGTAAAAAAATGAACTCACAAATGACATATGGAATGACCTGAAAACCCAACTCACATAATATATCCATCTCTGTAAAACAACATGCACCGGAAAACCATGAATGTACATCAATATAATATCACTAAACATAATAATAATAGAATGATATGTTGATAAAATCCATTATACATATACCACTATATAAAAATGACCCAACTGTAACTGATGTCATATCCTGCAACAATATTTACTCAGAAAACATTCCCATCTAATGAACAAACATTTAAAAAAATAGAAACTCAAGTCAATATCTTCTAAATTTGTACCAATATTCACAAGTAAGGTGAGAGTACAAGATCTTGTAGGATATCCCTAAGACCTCATATATGACCCACAAAGGTTAAAATAAAACAATATGAAAATGAATTTTATAAAACATGTCTGGAACCCATGACTGTTTATAAATACAATTGAAATCAATTTAACAATAAAAAAATATTTTCCACAAACAATAACCCACACAACATCAATATCCTATTTCTAAACTAAACACCATATAATTGTTTTCTAAAAAAAACTCAAGGGGCTCTGGAACCATGAGAAACATCCAATACTAGGTATCTGTTACCCTTGAGTTTACCAACTACATCCAAAACTCACCTTTTCATTACTGATAAGGTTCCCACACCCATGTAAGAGTTTACCAGAACCTCACCTCATCCTTACCGATGAGGTTCTCACATCAAAGTGGGAGTTTTGGACAACATTATCTTATCATTACTGAAAAGGTCTCCACATACAAGTTGGTGTTTTTTACATCTCATGTCCAATCCCTCATCCTATATAAATAAAAAATATCAACCAATTACTTTAAATAACAATAACACCAACCAAAAACTCAATTCCTCATCCAGATAACATCAACCATCCAACTCAATTCACTAATCACCACCCAAATTACATCACCTATGAAACCCAATTCACAAGACTAATAATATCAACTATATTTTCCAATGAAAAGTAACAATATCAATAATAAAAATAATCCAAATAACCCAAATAAACCCTTAAAAATAATATTTAAACACCATTTCAACCACACTTTTTTAATTATCCTCAATTAATAGAATCATACCCTCACCCAGAAATCCCTCAAATACCTTTTCACTAAAACTAATCATGAAAATACCCTTTTCCCAAAAATCACACCACCATAATGAAATTATTCTATCATTATAAAAAATTTAATTAAAATGCTACATTAATGCTCGTATGATTTGGTACGCAATAACATGAGTGTGAAGCCAACTATCTCAACCTAAAGATGAAGCCACGTTTCACTACTAAATCCAAGATCCTCACTCTTTATATCCTCCTTAAACCCCCAACCACAAAACCCCATCAATAGAATGGTATTTTACATTCCTTAGAGAAAAAAAAGTCCAAACCCTTAATCTAGAGAGAACAAGAAGAGAGGAAGAGTAATAATACCTTTGATTTGACACCCAAACCTTAAAAGCTTCATAGGAGAAGAGGTCCAAACTTAAGATTCTAAAAACATTAAACCAAAAATAACCCTATAGTTTATATCTTGATGTTAGAGGGAATAAATGAGGGCAAAACCATCCAAATATAGGTAAAATAGAAAAATTAGGAGGGGTTTTATGTGGATGTAAGGCCCGATTGCATTTTTATAGGTGACAATGTATCAACTATGCATCTCCCAATGTATCCCACATAAAATATTATATAGTTAACCCAAGGATTATATATGGTCCCTTAAACTACAAACTCTCCCAAATTCCTTCCAAAACACCCAATCTCATCTCTGTACCCATTTCAATACTTTCTCTTACTTTTACAACACTTCCAATCACATCAACATACCTCCCCCAACTATCTAAACTAACCAACCAATTTTTTTCCATTACTCTAAAATATGACATTAAAATTATACCATCCTAAAATATTTTCCATCCTAATAAAACTAGTTACAAACCAATTCATTTAAAAATTTATAATCAGATATTCTCTGCAAAATATCCATTTAAACATGTATGGATTCAATTCTATAATGACCATATCTACCAGGACACCTAAATACATACTATTTCAGGATGTCCCACACTATTTTTATCTTAATCCACATCATTTCATAACAATACAAACATAGAAATAGATATAATACCAAATTTGTACCAAAAGCGATATTCAATGATCATTCTAACCAGAACTTTGAGAACACAAATAATAAACTATCACCAAATGGTTCAGAATTCCACTCAATCCTCGGACACTCAAACCTAACATGGTTTGGACTAGTTCAGCTACTCAAACTTGACCTTGAGTTTATTCAATCTACTATTTGGACCTTTGTTCCATTCCCTAACCATTAAATTCTTAATAGTAAAAAACAATGACTCACACCCTCCATATGGAATGACTGTAAAAACAAACTCACATAATATTTACATCCCTATAAAATAGTACACAATAGAAACCTATGTATTTTAATACATACAACCCAAGAAAATACAACAATAATATAACAATTTTGAAATAAACTCAAAGATAATAATAGCAACCTATACAAAGGACACATCTAACACTGATGAACCATCATTCACCTTTCTACACTAGATGACCAATACAGCTTAGCCCCATCTAATATAGAAATATCCAAGAAAAATGTAACTCAAGTAAAAAACATCTACATTTGAAAAATGTTTCACATGAATGGGGTGAGTGTAAGATATATTAGTATATCCCTAATACTTCCCATACAATCCATGAATTTGAAAATACTACAAGCTACAAAATTGTTTTATAAAATGTACCTTAAACCCATAACAATTTTAAATTTTTTTTAAATAACTTTAACAATAATTTTTTTTAAAAAAACTATAGCACACACATCATAAATATCATATTTCCAAACTAGACACCACACACCTATTTTCTGAACTAAAACATGAGGGTCTCTAGAACCATGAGAAATAACCAATAATGGGTATCTCCTACTCACAAGTAGACCAAATACCACAAAACCCAACCCTTTCGTAACCAAAATTGTCCCCATAACCAAGTGGGTGTTTATCCCAACCTTACCTCATCCATACCGATGAGTTCCTCACACCCAATTGGGAGTTTTCCAAAAAATCACCTTATCATTATGAACAAGGTCCCCACTCCTGAGTGTGAGTATTACACATCTCATGTAAGAAACCTCACTCAAAAAAATCAACAATAAAAAAATTACATGGCATAAAAATAATATCAACCAAAAAATCAATGCTCATCCAAATAACATCAATCATGTAACTCAATGAAAAAAATAAAATAACATCACCTATGTAACCTAATACAAAATCCAAATATAATTAACATTATGTTCCAACGAAAATTCCCAATATCATAAATAACAATAACCATAATAAACCTAATAAACCCTCAACCATAACATTAAATGTCACAACTGACCTTAGTTTTTATTTTATTTTATTCATTTCTTGATTTTGGTTCTTTTTTTTGAGATTTGGGTCAAGTTTCCATTGAATGTTTTTTTAGTTTTTCAAGTTTTTAATGGTTTCTAGGGATGTGAATAGTTTGTGCATGGTTTGAGCACAGTTTGACAAAGTTTGAAACTTGGATAGAAGGGGGTTGCATGGTTTGAGAATGTTTAAACTAAGTGTGTAGATTTAGTGTGCACATGTTTCATGGTTAAGGAACACAATTAAACTAACCATGCATCTTAAGTGTGTATCCCGTTAAACTCTTGATAATGAGGAATTTTATGTTTTTTTCACGTTTTGTTTAACCATGCGATCTAACCATGAAACCCACCCAAATAGGGGTATTTTTTTATATCTATTTTCATTATTTTTAAGTTGGGTTTATTCCATTGGAATCCCCACTCATTTTCCCCAGACCTGGACACCTTCTATGGAGGGGTTTCCTTCTCCAAATATCCTCTAAGGTGATTTCATGGCGTTTTCTTGGTGATTCTTAACGTGATTCAAAAGGTTTGGGATTCCTTCTCGATCCTCCTTGGTTTTTATCCATTTTTCTTTCCTTATTTAACCCTAGTGGCTATTATTTGATGATTTGGATATATAGGTTGGTGAAAAATTGGGGTTTTTAATTATTATGGTTGTGATCCATGGTAGGAGTGTCTTTCCTATAGATTTCATCAAAGGAAACTTGATACTTCCACTTGTGGTAGCTTTTTCCATTATTGTCCTTTACAGAACCATCCATTTGATGTTTTCTTGTTTCAAATTAATTTATAAAAGTATTTTACATTTTTTTATTTTTATTTTTTGATTTTTATGATCATTTCATGCTGGAAATTTGATGAAAAATGGGTCTTTAAAGGGTTTTCTTATCTACACCTATATATATATGTATGCAATGTGTTTTATGAAATTAAATTTGTCATTTTTAGTAGAAATTGGATGTTTTGGGTTATTTTTATCCTTGGTTAATAATTGGTATTTGGTTTATTATTAATTTGAGATTGGTGTGCGGTATTTAGTGCATTTTCTATGTTTTTTTCTTCTGTGGTGACCTGTTGTAATTTGTGGTAACATAGATGGTGACTCTATAAATTGGTTTTGTGGGTATTTTTCATGGTTTACCAAATAAGTTATATTGGATGTGAGAATTTTAATGTGAGCATAGGGTGCAGACATGGATGGGAACACATATGATTATGAATTTCTAAAATTATGTTCACATTAAAGTGTGGTTTCCAAAACACCTTTCCTTATTCTCTCTCTTTTTTCCTAATACTCCTCATTTAAAATGGTTTCCTCTAAATTAAAATGTCTTGAAAACAATTCCATTGTTTTATAGAGACTCAAATGTGGGTTTCATAAATGATTTCCTATTGCTTTTCTCGTTTGTCACTTGAGATGTGGTATGGTTCCTAAATGACATAAAGGCCCATTTGGAACCTTTGAGTGTGTTATATTATTACTTCTTAGTTTTGAAATTGGAATTTAAAATAGAGTTGGGTTTGGAAAATATTAAGGTCCTAGATGGAATATTAGGATGTTTATGAAAATGGTTTGATAGCTCGTGTGATATAAAGGCCCAACTGGCATTTGTGAATGGTTCATTATGAGATGAGAACCTCTATAGTGGACCCTCCATGGAGAGGGTCGTCACATATGTTGTATTGGTGTTTGGGAAAGGCATGCATCGTGGATATGGGTTTTAGTTTGAGCCACATAGTTGAGGACCCCCCTTCACTATTTACTATTGTAATGGGATTCATAGGAATCACCTATAGGGTCTAGTGATGGTTTCTTGTTGACCTCGATTATATGGGTTGGTACCCCCTAGATTTTCTAAGAGACCAGGTGGGACATGCCACTGGATTGGCTAGTTTAGAGAATCTATTTGGTTATTTACTATTGAGATGCACCATATGCTTAAAGGTGAGTCCGAACTAAGTATATCTAGGTATTTATTCAAGAGACGTTTAAGAAATTTCTATTATTATATATTCATTTTTTCCTGCTTTACTTCAGCTTCATTTTGGTTATTAGTCCTACTAGTTTATGAATGATTGGTCTTATTTCTTTATTGTCAATATAGTTCTTGGTTTCTTGGTGTGGGTTTCCTCTTGTATTTTTTTTGTGAAATGAGTTTTATGATGGATAACTATCTCAAAAAATCAAATTAATGTCTGTGCTAGTTTTAAAAAGAGAATTTATGAAAACTTGTTTTTGGTTATTTGAATTGAGAAAAACCTATTTTATAAATATATTACAAACTAGTGTTTATGGATTGTTTTGGGAAATTAAATGTGTGGAATCATTGATGATTACTTACTATGATGTTGTATTCTCATATTATACGTGTTCCACTTGGTTTCGGTAGAGCTGAGATGTTTTGCAGGTTTAGGTTTCTGTTTAGGTTTTCCCTTGGTGTAGTTGTTCTTATCGATTAGTGGTGACCAAGAGGTCATATAGAGATCATTTTGTTTATAGTTTAGTTTAGTTTCATTTTGTAGTTCCTATTTCGGTTCAGTTGTTGATGTATTTGAGATCTAGTTGTCTTTACTGATGTTTATTTTTTTGGATTAATACTACGTTCTCTATTTACATTATTTGATCCCATTTGTTATTGAGATAAATCATTCCCACAATGATATCTTTGATGCATAGTACTAATCTTCAGCTCGGGAGGGTTATGAATGCCTCTCATGCCTTATCTCAGACCAGGTCAGGTGTGGGTTGGATGACATCCCAACTTGGTTCATAAAATTAAACCCCCATTTCAAACTCACTTTTAAATTCCTTCCAATTCTAAAAAATCACACCTTCACCGAGAAATAAATCAGTTACCATTTCACCATCACAAATCCTACTAAAACCCAATTTCCTAAAAATCATATCTCCAATATAATGAAATTAATTTATCCCCATAATACAATTTAATTAAAACACTATATCCAATATGAAGTGATTTTTCACACAATTGCATGAGTGAGAAGAGATTAAAGAGAATAATCCAACAAAGTCAACCTAAAATTTCCCTAAAGACAAGAGACCCATGCGAGAGGGAAGAAATGATATTGGATCCACCCAAATATGGGTAAAATAGAAGATTCTGGATGGATTTTAAGTGTTTTCATGACCCGCCTATATAGTCCCGGGTGACCGTGTATTGACCATGCATATGAAACTATCCAGAAAATATTAAAGAACCATGACCTGACTATATAGTCATGGGTGGCCATACTTCGACCATTAATCCCTCACTTCCTCACCTAGACTCTCTTTCATGGTTCACTAGGGGATTATTGATGACCCTCAAACCATGAATCGACCACACACCTTCCCAAAATCCTCATAAAATACTATGTTTCTTCTCTAATATCCTCTAACCACTTTCCATACTTCCCTAAAACTTCCAAGAACTTACAATCACCTCAAAAAACCTCCTAAAACAATCTAAACTATCTAACCCAAATATGTTTCCTTCATTATAAAGAACAAACCATACAAGTATACAATATGTAGAACACAATTTTATTCAATTTCCTTAATTCATAATCATATAATTAACTTGTAATGAATTATAAGATAGAATAGAGAAATAAAATTTCATGATTATTGGTATAAAAAAAATTCTTGGCACTAATTGTTTTTGCGATGGTTTAAACCCAATAGCTATAATAGTATCATAGTAAAATGAAATGGATAAAAGGCCATATTTACAGAAAATATATAACAACAAAAGGGATAAACCAAATTATTTACACAAAAAAACACATTATAAGTATTAAGTGTTTTAAACAAAATATACTATAATTTGGGTGTAGATCAATTTGAAAACAACTCAACACCACTCATCTAAGACATCATTGTTTTCAAATTCTATAAAAATATCATAACACAATGCACAATAGTTATCTTATTAATTTAAATTACTAAAACTAAAATTATATGAGATAATTTAAATTCACACAGACACACATACACACATACACACATACACTTATATATATAGAAACACACACACCATGGTAGATATCTTTGTTTCTTTATCAATGATGATGTAATTAAATTAAAAATTTTAATAGTACATTAGTATCATGAAGTAATCTATACTGGTAACTAATTTTTTTAATAAATAAATATTTTATTGTCTATAATTCAAACAAAAATCATCATTTTATGGCAATAAAATAGTTAAATATTCAAAACAAATGGTATAAATTATTTTATAAGAATAAAATAATTTTTACAATAAACTATATGTAACTATTACATTTATGAGTGATATATTTACATTTAATATAAATTAATATTTTAAGAAAATGTACACTGCTCCTCGAGGTTCATGACATGGTATAAAACATCCATTACCAATTTTCAAGGTGTCATGGCATTACCACTGAGGTTGTGTTGTGATGCTTGGGTAGAGAGGTGTGACCAATATGGTTACCTCATAACGCTTATACCCAATGTCCCACATTAGGTGAGGGGGAGGTCTAGGTACTCCTAGACACACACAAACACACACACACAGATAACTAATCATAGTGGATATCCTACCAAGTAAGATAAATTTTTCCGTGATGTACATGGATCCTTAGGGTAAACACAGTTGTAAGGTAATGATAAAAAGAAGACACTATATTTCTTAGAGGGGCGCAATAGGGCCATGCATCTAGTATCAAGGTTGGGGGTAGGATCAAACCACTTGGGTGACTCTAAGGGGATTGTTTTTGGATGAAAATGTACATTTTTTATGATGATCATGACATAGGCCTAACCACCCTCTTTCCCAATCATAGGGTTTCACAACATGACCAGTGAGGTTGTTCCCTGATGCTCAGACAACACGGCTTGATCAATGAGGTTGTGTCATGAATCTTTCACTCTAAGTCCCACATCAGGCATGTGGTAGGTCCTGGTACTCATATATATATATATATATATATATATATATATATAATCGTATCTCTCCCCCAATAAGAGGAATTTTCTATTAATGTGAAATAATTTCTAGGGAAAATAGATATGTGATGCAGTGATCCAAAGTCGAGAACATCTTCCCTATTTAATGACCCTTTCATAACCCTTCAAGTAAGATATTATATTCTTTGGCTTACTACCCCATGAATTTGTTTCCCCTAGGGATCACTGAACATCACTGAAAAAGTCCTCTAGTTGTGGGAGGGATATAATCTTATATATATATATATACATGAGTACCTAGACCTCCCCCTCACTTGACATGGGACTTGGGGTGCATGCATCACAACACAACCTCATTGGTGATGACTCACCACACAAGAATCACAAAAAACCTCTCTAGTCATACCATGACACTATGATGTTATAAAGGAGGGTGGTTAAACCCTTTTCATGAAACTTGGGGAGCAATATACTTTTTCATCCAATAATATTCCCCTCATCATTACCCGAGTGGTTCAAGACTACCCCTAGCTATGATACTAGTTTCATAAGACCACTGTGGTGACCAAAATTCCTATAGTTATTGTCCCCATTTCTCACAAGTTCTCTAGTTATACACCATTGCATCCACTATGGCATGGTGTCCATCACTTTTCCATTTTCATGGGAGTAAATGTATTTTTCATTTTACATTCGTGCCTATAACCGATACTACGACCAAGTCTAGTCTCCTCATTTCATACAAGAATTTTATAAGTGAAAAACACCTTGTATAACATTGTGGTGTGAACATGATCAATGTTTCAGTTTATAATTCATCATTATAGTAATCAAAATGCTAGGTGAAACACCATACTACTCTAATCACGAAATTGTCTACTTTGGATCCTTAACTCCTAGATTTTTCCACAGGTATAAATATCCATCACTAGAAAATGAATCTTTTTAGAGGAGAGATACCATCTGATATATATATATATATATATATATATATATATAGTTGAGTACCGGGACCTCTCCCTCAGCTGATGTGAAACAAACGGTTTAGGAATCACTAGTACTCACCCGTGCATATGCACGATATATATATATATATTTTACCTGAGTGGACCGAAGGCATTATTTTTTATTTTATTATGGATAATCCCCCTTTTAAGGGTTTAAGGGGAACCCGTACATGAATCGTAGGTCCAAGGCACAAGGCCTGACATGAACTACAATACATGACCCGAAGTCCCAGAGGCATATTATGCCCAATACATGACCCGTAGGCCCAACCCACTAGAATTGCCCCTCCCCAGCTTCTACATCATTGATCGTCAATCTCCCCACATTACATTGATGATCGGATAACATTTCCCTGTACAAAGATGCACGGTGCTTGGTCCCAATGGTAGTTTTCATACCATATCATTCTTTCAATCCGGTTAGCTCTACTTCTGGTGACTGCTCTTGTAGCTCTGATCCTCTTCTGGGGCCTGATCTGTGTGAACTGGGCTACTCCATGGTATCTATGACCCAAAGGCCCTGTGGCTCGACGCCCTTTGATGGCCTAAATGCCCTTGAGACCCGTAGGCCCAAACTGGTGGCCGGAAGGCCCAAATTAGGTAATTAGTTATAGCTGTTACAGTACCAAATAGTAACTACTACATTACCTGCTACAGTACCTACTATAGTACTACTACAGTACCCCCAGAAATTCTCCTCCGCCTAGTTTTGAACCTGAGTCTCTTGGATTCCAAGCGGGAGCCCTCACCACTCGGGTACGGGCTCAATGGCATATGCACAATATACTGGATTAATGGTTTTTATTTAATAAGAGAATGATATTTGTAAAAGTAACTAAGATACAATAATGTTGAATATTTTTAATCACAATTTATTGGTATGGGGATGACCTATATAGTATGTATAGATGTCTACACAGTACATGGGACTACTAAGGATGAATACTTCTTTACTTTTTTTTACATATTTAGGAATCTCACTTGTTGTATAAGATATATCCCCTGGACCAAATGACAACTGGTGACAAAGACTTGAAATGGTTGGTATATGGATAAACATTGGAGAATTTTGTCATAATAAACATAGTATATGACCCATGGTAATTTTCCATTTGATGATTATAGTAACATGTAACCATAAATCAGTAAAATACATTATGTATGGAATGTATCAAGAAGATATTTGTAGATTTGAATTTATGATGATTTAAAATTTTAAAGATAAACATACATGATACGTGATATGTAAAAATACATGCCATGAGATAATAAAAATAACTGAATGTTAGAATTTTTTTACTAAATTTCACTTCACAAAAATCATTGTTTCCTCTATCTCGGTCCATTCCTCTAGAGTCAACTGATCATTAGTCCTCTAGTTCTACCATTATTTCTTGTAGAGTATATTTATGGGAATTTTGTTTTCAATTCACAATTATCCTCCACTACATCAAATACAACACCAAAAACCACACACGAACACATTCATCACAAAACCCCCATCCCAAAAAAACTAAAACTGTCTTACATTCATACTTTTAGTACCTTCCTCTCAAAATTAAACAATAACTGGAAGAATAATTAGGAAAAATTGAAAGATATTTTTACATGGGAATGAGAGTGGAGATAACAACTTAATTCTCGTGCCTCACCCTTCCTTCCTTGTTAGATATAGAAAACCATAGGGAATGAGAGTTGAAATGTGGAAAATGGGATGTATTTGGCCTCCCCAAACTGTGAATCTTGGATTAATGGGTTAGTAGACCTGCTGTGGGGCGAACTGTGAAGAATTGTTTCAAAACAGATTTCTCTATGCCACTAACCTCCTACAATCAATTTATTAAAACTCTGGAATGGTAAAGAACAAATTCAAAAGAAAATTCTAAAAAAATGAAAACTAAGAAATATAAGGCCTTCAATTTATAGGGTATATAAGCTGAGAAAGAGTACATGATCTAGTTTTCAAAGAAAAAACTCAAGTCTGAAAACTATTACAAACCAAACAAAAAATAAATTCTGATTTTTTAAAACTTTATTTTTGAAAAACACTTTTTAGAAATAAACTAACAGGTGGCTTGATATATTTTTCCTATTTCTTGTGGGAATAAAAAAAGAAGAAGAAATAAGAGTTAAACTGTATAATGACAATAATAAGAGCATACCTAGTAGGGAGATGCAGTGATACCTGATTCAACATGGTAGGAAACCTGGACATAATTTTAACTTCCTAGAAATTTCTTTTCTGTTGAGCTCATTTTTCCTTTTCAATAGACCTAAAACATGGTTCCACTATTTTAGCTTCCACAACTTTTGTATGAGAATATTAAGAAATGAAAGGTGTCTGAGACTGTTAAAGTGCCAATGCTGTTTGTACATAAAAGCATAGTGGATCAATTTTTCTATTTATTTAGAGATATCTATGGAAGTGGGGTGAAATTAAAATAGTCAGCATGTTTCAAGTCCAAAATTCCATAGAAAATATATATTTTAATTATTAAAATGAATATGAAAACATAATATCCTTTTATAGTTGAACAACCAAAAATTAGAAGGCAACAATTAAAGGTCCTAGGAATTCCTCATAAAATCAATGTTCTACGTGCCACTAAACACAAGAAAACTGGATTTATTTTCCTTTTATTGATTTTTCCATTCGTGATAATATATAACATAGAAAATCTAATTCAATATACAAGGAGAGACACAATTCATAGTTTTATCACCTACAAAAAAAAAAGACATTGGAGGATATGAAAGGATGTTAAATGTAAAGAATTTACCAAGACTAACCCTCACAAGTCCATTATCAACCCAAGATGCACATATAAAAAGGATATTGAGTCATGAATCATTACAAATAAAAAATCCTTCATGTGAAACTTTTAAAAACAATTAATGCATAGAAAATTGGTAAAGAGATAACTAAAATATGACACAAGGAAAAGGTGACATAAGAAATATATAATTTGGATTGAAATTTAATTTTTTTTTGAATTGATCAAAACAAAAGGTAGCCTGCAAAACCAAAGTCTAAGATCTACAGTTGTCTTCATATCCGTCATCTTCATCAATTTAATAGAGATATACAAAGTGATATTTGAAACATATTTCCATTGAATCAATAAAAATACTACTATACAGAACAGAAACATGTGAGTCATGAAAGTATACGAATGGAAAATCCTTCATGTGTAACCTTGAGAAACTGTCCTTGAACATGTAAGAGGTAAAGAGATAGAGAACAATTGATAAAAATCAATGGTGACATGAGAATGATATAATTTGGATGGAAATGTAAATAAAAAATTATGAATCGATAAAAAAAAGTAAACTACAAGACTAGGGTATCAGATCCTCCATGCTCCTCCTATTTCTTATAAAATCAATGTTCTATGGGTCACTAAACCAAAGAAAAATAGATTTATTTTCATTTTCATGATTTTATTATTTGTGATCATCTATAATATAGAAAATCTAACTTAATGCGTAGTATAAAAAACTATTACCATTAAAACATGGTGTTTCAATAAAATTGACTATTCTGGTATTGTACCGTATGCTGAACATAGAATTGCAATAAGTTGTGACCTATTTCATCATTGCATAATTTAACAAATAGTTACCATTCAAACATGGAGTTGTAATAAAATGAACTATTTTGGGATTTTATAGTATAAAAAAACAGGAAATGTAAAAATAAGAGGTAGAAAATAGGAAATGTAAAATTAACTGTTATTTGACACAAAAAATTATATATGTTCCATAAAAACATATGTACAATACCTAAATAATTTAATTTGAAAAAACAATTCTTAAAAACAAAATACATGGGATCCTAGAATATTCCCTTTCTCTAGTCTTCCACGATGGTGTATTTCTCCAAAATCTAATAGGATTTGATAGATAGTATATAGGAGTTAAAAAAATACTAATCTCAAAGAAAGAGAGTATATAGTAGTAGTTGATACAAAAGTAGTATCTAAAAAAAATACTATGATCAAATTAATATTTTTTATTGTAGGAGTTTAACTTCTACAATATTTATAGAATTCGGTAAACTAAATGAAAAACACACCTAAAGACTTACTTCCATTGTTTTGCGTTTTTCACTTGGAAACTAGACTGCAACATCAATATCATGTTTCCCTATAGGAAATATAAAAAAAACTCCCATGGGATTATAAATAATCATTAGGGAAATAAATATGAATGATTACATTTATCAAGACAAATTAATTATATTTGATCTAAAACTATGAGAATGTTTGATATAAAACTATGAGATCCACCATGAAGAAACTAAGTGTAACTAAAAAGAAAAAAAATTCAATAAATGAAAATTAAAACTATTCATATGATAAATCATTGATAAGAAAATGAAATAGGCACTATACATATGGGTTAAGATACCTGTAGAATAGTGGCTTACCATCGATGATTGCATGAAAATGAATAGGGGGTTAAGACCCGATAACACCCAATGCAAATTAGGGGAGAGTGGTTCATATGAGAGTATGCCTCCATGAACAAATAGAGTCATGAACATATGGATCTTGGTAGGGAGTCAGGAATAGAGGGAGCTATTGGGAGAGGGAGAGTCGCAAAGGTGGAGACAGAACTCATGGGAACAGTATTCCATAAAGGCTGAAGGTGTGAGTGTGAGGGATGGTGACGGGGGTAGATGCGTATGTTGTTTCGAAAGTGGTTAAGGAGGGAGTGAGGGAGGGTAGTGGTGTTTAGAGGGATGTAGGCAGTGGAAGGATTCATAGAGGGATAGGAAAATTGAGGTGAAGGTTAAGGTAAAGGCCAAGTAGGAAACATGAGTCAGGGAGGCTGAAGAGTGGACCCTTATACGACCCGATGAAAATCGCGAGTAGGAATTGGTGGGAATGGATGAAAATGCGAGGGCATTGTAGCATATTAGTGATGTGTAGGTAGGAGAATATGACACATGGTAGGAAAGGAACCCAATATTAGTATAGATATTATATTTATTGACCTTATTGGTTGCATCACACCACCTAATAATCATGAAAAAACCACACTAGTCATGTTACAACAACCTTTTTTCATCAATGAAGCTGATTAGACCCTTGTCATGAACCATAGGGAGGGAGTGCATTTTCTTCCATTAATCTCCCCCTCATCATCACTAAAGTGGTTTAAGACTACCCCAACTCTAATATTACTAGAATAAGATTACCTTGGTGACCAAGACACATGTAGTGAGCTTCCTTGTTTATCACTAGTTCTCTAGTTTTTCACCATAACATACACTATAGTTTGGGGTCCAAAAATTTAGGATTTTTCATTAGAGTAATGGTCTTCATAATTTTTTAATCATGCCCACAACCACTGTTATGACCAATTTTGGGATCACCATTTCACACAGTCATTCTCTCAATGAGAAACACCTCATACCATGGTGTGGTGTGAAACTACTCACTATTTTTGTTTAGATGTCATCACTATGCTAATCAAAATAATAGGTGAAATGTAACACCCTGAGTTAAAAAAAAAGAAAATTATGTTTGATAGTGTCTATGAAACACAACCAAAAGTTTATGAGAGAATATAACATCCTAAAAAATTACAATAAATTTATAAATTCAATCTCTTTTATATCTTGTAGTGCATGCAACACCAGGTTTGAACGAAACACGATACTTTATTAAAATATTATTATTTAAAAATTAACATTATAGCCTGGATTTTAAATTGATGGGTATGAATGATATTAAATAATTTATTAAGTATATATATATATATAGATAAATTCCCTACTCAATATAAATTATTAATAAATATTTAGTAAATAATCAATTAGTTTTTTGTAAAGTGGTTTCATTCTTCAAAACTATGTTTTCTTCAAAAATATTTTTTTCATTAAATGAATGTTATAATAATTTATTATAAATTATATAAGATTAATTAGATAAAATTAAATTCATTTTTTTAATTTTAAAAATCAAAATTCAATTTGTGTGATCTTTTAATATTTTTCAGAAAATATTGATTTTTCATTGAATAGTAAAAATACGAATTTTCTTAAAATGCTATTCATTTTCAATAAATTAAGTAATTTAAATGTAAAATTTTGTTTTTAATATGATTTAATGTAACATAAGTATTATTTATTTATTTTTAATTAAATTAATTATATTTTAATCATCAATATATTGTATTTTAGTTTAAGTTGTTTTTGGGTAAAAAAAACAGGATTTTTCTGAAAACTGTTTCAAAGTACACAATGTTTCTCAATTTTAATTAATTAAAATAATCCCTAATTAGGAATTATTAAAAATAAATTTATACATTATATAATAATAAATATTAATTTATATTCAAATAATAATTATTATTAGAAATAGAGTTAATATAAAATCAACCTTTTCTTAGAAAATTAATCCTCATGAAAACCTGTTTTTCATCACGTCTGTGGGTTTTAATTTAAATTCATTTTTACCAATTTTATAAAATTTATTCTAAAAAATAAAATAATTTTTTTAAATCAAAATTCCACAATTTTATCAGTGTGAAATTTTGAGATTTTGATGAAAATTTTCATTTTGTGAGGAATAGTAAAAAATACTGAATTTAAATTGTAAGTGCCTTTTCGTTTAATTTATTTATAAAGTTAAATTATTTTTTTAATTGGATTTAAAATAAATTTTTTAAAATTATAAAACATTTAATAAAATTTAGTTCATTGGAATCAATTTTATATTGAACATAGATATAAAAACTTTGTAAAATTTTCAACATTTCTACTTTAAAATGCCGCTTTCTCATCGCGTATATGAGAATAATTTTAAATTGAATTTTGAAAATTTTGTAAATTTAATTTTGAGAAATATATTAAATATTTGGAATCATAATAATTTAAATTATATAATAATTTAAACTTATTTTTTGACCAAAATTAATAGTAAATCCAATTAAAATAATTTACCTCAGTTAAGGTAAAAATGGATTTACCAAGCGATTAAATTAAAATGATAAGGTCAAAAAAGAACTATAAATTTGTATAAAAAATATTTTATAGAAATATTTTTACCATTAAACATATAAGGTTAGATAATGATCCATTTTGGACCCTTTTTATATATAAAAAACATGGTAGAACTCAATTCCTTTAAAAAATACAAAGTTTATCCTCTTCCCCACTTATAAAAGGCCACCACTATCCTCTATTCGTGACACTCTAAAAAATATTTTATTTGAACAATGAATACCCAAATAACTTCATAACATCCCTCTACTCATTATAGAAGCATTAGTTTTGGTATAAAGGAAACCTAGAAATGGTTCAGTGTAAACCTAAGGAGGATACCCGGAGAAGAGGTAATGTTCTTCAACGAGCATTTATATTTTATTTCTTTATCCACCTCATTAAATTTTTATTAGAAAATTAATATATAATAAACTAAGTATATTATATACACTTATATGTTATTATATAAATGGAATAACCTAAATCCTTTCCCTCTTCTATCAAATAGATTACAAAATCATCATTCACGTGTACGACGAACTACTGCCTCACAAACGGATGTTATTCATTTTTCCTTTATCAACTCTCATGGTTGGTTATGATGACATATATAAAGTATGAAATTTATAAAATTGTTATACATTTGGATTCATTATATCATATATAAAATTTTATATTCCATTCGGTAGTGGATATGATAAAATCACTCACGTGTACGGTGGCCTGCCGCTTCGCGAAGCGTTGTGATTCGTTTTTCACTAACGCATCACATGGAAGGTAATAAGGGTAAAAATAATGAATATAAGTGACATAAATGAAATAATTATGATATTAATGACATATTTATCATTCTGGAAATATTATAAATTATTTTATTTTTTTACTCTAAAAATTTGATAAAATCATTTGTGTACGTGTGGACTACCGCCTTCACAAAGAGATTCGACACTCTTTTCATCACCACACCACATAGATGATAGATAAAATTGTATTTAAGGAAATAATATGTTATATAAGATATTATTATCATTATATTCACAAAAAATATTACGTACCTCCTTTCCATAATGATCATTAAAAAATAGAAATGTTAGTCATGTGTACATAAGACATACCATCTCCAAGATCGTATCATACTTCATTTTTCAAAACCATATTTCATGATTAGTATTAAAATTATAATGGATGTATAAATATTTAAACTATTTCATGATTATTATTCTGTATATAAAGAAACTATATAATATTCAAAATAACTAGAAACTTCGTAATAAAGAACGAATGAGAAAACAAGGCAATTAACACATGAAACAAAAACAAAATCAATAAAATATTGTTAATGAATGGTTTATAAGATATCATAAAAGAATAATATATTATATTATAAATATTAATTTGTTTGTATAATAATTTAATAAAATATTTAAAACCACTATATAAGAGGTTAAATTATGCTAAACCAAAATGAATTGTAAGGTAAGGGTTTTCTCGTCTCACTTTTATTTTTTTGAGATATATGACATATTCACCACTTATTTTTGTTTTTGGTGTATATAATACCCATTAATGTGTTTTATTATTATTATCCTAAAATTTATGGGGATTTAATTATCTATTTTGGGATCTCTCTTTTAGGTAGTTTAAAATTTCAAAGTTTCTAAAGCAGCTAAGTACTATTGTCTAAATTATCCTTCTTTGAGACATATGTTATGTTATAAACCTATCTTCTTTTATGAGGTGAAAATAATTTACATCTAACATTTTATATCATGAATCTAATTATTTTGATGATATTATTAGTTTAATTTTGTTTCATTATTTCATGGGGATTATGATTCAATGGTACCAAATTGGTAATAGTCGTATTCTATATTCTCATCATTTATCAGGATTCTTTATGATTATGCTTCGAATGATGAGATATTATGACGCATATATCAAGAAAATCATGAATTTTATTATGATATGGTTATTAATTGTATTTTCAATTAATATTACAATTTTACACTCTTTTTTCTTAAAATAGTTGAGAAAATGTTTAAAAAAAAATCCGACTTCATTTCACTATTTGTTCGGATTTTTTTTCCAATACCATGTTTTCAAAAAATGTTTTCAAATTTTTTTTAAACATTTTAAAAATAATTTATTAAATAATTTTTTATCAATTTTGTTTTATTTTGTTTCAACGTAACCTTCTTGTTTCTTTTTTAACAAGGAACCTTTTAAACCTTTTTACCGTGAAAAGGGAATGATATTTACAACATGTACAAAAATACCCACCAACATGAATTTCATTTCTTTGAAGATTAATTTAAATGTTTACAAGATTATTTTTAAAGAAATTTTTTTCTTAATATTCCTAAAATTATTGGTTTTTAAAAATAATTTTTAAAGAAAAGGATTTTCAAAATGTTTTATGCTTTAAAAAAGTTTTTTTCAAGTGGAAATGTTATTTTCCTCAAAAAATGTTTTAATATATTCCTTTATATATTTCCAAGGTTGTTTTAAGATAAAATTATTTTTACCATATTTTATTAATTTTTATTTTTTTAAAAGTAATTTTAAAATGAAAAGTTTATTTTCTTTAAAAATGTTTTTAAGAATGTTTAACGGTATTTATATTGGTCAAATTCAATAACCCTTGTTGGTTCATTTTCTCCTTTGGGGATATTTTTTAATGATATTATCCTAATTATTTCTTTGGATGAACTAATATTGTTTCAATGAGACTATTATGGATCCAGTTTCTTTTCCATTAGTTAATCATGTTTCAACGAGATTATTATGAAACCTATTTCTTTTCTATGGTTTAATCATGTTTCAAAGATATTGTTATGGAACCAATTTCTTTACTGTGGGTTAATCACATTTCAAATTTATTTTTATGGATCTTATTTATTTTCTACATGTTAATCATGTTTCAAAGTGATTATTATGGAACCCAATTCTTTTCATTTTTTAATCATGTTTTAAAGATATTGATATGAAACCCATTTAGTTTCAGTGGTTTAATCAAGTTATAAAATAATATGATTTTTATGATGAAATATATATGTAATTTATCCATGTTTTGGTTCTTTGACATTATATATGATGGGTGTTCTAGGATAGCACCCAGTGAACCTGTTATAGATTATACATTAGATATTCCTAGATAGCACTATAATGCATTGGGTAATGATTATTTTATCTATAGAATTATATTTAAATTTTTCAATTTTTTTATTCCAATTATAAGCGTTCTATAAGTGTTCTACGATGATGATGTTCCAATATTCCAACACATTTTATCTCCAATTTCCATGGTATTATAATGTTTCCTTTGATCATGATTGATATAACATGACTCATAATTACTGATTCTTATGAATATTTCCTTTGTTAAAGCCTTATTCCATGTTTCATGATTGATGATTCAGGTATTTATGGGTATGAGTTCTTTTATTATTCACTCATGCACTCTGATTAGGTTATCATACCCTTATGCACATCTTATATTCATTAATGAAATTCACTTACTAATTCTTTTGTTTACACATACCGAGCATTTTATCTCACCGTTGTTATGTTCAATTTTAACAAGTTTATCAAGAAATTATGTTTAAGTAATTATATCTATAAGCTATTTAATATGGATGATTATGATGACTTAATGTGAAATAAGAAAAGCTGAGTTTAGTTGAAGAAATTCGCATTTAATGACATGGGTATTATCTATGTAGGAGTTTATCTTAATTATCTAAAACTCTAAACATAAATGTTTCATAATAATTTAAGTGATTCAATTTTTCCTTTTTATGTTGTAAGGTTTGAACAGAAAAAATTGGGTTACTATTATCATTAACAAAGTAAGAAATAGAATGTTTAGGTTTTCTTCATTAGATCTGGGAGTACGGGTTCTGGACTATTATAGTCGATATCAGATGTGGGTTTAGATAATTTTTTAGATTATGATGTTTTCATATAAGGTTATATTAAGTGTTATTGATACCATCATATGTATATAATATTAAGGGTGATCATGAGTCCAAAGTCATAGACACCCCATTTGAGGTTTTAAGTAGTAATGTTTTTGAGGTGATTAATGATATTTTGGGAGATGTTTTATTAGGTTGGGGTATTTGTAACCCTTAGGATCAATAATAAGATTTATTTAGGTATGAATTCATTTTTTTCATGTCCAAATAAAAAAATCACACCTAGAAGGCTGGGTGAAAACCCGTCGCATATGGAAAGTCCATTGGGATTGAACCCACAACCGAAGGGTCATAAGAGTGTAACGCCTACCACTGGCCTATACGATATCCTAATCTGTATGAAATTTTTATTGGTAAATACCATGTTTCTTTTAGAAACATATGAGATTTTATTTTAGGAGAAATTGTTGATTTATCTTGGAATAATTTATGATTAAATTCTTCTAATATTTGGGTTTCAAACTTAGTCGTGAAATATTTAAGGAATTTTAAGGATAGATATTTATGGAATGATTTATTTTTAAATTTGGGTATTACTAATGAAATTTAGAGATTAATTTAAAATGTTTTATTCTTTTATATTAATTTAATATAACCATTTATTGGTTAATGTATAAATATAGGAGGAATATACTGTTATTCTTTTAAGGATTATTTGGTCCTTTAAAAGTTTATTTTAATGCTTGAAGCATGAAAAATTAATCATGAATACACATCAATTGGATAAAAAGATGACATTGAGGTGGAAATTTATTAAAGGATGAAATTATACTAATAAAGTAAGTATATTTTCATATTCATTTAGTCTAGATTTTAAGATAATTCTTAAACTCTAGGAAAAGGATCTTAAAACAAAAATATTATCATATTTACTTCATTTTTGATGAACTGATGGAATTTTTTATCATCAAATATTTAAGGTTTTGAGGTCCAAGACATTAAATTTATTATTAAATTTATTATAATAAATAAACTTTATCACTCTATATAATTAGTTACTATATTCTTCCATGTATAAATCTTCACTTCCCACACATGTTCTCCTATTTGGAAATCTAGTATGTATTGTTCTAGATGAAATTTATATGACATTTTTATCTCTTATAAATTGAATGTGTTATTAACCCTTTTTATGACATGGGATTAAAAAAATTCATTTTCAAATATCCATCCTTTTATTATCAAGATAAAGTTCAAATTGTTAGGGCACAATTTATAAAATGGGGGAGGATGTAACACCTTGAGTTTTCAAAAGAATTAAATTATGTTTGATAGAATTTGTGACACAAAAAACCAAGAATATAATAGAATATAAAATCCCAAAACATTAGGATATATTTATAAATTCAACCTCTTAGTTATCTTAAAATTCATGCAAGACTGGGTTTGACCAAAATACAAAACTTTATTAAAATATTATTAGTTAAACATTACCATTATAACTTAGTCGTTAAATTGGTGGGTATGAATAGTATTAAAAATTTTATGATATATATATATCTAAATTTCTTACTCAATATAAATTATTGATAAATTTTTTGTAAATATTGAATCAATTTTTAGTAATGTGATTTCATTCTTCAAAAACATATTTTCTTCAAAAATGTTTTTTTATAATGAAAATAATATTATAATGAATTTTGGAGATTCTAGAAAATGAATTTTAAAAAATTAAATTAAATTTTGGAATTATAACATCAAAATTAACTTTGGGTGTGATTTTAGTAGTTTTTAGAAAATACTGATTTTTCAGTGAATAATGAAAACACCGATATTTGTTAAAAATGTCATTTTTTCCAAAAATTAAGTAATTTAAAAGTAAAATTTTGTTTTGAATATGATTTAATATATCTTAATAATTATTTAGTTATATTTAATACCATTTATTAATTTTTAATCATCATTATATTCTATTTTATTATAAGTTTTTTTTGGGTTAAAAAGGGATTTTTCGGAAAACTGTTTCAAATTACATATTGTTTCACAATTTTAATTAATTAAAATAATTCCTAATGAGTAATGATTTAAATTAAATTTATAGATTATATATCAATAAATATTAATCTATATTAAAAAAATTATTATTATTAGACAAAGAGTTAATATAAAACCATCTCATGCTTTGAAAAAATATACTTCCCAAAACCCCACTTTGTCGTCCCATCTATGGATTTTTATTTAAATTTAAAATTTTCCTCTTTTAGAAAATTCATTTGAAAAAATAAAATAAATAAAATAAAATTTTTAAATTTTATTTGGTTTAATGTTTAATTTTTTTACTGAAAAGTTTCATTTCATAATGAATAGTGAAAAATACTAAATTTAAATTTAAAACAACCTTTTCATTTAAATTATTTATAATGTTAAATTATATTTTAAATAGGTTTAAAAGTAATATTAGTTAAATTATAAAAATATTAATCCAATTTAGGTAATTGGAATCAATTTAATATTGAACTTAGATATAAAAGCTTTGTAAACTTGTGAAAAGTTTCTCTTTAAAAACCCACTTTCTCCTCATATCTGTGGGATTAATTTTAAATTAAAATTAATCAAATTTGTGAAAGTAACTTGAAAAAATGGATTCAATATTTTTAATAGTCATAATTTATGTTATCTAATAATTTCATCTTAATTTTTAACCTAAATGAATAGTGAATCCATAAAAAAATATTTACTGTAGTTAAGGTAAAAATAGATTTATTGGGGGGTAAAACTAAAAATATAATATTAAAAATGACTTATAAACTTATATAAAAACTAATTTATTGAACTATTTCGACCATAAAACATATAAGTTTCGACAATGGTCCATTTTTTGGACCCTTTTGGCATATGAAAAACACGTCAGTACTCAATTATTTTCAAAAATTCCACGTGTGTCCTCTCCCACACTTATAAAAGGCCACCCTATCTCCTATTTTATTCACACCTTAAATAATACTAGTTTCAATAAGTAACTTCCCAAATAAATTCCTAAATCCCCTCAAATAATCATATAATACTTATTTTTATCATAAAACTAACCTAGGATGTCTTTAGTATAAACCTAAGGAGGACCCCAGAAGAAGACGTAATGTTCTTAAACAAGTTATTTTATTTTATTTATTTGTCCACAACCATAAATTATTATTAAACCATGATTATATAATAACCTAATAATATTACACACATTTAGGGGTTATTATTTTAATTCCATAACATAAATCTTTTCATCATTCGTGTGTACGGTGGACTACCACCACATGAGCCGATGCCATTTATTTTTCCATTAACACCTTTAATAGTTGAGTATGATTATGGATATAAGTCATGATATTTGTAAAATTATTATACCTATGGAGTCTTTATATCATATATACCTTTTTTCATCCATTCTATTGGGGATATGATAACGTCGCTCGTGTGTATGGTGAACTACCGCCTCGCGAAGCGATGTGATTTATTTTTCATTAACGTATCACATGGAAGGTAATAAGGTTAAATATAATTAATATATGAGACATAAATGAAATAATTATGATATTAATGAAATATTTTTCATTATTTAAGGATAATATAAAATTTTATTTTTTTACACTAAAAAGATGATAACATCGTTCATGTACTTGTGGACTACAACGTTCATGAAGTGATGTGACCTTCTTTTCATCACTAAAACACATGGATTGTAGAAGTATTACCCCAGTTAACCTAGATATGGTGTCTACTACCATTAAATTGGAATTATTATAAGGAATCAAATCCTGAATGGCCGAAGAGTCTAATAGTCTTGGTAAACCAGATACATACATGAGTCTTGTATTAAAAATGAATACACAAATTACAACATAATTATTTTCTTTCAAGGATAACTTTATTCCTTCTATTATATCCTTGAATATCTTTTATATTATTCTTCTTGGATTCCTAGATAAAGTAATTAAAATAAGTGTGAGATAAAATTCATAATAAGTGTAATGTATAGAGGTTGAAATAATTACTAGATGAGAACATAAATTATGGCATGGTAAGTAACCAAAAACTCATACCATATAATCAAAAATCTGAGATTGAAGTGCATAAACAATATGGAAAGGTAATAGCTATAAACACATTCCATTCAAATAACTAGATAAGGAAAAATAAATATGGTGTGGTAAGAAACTCAAACACATTCCATTTAATCAATGAAATGAAAATTATATTTATCCATATATATATCAATGTAAAATATAATAGATGAATAATAAATAAAACTAAATGAGGTAAATTCTTAATTACTGTATTCCATGTTTTCTAGGTACATGGAACCATTACCGTCAAGACCTTTCAAAAGTTATTTTAGAATATCGGGTAGAGGCCCATCTAATTTGTGAAACTAATTAATATCATGAGACTACCAATACATCGAGGGGATATTTATAACTTGGCCCCACTCATGTCTTACTTTTCCAAAGCAATCATCATATCAAATAATCAAAATAAATAATATTCCTTATCAAATATCCATATTGAATAAAAGATAAATTTTTTCAATATTTCCCCAAATAATCAAATAACATTAAAAGTGAACACCAAATGAAAAATGGTATATGGTTAGGGAAATAATCATATCCATGAAAAATGAAATGAATACCTAGGTGAAATTCAATGTCAAATGATCATTGGAAATTAAAAATTTCAAGTGGACTAATAGAAATCGAGTTAGTGAATGTGATTACCATACTTGGCCAAATTAATCATATACCATATATAGTAATAATAAGGATGTTATCTATACAACATATCCCAAGTAGAGTAGAAATAAAGGTTTGCTATTATTGATGAATAGAAATAATGTAAATATATGTTGAAAACATTTTTGAGGAAAATAAGATTTTTATTTTTGAAAAACATTGTGAAAATATTTTTCTTTGAAAATTCCCTTTCAAAAAACATTAATTTATGTATTAAACTTTTAAAATTATCAAGGAAACTTCTAAGAAATAATGGTGGGTAAATCCTTACCTAACTAACAAGGTAAAAAGAACATTCCATTTTCATGGTAAAATGTTAGAAAATTTCCTTATTTGGAAAGAGACAAGAAGATTCATTGGAAAACACGGTTAAAAGGGAAAAAAGTGTAAAAATTTATTTACTAAATAATTTTGTAAATGTTAAAAAAAAATTAATTTTTTTAATAAAACATAGTTTTTAGAAGAAAATAGGTTCTCTGACTAAAGAGAGAAATTAAGTGAGGTTTTCTTAATTTTTTTAAAACATTTGAGTACCGAAGATTTCAAAAACTGTACTTATAATTGATAAAGGTCATGAATAAAAATAAGTGAAGAAAATTAAAGGGTTTATTAAAAAATGATGAAATAATTTACTCTAATGTAAATTTAAATTTTAAACAATCCCAAAAAAATGATATTGTAAAGTAAAACCATGAAAATATTATAATGTTAGAGTGAGAATAAATCAATGAGTAAATTATGTGTTTCAAATATAAATAAACATATAGAAGTTGAAATACATAAATAGATAGGAAAAGTCATTATACACATAATAATAGAGTATTAATAACAATGGGGATGTATTATAACCCAATTAAAATAAATTGGTTTATGAAAATCTTTTCCAATTGATAACTTTTAACTCGAATATCCATAGATGAAATAATTCAAATTGAAACTCAAAATATCACGAATAATGAATGAATCATGATATTAAATGAAAATGTGTTAGTATTTACACAATATATAATAAATTAGGACAACAATAGTAAATTTATTATTTCAATATAAATTTAACAATCACTGAAGGAAGTGATATTGCAATGATTATCATTAAAAATGTTCTCGCAGAGAATGATCTTTAAACATTCCAAAGTGTCCCATACCACTTTGAAACATTTGAATCATAATAATCATGAAGGAATAAAATTAAATAAATTTTTTAATATTATGAGAATAATGATATTTATTATATAACATGTCAAATGATAGTATATACACCACATAAAAGTGAATTGGTGCATAATAACAAATAAGTCTCAATGGAATGTAGATGAAGACAATATCCCTTACCTTGAATTTTATTTTGTATGAATGGACTTTTAACACATGTATAATGGTTTTTTGAGTGTTAATAACTTATTTAATGACAAAATTAATGTTTATAATATCATATATTATCTTCTTATAATATATTATTTCCTGTTTGATAATAATCTTCCATTATTTTCACTATTTCTAGTGTTAATTGCCTAGATTTTTGAGTATATTTTAACATGTTTTTTGTTGTTCCTATCATGGTTTCATCATATCCAGAATGTAAAAAAATGATGTAAATATAATATATATTCATAATATATTTATCTATAAGAACCCATAATATATGGATATAATAAATGGAATGCACTGTTCATGGAGATGGTATGCCCTACGTAAGCATGAACGCTACTTTCATTTCTTTTCTGTAATAATAGAATAAAACATAACTGATATATATGTATATTATAATTATAGTATAATAAATATTTAATATATGTTACATATTTTTATTAAATCTATCCTTTATACATTCCACGTATAGTGTTAATGAATCACATCACTTTGAGGGGGCGGTAGTCAACACTTCTACAAACGATGTTATTATATTACCACAAAATGAAGTGCATAAAGGTATGTGTTATAAAATAATTAAATAAGTATAAATAAATTATAAATATCACATATAACATATATAAATATATTTTCCAACATAATTCCTAACCATGAGAGGTGGTAATGGAAAAATAAACAATCATCATTTCATGAGGCGGTAGTTCACCGTACACATAAACTGTATGTTCGTTACCCATTAGATGGAAGTGTGTGTAAGTTTAGGTAAAACACATAACCTAAAAAATATCATTATATTTAGGAAAGTTTTTTAGTAATATAAACATGTAATAAGGATAATTTAATGATTGGATAAATAAATAAAATTGAAGAGCTTGAGGAAGGATGTTACCTCTTCTTTGGGTAACTCCTTTGGGTTTTCACCAAAGGGATTTCTTGGATAGATTTATGACCAAGGTGAGGATTATAGGTTTATAATATGTATTTTTAGGATATATTTGGTCAGATATTTGTTAGAAAAAAGTGCCTTGATATGTGTGAGTAAGTGGGAGGCTTGAGTGTCTTTTTATAGTGGAGGAGGAGTGCCACTCTTGTAAATTTTGGAAAAGGAAATTCCACCTACGTTTTACCCATTTAATGTGGATAAAATAATGAACCAATTATATAAAATGGATTATAGGGTCTATATATGTACATAAAAAGATTTTTGGGAAAGTTTCTATGTCATTTTGTCCCTTAATATTAAGGTTTAGTCCTTTGTTAATCTTAATTTCATTTTAATGGTTGTAATTAATTTTATTCACATTCACTAATATTTTGGGTAAAAAACTAAGTTAAATTTATTATAAATTAGAAATTATTATTATTAAAAATATCTAAATCATTTTTCCAAAATACAATCATATAATTCGAAAAAATTTATTTAAATTTAATCCTGTATATGGGACGATAATGCGAGTTTTTAAAGTAAAAATGTGAAACAATTTGTTGAGTTTTCAATCCAATATCAAAGTGAAATTGATTATAGTGAACTAAATTGGATTAATTGATAAAAAATTATCTTATAAATCTTTAAAATCAGTTTAAAATATAATTTATCCTTATAAATAAATTAGATAAAAAAGTAGTTTTGAATTAAAATTCAGTTTTTTTCACTATTCCTTAAAAAAATGAAACTTCAAAAAAAAATTAAAAAAATTAGGCCTAAAATAATTTTTATATTTAATTTTAAAATATAAATTTTATTTTTACATATAAAAAATATAAAATTTTCAAAAATTTGATTTAACATAGGTTCTCCGTTAAAAGGCGGTAAAAGTAACTTAATAAAAATATAAGTTTTTATGTATAATATTGGGTTTTTTTTACCTTATGTATATAAAATACATTTAATGATTATAATTTTTTTATTGAATATATAATATATATATTACATTAATATCACTCACTAATTTTAATTAATTTAACCTATTAGGCTAAAATAGCTTTGTGAGCATAAAAATAGTTTTCTATAAAAATATTCTCTTTATGTTCAATGGGTTCTTATATTCATTTTTAATTAAGTTTTAACGAATGAATTAGTTATGTATTTAAAAAAAAATATTTTCATAAGTTTTTTAATACTATTTATGACCACTAATTTAACAGCTTGGATAATTCTTATTATATGAAATAATAATATTTTATTATTGTTCAGTAAAACTCAATCATGCGTGTAATGAAAGCCATTAAAGAAACTCATTATTTCATGTGTCAAACACTAACTCAGTATCACATGTATTTAATGATATTGAATAAATTTAATTAAAATAGTAATTATATTATAAATTATTGGGATATTATATTCCCTTACGTGCTTGGTGTTGCATGTCATACACGCTATTAAATACAATGGTCATATTTTAGATTTTCAGGGTGTTACATTCTCACCACCTTAATTAAATTGAATCCTCACAATTTAAACTCAAAATTTATAATATATTTTTTGATATTTCTTATGTTGGAATCCTAAATTATGATAAGGGTTCATAATAAATCCTCTAGAAAAGAGACAATGAGAAGTACAAAGGTCACATGGACCAACATATAACTAGGTCTCTAAGTATGAGAACATTAACGGAAATTAGAGATACATACTTGGAGTAAAATCATAAATATTTATAGGGAGTGATATATTTCATCAATCACAAACTAATGAATTATCAATAGAAAGATGAGGGCCTCAAATTCATAAATATTTGATGATTTTAAAGAACATCAGTTCAACAAAAATTAAGGTATTAGGAAAATATTTTTTTTTATCATTTTCCTAATGTTGAGGAACTCATTCATTGAAAAAGAATATAAGGATATATACATAATTTATTTATTTCTATAGACACTATTTTATCCTTTGGTCATTCTTCGATCAATTTCCAATTCATCTATTAATTTATGAAATGGATATCCAAAAATTAACGTTGATTTCTGAAGCACTAAAATAAACTTTTAACAAATTGAAAGGCCTAAAAAAGAGTAAAAAATATTACTATTTTTCTCAAAATTTTCTCAAAAGTTGATATGGTTAATAAATTAATCTTTAAACCTAAAAATTAACACCACTGGTTCATCATTAATATCTATTTTTCAAAATTTTTAACTAAAAATAATGACATATTAACCAGGACATTGTATAGGATAGTGGTATGCACGAAACCATTATTGTCCCTTGGTCATGGGTTCAACACCCTCAACCTTTTAGGAATTTATTTGGTGTCACTTGGCATATAGGTTGTCTGTTTTTAAAAACCATTTAATATAATTTCTAAAATAAATATTATTGATATCCTTGAAATAAGTTTAATCTCTAAATAGACTTTTAACTACGGTTTTTAATACACACCAAATAAATAAATACTTTATCCATTTACATCCACATAGTTCCTTCCTTCGTCTAGGGGTTATCTATAATATCATTTATAATATTTCTAAATCATGAACTCTTATATTCAATCTAAAAAACCTTTGGTTTAACCTATGTCATTCATTTTCATTATCTATTCAAATTTTTCCTAATGGTTTGTAAAGAAAATGTGAATTATCCTAAGTGTATTGTAATTGCCCAGGTTTTTGGGGTCTATTACTTGGTAAAAATATGATGTTTGAGGTGTTCTGGGTGGTCTGGACACCCATCCCAGCTTCTCGGTGACTCTTAGCGGTAGCCTTGGCCCACCGGTGGCCTCGGCCTACCAGTAGACCTAGCCTACCGGTGACCTTGGGGTACCGGTAGCCCTCGACCACCGGTGGCTCTCGGCCACCGGTGGCTCTTGGCCACCGGTGGCTCTCGGCTACTAGTCACTCTCACCTACCCCCAAGGGTTTTCCAGTAGCACCTCTTTTTTCATAAATTAGTTTTAAACCATGTTTTGACCCCTTTAAGCCTATTTTAAAGCCCATTAATGCCCATTAATGGCGTTTAAATTAAATGATTGGTGAGGTACCATCCTTAAATGAAAAACGATGATGTGTGAGTCGGTTTAAACCGCCCCAAAAAGGCGGGGACCTTTTAAGTGGCGTGTGGGGTGTCCCAGCCACGTGGTCAAGCCAAAATCCCGCTTCTTACGCGGTTTTGAGTTTTTATCCATATCTTAACCATCTCGGGATGCTGTATCTTAGTCTTTATAACCTAAAGGGCTTATCCCTACATTTCTTTTTCTCTATCACCCTGCGCTTGGAGTACCCTTCCTCTCGATGACCTTATGAAGTTTTCCTTGATCGTGTTCCGTGGAGTTCCTGCTACTCACGTGAGGACCTAACGTTGATCCTTGATCAATCAAGTAGGGATGTTACCTTCGCCTCTTTTTTCTATGTATAATGCGGGGTGGGAATGCTTTTGTCTCTTGTGGAAATTGACAAAACCCTACTTAATGAAGATAATGAATGGAACTTTAGGGAATAAAAGGGGGGGGGGGGGTGTGATCGATGTCGTGGTGCTCTTTTATTGTTGATGTGTGTTGTGAATTATACAGGCCTATGCTCACCAAAAATCATGGTCGTTGGTGGTATTTATCTGTGCACTAATGAAACTCATAGTTCATGGATTTTTAAATAACCGTAACATGGAATTGGTTAATTATGTATACTCAGTTAAATAAATTGAAAGAAATAGGATTAACCATTTTTTTGTGATATCCCTGGTTAAAGCACAGTGGAATTGAAACCATGGAGTGTGTTAAATCTTTAAAATATGAAAATACTTACATGGGCCTACCTTATGGTTTTCTTGTATGGGATCCCCTATTGTTATACTTTTGCTGGTTGTGAATCTGAGGCTGTGGGGGGGGGGGTGGTTACTCTACTTATATCACAAATTGGGGTGGAATCCTCTGTTGTTGAGAAACCGTTGACTTCTCGAGTTTGGGGACATGGGGATGTGTCTCGGGGTTGTTTTATTTCCAGTACTTTGAGGAATCTCACTTGATCCCTATTTTGTTGTGACTACACAAGAGAACCGGGTGTGAATGCTTAAATTACCTGATTTTTTTCCTTTCTGCTGATTTTGTAGTTTCATCTGGGAATGTGCCTGTTAGTTTCCCAGTAGTGAAGGGATTAACTCATACTAAACTATTATGAATGATAACTTGAATAGGGGAACTGGGAACTGTTTGCTATGTGCCTGTTTTCTGAGGCAGCAGTGCTTGCACACCTATTTGTATCTATTTGAGTAGCCATAGGTTGGGTTGTGTGTTGATATATATATATATATATATATATATATATATATATAATTTTATGTTTTGTGTTTAGTCGCACCCCACCCGCGTTGGGCACTTAGTGTCGGACACCCCATTTCATGGGGAAGGGCATTTCCCCCTAGTTACTCTCCTTCCTGCTCCCTCTTCCCTCGACTGTGATGGCTGGAGGCGACCTTACACCTAAGATTATTTGGGTAGGTTTTGATTGGTGTGTTGTTAGCCCAGGTGTTTTCGGGAAGGGGTTCTAGTTATGGTTTGTTTTCCCAGGTGTCTTTGGGATGAGGCCAAGGTGGGTTTTGGTAGGGATGGATGGTTGTGAGGCCCAGGTGTGTGCGGGCAGGGATGTGTGGTTGTGAGGCCCAGGTGTGTGCGGGTAGGGATGTGTGGTTGTGAGGCCCAGGTATGTGCGGTTAGGAAGAGCATGGTAGCATCAGGATGTTTGCTGTTAGGGATGAGCAGCTAGAAAGTGGGGGAAATGGTGGTGCGGGGTACCCAAATGTTCTGTTCTTTTACTATTACCTTACTTCTTGTGTTGTTTGGTGAGCGTGGCTAGTGAGGTGGGATGGATAGACTCCTTAATAGATGTTGGTTTCTCTGCTTCTCACGGGACCTTAGTACGTCTCCCCTCTTGTGCACGAGAGCTATAGGTTTTTCCTACTGAGTATGCTTTTTATGCTCACCCTACGTTTACTTTTAGGTTGTCAGGAGGACTTTAGAGGCCGTACAAGACCTTACTAGTCTGGACGTTGGAGTTTCTGTTGGTCGCTGTTGTTTTCTGCTTCACCTTTTTCTTTCCCAGTTGGTTTGTACTTTGGAGTTCTTGTACCTTGTTCAGTTTTATTATTAAAACATGCATGCAGTTTGGTTTTCTTTTGAGTTTTCTATACTTGGTGGTGTTTGGTGTTGAATCATTCTTTCTCCCAATCTTGGTTAACTAAAAAGGTTAATGTATCCCATCTTGTGAAAATGTTACACCCTTGGTGCTAGTCGCCCCTCCGGGGCCTACTGGAGGCGGGACTCGGGGGTCATTATCTAATCTTCCACTTGATGAAGGAAGGGTGGGGGCCTTGCCGCCCCTTCCATCATCTTAACGAAGGCAGGTCCTGATAGAATGGTATCAGAGGAGAGGTTTAGGGATAGGATGGATTCTGGAGTTAGGAACAGTGAGTATTGCATGGGATGGTATGGAAACAATGTTAGGTGATCTTAGTTCGTGAAATAGGCTAGG
This sequence comes from Viscum album, assembly GCA_963277665.1. Classification (NCBI taxonomy): domain Eukaryota; kingdom Viridiplantae; phylum Streptophyta; class Magnoliopsida; order Santalales; family Viscaceae; genus Viscum; species Viscum album. The sequence goes on along the minus strand of OY728155.1, from coordinate 1,045,984,410 downwards.
GAGGAATGGCTAGGACATGAGATTTTAGGGCCCTCCGTGATCCGATGCAAGGACTCCGAGCCTATCGAACGACCAAGTGAGACTACATTTATTGCAAGGTAGAGACCCTAGGGAAGGTACATGCATCATACTTATTGTGTTTTTATTTGATTTGGGGCACCTTGGAGAAGAATTTTTTTTAATAATAATAATAATTCTCTTGATACTCAGGCTTAGGAAATCTTTGTTTACCTTGCAGCTATGGCACCTGGACGTTATCCACGAGTGACCCAGGCGGTTGAGGCCCAACGGATCAAGGCGGTTGACCAGCATAGGGTTGACCGAGATAAGGAGGATTACTTTTGGCAGAGAAATTTACGCTAATTACAGCAACAAACCCTCGAGAAGTACGAGGGAGGCATTTCTGACTCAGTAATGGAGGGATGGCTCGAGGAGCTAGCCATCACATTCTATTTAATCCGTGCTCTGAGGGAGTACTAAGTTCCGTTGGCTATCAGTCAGCTGAGAGGTGCAGCGCGTCAGTGGTGGATGCTTTTCCTAGTAGGGAAGAAAGAGGTAGAAGTTTTAATGGTCCAGTTTCCAGAAGGAATTTCGTGAGGAGATCCTCTCCTCTATGGAGAAGGCTGAGAAGAGACAGGAGTTGCTCTCCCTTCAGCAGAGAATCATGTCAGTTAGGGAGCTGGGGATCAAGTTCAAAGATCTGTTTCACTTTTCCCCAGATCTCTTTCCAGATGAGGAGTCTCAGGAAAGATAGTTAGAGGAGGCGCTCTGTCCTTCTCTTCACTACGCTGTCACTCCCTTCACTCTTCTGACATACCTATAAGTACAGAAGAAGGATGAGATAGTAGAGAGGATGCACTCGACGGGAGGCACACCACGAGAAGGGAACCATCTGAGTTCATCCAAGGGAAAGGTAGTCAGCAGCAGGTCTCCAGCGACAGGGCCTTCAGGTTTCGACAAGCAGGATTTAGGCCTCATCAGTTCCATTCCCAAGCATCGGGCCCTCGCCCTTTCCTCTAAGGGCCAGGACCGAAGTTTTTCTCTTGTAGAGTTTTCGGGCACGTCTAGAGAAGGTGTATGACTCGAGCTCCACATGGTGGGGGTGGGCAGTTTCAGCACCCACCTCAGTAGCATCCATTGCCGGTAAGTCCTTTCCAGCAGCAGCAGCAGGCCCCTGGCCCTCCGAGGGATGACCTTGTGGGAGGAGATCGACACCAGGGTGCTCCTCGGGGACCTCGACCCGGGCGCGGTCAGAGAGGTGGTCGACAAAAGAGAGGCAGAGGAGCTGGGCATGGACAGTTGCATGACATAGAGTTAGTAGCTCCGACGAGACTAGAGGTCGTTCGAGGTACGATCAGTTTATTCAGTACTCTTGTTTCTGCCTTGTTTGATTCGGGAGCTTCACACTCCTTCGTTACACCCAAATTAGCCCATGCTATGGGTCTGGATGCCGAGAGACTTTTTGTGCCCCTAGTGTTGAGAAAACCAGTTGGGGGTCAGGCTAGCTTATCTTACTTCTTCTAGGGATATAGACTGATTTTGGGACTGCATCAGTCTAGTGGAGACCTTCTTTCTTTACAGATGCAGCAATACGATGTCATTCTAGGCATTGACTGGTTATTCTCTGTGCATGCCATCATCGACTGCTATCAGATAAGGATTGAATTATCTAACGAGGATGGACAGAGTGTGGCTTTTATTGGGGAGCAGAGTTATCAGGAGGGGAGTCGACACATGGATCCACTCCTTTCTATTCTGAACGGGATGTTAGTAGAGTCGGCAGACGCAAGAATGATGGATGTCCCAGAGGTCGTAAGAGAATTCCCTGATGTATTTCCTGATGAAGTTGTAACTCTACCCAATCAATGTGACGTTGAGTTTGAGATAGACTTACAGCCTGGTGCTCACCCGATCTCGATGGATCATTATCGGATGGCACATTCTGAGTTGCGGGAGTTGTGGATTCAGATTGACGATCTGATGGAGAAGGGCTTTGTTTGACCCAGTGTTTCGCCGTGGGGTGCTCTAGTTTTGTTCGTAAAGAAGGAAGATGGTAGTCTATGACTATTCATAGACTACCGGAGGTTGAATCAGGTGACTATCAAGAATCATTACCCCCTCTCAAGGATAGAAGATCTCTTCAACCAGTTGAGGGGAGCAGGTTGGTTCTCTAAGATCGATCTGCGGTCTGGATACCACCAGTTGAGATTGAAGGAAAGTGATATCTCAAAGATGGATTTCAAGTGCAGATAAGGCCACTTTGAGTTCATGGTCATGCCTTTTGGAATTACAAATGCATCAGCTATGTTCATGAACCTCATGAACTCTGTTTTCTAAGAGTTTCTGGACCAGTTCCTTGTGGTGTTCATCGACGACATCCTTATCTACTCAAGATCAAAGGAAGAGCATGTTGAACATCTTAGGGCAGTTTTGGGAGTCCTTTGACACCACCATCTTTATGGGAAACTGTCTAAGTGAAAGTTTTTAATGCAAGAGGTACATTTCCTTGGACACATAGTGACTTAGAGGGGAATAACATTAGACCTGTCGAAGACCGAGGCAATCATTTCATGGGCATCACCCAAGAACGTGGCGGAAGTTCGTAGTTTCCTGGGTTTGGCGGGCTATTACTGGAGGTTTGTGCCCGAATTATCTCGAGTTGCATCTCCGTTGATAGCTTTGACTAGGAAAGACCAGGACTTTGTATGGAGCGACCGGTTCCAGACAACTTTTGGCTACCTAAAGGAGAAGTTGGTTAGTGCTCTAGTACTCAGATTACCAGAGGAAGGGTTGCTGTTTGAAGTGTTCTGTGATGCTTCTGGCCTTGGGTTAGGATGTGTGCTGATGCAATAGTGAGGAGTGATCTCTTATGGGTCTAGGAAGTTATGTCATCATGAACATAACTATGCCACCCACGATCTAGAGCTTGCAGTTGTGGTGTTCGCATTCAAGTTGTGGAAGCATTATCTCATCGGAGAGTGCTTTGTGGTCTTCTCAGATCACAAGATCTTGCGTTATATCTTTTCCCAGTGAGATCTGAACTTGCGGCAGTGGAGATGGGTCGAGTTCCTCCAAGATTATGACTTTGAGATATCTTATAATGAGGTCAAGGGAAATGTTGTGGCTGATTCCCTAAGCATGAAATCACATAAGGAAGTAATTTGGGAATCTGCAGATGCTTGGAGAGCGATGGAAGAGTTAGAAACCTTGCATTTGGATGCAAGGGTGGAAGGTGGAAGAGGTTGTCTTTTCATATGACTATAGTTCCCTACTTAGTGGTGCAGGTGTAAGAGTCTTAGTGGGGGGACGTGGAGGTGGAAGTGATGCAGGATCATTTTTATCAGGGAAATGCTCCTAAGGGATGGTCAGAGGATGGTCAGCATCATATGCTTTTCCGTGGAAGGATTTTCGTTCTGAAGATGATGCATAATGGTGTTCTCTGTGAGTTCCATGGCTCGTCTTTAACGATATATCCTAGGGTCTCAAAGATGTACCAAGGTGTAAGGAGATAGTTTTGGTGGCCTGGGGTAAAGCAGGTGGTGGTAGAGTTTGTGGCAAAGTGCCTTATGTGCCAGCAAGTAAAGGCTGATCACCGTTTTCCTGTAGGACCGTTACAGCCGTTAGATGTTATCGAGTGGAATTGGGATGACATATCGATGGAATTCATCACAGGGATACCCAGGGCACAAGGATGCTATGATTCCATCTAGGTAGTGGTGGATTGTTTGACAAAATCAGCACACTTCTTAGAGATTAAGGAGTCAAGTCCGGTGAGCACCTTAGCCAAGAGGTATGTCGATGAGGTGGTGTGGTTGCATAGGATACCGAGATCTACTGTCTCCAATTGAGACACACGGTTTAACTCACATGTATGGAGGAGATTACAACATGACTTTGGAACCCAGCTACACCTTAACACTACTTTCCACCCTCAGATAGATGGTTAAACAGAACGAACAATCCAGACATTGGAAGACATGCTGCAGGAATGTGTTCTGGATTTTGGGGGATCATGGGTACGACACTTTCCTCTAGTGGAGTTTTCTTATAACAATAGCTTCCACTCCACTATTGGTATGACACCGTTTGAGGCCTTGTATGGAAGGCCGTGTCGTTCACCCGTTTGCTGGACAGAGATTGGGGAAACAGCTATTCTTGGGACAGAAGTGGTGCAAGGCACCACTGAGAAGGTTCAACTCATGCGTGAGAGGATGAAGGTAGCCCAGGACTGGCAGAAGTCTTATGATGATCGTGGGAGGAGGCCCTTGGAGTTTGAGGTTGGTAATCATGTGTTCTTGATGGTTTCACCTCGATGTGGACAAAAAATGTTTTGGAAGGGGAGTAAGCTCTCCCCTAGGTTCATCGGACCTTTCGAGGTGTTGGGACGAGTTAGTGAGGTGGCGTATCAGATGGAATTGCCACCTTAGTTGGAAAAAGTTCACAACTTCTTTCACATATCCTAGCTTCGTCAATATATACACGACAAATCCCACATCATCAATTGGGGAGAGTTAGATGTCGAAGACGATGCCACCTTCATAGAACAACCAATCAAGATCGAGGACCGTAAAGAGAAAGTTATTCATGGATGAACCATCCCCTTGGTTTGTGTGTTGTGGAGGCATGGTGGCCTGGAAGAGAGCACTTGGAAGCGGGAGGCCTAGTTATGCGTTCATAACCCAGAGCTGTTTTGACTTGTTGTTTTTGTTCTGATCCTTGTTGAGATATTGCACCTTGTGATTTAATATATGAAATGATAGTTTTTATTAGCTATTATATGATCTGTTCCCTGTTCTCTATGTGTGTGTGTCCGAATGTGTGATGATGGGGAAACCTAACTGCTAATCAGGACACATTAATGTGGATGCGATTAAACTCGTGCGGGCGAGTCAGTGCCACCGAAAGTGGATAATATCCTAACATGTAGGAGGGGACTCCCTAACTCATGTGTTGGACAGTGTGATCCTTGTGCTTGTTGTGAATGTTTTTGGTTGATAACTCTTGGGGGAGTATTCCTGGATGTAGGGGGAGGGTTCTGTTCCAGCTTTCGAACAACTCAGGGGTTTTCCCCTGAGAAGTATCTTTAGAGGGTGGTTTTTTGGACCCCACTTTTATCCTTTCTCAGTTGTTCTTATATTCTCGGGGATGAGAATAGTTTGATAAGTATCTGATGTAATGGACCGGGTTTTCTGGGTCCATTACTTGGTAAAAATATGATGTTTGAGGTGTTCTAGGTGGTCTGGAAGGCTATCCCATCTTCTCAGTGACTCTTAGCGGTAGCCTTGTCCTACTGGTATCCTCGGCTTACCGGTAGACCTAGCCTACCAGTGACCTTGGGGTACCAGTATCCCTCGGCTACCGGTATCTCTCAACTACTAGTAGCTCTTGGCTACCGGTATCTCTCAGCTACCGGTGGCTCTCGGCTATAGGTGGCTCTCGGCTACCGCTGGCTCTCGGCTACCGGTGGCTCTCGGATACAGGTAGCTATCGCCAACCGGTAGCTCTCGGCTACCGGTGGCTCTCGGCTACCGGTGGCTCTCAGCTACCTGTATCTCTCAGCAACCGGTAGCTCTCAACTATCAGCGGCTCTCACCAACCGGTAGCTCTCGCCTACCCCCCACGGGTTTTCCAGTAGCACCTCCTTTTTGCAGAAATTAGTTTTAAACCATGTTTTGACCCCTTTAATCATGTTTTAAAGCCCATTAATGCCCATTAATTGTGTTTAAATTAAATGATTGGTGAGGTACCCTCCATAAATGAAAAACGATGATGTCTGAGTCAGTTTAAACCGCCCCAAAAAGGCGGGGACCATTTAAGTGGCGTGTGGGGTGTCCGAGCCACGTGGTCAACCCACGATCCCGCTTCTTACGCGGTTTCGAGTTTTTCTCCATATCTTAACCATCCCAGGGACACTATATCTCATCCTTTATAACCTAAAGGGATTCCCCCTATGTTTATTTTTCTCTATCACCCTGCGCTCAGAGTACCCTTCCTCCCGATGACCCCGCGAAGTTTTCCTTGATCACATTCCGTGGAGTTCCTACTACTCACGTGAGGACTTAACGTCGATCCTTGATCAATCAAGTAGGGATATTACATTGTACTCTCCTTTCTGTGTATCATGATGGGCGGGCATGATTTTTTCTCTTGTGGAAATTTAAGAAACCCAACTTAATGAAGATAATGAATGGAACTTTAAGGAATAAAGGGGGGGGGGGTGATCGATGTATTGGTGCTCTTTTATTGTTGATGTGTGTTGTGAATTATATGGGCCTATGCTCACTGAAAATCATGGACGTTGGTGGCCTTTCTCTGTGCACTAATGAACCTTGGTGTTCCTGGATGTTTAAATAACCGTAACATGGAATTGGTTAATTATGTATACTCGGTTAAATAAATTGAAAGCACCAGGATTAACCCTTTTTTTGTGATAACCCCGGTTAAAGAATAGTGGAATTGAAACCATGGAGTGTGTAAAATCTTTTAAATCTGAAAATAATTGAGTGGGCCTACCATATGGTTTTCTTGGATGGGATACCCTATTTTTATACTTTCGCTGGTTGTGAATCCGAGGCTGTGGGGGGTTACTATGCTTATATCACGAATTGGGGTGGAATCCTTTGTTGTTGAGAAACCATAGACTTCTGGAGTTTGGGGACATGGGGCTGTGTCTCGGGGCTGTTTTGTTTCCAGTACCTTGAGGAATCTCACTTGATCCCTATTTTTTTGTGACTTCACAAGAGAACCGGGTGTGAATGCTTAAATTACCTAATGTTTTTCCTTTCTACTGATTTTGTTGTTTCATCTGGGAATGTCCCTATTAGTTGCCCAGTAGTGAAGGGATTAACTCATACTGAACTGTTATGAATGATAACTTGAACAGGGGAACTGGGAACTGTTTGTTGTGTGCCTTTTTTCTGAGGCAGCAGTGCTTGTGCACCTGCTTGTATCTGTTTGAGGAGTCGTTGGTTGGGCTGTGTGTTTATATATATATATATATATGTATAATTGTATGTTTTGTGTTTAGTCGCACCCCACCCGCATTGGGAACTTATTTTCGAACACCCCATTTCATGGGGAAGGGTGTTTCCCCCTAGTTACTCTCCTTCCTGCCCCCTCTTCCCTCGACTGTGATGGCTGGAGGTGAACTTACACCCAAGATTCTTCGGGTAGGTTTTGATTGGTGTGTTGTTAGCCCAGGTGTTTTCGGGCAGGGGTTCTAGTAATGGTTTGTTTTCCCAGGTGTCTTTGGGATAAGGCCCAGGTGTATTCAGGCAGGGATGGATGGTTGTGAGGCCCAGGTGTGTGCGGAAAGGGATGTGTGGTTGTGAGGCCCAGGTGTGTGCGGGCAGGGATGTGTGGTTGTGAGGCCCAGTTGTGTGCGGGCAGGAAGATCATGGTATAATCAGGATGTTTTCCATTAGGGATGAGCATCTACCTAGTGGGTGAAATGGTGGTGTGGGGTACCCAAATGTTATGTTCTTTTACTATTACCTTAATGCTTGTGTTGTTTGCTGAGCGTGGCTGGTGAGGTGGGATGGATAAACTCTTTGATAGATGTTGGCTTCTATGCTTCTCACGGGACCTTAGTACGTCTCCCCACTTGTGAACGAGAGATATAGGTTTTTTCTACTAAGTATGCTTTGTATGCTCACCCTACATTTACTTTCAGGTTTTCAGGAGGACATCAGAGGCCGTACGGGACCTTACTAGTCTGGACGTTGGAGTTGCTGTTAGTCGCTGTTGTTTTCTGCTTCGCCTTTTTCTTTCCCTGTTGGTTTGTACTTTGGAGTTCTAGTACCTTGTTCAGTTTTATTATTAAAAAATGCATGTAGTTTGGTTTTCTTTTGATTTTTCTATAATTGGTGGTGTTTGGTGCTGACTCATTCTTTCTCCCAATCTTGGTTAACTAAAAAGGGTAATGCCTGCCATCTTGTGAAAATGTTACACCCCTGGTGCTAGTCGCCACTCAGGGGCCTACTAAAGGTGGGACTCAGGGGTCATTATCTCATCTTAGACTTGAAGAAGGAAGGGTGGGGGCCTTTCTGCCCCTTCCATCTTCTTTCCGAAGGTGGGTCATGACAGGTATCCCCTAGGGGTGTCAAATCTGGTGTGTAGTAAAGCCCATTGTCATGTACTAGGTTACACCAAGCCTGTACCGACACACCTTGTTGGAGTTATTACCTCTAGGAATATCTGTTCTAGAACCATGTCAACTTGTAGTATCAAGACATGGATGTATTTCTAAGAAGGCCAAATAATCTATATCTAACCGAAACTTTTGGATGCCCTTCTATACTTATCCTAAAATTATACCTTAGGGATATTTTCTCTAATCTATTTTTTCAAAAATCTAGTTCCCAATATTTCTACTAAAATTCCTTTGATACCAACTGTAGCACCCCGAACCTAGAGATCCCAGTGTCTAATAACATTACATTGGAATGATTACAAGGAATCAAATCCTGAAGGACCTAAGAGTCTAGTAGTCTTGGTAAACCAGATAAAAACATGTGTCATGTATTATAAATGAATACTCTAATTATAATATAATTATTTTATTTTGAGAATAATATTATTCCATAAAGTATATCCCTGTATATATTTTATAGTATGCTTATTGGATTCTCAAGGAAAGTAAATAAAACAAGGGTGATATCAAATTCTCAGTAAGGGTAATGTATAGTGAAATCAATAATGAATCAATGAGAATAATAATTAGGGCCTGGTAAATAACTGAACACACATACCATATAATCAAAAAATTAAGAAGGAAGTGCATAAAAAATATGGAAAGGTAATAACTAAAAACACATGCCATTCAAATAAATGGATAAAGAAAAATCAATATAGAAAGGTAAGAAACCAAAACACATGAAATTTAATCAATAAACTAAAAATGAAATTTATCCATATATATGTCGATGAAAAATCTCTTGGATAAATAATAACTGAAACTAAATGTGGGAAATTCTTAATTATTAGACTCAATGTTTTCTAGGTACATGGAACCATTACCATCAAGACCTTTAACAATACACTTTTTCATATCATGTAGAAAACCATCTAATTTGTGAAACTAATTCATCTCATGAGACTAATGATGCATTTTTGGTCTATCTATAACCGTGAACCACCCTTGTTGTACCTTTCCAAAGTAATCCTCATATTGAATAATCAAAATAAATAATTTTCTTTATCAAATATCTGTATTGAATAGAAGATACATATTTATCAATATTTCCTAAAATAATCAAATAACTTTAAAAGTGAACATCGTATGAAAAATAATATATGGTATAGGTAATATTCATATCCACAAAACATTATATGTATACTTAGGGGAAATTCAATGTCTAATGATCATTGGAAATGAAATATTTAAAGGGAACTAAAAGGAATCATGGTGGTGAATATGAATACTATCCTTAGAAAAATCAATCATAGTCCATCCATAGGAAGTACAAGGATGGTATTAATACAACATTCCCAAGTGGAGTATAAATAAAGGGTTGTTTTCATTAGATTATATAAATAATATAAAAGATAACTTAAAAAAGTACTTGAGTAAAATATCCTTTTTTATTTTGAAAAAAATTTTGAAAACATTTTTCTTTGAAAATCACTTTTTTTAAAAACATTTTGTTTAAATATTAACATTTTAAACTTGAAAATAAACATTAAAATAAATGATTATGGGTAAATCTATACATGAATTATGAGGCAAAAATAACATTCCTTTTTCATGGTAAAAGGTTAGAAAAATTCCTTGTTTAAAAAGATACAAAAATATTCCTTTGAAAAAATGGGTAAAAGACAAAAAGATTAAAAATGTATTGAAAAAATCATTTGAAAAAGATTTAAAACCTTTTTGAATTTTTTTTATAAATCATGTTTTTTAGAAGAAAACATGTTCTTTGACTAAATAGGTAAATGGATCTTTGTTTTCTTAAAAACGTTTTTTTAAAATATTTGAGCACTAAAGAGTGGAAAAATGGCACTAATACTTGAAAAAGGTCACGAATAAATATAGGAGAAGAAAATGAATGGATTTATTAGTTAATGATAAAATAATTTCCTTTGATGGAAATTTTAAGTTTAAAAAATCCCGAACAAAATGATATTTTATGTAAACCCTTGAAAAGATTATAATGTAGGAGTGAGAATCAATCAATGAGTAGATTATGTGTATAAACTGTTAATACACATATCAAAGTGGAAATACATCAATAGATAGTAAAATTAATTATACACATAATTATATAAAATTAAATACAATGGAGAAGTAATATAACCCTATTAAAAGAAATTGGGTTATGGAATTCATTTCCACTTGGTAACTTTTAACTCGAATCCCCTTAGACAAAATAATTAAAATTGAAACACAAAATATCCCGAAGAATGAAAGAGTCATGATATTATATGACAATGTGATAGTTTTTACACCATATATAAGAAATTATGTGCACAAAAAGAAAGTAATTATTTCAATATAAAATTAAAAAAAATCACAAAATGAAGTTAAATTACAATGATAATCATTAAAAACATTCCTGAAGAGAATGATCTTTAAACATTACCAAGTATCCCATACCACTTTGAACCATTTGGATCATAATATTCATGAAGTAATACTATTAAATGAAACCTATAATATCATGAGAATAAATATATTCATGATATAAAATGTCAAAGGTTAGTATATTAACTATATAAAATTGAATTAGTGCATAATAACAAATAAGTCTCAATGGAATGTAAATTCAGATGAAATCCCTTACATTGCATTTTATTTTGAGTGAAAGGACTTTAAACCCATGTATAATTTTTTTATAGTTTTAAAAACTTATTATAGAACTATATTAATGTTTATAATAACATATATTATCTTTTTATAATATCTTATTACCTGTTTGATAACAATCTTTCATTATTTTCACTATTTCGTTTGTTAATTGCCTAGTTTATTGAGTATATTTTAACTAGTTATTTTTTGTTCCTATTATGGTTTAATCATCAACAGAATGTAAAAATTGATTTAAATATAATATATTTTTAATATATATGTATTTATAATAATCCATAATATTTGGAGATAATAAATAGAATGCACTGTTCTTGGAGATAGTAGGCCGGCCGTACGCATGAATGCTAATTCTATTTATTTTTTGTATTAAATGAATGAAAAGTAAATGATATATATGTATATTATAATTCTAGTATCATATCCATGTCATATAGTTTAAATATTTATATTAAAACCATCCTTTATTCATTCCATGTATAGTGTAAAAGAATCACGTCGCTTTGAGGGGGAGGTAATCCAAACTTCCACAAACGATGTTATCATATTCCCACAAAATGTTGTGCATAAAGATATATGTTATAAAATAATCAAATAAGTATAAATAAATTATAAATATAATATATGACATATATAAATATAGTTTCCATAATAATTCCCAACCATGATAGGTGGTGAAGGAAAAAGAAACAATCCTTGTTTTGTGTGGTGGTAGTTCACCATACACATAAACTATATGTTTGTTATCCATTAGATAGAATTGTGTAAGTGTAGGTAGAAAAATTAAAATAAAACAATCTAAGTATATTTTCGATACATGGGATTTAATATAAGAATTTAATAAGTATAACTTAAAGAGTGTAGAAACAAATAAAACCAAAGAGCTTGAGGAAGGATGTTACCTCTTCTTTGGGTAACTCCTTTTTCTTGGAACAAAAGGGATTAATGGGATGGATTTATGAACAAGGTGAGGATTAAAAGATTAGAAGAGGTATTTTGAGAATCCATTTCGTAAGATCTTTTTCATGTAAAAGTTTCTTGAGAGGTGTGAGAAAGTGGGAGGCTTGAGCACCTTTTTATAGTGGAGGAGGAGTGACACTATTGTAAATTCTGGAAAAGGGAATTCCACCCACGTTTTTTCCAATTAAAGTGGATAAAATCATGGAAAAAAGTTAATAAAATGGAGTATAGGGTATAAATATGTTCATAAAATGTATTTTGGACAAGTTTATATTCCATTTTAGCCTTTATGTTTAATTTTTATTTCCTTGTTAAGCTTAATTTCATCTTAATCGTTGTAATTAATTGTAATCACATTCACTAATATTTTGGGTCAAAAACTAAGTTGAATTTATTATATACTATATATTATTATTATTCTAAATATGGAATCCATTTTTCTAAACTAAAACCATAAAACTGTTAGAAATTAATTTAAATTTAATCTCGTAGATGGGATGACAATGTAGGTTTTTAAAGTAAAAACATTTAAAAAGTTTCTAATTTTTCATATCCAATTTCAAAGTGAAATTCATTAAAATGACTTAAAGTAGATTATTTGATAAAAAATAGATCTAATTAAACTTTTAAACTAGTTTATAATATAATTTAACCTTATAAATAAATTATATGAAAAAGTGGTTTGGAATTCAAATTCAGTTTTATTCACTATCCATTAAAAAATGAAACTTCAAAGAAAAACACCAAAAATTCAACCTTACCTATTTATTATGTTTATATTTAAAATATTATGTTTATTTTATCATATAAAAAATATAAAATTTCAATTTTTTTTTCAAAATAGGTTCTCCATTAAAAGGCGGTAAAAGTACTTTTATAAAAATATAGGTTTTTTGGGTAATATCATTTTTGTTCTTACCTTATGTCTATAAAATATATTGGATTACTATAAAAAATATTTTATTTAATATATATAATACATATATATATATATTACATTAATCTCACTCAATAATTTTAATTAATTTATTTTATTAGGATGAAACAACTTTGTGAGCATAAAAATAGTTGTCTATAAAACAATTCTCTTTATATTTAATTGGTTTCTATATTCATTTACAATTAAGTTGTAACAAATGAATTAGTTTTATATTTGTGTAAAACATATATTTTTATAATTTAGTTAATACTATTTATAACCACTAATGTAAAGGCAAGGTTAAGTCTTGTTATATTAAATAATAATTTTTTATTATTGTCCAGTAAAACTCGGTCATGTGTGTAACACAAGTCATTAAAGAAAATGATTATTATGTTTGTAACATTATAACTTGGTATCCAATATATTGAAATATATATAATATATTTATTTAAAATAGTAATTATATTGTAATTTCTTGGGATATTATATCCCCTTACGCGCTTCGTGATCTCATGCATGCTATTGAATACAATGTTCATATTTTCTATTTTCAAGGAGTTACATAAATGATATATATAAGTGTATTTAAATAAATATTATGATACCTATGATATTATTATCATTATGGAAATATAAAATATTACTTACTTCCTTTCCATAATTATCATTGAAAAATGGAAATGTTACTCATGCATATGTACACCATAACGTCTCCATGATCGTAACATACTTCATTTTTCAAAACCAACATTCATGATTTATCTTGAAAGTTTAATGGATTTATAAATATTATGATTGTTTCATTATTATTATATTGATTAAAAAACTATATAATATTCATAATAATTGTAACCTTGATGATAAAGAACAAATGAGAAAACAAGGTAATTAAAACATGAAATAAAGAAAATAATGAAATATTATTAATGAATTGGTGATAAGATATTATAAAAGTATACTTTATGATATTATAAATATAAATATTAATATTTAATAAGTTAATAAAAATTTTAAAACCACTATACAAGAGGTTAAATAACATTCAACCAAAAGGAAGCATGAGGTACGGGTTTTGTCATCTCACTTTTATTTCTGTGAGATATATGCCATATTCACCACTTATTTTTGTTTTATGGGGTATATAATTCCCATGAATGTATTTTATGATTATTATTCTTTAATTTATTTGTATTTAATTATTAATTATATGACCACTCTTTCATGGGGTTTATGATTTCAATGTAATCAAAGCGATAATGGATTTTTGTCTCTATTTTCTTTCTTTGAGATCTATGTTATGTTATACACCTATATTATTTTATGAGGTGTATATACTACCACTTTTACATCTTATATCATGAATATACTAATTTTCAATATATTATAAGTTTCATTTAATGTTATTTTTTATTTGGGATTACGATTCAAAGTTACTAAAGTGGTCAGAGTCTCATGTTACAATCACAATGTTTATCAGGATTGTTTATAATTATGAATACAATAATGAGATCATATGATCCATATCTCAATAAACCCATGAATTTTATTATCCCATGGTTATTCATTATAATTTCAAGTAATAGTTCAATTTTCAACTCTTTGGTACTTAAAATAATTGAGAAAATGTTTTAAGAAACCATGACTTCATTTCACTCTTTAGTTAGAAATATGTTTTCTTCCGAAACCTTGTTTTTTTTGAAAAAATCTTTTCAATTTTTCAAAACTTTTAAAAATGATTATTTTAAAAAAAATTTGTCCATTTTTTCTTTTTAATGTTTTTAAAGGAATATTCTTTTCACTTTTCAAACCAGACACTTTTCTAGCCTTTTTATCATGTAAAAGGAATTTTCTTTACAACATTTATGGAATTACCCACAGACAAGACTGTAATTTATTTGAAGATTAATTTTAATGTTTATGTGATTATTTTAAAATATTTTTTTATTAATATTCTATAAATTATTTGTTTTTGAAAATGATCTTCAATGAAAAGGATTTTCAGAATTTTTAGGTTTTAATTTTTTTAATTGAAAAGGATACTTTCTTCATGTGATGTTTTAGATTATTTTTAAAAGATTAATTTATATGTTTACAATGGTTTTTATAAGAATTTTTCTTTTTAAAATATTTCATAAATTTATATGTTTTTAAAAGTGATTTTCAAAATGAAAATTTAATTTTCTTCAATTTTTTAGTGGTGTTTTAATTTTATTTCTATTCGTCAATGCCAATAACACTTATTGTTACATATGATCCATTGGGGGTATTTTGTAATGATACCATCCTAATTATTTATTTTGAGGGACTAATATTGTTTCAAAGATAGTGTTATGAAACTTCTTTCTTTTCAATGGGTTAATCATGTTTCAAAGAGATTATTATGGAACCTGTTAATTTTCCACTGGTTAATCATGTTTCAAAGATTTTTTTATGGAACCCATTTATTTTAATTTGATTAATTATGTTTTAAAGAGATTATTGTAGAAGATGCTTTTTTTCAATGGGTTAATCATGTTTCAAATAGATTATCATGTAACCTGTTTCTTTTCCATGGGTTAATAATTTTTCAAAGATATTTACATGAAATCCATATCCTTTCCATGGGTTAATCAAGTTATAAAATAATAATGAGTTTTATGATCAAATATCTATGTAATTTATTCATTTTGATATTCTTATAAATTATATGTGATGTGTGCACCCAAATAACTTTAGGTGAGAACATTATAAATTATACAATGGGTTCACCTAAATAGTACTCTAATGCATTGGGTAATGATTATATTATCCAGAGAATTATATTGGTAGTTATACATATGATTATACCAATTATAAGGGTTCTTTAAGGATTCTGTAAGTGTTATATGATGATGATATTCTAAGATACCAACACATTTTATCTATGATTTCCATGGGTTTATAATGTCTCCTTTGATCAAGATTGATATAACATGGATCAAGATTATTGATTCTAATAAAGCTTTCCTTTGTTAAAGACCTATTCCATGTTTCATGATTTTTGATTCAAGTATTAATGGGTATGAGTTCTTTAATAATTACATCATTCACTCTAATTATGTTGTCATACCCTTATGCACTTCTTATGTTCATTGATTACATTCACTTGTTAATGCTTATGTTTACCCATATTGAGCATTTGAGATAACCGTTGTTATGTTTCCTTTTTCCCAAGATATCAAGAAATAATGTTTAATGAATTATGTCTAGAAGTGATTTAATATGGATAGTGATGATGAATAAATGTGAAATAAGAAAAGTTGGGTTAAGCAGGTGTCATAAACCAAGCTGAGATTCCATCCAACCTAGCACCTGACCCAATATTATACATGGCTCGAAGGGCATTCCCAATCCCCAAAAGCTGAAAACTAGTGCCTACGTATCAAAAAAATATTGTGTGAATGGTTTCAACCCTGAGTATAACCATAATCATTCATAAAATATAAAAAAAACTAGAACTGATAATATAATGAAGCGAGGTACAAAACATTTCCTAATTAAGGTTTTAAAGCATTAAAAAAAATACTATGGTAAAAGGGAAACCACAAACATCCCAAAAACCTCCATGAAACATGAGGAAAATCTCTCTCAACCCACCACCACCGACACCTGAAATAAGAGAAACTCTAGCACCCATATCATTAATCACCACAACACATCTTTCAATTACCAGGATCATACATAACGAAGTCTACATACACCAAAACGTGTATGTGGGGTTTGATACAAATCCTAGTATGAGGTCACCCAAAGAAATGATTCTATGATATGACATTAGAATACAAATAAAAATTCATATTCTTATAAAAAATTTAAAACATTTACAAGATAAATTCCAAAGAGAACATTTCCCTAAAAACACTTTGAAAGGAAAAAATTTCTATAATAATATTTCCCAATAATAAACTTAATTTAAAAGACACAGAAAAGGACCTCCATCTACCAATGTTTCACACTATATTGCAATATCATGCCAGAAGAGAGAACCATTGGAAAATGACAAAGGGTAGCTAACATAAGGGAGTAACCGAGAACCTTGTACCTCAGTGATTATTATCCTCCAACTCAACTACCAACAATTTTCCCATGCATGATCCACTATTAGGGATCTATCCCAAGGGCCTAGTTATCTAAAGATAATGAAGAAATACCAACAAAATTCTCATTCAGGATACATTTGGAGTGATCTATCCCAAGGTCCTAGTGGTATCTAATCATGTCACTTATTTAGTTTTCATTTTAAGTGTGAATCCTAATAAGTGAATCTGATCCTTTCCACTTTTGAGTCACTAGTTTACTAATTCTACATTTCCCACCAAGATACCTGAGATTCCCTTTGTTCTCAAATACCATTTCACATATCACCCAAATGACATATTTTACACAGAGATTACTAGAATCACAGGCACATAAGGAAATCAACACTTTCTCAAATCATCACACAAAAACCACCATTTTACAAAATCAAACCACTTTACATTCTATAAACACCAAATAAATTTAAAAACACTTTTCACACCACTTTCACAACTCATGAAAACCATTTTTCACATTACAAGAGAAACATATAATCAGCTGAACAATTTCCATGGTCCAAGACCCCTCTAAATCAACACACATTCTAAAATTCCTTTTAAAACATGCTTCTAGTTAGTTGTAAAATTTCAAAAATCAAATTTAAAGGTTCACAAAAAAACACAACATTCCAAAACAATCCATTTTCCTTTTAAACCCCACTTTAAAAAAATTCTCACCTCACATGCCTTTTAAAAAAATTTCAAACCTTTAACATAATCATAAAAACACTTCCAAGAAGAACCACAACAAGGCACACACAAATAATAACCATTTCCATTGAAAATACCATTTCCATCACATATTCATGTCATACTCTTTCCAAAAAAAATTTCACACCAACAAAACAATTAATGGAACACATTCATAAATCTAAGCAATTAGATCAAAGACATCTAAAAATTTTAGGTCATGGAACCACCTAAATCACACTTGAAAACATTCAGAAATTGGTGAAAAGCCACAACTACACCTCCATAGGACCTTATAAAAGCAATATCAACCAAAAACCATCAATATCTTACCCAATATAACAATATTGAACCACCCTCTTGGTCAAACATCTGTTAGAAAAAAGAACCCAAGATAAAGAGAAATAAAAACCTAGAAAGAGGGAAGAGTCATGAGATAAACCACTTACTTGAATATTCCTAGGAGAATCGAGGTCAAAACCACCCAAGGAATGAATCCCAAGATGTAAAAGGAATATTTGAGGGAGATTTAATTCTTGTAAATCACATATGAGTCAGAATTGGAGTTGTTTAGGTTTAAAACATGAGAGGACACAAATAGAATTTTCTAATTTTTAATGACCTAGACAGGTCACATGGTTTTTCCATATGGTTTTCCAAACTATGTGGAAACATTACACCCCTCGCTGCCTTAGTGAAACACACCACATTTTCTTCCTACATGGTTTACAAACCATGCACTAACTATGCGATTAGCCATAGTATAAAATTTCACTTGGCCACATGGTTTCCTAGGCTAGGGAACATGATTTGAAAAACTATGCGCTAACCATACGCCACTTACTACCCATCCCAAAACCTCCATTTTTCACCAAAAAAACATGGAGAATTCAAGGGAAAATGTGAGTTTGAAATAAAACCAAATAATTACTTGAAAATGAATACACATATGTGAAAATTCTACCCAATATGAAAACTTTCCTCGCACAAAAATTCACTCGAAAGCTTCATCAAAAAATAGAAACATGTACTCCTTTTCAACCCAAGACTTCTGATCCCATGTATCATGTTCATTAAAACCATTCTATCAAAGAAATTAGACTGGTGGAATAGACTTTCCATGAATAACACTCTCATAGGAAAAAAAATATGTACTAGCCACTCAAAAACAGATAGATCAGGCTCAAACTCTTGTTCCTCCTATCTCAACACATGGGAAATATCCAAATTATAATTTTCAAACTATGAAAGATGGAAAATATTTTGAATTGAGGTTAACTATAAAGGAAAATCTTACCGGTAATCCACCTTAACAACTCTATCAATAATTTCAAAAGGCCCAAAATACCTAGGCATAAGCTTCCCATGCTTACCGAAATGACAATAAACCAAGATAGGTTCCACTTTTAGGAACAACCAATCACCCATATAAATTTCTAATTCACAATTCCTCTAGTCGACATAATATTTATAATGAATCTACATAGTCAACAACCGCCACTTGATCTATTTTACTTTGTCATATGTTTTTTGTATAAGGATCGGTCCAAAAAATGGGGTATCTCCCACCACAACCCAATACAAGGGAGGATAACATGGATGAACCTGAATTGAATCAATGGGAGCCATTAAAATCAATGATTGGAAACTATTATTATATGAAAACTCAACCAATACCAAATGGATTTCCCCCAATCCTCCAAAATTTAAAAAACATGATCGTAGAATGTGTTCCAAAATCTATTTCGCCCGCTCTTTCTAACCATACATTTGAGGGTGGTATGCTATGCTCAAGTTGACCCATGACCCTATTACCTTCTGAAGGACTTCCCAAATCCATGAGGTAAAATGGATTCCCTGTATGAAACAATTACTAATGTCACACCATGAAGCCTCACTATCTTTCAAACATAGAATGGAACCGACTCATCTATCTTGGAGGAATCTATAATAGGAATGAAATGGGATAATTTGGGCAGATGATCGATCACTACCCAAATAGTATTCCTCCTATGGGGTGTATGAGGTAGGATGAAAATGAAATCCAGGATGATCTCATCCCACTTCCAGGTAGGAATATGCAACAGATGAAGCAGACCAGAGGGGATTTGGTGCTTTTTTTAATCTACTGACATGTATAACTCTGTGATATAATGTAAGCTATATCTCACCTCACACCTAGAAATAGGAACTAACGAAACACACCATAAAACATCTTGGTAGTAGTAGGATGAATGAACGATTGAGACTGGTGGCTATCCTGCATCACCACCTTCCTTATAGATAACGACACCAAAAATAGACCCTTGAATAATAAAACTACCTGAGGATTCAAAAATTAATCACAAGGTGTCTCCCCACCATTAAGAAGCTACATAGTCTAATTGAAAAACACATCACCAGGATTCTCCCACTGAATCAGTTCTAGGATAGAAGGATTTAGCTATAACCTGGAAAAGCGAACATCTAGACTATGCTCATTAGTCTCCAAATGAATTTGAGCAAAGAGACACATCAATGTCTACTCATCACTGGACCCTTTTAACACATGCACCGACACTTTTTTTCTTAATGCATCATCCACAATGCTCCTTTTTTGGGATATAGAATATATCAAAATCAAAACCTTGGAGGTACTCAACCAAATGGCACTGCCTTAATTCAAATATTTTTAGGGGAAAATATAGGCTATGATCTTATAATTAGAATAAACCAAAAAACTTTCCCCAAAAAGATAATGGTTCCATGTCTTCAAGGCATGAATCACTACTTCTAACTTCATATCATGAGTTGGTTAATTATTTTCATGTGGTCAGAGTTGGCGAGAACCATAATACACTACACGGTCACCCTATATTAACAAAAAACCAAGAACCATACCCGAGGCATCACAATAAACCACATAAAACTTTCTATATTATAGAAAGATCAAAATAGGGGTGGTGGTCAACCATTGCATTATCTCTTCAAAGGACACTTAACATTAAAAACTCCATTATAAATTCACTCCTTTCTGGGTGAGCGCTATCATGGATGAAAGGTGTTGATAAAAAATATCGAATGAAATACCTGTAATACTGTACCAAGCCCAAAAAAATCATAATCTCAAAAACATTTGTCGGCTACTCCCATGAAATAATTGTTCTGATCTTTCAGTGTCCATAGAAACCCCTTTCTTCTAGATCACATGACCCAAAAACTTCACTTTCCTTATACATAAGGTTTATTTCAAAAACCTAGAATAGAGGCGATCATCCCAAAGGGTACCCAACAAGATTATCAAATATCATTCATGCTCCTCAGATCCAAAATAAACCACCATCTCATCCATGAACAGTACAAAAATGTCAAGATACTAGTGGATTACACTATTCATAAGTGCCATAAAAACCACCAGATCATTAGTCAACCCAAAAGACACGACCAAGTAGTAGAAATGAAAACACCTACTTTAGAAATCTATTTTCGGAACATCCACCTATCTTATTATGATTTGGTGATAAATAAAATGCAAATCAATCTTGGAAAATCTACTTTCCTCTTTTAACTGATCAAACAAGTAATCAATGCATGGTAAGAGATATTTGTTCTTAATCATTACCACGTTTAACTTTCGATAATCTATGCACAACCAAATATATCCATTAACCATCTTTGAAAACAAAATTGGGGCGGCCTAAGGAGAGATTCTTGAGAAAATGAATACATTGGATTCAAAATTATCTATATGTACCTTTAATTACCTCAACCTTGTGGGGGCCATATGGTACATGGGAAGAGATACTGGATGTGTTCCTAGCACCAAATCAATAGCATACTCCACATCCCAATCCAGATACAAACATGATAAATCCTCTGGAAGAACTTATGGGAACTCATCCACCATAGGAGGTAATACAACTCTAGAAATACTACCAGCTTACTCTAATATGAGAAATAAGAATTGATACACAAGGTTACCTAAATCCATAAGTGGAGGCACAACATGACCTGACCATGGATCCCATTCACCATGAAAAATTAGAGTACTACCATCAGGTTCCACAAAACTCACTCACCAATTATAGCAATAAATGTGTTCTAGAAAACATTCCATCAAATACATACTGAGGATTATATCAATGAGTTCCATTTTTAATACCATAAAATATCATTCTACGTCGACCCCTAACACGGTGATTTCAAAAGATGTACACCTGAGACCCTTCTCTCACTTCTTACCAAGTGGTGTTACCAAATCCATCACATACGGAATAAGATCAGTTGAAAAAATTATTAAATCCATAAGATGGGAATAAAGGAAGGAAATAGATGCACCAATATCAAACAGAACAATATATAAAGATGATGTAATAAGAGTGGTACCTCGAACTGTCATAGGACCTGCATCTGATCCAACTAGTGCTCGATCCACTGCATAAATATGACTCATATCATACTGATCCTAATAACGATCAATGACCTGTTGTCCTTCCATAAATTGACTCTTCCCAGAAAAATATCTAGCCTTACTTCCACACAATAAAAATTGAGAACCTGCTTTCCTAGATAGTTTTGGCCAAGATGACATACCTCTAAAAGTCACAGATCCAACACTACATTGACATGGGGGCAGCACCTTGAAAAACCACAATAAGTTCCCCAAGGCTCTATACCAAAGTCTTGGTTTGGGTGGAGAAGAACACACTGATCGCTTGTTCCCCACCTTTCCACAGTGATGGAAGACCACTAACCCGACTCCTGAAGCCGCAGATGAAGACAACCGAGAAGGGTAACAGAAGCTGCCTCCACCCCTCTTCTTCTAATCATTTCTCTTCCTCTTATTATTATGTGTATTACCACTTCCCACTACTAACACTACTCTATAAAATCCAAAATTTCATTTTTTATCAACATATTCCATACATTCATGATTAAACACTTCAACATAAGGTTTCAAATTAAACAAAAACACCTTAGAATAAATTTCAAGCCACAAACCCCTCTCGAACCATTGAGCTTTTATTTTCTCATTAGAAATGATATCAGGTTCATACCAAACCAACTAGGAGAAATAATTATCATATTACCTAACTTAGCAATATCCCTGCATAATATCCATGAACTCCTAGAACCTAGTGTAAGATAAAACATTGGGATGATATTGTTCATAGAAAATGACCTTAATGTCTTTCCAACCCGTCTGATCAAGCTTTCCAACTTACACCAACGGGTCCCACAACTTCCAACTGGGATGTTCCAAAATAAATAAAGCACACTTCACCCTAACTACCTTAGGAGAATTAAGAAACTTGAACATCCTCTCTATATTCTCAAGCCACTCTTCAGATTCCTGGGGTTCTAAATTTACCTGAAAAGAAGGATAATTTTTCTTGAGGAACTTTTGAGCCATTACCTTTCCAAGACCTAGTTTGATTTCTCTAACCTGAAGAGGGACAGAACCCACTTCTTGTCCCAAATCATGGAAAACCTAAATCACTATTTCAACCAGCCTATGAACAATTGGTGAAGGAGAACTCTCTCCAGCCTCTTCTCACGGCTGCATAAGAACTCTATGAGGATGCGACTTTATATAACAAGAAATAACCACAAGGAAAGCTATCAATATGATAATTATGAAAACATTAAGAAGAAAAAAAATCTCAAAAAAGTGTCTAAGTAATGACATAAAAAAGTTCATTATAATAAAAATTAAAAACAACCAACTACTCCACCCTCACCCAGTGTCCTTATATAGTTTGTAGCCCATACATCTCACTTAGAGAAGAAGTAAAGATTCAAATCCCAATATACCATGGTGAATCGAGTACTATAATGAGGTGTGTTATCTAGGAACCCTACTTGTAACTTGAACCTCAAGAAAAGACAATAATATCTTCATTTTATACAATCTCATTCCTAAATAACCTCACCCAAAAAGAGCATGACCTGCTCTGATACCATTTTTTCACAAACCAAGCCTAGATTCCATCCAATTTGGCACCTTACCCGGTCCTAGACATGGCTTGAAGGGTGTTCCCTATCCTCATAGGCTGGAAAATAGTACCTGGGTATCAAAAACATATTGTGGGAATGATTTCATCCAAGTTTATAACTATAATCATTCAAAAAAAGAGAACAAAAAACCCTAACTGATAACATAACCAAACATGGTACACCAAATTTTCTAATAAAGGTTTTACAACATTAACAAAAAACCAAATTACTACAATGGAAGGGAAATAAAAAAAATCCAAAAAACCTCTATGAAACATGAGGGGAATCACCCTCAATCCACTACCATAAACACCTACAACAAGAGGAACTATAGCACCTAAATCCTCCATCACCACGACACATATTTCCTTTACCAAGGTCATATATAACAAAGTACACATACACCCAAATGCGTATTTAGGGTTTCATAAAAATACCAAAATGATAATACCCAAATAAAATATTCCATGCTATAATATTAGAAGAAAAATCAAAATGAATATTCTCATAACAAATTTGAAAATATTTACAGGATTCATTCCAAAGGAAACATTTTGAGAAAAATAATTTGAAAGGAAAATAGTTTGGTAGAATATTTCTCAATAATAAACTTACGGTAAGAGCCAAAACATACAAAAGGTCCATCGTATACTAATGGTTGACACCATATTATAATATCAAATCATAATAGAACACCATGGGTATTTCCCTAAGTGTAACTAGAATAAGAAAGTAACTGAGGACCTCATTCCTTGATGATCATTATCCACCAACTCAACTACCAATATCATTATCATGAACTAGTCACTAGGATGGATCCATCCCAAGGTCCTAGTGTTCTATAGATAATGATCCAATACCAATAACATTCCTATATATGTTTATTTACTATTGTATTTTTGAATCTTTCTAAGTGAATTTGGGCCTTTCCACTTCTGAGTCCCTAGAATAATAGTTTTATATTTTCCACAAAGATACCTGAGATTCCCTTTGTGATCAAACTCCATTTCACATATCACAAAAATCACAACATTCATACAAAAATCCCTAGCATCACAAGAACATAAATAAATCATTCCTTTCCAAAATCTTCACATGGAAACCAATATTTTCCATAAACAAACCACTTTCCATTTTACACACACCAAAAAAATTTAAAATAACTTTTTGCACCACTTAAGAAACTCATGAAACCCATTTTGTGTATTACAAGAGAAACACATAATCAACTCAACCATTTATATGGTCCAATCCCCTTCCAAATCAACGAACAACCCAAGTTTCCTTTTAAAACAAGATTCTCATTAGGTTCATAATTTCTGAAATAACATTTAAAGGTTCACAATAAAAGAAAACATGTTAAACTAATACATTTTCCTCTAAAACAATACTTTCAACACATTTTCACCTCAAGTTCCATTAAAAACACATTTCACACCGTTTACAATATCATAAAAACACTTCCAAGAAGCACCACAAAAATGAACACACAAAAAATAACCATTTTACTTTGAAAATACCATTTCCATCACATATGCATGTAAAACTCTTTTGAAAATAACTTTATCACCACACGAAAAATTCATAGAATAAATTCATAAGGCCCAAAAATCATATCAAAATCATCTAAAAATGTTAGGGTATAGAACCACCTACCTCAAAAATGGAAACATCTGAAAATCAGTGAAAAAACACATCCGAACCTCTAAAAGACCCTATAAAGGAAAGATCAACCCAAAAACATCAAAATATTTCCTAATATCACAATATTGAACCCCCCTCTAGGTCAAAAATGTATTGTAAAATAATAATCCATGAGAATGGGAAAGAAAACCCTAGAAAGTGGGAAGAATCAAGAGAGAAAGAACTTATTGGAAGATTACTTGAAGAACTGATGTCAAAACTATCCTTAGATTGAGGCCAAACATGTCTAAGGAATCTTAGAGGGAGCTCTAATGGATGGGAATCATGTATTAGGGAATAATGGGGGTTTTTAGGGTTAAACAATGAGAGGAAAAAAATGGAATTTTCAATTTTTAATGACCTAGATTGGTCACACGGTTTGACCACACAGTTTTCCAAACCATGTGGAAATTGTGTACCCCTCATTTAATAAGAGGAACATACCTCATGGTTATCCTGTATGATTTATAAACCATTTTATAGCCGTGCGTTTAACCAAAGTCCAAAATATCACTTGTCCACACAGTTTCCGAGGCTAGGTTTCACAGTTTGACAAAACATATGCCAACCTTGCGCCACCTGCTACCAAGAAAAAAACTTCTACTATCACCAAAAAACCTAAGAAACCTCAAGAGAAAAAATGGGATAAAAATTAAACTTGATAAATACTTGAAAATGAATCCTCATATGTGATTGTTAGAGAAATGACCATTTAATTACATGGTTATTGTTTATTTATAATTCTACAAAACTTTAAACTAAAAAGGTCCTTGAGAATGTAAGTGATCAAAATTTTCCTTTTGATGTTGTAAGGTTTATATGGAGAAAAATTTGATCACAGTTATTGGTATCAAATTCAAAAATGTATATTTTATGATTTCATAATCAAATCCGAGAGTGAGGGTTCTAAGATGTTATATGAAACATGTTATAGGTTGTGTCTATATTTCCCAAAATTTTATGATATTTTCTACTCTAAATCCACTAAAAATATCGACCAACATAATATGTACATCCTTATCTTTTTCCATAGGTGCATTTTCAAATTGAAATGATAACAAGAATACATCTATATCATCATTATGAGCATTCCAGATCCAAGAAAACTTAACCAATATCCCCATGGAGTGGTCCACGATGTGGTGAAGGTTTCCTTCACCAAACCACTTTTATCCTTCTCCGAATAATTCCTCCGATCATACATAAAAAAATATGTAAATATTTGGGAAAATTTACCATTTTTCATATTTAACCTCAATTTTAAGAACCAATTTTTTTCTTTTAAATTAATCCCAACTTCTATACCACCTATAGAATTTTTCTCTTTAAACACAATAACTCCAATAACCAAAAACCACATTGTATGTACAAAAAATAAAAATACAAAATCATAAATACTTGTTAACAATAAATCCAAAACCATACAATTCATAGGGACTATTTGTTAACAACTTCAACCAAGACTTTACATATAGTTCCAACACACCTCTTCAAATTATTTAACTACATATCGATCAATAAAAACATTCATTAACATTTATTTGGCCAAATATCAACCTATATTTTCAATAAATCCAAAAAAACTGTTATGGTTTCAAAAATTAATAAAATATGTTATATATATATTTTGGTTATCAAAATGAGAAACCAATAACTATTTTACTATGTTTTCTTGGGTATAGAAGACTGATGTCACATATATTTGAATTCTTTAGTCCAATAATTTTTTTATAGAAGATTTATTTTTATCCAAAAGTAGACTTGTTTCACCACCTTCATTTACAACATCATTAACATACAAAGTAAAAATTTCAAGTTTCTAACTATATATTTGAAATCATTAGAACCATAATGGTTTTGGGAGAGAAACCTTAATGGTGGTTTAATGAGTGTGTTCCAACTTGGTCAAATTTAAATATCTTTCTTTTTTAAACTCTCACTAACTCATATAGATCATGGTATCATGATTAGTATATCCTTTATTAAGATCTTATAATTATGATGATTCAATTTATATTCTCTTTATTCATTCCATTTACTATTTTTACAATTATTACTTATCACACACACAATTATTTTTCTTTTTGAAGTTATATAAAGCATGAAAAAAAATTATTACTTTGTTAAACCACATAGGGATACATCCAAGGAGAATACAACTAACTATGTAAAAATATTCCAAAAATCACTAATTTAATTTTAGAGCCTTTTTTTGGAAAGGTTTCTTTGATCAAAGGAACATACATTTTACAATGGTTTAAGGAAAGTGCAAAAACTTCCTAGGGAAAATATCTCTTTACTAACTTTTAACCCACTACTCAATAATGTAATAACATAGCCCAAATGTATTTACAGAGATAAGAAGAAGATAACTATAGTTTAGTATCAATAATAAATAATTTCAACTTTATCACCTTGTATTTTCCCTTAATAATAAAATTGTGAATATATCCATGAAAACAAAATCACATTACTTGAATAAAGATTAAATATAACTTTATGAAATAAAAAATTATCATTCATCTTATTATTATTTTTGTAAGATATGTCAATTGCATCCAATAATCTCCAGTTATCTTTCAATTTTTTTGAATCCTTTATATTATTTCAAATTACACTTATTTCACTTTATCACTGGTTTTACATCACCAACTCATACTTTTCTATACTTTTCATCCTGGAAAAAATCTATCCTTTTATATAGATATGTTGAATTTCCATAAATTCTATATCTTCATATATCACCCTCTAATTTAAGAAGGGTAAAAACTGAATTAAATACTTCCATGAATTTCATTTTCAATGATTCAAATATCACCCCTAATGTTTTTGATTATTTACACATTTAAATGATATTAAAAATTAATAAATAATTATATTAAAAAAACATGGAGTTTTAGGTGTGAAACATGATGTGTTAGTCACCAATTACCAAATCCATTGAAAAAAGGACATGTTTATCCTTTATATTGAAGAAATCACATCATTTTTTTGGAACTACCAGGTTCATGGTTTCAAACATTAGGCATGAAATTTCTTGAACACCATATTATTACCTTTTGTAAACATTTAATTTATCTTTAATTTTTTGGAAGTTATACACAATAGGTTTCATTAGAACCTATTATTTAATTTTCATAATTAATTATGATTTTGTAAATTTTTATAATAATCCAAGAGGATAATTCTATTTATTTGTTTTTATTTTCAAGGATTAATCATAATAATACATTAGCACTAATATTTTATATAATTATATTATACTATAAATGAATATAATATATAAGAGTAAAGTTTATTTGTATTCAATAAGTACTTTTATTTCATTATAAAATAAGGAAAAATCATTGATTATAACGAAATATTATTCTAAAACTAAAATCTCATTGTCATTAATAGAAGAATAACAATGTTTTTTGGAGGTAAAAATGATGCTTAATGAACATGAATAACAAATCATAATATAAATAAAATAGAAAATAAAGATAAATACTTTGTTAAATAATAATTTCAATAGTTTCAATAAGTTTTTCTCCCACTGCGACCGTTTTTTTTTCATTTAGAGTCTCACATGGCTCTCCTGCCTTCGATCACCTAGGGTTGTGATGATTAAACCTTTTATGAAAGGATGGGATTTGAGGTCTTCTCATACCTTAATTAATGTTATTTAATAGTACAATATTATCTTATATATATTTAATAAATTACCATGAATCGTTCCCATTAATAATACCAATTACAATCAAGAAATATTGATTTACTAAAACATCCATTTAAGAAGACACTAAACATGGTAATTATACCATCTCTCACTTAATTTATGTATTTGGTCACTATATAGTTTGGAACTCTACAATTTATAACCATCTAGGGAGGCATTGGGATCCCGTTAAAGGGGGTAGGGGTGTTGTGAGTTGGTATTGGGCCCATGAAATGGGATTCCTATAAATATATATAGATAGAGTTGATGCCCATATTATTTGGTGCCAATTAATGGGAAATGCCATACCTTTTAAGGTTATGTCACAAGGACCATAGTGGTTTCATTTATGTTCACACATATATGCTTGATTCTATTTACATTAAATTCCTAAAAAGTGGACTACTATGTGAACGATACATAACAAAGGTTTTGTGTAGGACTTATATTGAAGTAGCTCTATTTAATTTAACCTGAAAAATAAATTATGTGAATTAATTTTAGGAATAAAAAGGATTATACCAAATAAAGTAATATTAATAACTAAATAGGAGTATTATTACTCAAGGAATATGGGGAAACTAAGAGGTGTATCTCAACTGAAGGCATATGTGAAAAACTAGAGGAAGTAATATGAGTATCTAGACTCATGGAATATGAGGAAACCATAAGGAGTATCTTAACCTAAGGTACATAGGTAAACCTAGAGGATTATCTTGACTCAATGAATATTATGTAAAATTACTTCACATGGGTGACATTAAAAGGAACCACTATATAACCTATCACATGAACATAGATGGTACGAAGTGCCCAATTTTGTTTCATAGAGAAATATGGCTTTTGATTACACTTATAGATATTTAGAGGAATCCCATTTTATGTTCCTTATACCAACTCCACCAAACCTCCTTCCTCCTTTAATAGGATCCCAATACCCCTAGATGGTGATAAATTATATATTTCAAACCTATATGTATAAAAACAATAGTGTTACTAGATACTTGTATAAAATGAGATAAAATATAATTCCCATGTGTAGTGTCCTCTTAAATTCATGTTGTCAGTTAATCAATTATTTCTTGAGGGAAATCAATATTATTATGAAGATAGATTCATGGACATGTATTAAAACTATTAGATATCCCTAGACTAAGAAATAAGTCCTCTTATGGTATGATCTGACCTCCCATCCTCTCAATCAAAATTTTTTCCATCATCCCCACCTTAGGTGATCTAAGGTGGGAGAGCCATGTGAGACTTTTAATAACTAAAAGGGGACTATGAGGGAAAATAAAGTAATAAAAACATTTAAATTGTTTTTTATATAATCTTTGTATTTATTTACCTTTTATTTATATTATGATTTTGTGTTCACATTCATTCACTATCGTTTTCTCCTATATTTGATATTGTGATTCATCTATGAATAATAATGATTTTTTGGTTTTATAATAATTTTTTGTTTCAATTGGTAATTTTATCTAGATTTATAACGTAATAAATTACTTATTGAATAATAATATACTTGATTTTCAAATTTTATATTCATTTATAGAACATTAAAATGACATCAAATACGAATGCTAATGTATTGTTATGATTATTCCTTTAGAATAAAAAATAGAATTAGCTTCTTAAAATATTATAAAATTTAAAGAATCAAACTTAAACATGAAAATAAATATCTGGTTTTAATGAAACCAAAAACACTAAAAATAGCTCATAAATGTGTACAAAAGGTAAAAATATGTTTTTCAATATATTACACACCTCATGTTAGAAACCATGAATCTAATGATGCTAAATTATGATGTAATTTCGAGGATATGGGGGATTAGTATTTCATGGTTTTCCACATATTTGGTTTCACCAATCATCTCTCTTATAGTAACCATATAGAAGTACACATTGCTATAGTATCACTGTCTATATTGCTGGTCAGATCTAATATAGCCAGTTTGGATGGTTTATAGTGTAACCCAGGAGAAATTCACCCAAACTTTATCTAATGGATTGGGATCCTCCAATCCAACAAATGGTTGAGCCATGGTCACCCAAGACCATTTAGTCTGGTTATATAGAAACTTAAAATTCTTCTAGTATCATTAAATTTACCTATATTTAGGTGGTTATAGATGTATTATATCTATATAATTTCTCCACTGGTATAATAAAATCTTGGGGAAAAGAATCCCTATCATAAAGTAATATTTCTATTAGGTTATTAGTGTTCATTATGACAAAAATAACCTATGTTGAATAACCTTTACCACAACCACCTCTTTAGATGTCTTGGGATTCCATACCTATAATATTAAACTAGAAAGATTCTCACATGGACATTTCATATTGTATTTAAACTAAGGCTCAGTTATATCCTCCCTAAGTTTTTGTTCATACGGTTTACCCTAATCTCTTTCTAGAGAATGGGGAAATTCTTTCACATTTGGGGTCTCTCATGAACCATTCCCCACTAAGTGTTTCTTAACATATTTAACTATTACCCAATTTTGGACCTTCTTCGAACTGTATACTAATAAGTTTAGGGAAGTTACTTTTTAAAGTGTTCAAGGAATGGTATTTTTAACTTAAATTACAAACAAAATCCCATATTTGATTCATACTCAATTTGTTACCACACCACTTCATGCAAACCTATAACAATCGTTAATTCATAAGGTAAAGAGACCAAAACATCCCTCTCTCTATATAAATTTGGTTTAATATAGTGATTCATCCTAATCATGTTCTCATCAATTCAAAATAATATATATAGTTTATTTTAAATAGCTTCAAGTATTTCATGATTCTAGGAGGGAAACATCAAGCCAACATGATGAAACCAAACTATCATGAATTTAGAATCTTGGAACTTATTAAAATATTTTTTCCACATTTAATAAAAAAATTATGATTCATGAATATATTTAATTACCTTAACCATGTCTATTTAAATTCACCCTTTGATAAAAAGTTAATACATATTAATATTGAATCAAATAAAGTAAAAATCACTTTCTTGGATAGACCTTAAAAAACTTATGCATCTTTAAAATAAATCAATTTGAAGATTATCCATATAAAAAATTATTATAAATGTAAATTTATGGTATTTAACCACTCTATTAAATTCATATTAAGAAATATTTATAATAAGTTTCTTATCAGATAATGAAATCATCTTAAGCCCATGATTGATATGTGAAACTGATATAAGTTCTTAATTTGGGATGAACAAGGAAGATGAGATTTTTTATAATTCCACATGGATGATCATTGAGAACCCTAAATGCTTCCCCCGCACTCTCAGAGAAGTGGTGGTGTCCACATTAATCATAACATGACTAGAGTTAAATAGAGAATATGATTACCATTTACATTAGTTCCTATAATTTTCCATATCTTTTTAATTTCAATATGTTTTATAAACACATAGAATAAAAAATATTTATTTTTTTAGTACCAGTTAGACATATATTTTCTCTTATAGAGCCTTAAATTAATTTCTAAATACTAATTAAGGTTATCACATAAGAATATATTAACTCTTTATGGGATTTGGTTAATAATAAACATATATGAATTCTTATAAAATAGTTAATTAAATGAATATTTATAAAACTCATGCTTAATGATTGAAGGATAACACATCTTAAAGGTCTTACATTATGACTATTTAATAGATCCAAGAAATATAAAATAAAAACATTTGACATCATTTTTAAAATTTCAACTTTTAGCGACTTATTTTTAATTAATGAATGGGTTCCTAATATAGTAAAAATGGGTTAGACCCATCACATAGCTTATATTATTCACTTTGAATCTTCTATTATGAATGATTTTAAAATGTAAATAATAGGGTTAGTATCACCCATGTATTTTAAGAGTGATGTATATAGTCAATGAGTTTATAGGGATAAAAAAATACATTCAAGGTAGAAGAAGTGAGTAGAAACCCGTTAAACCAAGATCAACCATGATAGAAACCCAAAACAACATTTACATATAAATGAAAACCTCTTTACATACCTTACACCATTGGTGTCTATACTGTTGTCTTTAATCAATATTCTTGATGAAGATAGATTATAGGAATCCAAAGGACTCCCTAATACATGGTGTATCAGTAGGATGAATAAATACCCCACAATTATTGCAAATACTCCTTCACTCCATGGAATTATAGTACCTCACTTAGTAAAGTTGGAAAAGAAAGAGAGATCCCACGTAGGGAGATTTTTGAATGATAATTCTTATCATTTAGTTTCCTAAAGAATCCTAGGATATATAGTGAATAATACATTATTATTCACAAAATAGGATATAACCAAGGTAGTTCCATATGGAATCCTTCCTTTTTAATAAACAAATTTTCATTACATTTTACAAATAGAGGATATTTAAAGTTTAGTGTCTTGGAAATCAGAAACATAATTTATGAAAACAATATAAAAATTCTTCTAAACTAATTGTAAGGCTTCATCAAAGGTTCATCCTATGTAAATATACTACATCTCATATCCTGGAGATAGACATCAAAGGAAAGGGTGAACAGAAGGCCCAGTAAAGTAAACAAGGGAATCAATGTACTTGTGATATCAATAAGAACTTGAATAAAAACATAAAGACATGAGAAATGAAATAATAGGAATATCCTAATTAAAATAATTGAATCATAAATTGAATATGTGGATACAACATTTCATTTATACATTCATGAACATATCACCAAGGTCCATCCCTAAGGTGTTATAAAAATTACCAAGGTTATTCACCAAGGTATCGTAAAACTTGTCATCTCTAGAGAATAATTCTTTAACCAATGCATTAGAGTTATATCAGGGCGCAACCTTAATATTTCTTTACTTACATGTGATCCACATATATAATAATCAAACATTTCATAAATAACCCAAATAGAATCAAAGAAATGGGTTTCATGTCAAAATCGTGATGTTTAAAAAGATCTTAAAAATAAGATCATTATATCATTTATAACCCTTGGAAAGGGAGTGAGGGTTATATGTATGTAAATTCCAGAATAAAATATATCATCTTTATATATTTATGAACACCCATGGAAAAAAAATAAGTCTGGGTATTCACATAAATAAATAATAGAATTTCTTCAGAGAAAGTGATAGAAATTTTGAGATGACATTTCTGCAGCATAACGGCTATATAACACCATTTTAAAAAACATTGAAAAGAGAGGGGATAAGGGTAACCCACTCATAAATAACTAATAATACAGTATGGGTATTTAATAAGATTCTGTTACGAATATTTTAATGACATACTCCATGAAAAAGGAAACATGAAAGAAAAGAGAAGATGCAGTTTCTTTTACGAAAAATTTGACAGCCTAACGACGTCAATTAGAAATTCAGAAAACAAATTGATTAGAGCGGAAAAGTTCTCTCAAAAATTAAAAATGAAATAGACAGAAATGAGAACATATAAGAACATACTCTCAACATAAAGAGATGGAAATCATAAGAAACAACATAATGGAAGTCATGACTTAAAAGAGGACGGTGAAAGGATCCCTTACCTTGAAAGGTAACTTCAAAAGCTTGAAGTTCAGGAACTTTGGAGGCTTGAGGGAACCTTGGGAGTACTACTTGGGAGGTAAAGAGACCATAACTTTGTTTGGGAGGATTTGGAAATGAAATGAATGAGGAAAAGGCTTGGTATTTATAGGAGAAGTAAGGGGACAAAGCATTAATTGCCAAGGGACACCTCATCGGTGGTATTGGAAAAACCATGGGCTTGCCCATGGTATTGGACACTTGGGACACATCATACCTTATCTTAATATTCATAAGTCTACCAGAATTGATGCATAAATATTACATCCATAATGATGTAATTAAACACCCGAAACTCAAAAACTGTATTTTCACCATTCACCGAAAATTCAACTTGCTCAGAAAAATCCAAAAATTTCACCTTAACCAAATATCGATGCTCTGATTTCAAAAATGAAATCAATTTTATGAAAAAAATTTTCTAAATATTTTTAATTTAATTTTAAAATAAAACACTATTCACTGAAAATTCAACTGTTTTAGAAAAATCCCAAAAATTCACATTAACCAAATATCGATGCTCTGATTTCAAAAATGAACTCCATTTTATGAAAATAATTTTCTATATATTTTTAATTTATTTTTTAAATAAAAAACACTATTCAACCAAAATAAAACTAATACTTAACCAATACTTTCTGGAACCGTTATTTACCTATTTTATTGAATCACATTACTTAATAAAGGTGCCTAGATTATATTAATACTTTCTTAAGTGAGGTTACTCAATCCATTTGATCACATTACTAATCATAAGCATTAAATCACTATTCATAATTTACTATTCATCAAAAATTAAGTTTATCTTATTAGACTCTAAATTTCTTACTGAACATAACTGTAGAAGACCATTTTTTGAAAATCATTACACATTATTAATTATTTAATGTTTACATAAATATTTTTAAAATATCATTTTTCTAAAATTCATCAATAATATGCATACTATATTTATCTAGACATTTAAAAATTTACTAACTTCACCATTAGAAGAAATCAAATTTTTTATTTAAAACAAAGGATTACACAAGGCAGTTACGGTCTTGTTATATAGCCCCTTATAACACCAGAATATGACCTAAGAGTAAGGTGTGATTGGGTGATAGAAAATTGGGGAGGCTCAACCAACATTGCCCGAGTAGTGATTACTATCAGCTTGAACTTCTCACGAAGGTGATTCCGTTCTAGCTTCACACGATGATGTTCGGCTTAGGTTTAGTCTAGAGCAAAGCCCAAAGGTGCTACCTCCTTCCCGAGTTATGTCAGATGGGCTTCGATCAGCCTGAGACGACTGGATGGGGACATCAAAAATTCTTTATATATTAATTAACCAAGATCACTTGTATTTATAGACAATAATCACAACATTTAGTTTCCAACGGTCATATTGACCAATGATCATATAACAGTAAAAACCCAATGGTGTTATTTTAATTATACTCATTTTATTAAATGAAATAGTTTTTTTGAGTATAAAATAATATAACACACAAAGTTAGGAAAAAAATTTTATTCAAAATTTCAGGTTGTTACATTCTTCACCCTTTAAGAAATTGCATTCTCGCAATTTTAAAATTGGGCTTGGAAATTTTGTTGAAAGTCCCACATCAGAAGAAGATTTAGTAAAACTATTACTTTAAAAGAAAGAAAGGGAAGTACAAAGGTCATCTGAGTTAACCCATACTAGGATTCCATGTGGGAAAATATGGATATGGAAGAGAAAACAAAGGGTCAAGTTCTGATGGAGAGTGATAGAAAACTTGATTAGAAGAAAATTAACCACAAGAAGATCATAAACATAAGATGTGTTAAACGGTATTTGATTACCCAGTAGGAAATGTAAACCAACAACATTTTTGTTTTACGTTCCTTTTTATAATTTTGAGGAATTCATTTACTACATAGAATAAAAACATAAGAAAATATACTTACCTTAAAGTAGATTTTCATCCATTAATAAGTTTCCACCAAGAATAATATTTTCTCCAAACAATGAGCATTCAAAAAGACTTGGTCTCATCAAAAGCACAAGAATCATCTTCTAGAGAATCACATAATCCACAAAAGAATAACTATATTTTTTCCCTTGTCTTTAGTCATTAACTAAAACTAAAATGGTTAGTACAAGATCATATAATCCCCAAAAGGATAATCCTTTATAAAAATAAATATGACTATTAATCTCCAAAATTCAACAAAAGTACCCAAAGTTCCCGAAAGACCATTCAATACACAATCATCCTTAAAATTATTCAGAATAATCCAAACTAATATTGGAACCCAAAACTCAGAAGGATTTGATCACATAGTCTTCCCCAATAAATCTTAACATTTATCTCCAAATAACATAAACTACTATTAAAGTCTCATACTAAACTATAATTAACCTATTCACATATTCTCTATGCTTGGTTCATCATTTTCTAGAAATACCCCAAATCACCATATGTCCACAATAAATACATATATTCTTACAAAAAAAAATCAACCATTCCTCCTCAATTTAAATCCTGTAGTACTTTATTTCCCCTAGTCATATAGTACTCCAAAAGATAAAACATATTCCAAAATAACCTTTATCATTTAATCACCAAATCATTTTCCTATACAAAGGATATCCATTTGATAAAACATAAGTTTCCAAAATCAACTTATTCTTGATCTATAAAAATAGCAGGTGCATTAGTCAGTCTTAAGGGCATAACAAAAAACTCATAATGCCCATATCTTGATTGGAAGGAAGTTTTGGGAATATCATCATTCTTCACCCTCAATTTATGATAACCAGAACGAAGATCAATCTTATAGAAGAATTGAGTCCCATGAAGATGGTCAAATAAGTCATCAATTCTTGGAAGAGAGTATTTATTCTTCACTGTGATCCCATTCAGTTCTCTATAATGGATGCATAGCTGCATCGATCCACCCTTCTTCTTCACAAAGAGAACTGGTGCTCCCTAAGGATACACACTTGTTCGGATAAACCCATTCTCCAAAAGATCTTGCAGTTGTTTCTTTAATTCATCTAGCACCACATTTTCCATCCTATAGGGGGTCTTTGACATCAGATGAGATCCATGTACGAGTTCAATGAAGAACTATACCTCTCTTTCTGGGGGAGGTCCGAGTAATTACTCAGGAAATACGTCAACATATTCCTAGATGATAGGGACATTTTCTAATAGAATAAATCATTTGTGAGAAACTTAGTTCATTTACGAATATTTTAACGAAAAATGATTTTATGTCTTAAAAATTCATGCTTAGACCATTACTTTTTTTATAAATCCTTCATAATGATTCATAAAAAGCTTGAGATTAATCAAACATATCCCCCGGGAGTGTCGTAACCAAGAGTGCAGCAAGGCCCGTTGTTGTGGACCAGTTCTCGTTCAAGTCTATCTCAAAGTAGTGTTTTCAGGTTTTACCCCTATGTACATCTATGCCAGAGCCACCTCTACCTCCTCGTATCTAAACATGGATGTATCTTCTTTATAAACCTCTAACTCAATACTCAACAAAATACCAGGAAGATTTCCTATATTTAAACTTTTATATAGTGTTATTCCTAAAGTTTTCATATCTTAATTTACATAAATAACTAAACTATCCTTTGATACCAACTATGGCATCCCGCCTTTTTAATACATAAATTTTCATTACATTTTACAAACAGAGGATCTTTAAAGTGCAGTGTCTTGGAAATATAGAACATAATACATGAAAACAAAATAAAAATTCTTCTAAACCACTTTTAAGGCTTCATAAAAGGTTCATCCTATGTACATATACTGCATCTCATATCCTGGAGATAGACATCAAAGGAAAGGGTGAGAAGAAGGCCCAGTAAGGGTAAACAAGGGAATCAATGTACCTGTGATATCAATAAGAACATGAATAAAAACATAAAGACATGAGAAATGAAAGAATAGGAATATAATAATGAAAAGACTTGAATAATAACTTGAATAAGTGGCTACAACATTTCATTTATATATTCATGAACATATCACCAAGGTCCATCCCCAAGGTGTCATAAAAATTACCAAGGTTATTCACCAAGGTATCATAAAACTTGTCATCTCTAGAGATTAATTATTTACCCAATGCATTGGAGTGCTATCAGGGAGCACCCTTAACATGTATTTACTTACATGTGATCCACATAGATCATAATAAAACATTTCATAAACAACCCAAATAGAATCAAAGAAATGGGTTTCATATCAAAATCATGACGTTTAAAAAGAGATTAAAAATAAGATCATTATATCATTTATAACCCATGGAAAGGGAGTGAGGGTTATTTATATGTAAATTCCAGAATGAAATATATCATCTTTATATATTTATGAACACCCATGGAAACAAAATAAGTCTAGTTATTCACATAAATAAACAATAGAATTTATTGAGAGAAAGAGATAGAAATTTTGAGACGACATTTCTGCAGCAGAACGACCATATAACACGGTTTTAGAAAACATTGAAAAGGGAGGGGACAAGGGTCACCCAATAATAAATAACTCATAATTCAGTATGGGTACTGAATATGATCATGGTATATATATTTGAATGACATACCCCAAGAAAAAGGAAACATGAAAGAAAAGAGAAGATGTGGTTTCTTTTACAAAAAATTCGGCAGCCTAACGACGTCACTTATAAATTCAGAAAAAAATTGATGAGAGCGGAAAAGGTCTCTCAATAATTAGACATGAAATGGATAGAAATGAGTACATATAAGAACATACCCTAAACATAAATATATTGAAATTATAAGACACAACATAAAGGAAGTCATGACTTAAAAGAGGAGGGTGAAATGATCCCTTACCTTGAAGAGTAACTTCGAAATATTGAAGGTCGGGACCATGGGAGGGTTGAGGGAACCTTGGGAGGACTCCTTGGGAGGTAAAGAGACCAGAATATTGTTGGGGAGTATTTGGAAATGAAACAAATGAGGGAAAGGCTTGGTATTTATAGGAGAAGTGAGGGGACAAAGCATTAATTGCCAAGGGACACCTCATCAGTGATATTGGAAAAACCATGGGCTTGCCCATGGTATTGGCCACTTGGGAAACCTTATACCTTGTCTTACTATTCATAAGTTGAAGAGAATTATTTCATAATTATTACATCCTTAATGATGTCATTAAACACCCGAAACTCAAAAACTGTATTTTCACTATTCACCGAAAATTCAACTTTCTCAGAAAAATCCCAAAATTTTACCTTAACCAAATATCGATGCTCTGATTTCAAAAATGAACTCCATTTTATGAAAATAATTTTCTAAATGTTTTTAATTTAATTTTTAAATAAAAACACTATTCACTAAAAATTCAACTATTTCTAAAAAATCCCAATAATCCACCTTAACCAAATATCGATGCTCTGATTTCAAAAATGAACTACATTTTATAAAAATAATTTTCTAAATTTTTTAAATATAATTTTTAAATAAAAAACACTATTCACCTAAAAAAATAATACTTAACCAATACTTTCAAGAACAGTTATTAACCTATTTTATTGAATCACATTATTTAATCAAAGTGCCTAGATTATATTAATAATTTATTAAGTGAGGTTACTCAATACATTTGATCACATTACTAATCATAAGCGTAAAATTACTATTCATAATTTACTATTCATCAAAAATTAAGTTGATCTTATTAGACTCTAAATTTCTTACTGAACATAACTGTAGAATACCATTTTTTGAAAATCATTACACATTATTAATTATTTAAAGTTTACATAAATATTTTTAAAATATCCTTTTTCTAAAATTCATCAATAATATGCATACTATATTTATCCGGACATTTGAAAATTCACAAACTTCACCATAAGAAGAAATCACAATTGTTATTTAAAAAAAAGGATTACATAAGGAAGTTACAATCTTGTTACATAGCCCCTTATAAAAACAGAATAGGACCTAAGAGTAAGGTGTTCTAGGGTGATAGAATCTTGGGGCGACTCGACCAACATTGTCCGAGTAGTGGTTTCTATCAGCTTGAACTTCTCACAAAGTCGATTCGGTTCCAGCTTCACACGATGAAGTTTGGCTTGGGTTTGGTCAAGAGAAAAGCCCAAAGGTGCCACCTCCTTCCCGAGTTCCGTCCGATGGGCTTTGATCGGCCCGAGACTACTGGATGCGGACATCAAATATTCTTTCTATATTAATTAATCAATATCACTTGTATTTATAGTCAATAATCACAACATTTAGTTTCCAACGGTCATATAGACCAATGGTCATATAACAGACAAAACACAATAGTATTATTTTAATTATACTCATTTTATTAAATGAAATACTTTTTTTGATTATAAAATAAAATAACACACAAAGTTAGGAAACAAAATTTATTCAAAATTTCAGGTCGTTACATTCCATGTGATATAACTATATTATAATATATGATACACCAAATGGCTTGTAATAATATACTTGCATCATTCTTACCATAATTTATGACACCCATATCATACCATGAAACATAGAGACTTTATAACAGGCCCCCTTCAACCTCTCACTAGTACTAAATACTCATATCTATTTACATTTATACTCTGATTCTTGGGGTATAATAGTATGACTACATGCACCTATTCCATAATCGACATGAATGATTCCATTCGGGAATAAGAATAATGAAAAGTAGGATGGATTTTTACTTGAGTTTTTATGCAGGCACTAAAATAAAATTACTGATGACCATTAATATTTTTAGGCCTGGTGTGTCCCTTAATTATAATCAATTGGGTTATGTACCCAAATTTGAATCTTAACCAGAGCTAGGAGAAAATGTGAAGGAATTTCAGTCACCCTCCATGATGTTTCCAGTGGCTACCAAAGAGGGGTATATTAATTATATCATATGCATGTGGATTCCTAGAAATCCTTTATGTGAGGAGGTTACATATGTATTATCTCAAGTTGAATCAGATTCCAATTTAGCCACCATATGCCTACTACAGGATCATCCTTAACCAAATATGTTTGAGAAGAGGCATATATTTTTAACATCCCAAGTAAATGAAGAATAAGACATATTTCATATTTATTAATATTTTTGAATTAAATATTAATTTCATTTTAAAGTGTTTCTATGTTCGATAGCGTACCCAATACGCAACAACAATTTTCTTTGGAATCTTACGTTGCACACTAATAATATAATATTATTATTTTAAACGGTAGTTAACTCCTAGTCGTTCTATTGGCAGGAATGAACAAAACTAACTAAAATATGATTATACATGTTTGTTAAATATATTTATATTTATCCAAT
This sequence comes from Viscum album, assembly GCA_963277665.1. Lineage (NCBI taxonomy): Eukaryota > Viridiplantae > Streptophyta > Magnoliopsida > Santalales > Viscaceae > Viscum > Viscum album. The sequence goes on along the minus strand of OY728155.1, from coordinate 1,045,942,674 downwards.
AAAATTTAGAGGCTTAAAATGTGAATGAATCTAATTTTAAGCATAATTTACATTAAAAGGCCGATTTATCACCTTTTAATGGAGAACCCTTTTTAAATATAGTTTTAGTCACTTTAATACATTCTAATTGAACAAATAAAATCATTCTTTATAATAGGGACACCAAATTTTAATTTGGGTAATTTTTTGGTATTTTTATGATAAAGTTCATTTTTTTAATGAATAGTGAAAAATACTATATTTTAATTTAAAAGTGCCTTTTAATTTAATTTATTTTTATGGTTATATTATCTTTTTAATTGGTTTTAAAGTGAAATTAAAATATATTTTTTCCATTTAATCAAATATTGGTCATTGGAATTAATTTCACTTTGAAATTGGACATAAACAAGTATCAATTTTTTGATAGTTATTGTTTCTTAAGAACACGCTATTTGTTTTAACAGAGGAAATTAATTTTTAAATTAATTATTTCCACTTCTATGTTTTCAATTTGGAAAAATAGACATCAATTTTGAATTTGAAATATTAAATAATGCTTAGGTGGATTTTTTTTAATTTTCTGAGAAACATCAATTTTTGAGGAATAGTGAAACCACTTAGTGGTAGTTAAAAAACTGACTTTTTCATTTAAATGAAATTTTACCACTTCTGTGAATTGAATTTCAAAAATCCAACATACATGGTTATGATCAAGAAGTAAAATTTGGTTCATTAAGATGAAAATAATTTTTGGTAAATAGTAACTTTTGACTTTTATTTATCGCGGTTAAAGGTAAATAGGGTAATTCAAGGTTAAAAGAATATTATAATAATTCAAAATTACCTTAAGACTTGTCTGAACATTATTTATTGAGTCATTACCGACCATGGGCATATTTGGGTCGATTTTGGGAGCCATTTGATCCACTTGGGAGTGATAATGACAATTTAGATCAATTAATTTAAAGTAAAGACAAAATAGACATAAACAAAAATCATTTAGTAATTAATTTTTATATGGTGTTAAATAAGTTCTATTTTAGACTATAAATATTATTTGGAAATAAAAAAAGATTTCCTATATCATGGTATTTGTTTTATAATTTTTATATGTCAAATACATTAATTTATTTATGACTCAATAATGATGCAGTATTTACCTCATTAATAAATGATTAAAATAAATAAGATTATAATGATTAAAATATTATCCAAAACATGTCCAATTCTGATTGGATGATTTTATTTCGATTATGAGTCATCTTATCTTATACCTTAATTATTTTTGTACCATTAGAAACCGAATATCATTATATAATAAAATAATAGTTTCACACTTTCCTGAAGAGCCCCTCCTCCCCCTTATAAAAAGAGACCACTTCTAACCAATTACTCACACCTCTCAAGCCATTTGGCTCGTCCAAGCTTTTCCCAATTAATCTCTCAACATCCCTATACTCCTCCTATAAGCCTTACCTAAGGTGGAAGGCCGTTCAAAAAGTCCGTTTGGTTCAAACCAAAGGAAGTTACCCAAATTAAAGGTAACAGTTTCTCTTAAATTGTTTTCTTTTATTTTACTTCTCCAACCCCTAAAATATTTTTATTTCATTTCTTTTGTAACAACACCAGTATCCTAAATATACTAGGATGTTTTTATGAGAATGATTCGAACTACAATTACACACAACTCTATCTAATGGATGAAGAACATAATGTTTCTATGGATGGAAAACTAACGTCTCACGAAACGATGATTGTTAAATTACATATTACCACCTCTCATGGTGGAAATTTTGATGAAACTGTCTTTATATATTATATATATTATGTTTATGATTTCCTTATGCTTTTTTTAATTCCCATTTATATCATTCCATTATGGTTTCCATAGTGGGTAAATACGACAATCTCATTTGAGAAGGTGCGGACTACCGCCCCCTCAAAGTGATTTGATTCGTTAATGCCTTATGTGGGATGTATAAAGGATGGAGGTAATGATATTATATATAATATAATACTGGAATTATAATATACCTATGTATAATTATATTTTATTTCCATTAAAATAAGAAATATAAATGAAAGTAGCATTCATGCGTACGTACGGCTTACCGTCTCCATGAACGGTGTATTTCATTTATTACCTCTAAATGTTATGTACTATTATAAAAACATGTATATAGTTGATATATATGATATATATGATATAAAAATCATGAATATCATTCTAGATATAATGAATTTTTGACCACATGGACAACTTCTAAATATAAGTTGTTCATTTTTACTCAAGTACCAAATATTGACAAAATGAATGTTATTAACTTAAATGATTGCATAATGTTTACAACATGGTAATAAGTGATATGAAAGGAATAATAAACTTGAAAAAGGTTCTTAATAAATTAGAAATTAAATTTATTTTATTATTCAGGAGATTAAAGAACGACCGAGTCAAGTCGGACGCAAGGTAAGGGACTTCGTCTCAATCTCCTTTCATTGAGGCATGCTTTGTTTTAATACATGACTTTATTTTATACACTGTATAAACACCCTTGAATTTTCTAAGGGAATATTTTTCTATGAAGCGTTTTACTAAATGAAAAAATTGAATTTTTCTTTTAACGTAAGCGGTGACCATGGTCTTTCTTCCTCCGCGAGTATTATTTGATCTTTGGCTTCCTTAACAAGCCGGAATGTTTTTAAAAGGAAAAATAAACACCATATACTCTTTTTATGTATTTGGTATTGAAAACGATTTTGAGAATGAATTTATTATTTTAATATCTTTAAATGATATTTTATTATTGCAATGTGGAAATGTTATCTTTCCTTTATGCTTATGTTATGTGTTATGATCATGTTATGGTTCTTGGGCATTATTTACATATAAGGGTGGTTCTGTGATAAACATAGGGAGGGTGAGCCCGAGATAGCTCTTTAATGCATTGGGTAACGTGATGGAGGTAAACATGAATGTTTCTCCAAAGATATTTAGGGAATATACTATGATGGGTATTCCAAAGTAACTCCTTATGTAGCTGTGATAGTTACAGTGTAAGTATGATATGGATGCCACAAGTTACCTTTATGATTTATGATTTCTATGTGTATTTCATAAATCTTATTATTTCTTGAGGTAAGTAAAAGGGTTCATGTTTTTTATGTATTTATGAAAAAATGTTTTCATTCATTGTTTTTTAACCCTCACTGAGCCTTTTATGCTCATCCCAAGTTTTTAAATGTTTTCACAGGACTTAAAGAAGAGTAGGGTCAAGGATAAGATCAAGGAAAAGTCATGATGTCTAAAACATGGAACTAGACATGAATCTTTTTTTAAAGAGTATTTATTTTATGAAAAAATGGAATATGTGTAGAAATTTCTACCTTTTAATCTTTTGAGATGTAATAGTTATGTCCTAATTCTCTAAAACTCTAAACCTGAAAAGATCCTCAATGTGAATTATTCATTTAATTCAATATTATGTAATGTTTAAGGCTGGGTCATTATAGTTGGTATGAAAGGTCAGTTTAGATAACTTTAGGAGTTAGGGTATTGTTAAATTAATATCCATAAAGTAATTTATGTTAATATTGATATCATATAGAATTTATAGATTACCATGTTGCTTCGCCTAAGATATTTCTATGTTCAGAATGGTTTTCCATAGAGGAAACAAGGAAGCTATATTGGGACGACATTAGGAGGAAGACAACCTTACAAATTAGCAACCTAAGATGGTCAGAATCAAAACTGAACAATTTGTTGCAGTGATGACACAGTTGACTCAGGCGATAAACGGTGGTGGTATCCATGTACGAGATCATCCAGATCAACCACAGAGGAACATGTTAGTAGTATAGCATTTCATGAGGCAACATCCCCCATCATTCAGAGGATCATCTGACCCTGTGCTAACTGAAGGATGGATTAAATCACAAGAGAATATTTTTGATGTCATGGGTTGTTCAGAACATCAAAAGGTTAGTCTTGCAGTTTACCATTTTGAAGGTGAAGCTGATCAGTGGTGGTCGATGGCGAAAAATATCAGGGATAATGAGAAGATTGATGCTCTCGATTGGGATGAATTCAAAGGTATGTTTCTTGTGAAATATTTTCCTAAGGTGGTTCGTCTTAGGATGGAAAAACAGTTCATGGAATTGAGGTAGGAGGATAAATCAGTGGATACTTATGAAGAAACATTCACTTGACTGAAAAGGATGCTCTAAATTTCATACGAGATCTTGATAGTAAAATCAACCACTTTTACTCAGGATTAAAGCCAAAGTATAGAAGGGATTTAGCTTCTTGTGAGTTCAAAACTTATGAAAAATTGGTTCATTGTGTGGATAATGTGGAAATAGAGTTTATTGATGATAAGGTATTCTTTGAAAAACAACAGAATAAGAGGTCGAGGTGGAAGGCGAAAGGGAATAACTCTTCAAAAAAGTTTGATGGTAAGAAACTTAAGTTTACAGTTTGTGAAAATTGTGGTAAAAAGCATGCTGGGGAATGTCTTTTGAATTCTGGTAAGTGCTATTGATTTTGTAAAATAGGATATAAGGATCGTAATTGCACTAAAAAAGATCAGGGTAATGGTAGGATGAAATTTGATTTACCATTAGTAAAATGTTTTAAGTGAAATAAATTGGGTCATTATGAAAATGAGTGTCCAACAAAGAACTCAAATGAAGGAAAGAAGCCATACTACAAGCAGAAAGGGGTGGATAAATCCTTTGCAACTACTTCAGCAAATGTTGGGCCATCAAATGAAGTTGTATCAGGTACACTGTTTGTTTGTTCAGATTATGCCAATGTGTTTTTTGATTCGGAGTCTACACACTCTTTCATTTCTGAGAATTTTTATAGTAAATTGGGAATTCCAACTCAAGATATGAATACTGAACTTATGGTAAAAACACTTGGAGGAAATGTTGAGACAAAAAGAAAACATAAGAACATTCCTGTCCTTGTGGGCAGAAATAACCTACCTGCAAACCTTATTGTTTTGCCTCTAGTAGAGTTTGATGTTATTTTGGGAATGGATTGGATTTCTGTTTATCATGCTAAGATTGATTGCAGAGCTAATGAGGCTTATTTTTAGAATAATTTTCAGTTTGTATACAAAAATGAACCCTTTATGTTGATAACATATCAGGAAGCTGAGAAACTAGTAAAAGATAGAAATGAATGTTTCCTTGCACATATTGTTGAAAACAAAGGAACTATTCAGATTAATGATTTGCCAGTGGTAAATGAGTACCTTGATGTTTTTCCTGATGAGTTTCCAGGTATTATACCTGATCGAGAATTTGAATTAACTATTGACTTAGTTCCTGATGCTAATCCAATTTTAAAACCCCCTTATCGAATGTCTCAAATTGAACTTTTAGATTTAAAGAAGCAATTGGAAGAGTTATTAGATAAAGGTTTCATTCGACCTAGCACGTCACCATTGGGTGCTCCTGTATTGTTTGTTAAAAAGAAAGATTGTTCAACGAGAGTTTTCATTGATTATAGAGCATTGAATAACATCACTGTTAAGAATAAGTATCCTTTTCCTCATATTGATGATTTGCTTGATCAACTCCAAGGAGCATAGTATTTTTTGAAGATTGACTTGAGGTCGGGGTACCATCAGTTGAAAGTAAAGGAAACAGACATTTCAAAGACCGCGTTTCATACTAGATATGGCCATTATGAAGTTTTAGTTATGCCTTTTGGGTTAACTAATGCACCTGATGTATTCATGGATCTTATGTATAGAATTTTCCGTGAGTTCTTCGATAAGATTGTGGTTGTGTTCATTGATCATATTTTGATTTATTCCAAAATTAAATAAGAACATGAAAGTCATTTAAGGGTTGTCTTCAAAACCTTAAAAGAAATGAAACTTTATGGGAAATTCAGCAATTGTGAGTTTTGGTCACAAAAAATTTCTTTCCATGGTCACATTGTTTCAAAAAATTGCATAACTATTGATCCTGATAAAACAAAGGTTGTTGAGGAATGTCCAAGACCAACAAATATAACTGAGATTCGTAGTTTTCTTGGTTTGGCAGGTTATTACCGAAGGTTTGTTGAAAAATTTTCATGGTTATCTAGTCCAATGATTAAGTTAGCTCGAAAAGGTGTTATGTTCATCTGGAAAAAAGAATGTGATGATTGTTTTCAAGAATTAAAAGCAAGATTGGTGAATGGTCCAGTTTTGGCACTGCCTTCCAAAAATAGTGAGTTTTTTATCTACAATGATGCTTCGTTGAAAGGACTTGGTTGTGTCCTAATGCAAAATGATCAGGTAATTTCTTATTCTTCACGTCAGTTGAAACCACATGAGTTAAATTACCCTACACATGATTTGGAATTAACTGTAGTTTTTTTTTGCTTTATAAATTTGGAGGCATCATTTGTATGGAGTGAAGTTGAAATATATACTGATCACAAAAGTTTAAACTATATATTTACTCATAAATAATTGAACATGAGATAGAGGAGATGGTTGGAATTAATCAAGGATTATGATTGCCCGATCCATTACCATCCAGGAAAATCAAATAAAGTGGCCGATGCTTTGAGTCAAAAAAGTAATGTCTCATTAGCTATGCTACATTTAGAACGAGATCCTTTGGTTTTTGATTGGATGAACTTTGGTATAGAAGTAGTTGTTGTAGGAAATTCTTCTGTCTTGTTTCAGGTGTCAGTGAAATCATCTCTATCAGACAGAATTAAGCAAACGCAGAAAGAAGACAGTGAGTTGCAGAAAAAGGTAGAGTTGGTTCAGAAGGGCAAGTTTCCTAAATTTAACATTGATAATGATTGAGTTTTAATATTTGGGAAGATATTATGTGTACCTTGTGATTCACAGTTGAAGAATGAGTTGTTATGTGAAGCTCATAGTTCTCCGTTTTCAGTTCATCCTAGTAGCACTAAGATGTACTGAGATCTTCGGGAGTATTACTGGTGGGATGAAATGAAAAGAGATATTGCAGATTTTATTTTGAAGTGTTTGACTTGTCAGCAAGTTAAAGCAGAGCGAAAGTTACCTAAAGGAATGCTTTAGCCTCTACCAGTGCCAGAGTGAAAATGGGAAAATATATCCATGGACTTCATTGTGGGATTACCAAAGACATCTCGAGGTAATAATGAAATCTGGGTTACAGTTGATCTATTGACTAAATCTGCTAATTTCCTTCCTATTAGAGATACTTTGTCTCTAGATCAACTTTCTTGATTGTATGTTAAAGAGATATTCAGGTTGCATGGAGTTCCCCTCTCCATTGTATCTGATCATGATCCCAGGTTCACTTCTAACTTTTGGAAAGGCCTTCATAAGTCATTGGGTACTGAATTAAACTTTAGTACATCTTTTCATCCGCAATCAGATGGGCATTCAGAATGAACATTTCAGATCTTGGAGGATATTCTACGTGCTTTCTCGATGAACTATCAGGGAAGTTGGGACCGACGCCTTTCTTTGGTTGAATTTTCTTATAATAACAGTTTTCATTCCAGTATACAGATGGCTCCATTTGAGGCATTATATGGAAATTGTTGTCGAACTCCATCTTTTTGGGATGAAGTAGGTGAAAGGAAGCCGATGGGACCATAATTGGTAAAAGTGATGGCAGAGAAAGTTCATTTGATTCAGAATCACATGAGAACAGCTCAGAGCAGACAGAAAAGCTATGCAAATAACCAGAGGAAGGATCTTTCCTTTGAGGTAGGTGATCATGTCTTTCCCAATGTATCACCATGGAAAAGTGTGATGCATTTTGGTAAGAAGGGAAAGTTGAGTCTGAGGTTCATTGGACCTTATGAGATTCTAGAAAAAGTTGGATCAGTTGCGTATAGAGTGGATTTCCTCCAAGTTTATCCTAGGTACACAATGTTTTTCATGTTTCGATGTTGAGAAAGTATATGTCAAATCCAACTCATGTTTTGAGCCTAGAGGTAGTTCAGTTGGAAGAGAAACTCTCTTATGAAGAACAACCAGCCAAAATTCTTTACCACAGGGAGAAAGTGTTGCAGAATAAGGCAATTCACTAGGTAATCGTTTTGTGGAAAACCCATATGATTGAAGAGGCAATGTGGGAATCTGAAAATTCTATGAGGGACAAATACACACACCTATTTTGATAAGTGAATAAAAATTGCGAGGACAGAATTCCCAAAAGGGGGAAGGATGTCACATCCCAGTTAAATGAAGAATAATACATATTTCATATTTATTAATATTTGTGAATTAAATATTAAATTCATTTTAAATGGTTTCTATGTTCGATAGCGTACCCGATTCGCAAAACTGTGTTTCTTTGGAATCTTACGTTGCACACTAATAATATAATATTATTATTTTAAACGGCAGTTAACTTCTAGACATTCTATTGGTGGGAATGAAAAAAACTAACTACAATATGATTATACATGTTTGTTAAATATATTTACATTTATCCAATAAAAGTTAGAGGCTTAAAATGTGAATGAATCTAATTTTAAGCATAATATACATTAAAAGGCCGATTTATCGCCTTTTAATGGTAAACCATATTTAAATATAGTTTTGGTCACTTTAATACATTCACATTTAACAAATAAAATCATTATTTAGAATGGGGACATCAAATTTTACATTGGGTAATTTTTTGGTATTTTTCTGATAAAGTTCATTTTTTAATGAATAGTGAAAAATACTGTATTTTAATTCCAAAGTGCCTTTTAATTTAATTTATTTTTATGGTTAGATTATCTTTCTAATTGGTTTTGAAGTGAAATTAAAATATATTTTTACCATTTAATCTAATGTTGGTCATTGGAATTAATTTCACTTTGAAATTGGACACAAACAAGTATCAATCTTTTGATAGTTATTGTTTCTTAAAAACACGCTATTTGTTTTAACAGCAGGAATTAATTTTTAAATTAATTAATTCCAATTCTAGGTTTTGAATTTTAAAAAATAGAAATCAATTTTGAATTTGTAATATCAAATAATTCTTAGGCTGAATTTTTGGTATTTTTCTGAAAAACTTCAATTTTGATGAATAGTGAAACCACTTAGTGGTAGTTAAAAAAACTGACTTTTTCATTTAAATAAAATTTTACCACTTCTGTGAATTGAATTTCAAAAATCCGACATACATGGTTGTTATCAAGAAGTAAAATGTGGTTCATTAAGATGAAAATAATTTTTGGTGAATAGTAACTTTTGACTTTTATTTACCATGGTTAAAGGTAAATAGGGTAATTCAAGGTTAAAAGAATATTATAATAATTCAAAATTACCTTAACATTTGTCCAAACCTTATTGTTTGAGTCATGGCCGACCATGGGCATTTTTAGGTCGATTCTGGGACCCCTTTGATCAACTTGGGAGTGATAATGACAATTTAGATCAATTAATTTAAAGTAAAGGCAAAATAGACATAAACAAAAATCGTTTAGTAATTAATTTTTATATGTTGTTATATAAGTCTTATTTTCGACTATAAATATTATTTTGAAATATAAATAGATTTCATATATCATGGTATTTTGTTTATAATTTTTAGACATCAAATAAATTAATTTATTTATGACTCAATAATGATGCAATATTTACCTCATTAATAAATTATTAAAATAAATAAGATTATAATGATTAAAATATTATCCAAAACATGTCCAATTCTGATTGGATGATTTTATTTTGATTATGAGTTATATTATCTTCGACCTTAATGATTTTTGGACCATTATAAACCGAATATCATTATATAATAAAATAATAGTTTCACACTTTCCTAAAGAGCCCCTCCTCCCCCTTATAAAAGGAGACCACTTCTAACCAATTCCTCACACCTCTCAAGCCATTTGGATCATCCAAAATATGCCCAATTAAGCTCTCAAAATCCCTATCCTCCTCCTAGAAGCCTTACCTTAGGCATAAGTCCCTTCAAGAAGTCCTTTTGGTTCAAACCAAAGGAAGTTACCCAAATTAAAGGTAACAGTTTCTCTTAAATTGTTTTCTTTTATTTTACATCTCAAACCACTAAAATATTTTTATTTACTTTATTTTGTAACAACTCTAGTATAATAAATATACTAGGATGTTGTTTTGAGAAATATTCTAACTACAGTTACACACAACTCCATCTAATGGATGAAGAACATAATGTTTATGTGGATGACAAACTAACGCCTCACGAAACAATGATTGTTCAATTACATCTTACCGCCTCTCATGGTGGCCATTATGATGAAACTGTATTTATATATGATATATATTATGTTAATGATTTCCTTATTCTTCTATACTTCCCATTTATATCATGCCTTTATGGTTTCCATAGTGGATATATACGATAATCTCATTTGAGGAAGTGCGGACTACCGCCCCCTCAAAGTGATTTGATTTGTTAATGCATTATATGATATTTATAAAGGATGGAGTTAACAATATTATATATAATATTATACTGGAATTATAATATACCTATGTATCATTATGTTTTATTTCCATTAAATTATGAAATAGAAATGAAAGTAGTGTTTATGCGTACGTACGGCTTACCATCTCCATGAACGGTGCATTTAATTTCTTACCTCTAAATGTTATGTAATATTATAAATAAATGTATATACTTGATATATATGATATCCAAATCATGAATATCATTCTGGATATAATGAACCTTTGACCACATGGACAACTTGTAAATATAAGTTGTTCATTTTTACTCAAGTACCAAATATCGAAAAAATAAACGTTATTAACTTAAATGATTTCATAACGTTTATAACATGGTAATAAGTGATATGAAATGAATAATAAACTTGAAAAAGTTTATTAAGCATTTATAAATTAACTTTAGTTTATTATTCAGGAGATTAAATAACGATTGAGTCAAGTCGGATGCAAGGTAAGGGACATCGTCTCAATCTCCTTTTATTGAGGCATACTTTATTTTAATACAATACTTTCTTTTATACGTTGTATAAACACCCTTGACTTTAAAAAGGGAATATTTTTCTACGAACCGTTTTACTAAACGACAAAAATGAATTTTTCTTCTAACGTAAGTGGTGAAAATGACCTTTCCGCCGCCACGAGTATTATTTGATGTTTAGCTTCCTTAACATGCCAAAATGCTTTTAAAAGGAAAAATAAATACCATATATTCTTTTTACGTATTTGGTATTTAAAATAATTTTGAGAATGGATTTTTTATTTCAATATATTTAAATGATATTTTATTATTTCAATGTGGAAATTTTATCTTTCCTTTATGCTTATGTTATGTGTTATGATCATGTTATGGTTCTTGGGTGTTATTTACGTATAAAGGTGGTTTCGTGATAAACCTAGGGCGGGTGAGCCCGAGATAGCTCTCCAATGCATTGGGTAACGTGATAGAGGTAAACATGAATGTTTCTCCTAAGATATTTAGGGAATACACTGTGATGGGTATTCCAAAGTCACTCCCTATGTAGCTGTGATAGTTAAAATGTAAGTATGATATGGATGCCACAAGTTACCTTTATGATTTATGATTTCTATGTGTCTTTCATAAATCTTATGATTTCATGAGGTAAGTAAAAGAGTTCATGTTTTGTATGTATTTATGAACAAATGTTTTCATTCATTGTTCTATAACCCTTACTTAGCCTTTTATGCTCATCCCATGTTTTGAAATGTTTTCACAGGACTTAAAGATGAATAGGGTCAAGGATGGGATCAAGGAAAAGTCATGCTGTCTAAAACATGGAACTGGACATGACTCTTTTTTTAAGAGTTTTTATTTTATGAAAAAAATGGAATCTGTGTAGAAATTTCTACCTTGTAATCTATTGAGATGTAATAGTTATGTCCTAATTCTCTAAAACTCTAAACCTGAAAAGATCCTCATTGTGAATTATTCATTTAATTCAATATTATGTAATGTTTAAGGCTGGGTCGTTATATATTTGATCCATCCCTTATGGATAGGTTATATGAAGAAAAATTCTCCATGAATTAATCATCTTTAAAGATGGATTCTTGAACAATATAAGAGCTTAATAAATATTTTTATGAATTAAATGAGAATATTCAAAACAAAGAAAATGGGGAGTAAAAATTTATAATGTATTATAAAAATAAGAATGCATGAATTATAGGACTAGAGACATGGTTGAAATAGGAGGAAGATTCCTCCACTGGGAATGACATAAGAGTTGACATTACCTCATGGAAATTATGTAAATATGAATCTGATTTTTTGTCAAATAGTAGTTATGATTGGGAAAGAGAAATAAAAAGTTGTAGTTATTGTGATAGATTTTTCATTTATGATAGAAATGAAAACCTGGTGGTTCAAATATTAGTTCTCTCTATTGAATATGATAGAGAATAGATCAGTGGGGAAACCAATTAGATTTAAGGATCATAGTCACAAATCCAAAAAATAATCACCATGTACCTGATTTAGTAGAGGATCTCCAAGAAGGATATGGGATCATAGACTTATTCTACTCACATTTCTTAAAGAAAATGGAAGAAATATATGAACTGTTATAAAAATATTTGGAGGAATAATTCTTTAAGGTAGAGTTATTTGATTTTGATTTAAAACGTATTGAGATGATTAAAATGAAAAATCATTGAATTAAACACCATTTAAAAAAAAGTTAGATTGAAATGACTACTACCACAAAGGTATTTCAAAATTATTAATTGAGATGAAATTTTTTTACCATTCAATGACAATAATATTGTTTCATATTTCAAAATCAACAAAATTGAAGGATATATTCATTTTAATCTTGAAAATTATGTTAGATAATTGACTTGTAAGTACACAATAAACTCTTATGGATTGTAAATTGGTGTTAGCAGTTTTTGGATTGAGTTAAATTTTTTTGTAACTTAAGTATTGTATGGGTTTTTAAATTGAGGTAGACATATTTTTTTAGGGTCTATCCTTGATAAAAAATGTGGATTTTTAAAAATAAAAAATATATTTTTGGAGGCATTAGATTTCATACTCATTATACAAGATTGAAAATCCCATATTTTCTATGTTTCAACCAATGAAATAATCAACAACACACCCAACCGCCCCTTGTTATCTAAGACTCAAGGATTTTATAATAAATCTATCAAATTATAATGTTTCACATGCGAGGTTTCTCACCAACCATAGCTATAGGTAAATGAAAATATGAAACATCCACCCCTATAATAACAAAGACATAATGTATGGAACTCCATGGAGTATACTTCATGGGTCATCCAATATTCAAAACTCATTTTGTGTCTCATGTACATATTCAATATCATGATACAAGATTCATACTCATTCTAAAATTAAAATTTCATCACAACCTATAATACTCCATGATAAATATTGGTTAGGGATAACTCAAAGTCATACATTGAGAGGCTAATTATAATTTTAATTCATGATTATATGAAACCAAAAATAAATAATGATAAAGAGGATATTTACTTTTATATAACATGAAAATTTTTATATTCTTGGACTTTTAAGAATATTAATAAAACCATACAGAAGAGCCTACCTCATTATATTTCATATGAATGACTGCATGATCAACATTATTTTTGTTACAATTATAGGGTTTTATTAAACTCATTATGTATCTATGTAATTTCTACTACATCAATATATTACTATAAGATAAAACTCTCCCACTAAACTCTATAGTGATTAAAATATATAAAAAAATAAAATTTTCTATAATGGAGAGACATATAACTCATATTCCTAATTTTCAACCCCTTAAACAAGTATGAAAAATCCTTAACTTCACAACATCAAATGTTATGATGTTCATAAAATTTATTACCTACCTATAACTATTTATACATTCATACTTATCATCTTTAAAACATGTTAATTTAAACATTTTTCTTGAAATAATTTAGAAACTAATGTTACTCTTTTCATTAATATTTTATGAAAATATCTTAAAATCATTATTGTTATAAATTAACATTAAATTTGGAACTTGACTAGTATAATATTTTATTCATTAAATTTTAGCATCAATAAGTCCAAAAGTAATCCTACTAGCCTCTTAGAAACTATATTTGTTTCATAATATTTTTCTATGAAACAAAAAGACCCCAGTGTTTAAGAAATAAACATTATTTCCTTTAATGAGATTATATAACAAATAAATTATTGTATCCATATCATATATGGTTTTATATGTGTTTATATAATTTTCTTGAAATTATGACTATTCTTTAAAATATTCTGCTGATGATGGAAACTAACTGCCTCATATTTTTGAAAACATATAGATAAACAATTTTATCATAGATATAACATTTATATACTTATATTTTTATATAAAAATTTAATAGAACATGATGAATCATAAACCATTAATATTTAACCTATTATCCTATATTTTTAATAAAAAAATTTTATTTACATGAAAATAGTTTAACATAAGATAAATAATATGAAAATTCACATTTTATTCAAATTCACTTGATCTTGATAAATTCATTTACATTCAATTATTTGTTGTAAAAATAATTTTGTTCATCATTTGAATTCAAAATACATTATGAAAAATAATTTCCCTTAATTTTAAAATCATTATATTTATAAAAATTCTAAAATGTAAAATTATAATCATATACCTTTCAAAATTCAAAAATTGATTTCAATAACAATCATATATGATATTGACTTTCCATGGTGTTTCTCAATCCCCTTTATATTTAAAAAAATTTCCATCCTGTAGAAACATTTCCCTCTCCTTCCTAACATCTCCTTTAGGTTTTAATGACCTTGATTATATATTTTGAAGAAACATTATCATATTTTCTAACAATATTTTCATCTTCCATTTTTGAGATTTTACCCATGTGTACTTACAATACAACACTTGAACCTAGACATCACATAACCTAGTTTATATCCTCAACACTTTTAAGAAATAGGGTAAACTTTTATTGAAATCATCCACATTTTATGAACATTTCCAATAATTATTCCAAAATAATTTTCATAGCCAGGCCAATACTTATAGAACATATTTGGTGAATCCAATTCATTAGAACATTCCATTACATTTAATATATAAGTAGAGAATAAAGTTTCTTAGGTCATTTTTTATCAAATTCATTTGAAACCTTATGTGAATTATTTTGTACTTTTCATAAGAATATTAATTTTTTTTTTCAAATTCAACAATTGGTTACTCAATATGTTATTTATTTAATATGTATATTTTTCCTAATTTCCTAAAAAAAATTCTTATGTTTTGTGCCAATCTAAGAAGTTTCTTACATTAAGATCCTCCTTTTTATAGATTTATATAAAAGTAATGTTTGATGATGATAATGTTATTTATATGCAACATAATATTTTATCATCTTGGTACCATGTTTTACATTCATTTAATACATAAATTTATTAAATATATTCCCACAAAAACGATGGACTATTTTAAAATCCATAATATCCATTAGTGGGACAAGATATATATTTCATCATAACATATAATAATTTAACATTTAAATAAGTCAAGGCTATATTTAATTTATGATAATTTCAGTCATATCACATATGAATCTTAGATAGTTGACTAGATAAATCTTTATCCAAAAAAAGGGATCATCTCAACTATATTACTCTGGTATCCTAACAGTTAGGGTTTCCCAACTAAATGTAACCCAAAACAAATGAAATAATGTTTTACCTAATATTTAGGTCACCTCATTAAGTTATTCATTTACATAAGATAATCTAGGGGAACCCATCATTGGTATGTCCTACCTAGTCAGATGATTGAGGTCTCAAAAAGTGTCTCTTTGTAATTAATATAAGACAAATTATTTTAATTGGGATTTAATGTAACTATCTTATCTCATGTATTCCATTTACCTGTATGCATGCTTCTAATGATTTATTTTGGAATATTATTCCTTCCACCAAATCAATATGTTTATACTATATTTATGAATAACTCTTTACACAACTCATGGTATATGTATAATTAAAGCCAAAGTCAAGGTATATGAAAACTAAATCAATTATCATACCAAGCATGTGACTCCTTATATCCAAGTATGCAAATTTCACAGTGGAAGTTTAATAATTTAAACTAAAGAATACATTCATTAATAATATATAAACTGTATTTATGAATAATAAACAAGGTAATAAAATGAATAAATAAAAAAGTCATATATTTAAACATTAATGAATATTTATAAATTAAGAAACTATAAACACTTTAGAATTTATCCATATAATATGGAAATTCTATAATTAAATTAATATAATAATTTTATATTTATTCCCAATATGAACTCCTTTATATTATTCATTTACATGATATTTTACATAAATATATAATATCTGAAATATAAATGTTATATATATATATATATATGAACTAATCATATATTATGAAAAAATTAGAATGTTACATATTTAATATTATTTAAACCTCTGTAATATCAACTATCAAAACTCTTTTTGATATATTTAAAATAATTTCTTAAATATGTCATTTTAATACTAATGATTAATATTATACCTTATAAACAATCCATAATAATAAATATATTTTCCATATATTAACCATCTTTATAATTTATAAATATTTTAAAAATTACCATTATAATTTCTATATAAACAGTTTATATCTAAATTATAAGTAATGCCACATATATATAAAAGGTATTTAATATTCATATTTAATACAATGGGTGTTTATTTAATAAAAATTTAATTAACATTTAATAATTAATTATAATCATTTTATAATTAATTAACTTATTTTTTTATAAATATCCCAAAGTAACTTTTTGTATAATTTATAATAAATTTATAAATTAATTAATTCAATACATAATTGAAATTTAGAAAAAAAGAAATTTTATATTATATATATGATATAAAGATTATCATATTCCATATCTGATAAGCCATGAAACTCAATACCAATTTATGATTCATCATTAATATTTTACGATAGATAATCATGGATTGTGATATACTATTGTGGAATTTTTAGCAGTAACTCATGATTTTTGATGAATTTCACTTACGATATGTACCCATGTAAAAATAAAACATTTTGTGGGAACCTATTTCAAATTAACATTGAAATATGTAACATAAAATCAATGTATGAATAACTACATAAGTGTAACCAATATATTCCTTAATTTTTTTCTTATGATATTATCTATATTTTACCAGTAATACAAAAATCTGTTTTGGATCATGCGATTCATAACTTTCATAGGCTATGAATTTATTTATCGTATGTGTTGGACTTATACAAGGGACTTAATGTGATATTACCCTGATAGTTGTCGGGGGGGGGGGCATCAGGGTATGCAAAATATATGACAATAAAAACTCTCAATCCTTTAAAAGTATCACTTTAGCAATAGGATCTTCACCTCTCAACCTTGAGGTCTTATTGTTATTCTCTTTAACATATTTGATTAAGGTTTTTTGATCTCGTTGGTATGAATGAATAAAGTAAATATGACATGAGTATGTACTTGGTTTCCCCTAATTGGGTTATGTCCAAGGAGCATGCACCCACATTAAGCTATACACCAAAACCAACTGTGAATCTCACTACTTACACAAGTTTAGGCCTGGTGACTCCTATGCCCAATATGATTCCTTACAATGTTTAGAGACAGATAACTACTTCCCAAGGATCACTCACTAAAACCATCCTTAGATGGGTCACTACCAGTGGAATGGATCGCTATTTTCATCAAACTTTTCTTACTACTCATGAATAGATCCAAACATGGTTTCGAGATATGTAGGTCCCTTCATTAGAAATGTTGAATGAATATTCAAATATGTAAGATTCTATATTGAAGTCCTTAATAGGATTATACTTCACTCTTCTGAAAACATCTTGGTAAAACACCTCAAATTTCAGAAAATAGTCTATAATTGTTATTATATTATTTATAGACACAAAAATGAAAATATCTTCTTGACAGGATCTTTAGTGGTTGTCAAATCATCAATATTTTAGCCCCTCACTGAAATAAAACCTTATTTCTTAAATACTGGATGTATCACGATCTCAAACTTTTCTTGCAATACTGTGTACTAAAAATATTCATCACCTACATGAAACATTTATACACAATAGAATAATAATTATGCAATTGATAATAATTAATTTAATTCCTAGACTTAAATTTTTTATGAATAACACTTTTAATCTCCCTTTTTCAAATTTGAATACTCACTGAATGTTGGGTTTTTATTTACTCACACCTTAATACCCAAAATTAACGTAGGTATTATTCTTCCTTCTTTATTTTTTATGGCTACAACTGTGTATCTATATCTTCCAAGGTGTGTCACATAATTAATTGTGGCATAATATTTCTTTCATGGTGAAAATCCATGTAGATTTTTAGAACCACCAATCACAAAAACATCACTTAAAGTGAAATTCAATTCACTATGATGTATCCCCATGTAGCTACAATCCCTTTCCACTAACAATTTACAAATTTCCATAAATAAGAAAAGGATATGGCATAACAATATCATTTGGACATGGTGCTTATGGTGAGTAAAAACACCATATGGCACAGAAATATCATTATCATGAGGATTCTACAACGTAGCCATCTCATCATGTGGAAAAAAATGTTGTGAACCCTATCCTCATTTAAATTCCTAAAGGCCATAGCTTAACTATTTCTTCACACGGTATCATTATCCCCCATGGATCACTATTTATTTCAAATATATTCATGAAAGTATAACTACATTAAATTTTTTTATCCAACATGTTCATTAAATTTGGGCTTTCACTACGTCCATAGACTCAAATTCTTCATAGGAAACATATCCGCTGAAGTTCTTCTATTCATGCATGATAGTGCACAAATAACATATGTAATGATTTCATGGATATCTACTGGATCTTAGGATATCGATGTGTCATAGATGATGGGATATATTCTTGAACTTTTATGATGGAATGATCACCATGGTTTGATAATGGTGGAAGAACCCACTTACTGTGACAACCTCAAATGAAGGAGGAAGAAAATAAAGACCTTGGTCTTATGGCTAAGATCAAATGCATCATGTGGCATATGTTTTATGTGTAACATTTTAAGATGAGTAATAGTACCCCATATGCTTCTATCCCACATTGATTCTTGGATTGGTTGTGTGACAATTAATAAGTGATTCCATGCTGATGAATAGTCATGGCAAGGCTGTGCGATATCGACACCAGCAACACACCACACATGCCCCACACAGACCACACCACACCCTTGTAGAGTCCCTGGGCACCCCTACATGCTCCATGTGCACCTCCCTGCAATCTATTGGTGGGAGCTATACGAGCCCAAAATGCCTTCTATCACCCATGGCTAGACATGATGACCTACCCCCACATGGTTGACCCCTGGTCCCTTAGGTGGTTGAGGTATGCCCTTAGTTGGATATGGGATATAATTTTTTTTGAATAAGGCCCACTAAAAAATCTTATATTATTTTATAATTATATAAAAAATATCAATTCATTCACCATCAAATGAAAAACCAATTAAATAACTTTATATATAATATTTTTCATGGCATTAATTTATTTATCCTCCTTTTTAGCATGATATAAAAAATGTGTCCTCATTGACACAAGTCTTGGAACATAAGATGAATTCAATAATCATCACAAAATAGATAATCATTCAATAATTTCATCCAATTTTATCAAGTGAATCCATAGAAAGTCTCTAAGAATCACCAATTCACCATCAAGAATGACATCCAATGACAAAAAGTGAATCCATTACAATTCTCTAGGATGTTTTTGGAGATTCACAACAACAAGAATCAAGTGGTGGTGGGGGGTGAATTGAGTTCTTAAAAATATTATTAACTTAGAAAAATATCTATATCCTATTTATGACTGATTTCTATTATAATATTTAGGAAGGAATTAAGTAATAATAAAAGTATAAAAATTGAAATAGATATAGAGATATTTATAGAGATTTTAGGAATATAATTCTAGTAGTCCAGTCCACCACCACCCTTCTCCATGAGTGTGATGATTTTCAATAGACCAGACCTTTAGGTAGGGACCGCCTATCCCTTTTCTAGGGTCTTCATGACTGAGTTCAAGTAGTTGACACTTGGTACCAGCACATGATATTTCAATTGGGTTCTAGAAAGACTTTATATAGAACATACATCAAAGTTATTTTACCGAGAACCTTTACAATGAAAGATAATGAAGGAATGAGTTATAAATTTCAGCTAACTACTGTAATATATAATAGACATAAAAAGAAGGATCTACATGAGAAATTATCTGAATAATAAGTAGCTCAAGGATATTATTTGGAATACAAAAAAATATTTCTAATAAGTACAACTGATGAGTCGAGACTTATTCTTCGGTATTTTTGTAGAAAAATAGAGTTTTGTTGTTGAATTTTTAAGAAAATAATTCTCTATATATTGTCTTTTACTTCACTCTTCATGTATAAGTCTATGATTTCACACATTCCCTTTGAAATACATGAAATATTTTTATATAAATGCACTTCCCATGATTCATAAAAAATAGATATCAACAACTTGTCATTCTCTTTGAAATACCTTGACAATAGTAGATACAAAATGAAATAAATCATCCTTATATTGTATCTATGTACTTGGATCTTATTATATTCAATTTTTTTCTTAAATAGAAATTTGATCATTTAAGAATTGTATAAAATCATTAAAATATCAATCATGTTTGTCAATGGTAATAAATACCAACTAGTAGAATGACATATCCAATTTTAATAAATAAATCCACATAGCTGATATGAAGAACTAAATCCACATAGATGATTTTGATTCATGTATCCAAATTGAATTACATTGTAATTTCATTCACATAGATGAATCAAACATAGTTTATTGAAGCAACATATCTATTTTCACCCGATAGGAAATTCACGCAACCAATTTATTCACGTAGGAGATTTTAATAGATGATTTATCATGTAGGAAATTGCACTCACATCTAATTACTCCACAAAACCATTTTATGTATCTAAATAATCATATAGATGAATTCTCATAAAAGTGATCTTGTCGATGTAGTAAATTTACACATAGGTTATTTTTCAAGGTAGGTTATTTGACTAAGATATTTCATTTAAATAGGAGATTGATTGACTTAACTATTACCACCATGTAACTAAAAACCATCATGATTCCAATTTTCCAAAATTTGAAATATTCCATCCAAAATGTTTAGAATCCATATTTAAGGAAATTTACCAATAAATACATAAAAATAAAATAAAACTTGATAGAAACACATAGAAAACAATAATATCAGTAAAGTTAGAAGGGAATTTTAGATCATAAAAAACTAAAGTACATGGGATATGTTAGATCAACATTATTAGTCCAACACATGCATCACCAATTCACCAATGGTATTGTAAAAAAACCCAAGATAACACATATTTTCAAAAAATCCATTCTATAATATTAGGAGTCCAATAACAACCGTTAGATTTGGTTGAAAATATTCCCTTGACAATATCATCTTGATAACAAGTGAACTAATTTTTTTTCACTTTACCCACCTTATTATCAATAAAATAAAAGAGATTAGTCCATATGTTTCATTTTTTGACTAGAATGTTTAATTTTATAGAAAAAAATTCATTAATATAATAATGTTACCCCCCTATGAGAAATAGTTTCTCCCCTTTTCATCTGCAAAACTTCTCCCCTTTGGTGTGTGGGGAGAATTCAAGTTAAATCAACCCCCTTTAAGGATTTCTTCTCTACTTATTTCAAAAAAACATTATTTTGGCATCAACCACATGTTGATTCACCACATCCTATTAAACTATATGTTACACAGAACAATATCATTTCTTTCTAATTTTTTATAAGTGATTCACCGAGTGAATTTATCACTTGAAAGTTGAGAAGTCATATAAATTCTATAAGACCATTAAGCCAGAGATTTTTTTTATGAAACTAGAGTTTTTATAAAAAATTAACCAGGCTATCAATGTCACTCATGAATTCAAAAAAAAAAAACATAACAACCTTGGGTTTCCATTATCAAATGATAAACTATGACGTATTTCACTTCACACTAAACCATTAATACATAAAAAAGTACTAGGTTGTGAGAAACACACCACATGATGAACTAATTGATAGAACCTTATAAAATTTTACCACTTTATGAGGATTAATAACATTTTAGGTTCAGAATAACCCCACATTAGACTAAGAATATTGAAACCACTTGTAGATAAGACTTATTGGTGTAAAAAATTGGGAGAGACACTTGGTTGGGAAAAAAATATTTTAGTAAATTTTGGAATCTAATACAATTAAAAGAGATGATACCATAATCCAAACCAATTTTCATAGAAATAAGTATATGAAAATAAAATTCATTTTTCTATTTTCTTCTATTTCCCATTTAATTTTATTTAATTATACTGAAACCACTTGGGTTATATCATAATTTAAGTACATATCATGATAAAAAATCTTTTAAACACAATTCAATACTTCTTTTTATGCATTTTCAGCGTAGAAATTCTCTAACCACATAAAAATTTCAACTTACACATATTTTCATTTTGTTCTATCCTATTATTATTTTATACCATATACAACCATTTTCTTTTCAAGTGCACTCACCCCATAGATCAAATCTACCCCTAATTCATTACATTTTCACAACTAGTAAAAAGAAATAAAGAATATTTGGTGAGGGGTACCTCAATGTTCCCCATGTTGAGGAATAAGGTTGGTCATGATAATCCAACCCACCACCATCCACCTTTACTTTTCCCTTATTTATAATTTTGGAAAGGAATGGAATCATATATTCATTTTCTTCTACATTATTTGTAGCTGGAAAACTCATCCTCTTCCCAAAGGATAGTCTTTGCATGATTTTACAAGAATACTTCTCTTAATGGGTATAAGAATTGATATCATTCCTTGTATTAAGACTCTCTAAAAGTGTGTAATTTATTACATTTTAATAAATAACTTCTTGATTTATATCACCAGTGCGTCTCACCTCTGAATTTGTTTTTCCAATGAATGTTCCTCTTTTTTTCTCTTAGTTGTTTGTATAGGACCACTTTATCAAAAATTTCCCTTGATGGAAAGAAGTTCCATATTGGAATAAAAATTATTTTAAGGAATCTACTTCACATTATTTTCCTCCTTCTTTATAGCTAGACAACCTTATATTTTTTCTTCCATATTTTTCTGCTTTTCCTCTAAGAGATTTCATAAGACAACAAAGATTTTAGACCTAGATACTACCTTAATTGAGGATATTTATCATCCCCCAGAATAGTGATCATATATTATATATTAATAGTACTTTTCTATGATAATAATTATCTTTTTATTTCATAGGAGTAGAGTTTTTCTGTATAAATTTACCATTTCATGAATTTCACCAAATTACAATATCATTATATATGGAAGAGGTTATAAAAAATGAAAAATATTATAAAAGAATCATAACTCATTTGGTTTCTCTCCAAATCATATATTGGTACTACTATAGATCTTCTTACTTCTTTGGTCTTGTTTGTTTTGAAGAATATTTCCATGACGTGCCAAAATCTTCCCAATATAAGATCTTTGGTTCCTAATTTCTTCATGGAACCACACTAATTTCGTGGAACAAATTCTCTTTCATTGTGTTCATCCCCTCCTCAAGGTCTCTTATCTTCTTATCTTTTCCTCCAAATTTGTAGTAATTTTTTTTATCTCATAGAAATATAGTTCTGGAATTAAGGCGTGACCTCTGTTATGCAACCTTAATCTGAATATCTCTAACTTCCTTCCCAGGGGGTAGGCGAGGAAGATAGTTCAAATTAACTTGGATAACTATATTTTCATTAGGATTCAAACTAGATGTTTATCTAGGTGAGAAATATTATTCTCCCAATTTATGAATCTATCATTGTGACTCAAAAAAGGTTAGATTGATTTCATTTTAGGGTGTAAGTACTTTTTTGTTTAATTTCTACCATTGAATTTGAATTTTAATGTGACAGAGTGTGTGTTGGTGATGTTTCCATTTTGTTTATTTTGGTATGGAGTATGTTTTGAGGTTACCCTTCAACCATAAAATCATTTTTTAGAAAATTCAAAAAATGGATTTTGAGACAGTGACATTATGAAATTTTACATCCGTTCTACACATGTGTGTTAGAATCACAAAAAATATTAGGTTTGAGTTTTAAATTTTTTAATAACACAATTTCTAAGATGAATTCGTCTTAATCTTCATCATATTACCTTTTTTTACAAGGAACATCTCACTTGGAACTTATTGATTTAAAAATACTCTTCTAGTTGCATCCACATGAATTTGGATAAATTTTCATGATTAACATGCCTATGAAAGTATTCCTTAAGAGCTTCCCCTAATGCCACTTTTTCTGAATCATCAATTAAAATTTTTCTTTGATTTGTTTCATAAAAAATAATTTTTTATCAACAAAAGAACTTAATATTCAACCACTTCTTAGGAAATTCCAATAAAAAATTCCATAAATTAGATTAACTCATTTTTTATAATTTTTTGAATTCTTCCCATAAAAGAAAGTATCCTTCACTATGGAAATCATATTCAACAAAACTGAAAATCAAGTCATTGAAATAAAAAATCCAAAATTGATCTTCCCTCTTATACCACTTTTTAGACTTATACAATGGAATTAATGTGATATTACCCTGGGGGGGGGAGTGAATTAGGGTATTCATTGCATATAAAAAATTAAAATTATTGTTCCTTTAAAAGTATCACTTTCCCTATAGGATCTTGGCCTCTCATCCTCGAGGGTCACGTATTATGATCTTTACCAGATATGATTAAGGTTTCATGATATCTTTCAGTATGAATTCATAAAGTAAATATGAAAATAGTATTTACTTGGTTCACCCTCTTTGGGAAACATCTAAGGATCATGCATCAATGTGGAGTCATTCACTAAAATCCACTTTTAATATAAATGCTTATATAGGTTTGGGATAGGTCACTCCTATTCCCTGACTCATTACCTTATAAGGTTTATGGTTTTCTCACTACTTCTTAAGGCTAAATCACTCAAACCATACTTCTGTGGGTCACTGCTTGTGGAAATGATCACCTTCTTACTCATCATTTTCTCACATCTCCTAAAAAGAACCATGAAATATTTATTTACATGTTGGTCCATTCATTAGCAACACTGAATGAACCTTTAAATAAGGTATATTATCTATTAAATTCCTTATTAGAATACTAATTCAATATTATGAAAACACCATAGTGAAACACTTATACTTTCTAGAACCACTCTATAAGACAATTCATTTTATCTATAGAAATATAAATTTAAAAATCTAAATGAAAATATCTTTAATGGATGTTAAATATTTAAACTTATAGACCCTTGCTAGAAGAACAAATTAATTCTTTAATAAAGGATGCATCAAGATCTGAAAATGACTGTGCGATATTGATTACTAAAAATATTCATCACCTGTATGCACAATTTATTCACAAAAGAAAAATAATTAAGCATGTGATAATTACTCATTTAATTACATGAATTAAATGTATTATTTATAAAAAATTTAATCTCTCTCATTTAAATGTGAATACCTTCTGACTATTGGGTATTTATTTTCTCACTCTCTATTACCCAAAAATACCATGGTTATTATTATTAATCATTTATGTTGTATGGATAATACAATATATCCATATCTTCCATGGTGGAACACATAACCCATTGAAAAATAGTGTTTCATCTGTATTACAATGCCCTAAAGATTTTTAGAATATCCAGTCTAAAAAATTTCTCTTGCATCGTAATTCCATTCACCACATAATATCTCCCTATAGCTACAAACCATTTAAACTACCAATTTACAACCTTTCACTATGTAAGCCAAGGATGTGACTTAGCCATATAGTTTTTCCAGGGATCTTATGGTGAGTTAAAACACCATGTGGCATGAATATATCATTATCATGGAGATCCTATAGCATACCCATTTCATCACATGGAAAACACATTTCATGAACCATCTCCTCATTTAAATTCCAGATGGATTGGGATTGACTATTTATTCATGAATCTTCATTATCACTCATAGATAATTCATTATTTTAACATATATTCATGATATTGTAATTTAATTAATAAATTTGATCATACACATGAATTAAATTAAGGAATTTACTACATTCGTAGACTTGACTTCATCATAGGAGACATCTCTACTAGTGTTCTTCTATTTATGCATTAAAGTGTATGAATATTATATGCAATGAGTTCTTGGATCCATCCTAGATACTAGAATATCAATACAACCTCAATCATGGGATAAACACTTGAACTTATAAGATGAAATGATAATTTTAACTCGATAATGGTGTAAGAACATACTTGCTATAATATTCTTGAATGAAGGAGGAGAAAGATGATTCCATCCTAGATTAGATGGCTTAGGCCAGCCACATTATGTATCCTATGTTCTATGTGTTAAATTGTTAGTAGACTAATAGCACCCCATGCACTTCCATCCCACATCGATTCTTGGCATGGTCGTATGACATTTATTAAGTGATTCCTTACTTATGACCTATTATGATAAGTTAGTGTGGGATTAGAACTTAAAACCCACCACACAAGCCCCTCATGGACCATGACACACCATTGGGTTGCCCCTTGGTCACCCCTACACGCACCATGCATTTATACCTATGCACTACTAGTGAGAACTAGGAAAGAACAAAATTCCTTCTTCTTCCCGTGGCTAGACCTACTGAATTTCCTCGTACATTGTCATCTATAGCCCTATAGGTGGTCAAGCTATTTCCTTGGTTGGATACGAGAATTACAATTTTTTTGAATAAGTTGCACTAAAAAAATAGTTAAATTATTTTACAATTTTTGTAAATAATATCAATACAATCACCATAAAATGAAAAAACCTTAATTACCCTGACATATAATATTTTTTATGGTATTCATTAATTCATCCTCTTCTTTATCATGATGTAAAAAATGTGTCCACATTGACATAAGTCTTTGAACTTAAGACCATTTTAAAAATCATCAAAAAATGGAGAATTTATCAATCATGTCATCCAATTCCATCAAGTGAATCTATAACAATTATCTAGGAATCACCACTTCATCATCAATCATGAAATACAATTCCATCAAGTGAATCCATAATAATTCTCTAGGAATCAACACCTCACTAATGTTATTTCCAACAAAAAAAATAACACAAATATTTTCTAACTAATACATTACACACTCTTAGGAGTCCAATAGTATGTTATGACATGTACAAAAATAAATGATACACTATATCATAATATACAATATCTCATATCATATGGAGTAATCTAGTCATATATTATGGTATCAAACATCATAAGACAAGACAAAATGAAATTTTTGAATCGTATTTGACGAAATATAACAGGAAATAAAAAATGAAATCTAACTTCTTTTTTCTAAAGCATGATTTTGTGAATCATTAAGAATGGTGATGCTATAATAAAACTGATTCATAAGATAAAATCACTCATATAAAAATCTCTAATGTGAAATCCATGTAAACCTATAAAATCACTATATTTCCCTAAATATTTGGGTCATGAAACTCTTTTCATTAATAATGGATTCCCTAAGAAGAGAGCCACAATTTTTCAACATTCATGTGTGAGAGTTCCTAGGAATTATTTAACACTTTAGGTTTTTATCTGATACCACTATTGGGTTTCTAGGGATCTAACATCATTATTCCAAGTAAATGAAAGTGATTTGAAACCACAAATATCATTTTCCGTCTTTCTAGAAACTAAAAACTATGTATAAATATAAATTAAGAAAATATTTATGCACCTCACTTTGTCAATGCTGATACTAATGAATTTGTTCAATATTCTATATACAATACCTTATAAGAGACCAAAGGACTCCCTCATCCATAATGTATCCATGGTTTGAATGAATCACCTAGTCCCCGAGAGGGATACTTGTTCATTTTATGGAATGCTAATACTAGACATGGTAATAGAGGAAGAATAAGAGAGCTCTTCCTTAGGGATAATCATCAAAAAGGTAGGTTGGTATAGACTAGTATATATATATGGTTAATCTACCTTATATAGCCCTTATATATTCTCATTGGTTGTAAATAAATCTAGTCATAAGTTGATTAAATTCATTCACTTGCAACCCTTTGTAACCCTTGACCAGTTCATTATCCCTACCATTTTATCTTATGAAATGAATCGATTGATGATTGACAACATAATAGATTCTTGAATGATAAAAATTATCATTTGTCTTCCCAAGGAACCATAGATTACACAATTAATTTTATAACATAAATTTATGAAAAATGATATAGCCAAGGTAGTTCCATATGATATTACTATATCATAATAGATGACACAACCAATGGATTTTAATGTTCCATTTGTATCTTTCTTATCATAATCTAGGATTCCTATATCAAACATATAACATATAATCTTTAGAGAATATCTCCTTTAATGTAAATTATAAGTGATGTGTGTGCCATAAAAGTGGGTACCCTAGACCCAACATGAAAAATAATTTTCAATTACCATATCATTTATACAGAGAGTTATTCCTGATGTTTTCTTACTATAATAGTTAATATACTTCTATTTATACAATTTACATGGTAATATCATTATATTATTTATAGTATCAATATGCTATAGTAGATCTCATCTATAATGAGATCCTTGAGATATTATGATAGTAATATTAAATATATGTCCATTGGTCTAGATGTTTCATACCAACTTTGAACATATAAAGTTGACTATCTAGTGTTGGGGGTCTATAATCATTGATACTTTTTCTTATGCATTTTTCACTTAGTGATGTTGATTATAGGAGATCCCAAGGACTAACCTTCCAATAGAAAAAACACATACTAGATGTATCATTATATGTTACTATATTTAAACATGTGTATTGATATTTTGACTTGAAATCATTATCAATGTGCACCATTTGATCATTTACTTTGATTAATGATTAAAAATATGACATTTATGTTGTACTGAATTATATTTCACTGAGTGCATCATTGGTGTAATTCCATTGATTGAATAATCAAGATAGTTTTTTCTCTTCCAAAAAGAAAGAGATATCTAGCACCTACTTGACTAGAATGGTAGTAATTTTACAAATTCAAGGCCATCATATAAGAAGTTAAGTCTAATCTAAATTAAAATTATAATAAGAAATAAATCATTTAAATATGGAGACATAAGTGATGAATCCTTCTTTATGATATATTACATTAAAATTAGATTATATTATGGAAAGCATGTTCATAAGAGGTTGTCATTGCTAATATTAAACCGTATCTCCTTAGGGGAGTTGATATGTTTATAGATACAACTCTTGGTCTATTGGTATGACTCACTGCTATAGAGATGAGGTCCTTGAGGTTCACACAAAAAGAAAGCTCATAATCTTTACCAATTCTAATGAATTGGTGTTTAGGACAGGACATGGCCCACAATAGAGTTAAAATAATGTATGATTTTGAATGACCACTATGAAATAGATACATATATTATTATTAGTTTTCATAATAATAGTAATTAAATTAATTTACTAAAATTTTTCAAAGGTTATTCAGTTAACACAATGAAAAATATTTTATGAATGGATATTTTATTCAAGGCTCATTTTATATTTATGGTAGAGATAGTTTGAGTTATTGACTTGGAAATTTGTCACATAACATTATTTTAATGTTAGTAGTATGTGATGTAATAATTATTACATTAGTGATATGGTTACTATGTTTTGAATTTTATTTAATGATTATTTAGAATTTTATACATGTTTGGGGGATAAAGTGAAATTTCAGATATTATTAACCTACCTATATAAGTCCGGAGTAGCCTAAATTCTTGGGTACTATTGGTATTTGAAAGAATCTATATCCTATAGCCCACATTATATAATGATAATCCAAGAACCCTAATCCAACTTTTTCTTCCTAGATTGAAGGATGGTGTTGCGGGGATTGTGGATACATCAAAGACTTCATCGATTCTTCCTGATAGTACCAAAAAATTTATGATCAATGCATAAATAATATTATAGAGAATATGTGGATGATATGTAGGGTTCTATATGTGGTTCTTTATTTTAGTGATCACCAATGAAAAGTAGATCATACATTCAATTAAAATATAACGAAGTGTAGTTTTGAATTTATTTTAATGCTTATTTAATTCACATGAGATCCTCAGGTGGATTACCAAGTTGTGATTCATCGAATATGATGTTTTGATATTGATCGTGGTGTGAAAATTTTAATTCTTTATGTGTTTATATGTTATATGTGTTCTCAATACTAACAAGTTCTATCAGATTGATCATGTGATTATATAAGATTAATTAAAAATTATTTTTGCAAAAATTTTATTATATGGAATAGTAAAAGTACTAATTCCATTGAAGATAATTCTATAAAATGTTGGATGGTTGATAAATAGCCATTTAAATATTGAAAAATATGTTTATGGAATAAAAATGAAAAATAATATTAATATATATATAATTGGAAGTCAAAAAGTCACTGAATACCAGTATTCATTACTTGTGATTACTGATTAGGTGTTTGAGTCCTCACTTATGTGGGATTGGAAGAATAAAAAATGGAAAAGAGGGAGGGGACTCTCTTGTTCATGTGAGAGTAAGAAAAAAAGGCTATGTTTAGGTGAGAGACTTTCCCACCATCATCTAAAACCCTCCCCTACACTGACGAGGTAGGGATACCACCAACCACATATGGGAATCATGGTTTATATATATAAACTATTATAAAAAAATCATATATCCATGGTTGAAAACCATGGAAATAGGCTTCTTGGCCATGGGGATAGGCTATCTCTAAGGTAAACCCAGTCGTGGCATATATCTCGATTAGTATAGTTGTGCATCCTAGGGCCATAATCTCTAACCATGGTGATAGCCTCCAAAATAGTGGTTGTAGATGGATTATTAGATATTATATAATAGTTAACATATGTCCATGGTCATGGTTGACCATGGTCATATCCCCTTAAGAAAATACGATTCACCACTATTTAAACCCAGTACCTACCCTCTAGAGATTAGAATCTTTTACAACAATACTTAATTAACTTATATGTCTATATATATTTTCATATGAAATTATTATTATTACGTGACCTATGAACGTGAATACTATGGATGTAGAGACCCTAACACCACGGTAAAAGGCTGACTATGGGAGTAGGTCTCACCCGGGACACCTACATCCATGACTAGCCTTTGACCGTGGCTATAAGCCCTGATCGATAAGGCTACCACCGGTGTCAACCATAGACTGTTGTAGTATGAGATTCTTGTGATGAAAATTTCCATGGACACCAATATTAAATTATAGTTGGAACCCTACATCCATGTTCATCCATGTGACCATGGTCGTATGGTTTTCCCATGCCCTTACCATAGTATTTTTTTCTACTACAAAAGAGGGGGGACCCCTATTACCAAAACCCACTATGAATGTGGCTATAGGGAACACGGGGAACCCCTATATCCTTGGAAATAATACAGAATGTGTCTAGAGGCGGTAGTTGTAATTTTTAGCTCCACCCATGGAAATATCCCCATGGATGTAGGCCAAATTTCTAGTAGTGATATTTTAAAAAAATATTGTTTTCATTGACTTTGTGGCACACAAATGGGCTCCACCCCATCTCCAGTATACCCCTTTGAGGTGTGCATCACCTATGGGACCCTAATTCCCCTTTGGGGATGCCTAAATCTCTTGACCCATCTAGGTCCATCCATAACCTAGAACCCCTTGGGGGGGGGGTCAAAATTACTCGAGGAGCCCTGAAAATTTGGTAATAAGTTCTAAAATTATTTTAAAAATATAAGTAATTTTATGAAAATAGTTATGGGATTGTGAAAAACTTATTTTATGAAAAAATAGTTTAATATATTTTAATTCATAATTAATTCACTTTAATATAATTTAATACCAATTTAATTATATTTCTTAAATTTATTTCATGTCGACTTCTCATGAGAGATACCAACCAATATATGTATAGTATTTTATTTATTTTATTTATTATTTCTTGGGATGTATGTTACGTAATAATTATTTTATAAATTAATATTTGTATATCATCCCTTAAAATTATTATATGTATAAGGATATATGGATCTATGAGTTATATTGTTTATATGTACCCCACATTCATGAGATTCCCTCACATGTGTGACAGTATGCTTGTATAATGAGGAGCATAAAAGGTGACGTAGTTCACATTGAATCTTAGGAAGGGACTATATAGTACTTTGATACATTAGATATGGTCAACACTATAAATAGAGTATGATGTGAGTCATGAAGTTACTATTAAGAACTAGGTTTATCCATTTTTTTCTCAATGGATCAACTATTAGAGAAAATTTTGTGATCACATCACTTTTATTTATTTATCCTTGTTTTATTATTTTTTGAATGTGTTATGTTTACACATTCAATGAGAAAATTAAAAAAAAATAAATAGATAAAATTAGATTCATCTAATGTGCATGTTTAAATTTTAATCATGGTTAAGTTGTGAGTGTGATCACATAAAACACACATGTTAAACAGAAAAGGGTTTAATTTTCCCTGAATAACAATAATCCATTAAATAAAATATTAATTAATTAACACATTTCGTCAAATAGGTTTGAAAAAAAATTATATTTTGAGGTTATAGTCAACCATATTTGAGGGTTCATCCTCATATTATAGGGTTTTAATAAGAGTTTTGGGTTGAATTTATGAAAATTGGTTTTAAATAAATAGTCATATCCAGATTGGGTTAATTTTAGTAGAAAATGTTAAGTAATGCATAATTACTATTTTTAGAAGTTGGGACTTAACTCAATAGATTAAGTATTCATGTATTAATATGGTTACCAACCAAATATTACCTTAAGTATCTTCTAATAGTGGAATAACTATAATGCCATAGTTTTTAGGATACATTAATTATTTTTCATATAATTACCAAGAATGGTTCAATATTCTTCAAAAATACTTAATACTTGATTAGGGATTGGGATAAAAGATATAAAAATATATAACTATACATTATTCAAATATAATGGGACATTACAATAAAGGTACATGAAAGCATGTATCAAATACAATGGATTATTACAAATCATGGAAGATTACAACAATTAAAATTTCAAAATTTAAAAAGAGACAATAAATTGAAAACAAAAATATCATTAGAACTAGAAACTCCTTTGGACCACTATTTCCTTTGATAATCACCATTAGTATAAAAAGCTAAAATGATAAATAATAACATAAAAGGATAAATCATGGTGTGATATCTAAAATGAAAGCTATAGAAATGGAAAATATTAATAGAATTAGTTAAGTAAGTTTATATATATATAGGAAAAAATATAACACTTTTAAATATAGTCGTTACAAATATGGTTGATGAAAATATGTTTAATACAAATATGGTCATTACATATATGTTCATCAACCATATATCCAATAGGTATAATTAAGTACTGTATTATTAAGTAGTAAATAAAAAATAATATAACACACAATGAAATAAAAATATGATATTAACTTATTATAAATAAATATATGTTTATTATTGTATTATGTATAAATTTTAATAAAAATATTATTAAAATATGAAATTAAGTATATATAAAATTAAAATAACAATTTTAATATAAATGGAGCAGTAAAATTCAATTTTAGAATATTAATAATTAATTTTAATGGTTTTTGTTAAAGCATATTTAGTATAAAATAAATATGTCTTTTTTCTAAAGAACATATTTTTTAAGTATTGTATATTTTATCCTAATAGATTAAATTGAATAATTTTAAAATATTATTATATATGAACTAATATATTAACATAATTTAAAATAAAAATTGATATGAAATAATAATAACACATTATGTTTAAAAAAAATATTTATTTATATTTTATATTTACATTTAAAAACTAAATCTAAAAATTTTGGAATCAGAATTAGATAAAAGTAAATATATTTTTCGATTTATAATTTCAAAATTATCATAGGATTTTTTTTATATATTTCTCAATGCATTTATTTTTTTGGTGTACAGTGTAAAATACCATCTTTACAAATAACATGAATTTTATGACATTATTAGTATATACGTACGAATTTGAAATATATGATTCATTTTTATAAGACCATATAAAAACAAATAATTTACAAAAAAATATTTTTATGAGACCAAATATAAGTAGTTTATAATTTTAAAAGGTTCATTTTTAATTTAAAAACTAATATTTTATATTTTAGAACTTAAATTATATTATTTTTTTAAAAAAATATTGATTTTAATATATTATACATTTAGTAATTCCAAATTAATCTTTATCATTTTTAGAAAATTGAATTAAACAGTATGGAAATAAAATTTGGAATCATTATGTTAAAATTATATAATAATTATCATTTTATTTTTATGTAGAAATAATAAATTATCTAGGTGAAAACTAGTTACCGTGGTGAAAAGCAAAATGGGAAAAAATGAGTAACCAGAGGGGAAAAGGTCAAAAAATGTTAAAAATATATTTTAATTGTGTATTTGAGGCATATATTGACCTTATATATTCTCATATATTTTATAATACCATTTTGAATCCATTTTTTGAAGAGTGACACTCTATTATTGAAAAGGTTTGGGTATTTACAAAAATGCCACCACTTTTCACTTATAAATGAGGAACTCCTCTACTGAGATAACCTCGCACCAGAATCCATTTATTTTGGATAAGAATATGAAAAAAAACTATCTTAAAAACTTCTACACACATTAAAAAGTTTGTGGTATTCTAAAAATACCTTCTTTAAAAGGTTTAATCCCCTTTACAAAGGAGATAACCCATGTAGTTAGGTATTGATTTCTAATTGCTTATTCCTCTTTTTTTCCATATGTGTGTTTATTATTTCTAAAATTTAGTTTCATAATATTAAAAGGATATCATAAATATAATTATTATGATTCTATATTATTATAATAATGTTCCAAACTTTAACCACCATTCCCATTTTCCAAAGAAAAACAAAAATTATATTTGTCTATGAGCATACCACCTCCACCACAAAATATCTTGTTTAGTTTTCATTAAGAACCATTCATGGTTGGTCCTAATAATTATTTTTATAAATAATTAGGATATTTATAACAAATTTTAGATTCTAAAATTATAATAAATATTATAAATTACTGTCATTCTTTGGAAAATGAAATCGTCAACCATGTGTATGTGTAGACTACCGCCTCAATAAGATGATTGTTTTCTATTTTACTTTTCATCAAAACCTTACATGTATGTTTGTGAGAATGGGTTTAATGGAGAAATATTATTTTTATTATATAGTTATGGTTTTTATACGAAAAATCAGAGAATATGTTAATGATATGATTGAAAAACTATTTTGGTTAATTTAATCGTTTAAAATAAGCGTACTAAGAGGAAAATAATTAATTTAAATTATGTAATATGGTCATATAAAATGATTATTATTATAATTAAATTTTAAATATAATGTGTAATATTAGTAAACACTAAATTATATCATTATTATACTATTGTAATGATACTTCAACTAAATAACCTTATAATCATCCATTAAGTATGATACGTTCATGTTTTGGTCGGTCTGACCAACCACTTGAAAAATGATATAAAATTATATCATAGATGATTATTAAAACATAATTAATCATATAATATGATATAATTATTAATATAATATTTTTTTTGGTTTTTTAAAATATACATAAATATTAAACTTTTTAATTAATAAAACACCCTTCGTAGGTTGAAAATCAATGAGAAATATTTGTTATTAATTTCAAATTCTAGGATAAAGACTAAAGTACTAATGTATGGATATTTTAACATAAAAATTCATTATAAGTCCTATATTATTGTAAAATTAATTATATTTTAATGATTAAAATTTTAATAATAATGAATACCAACACTAATCCTGCAAAACTAGTGCAAATGATCAAAACTATAAACACCAGATCTGGTAAAATAGGTAAAAAATAACTAATATAAAAGAGAAAAACAATTATAAATAAAAATTATGAATATTTATAGGTATGGGTATGTATTTTAGTAATTATATTAAGATAGATATTTTTTTACAGGGGTTTAGAGAACATTCAACTAATAGGGAATAAATGTTATGGGTTCTTTGTCTCAAATTTAATTCTTGGAGACTTATTTCATAATGTGCACCATGATACCATTAAAATGGTCTTATTACTTCATAATTAATTTATTTTACCATATTAATGGGGTTTAAGATCCATATTTTTTACTTTATCTAAATTTCCATAGATTCAAAGGATACCTAACTTGAAAGTGGTTTTGATTAAAATGATTCTCAAACCATATGGGTTTTGTTTCCAATACTGTTTTCAAGTAATGGTTTTTTATAAAGATAATAC
This sequence comes from Viscum album, assembly GCA_963277665.1. NCBI lineage: Eukaryota > Viridiplantae > Streptophyta > Magnoliopsida > Santalales > Viscaceae > Viscum > Viscum album. Next base: position 1,045,906,074 of record OY728155.1, on the reverse strand, counting down.
ATATAGGGAATTTTTATTACTTATAAAACCTCTCATAATATTAATTTTATATTAATTGGGTCTTATATATCTCCTTGATATTTTATTTCCCCTTGACTCATATTTTACTTGAAGTGTTTCTTGTATGTGAAACTAACCCGTCTCTTCTTCCTAGTCAGGAACCTCCATTTTTCCATATACATGTGTATTAAATTAATTTAAATTTGTCCTTATATATTATTAAATAACTTATTATATTAATTTTATATGACATTAAATTCATAAAAAGTTTTTAAATAATTTTTTATTTTTTTCCATATGGTTCATTTTTATAAAAGTGTAAAAAGAATTTATTTTAATGTTTTCCCTATGACAACCTCTTTACATTTTTTTCATTTTTATATGATGATTCCTTTATAATATTTAATGTATTTATAAAATAAAATCATATTATAATTTACTTATGAAATATTTGTATCTGAATTTCTTTAAAAAATATCAGGGATTTTCTTATTTTTGAAGCTATTTTTCCTAATGCTAATAAAAATGGTTCCTATCTAAATCCATATATTTTGATATAAATTATTCATGATCAAGGATATTATTATAATGGAACCATCCAAATAATTTCTCTATATTACCTATGAATATTATTTCTATTTTGGAGGAATGACCCCCACCCCTTTGTCTTTCCTAACTATCCACTATGTGTGATCCTAGATTTTCACCCAATTAATTTCCTTTATAAAAACCCTATTTTGGTTCATTTTATTGATGGGTGTTCCCACATATTCCATAAATTTATTTATTTGTGAATGTTTTTTACATAACCATACACCATTTATCCATATCGTGTAAATACCATATGATTTATTATCTTGATTGAATAGAATTCACCAACAATGTTACTTGATGTCATTAGAAACACATTTATTTTCCTTGGGTTTATCATGTTATGATTATTGAGGGAATTATTAATTATTTTCTAATGTGAATAAATAAAATCCATTTTATTTACCTTAATTTTTTATGATGCATTGAAATCCATTTTTTTTACATGGGTTATTTATGCTATAAAAAGTGGATGGTTTTCATTTCAATATTTTATGAAACCCATATTATTTCCATGGATTATTTATGATGTGATATGTGATTGATTTTCACGTGGAATATATATTTATGGAAGAATGATGGATGACATCTTATATCACCCTCCAATTCATTGTTTTATAATTTATATGTCATGAGATACATTTTCATGATTACATTTTAGTTTCTAATTATCATGGGAACTGATGGTGTGGATCATGAATGTAGTGTTTCTGTAACACCCCAGGAAAATAAAGAGTATGAAATTTTCACATTTATCCATATTTGTGAATAAAATATTAATATGACTTTAAAGGTTATGCTATGCTCGATGGCGTACCCAACACGCAACAACGAGTTTCTTGGGAATCTTAAGTTTCACTCTAATAATAAAATAATATTATTTTAAATAGTAGTTAACGCCTAGAATTTGTAATGGCGGGAATGAACAGAACTAACTACAAAATTATTATATATGTTTGTCAAATATTTTTACTTTTTTCAATAAATGTTAGAGGATTAAAAATGTGAATGAATCCAATTTTAAGCGTAAACATTCTAATATTCTTTAAAAGGTCGATTAACCGCCTTTTGATAGTGAACCTCTTTTAAATCCACTTTTTGACAATTTTATGTGTTATATTTGACAAAATAAAATTCTTCTTTAGTTTCGGGACATCAAAATTTACTTTGTGTAAATTTTTGGTATTTTTACGAAAAAGTTCAATTTTTAATGAATAGTAAAAAATGTTGTATTTTAATTCAAAACCTCATTTTAATGTAATTTATTTATATGATTAGATTAACTTTTGAATTGGTTTGAAAATTAAATTAGAATATATTTTTACCATTTAATCCAATAGTGGTCGTTTGAATTAATTTCACTTTGAAATTGGACTTAAACTAGTGTCAATCTTTTGATACATTTTGTTTCATAAAAACACGCAATTTGTTGTCACAGCGGGAATTAATTATTAAATTAATTAATGCAACTTATATGTTTTTAATTTTGTAAAATAGACATCATTTTTTAATTCGAAATATCAAATATAGCTTAGGGTGAAGTTTTGGTAATTTTCTGAAAAACTTCAATTTTTGATGAATAGCGAAACCACTAAGTGGTACTTATAAAAACTGATTTTCCGTTTAAATGAAAATTTTCCATCTTTGTGTATTGAATTTCAAAAATACGACATACATGGTTGTCATTAAGAAGTAAAATGTGGTTCAATGGTATTAGAATAATTTTTTGGTGAATAGTAACTTATTAAGTTTTTAATCGCGATTAGAGGTAATTAGTGTAGTTTAAGGTAAGAATAATGTTTTAATAAAATGAAATGACCTAGAAACATGTCCTACCCTCATTTGATGTGTCCTGTCCGACCAAGACAATCCATGAGTCAACTTGGGGGCCCCATATAGCCACTTTGGCTGGAAAATGATATAAATACCTTTTTATTTAATGTTAAAGTAAAAATGACACAAACATGAGATGTTTTACTAAAACAATTTTTACAAGGGGATATAAATATTATATTTTTGACTATAAATAGTAATTGGAAAGATAAAAAGATTTCCTACATCATAGTATATTTTTTATAAATTTTAGACATTAAATAAATTAAATTATTTATGACATCATGATGATGTAGCGACGACCTCATAATTTAACGATTTAAATAAAATGGAAAGCTAATGAAAAATATAAGACCTAAACATGTAAAAAAACTATTGTATGGGTGGATTTATAACCCTTATAACCTTAACCTCCAAACACATCAATTTGGGACCATTAAAATCCGAAACTCATTCTAAAATAAAGTAGCATTTCTTTACATTCCAAGAGTGCCCCTCCTCTCCTCTTATAAAAGGCACCCACCTCCCCCTACTTACCCACACTTCCAAAGCATTTGGCTCGGCCAACCCCTGCCCATTTTCTCTCTCTAAATTCCTCTATAACTTCTTGAAGCCTCACTTTGGGCAGAAGTCTTCCCAAGGAAGCCTTTGATCTCAAACCAAAGGGAGTTACCCGATTTTAAGGTAATGTCTTCACTTGTGTCCTTTTGTTTTATTTTGCTTCTCCAACCCCCTAAACTCTTTTTATTAATTTATTTTGTAACAAATACAGTATCTTCAATATACTAGGATGTTGTTATAATAAGGATTCGAGCTACACTTACACACACCTTCGTCTAATGGTTAAAGAACATACTGTTTCTGTGGTTGGCGATTTTCTGCCTCACGGAACGATGATTGTTCAATTTTCTTTTAACACCTCTAAAGGTGGCCATTATGATGTCACTGTATTTTATATATGATATATATGGTATTTATGTTTACTATATGCTTATGTATTTTATATTTAAACCATACCTTTATTCTTTTCATGATGTGTAAATGCGATAATTTCATATGAGGAAGTGTGGACTACCGCCCCCTCAAGTGATGTGACTCGTACATGAAATACATGGAATGTATAAAGAATGAAATTAATGAACATATGTGACCTATATAACATATATATTATACTGTAATTATAATATATATATATATATCATTTATTTTTAATTCCATTAATATGACAAAGAAAAAATGAAAGTAGCGTTCATGCGTACGTACGGCCTACCGTCTCCATGAACGGTGCTTTTCATTTTTTATCTCCAAATGATATGGAATAGTATAAAATGAATATGTACTGGATATATATGATATTTTAATCATTAATACTATTCTGGAAATTATTTACTTATAACTACATGGACAATCATTTTTCAAACAAGTTCATTTTTGACTAATGTACCAAACATCGACAAAAACATCTGATATGAACTCATATTATTAAAAAATTATTATAACATTAAAATATGTGATATGAACTGAATAATAATATTTATAGGAGTTCCTTAAGCAATTATAAATTGACCAAAGATTATTATTCATGAATATAAAGAAATGAATAAGACAAGTTGGACTTGAGGTAAGGGATCCAACCTCTCTCTTTCTTTTTAAGTACACTCTTTTATGTCATTCCTTTTAAAGATCATATTTCTTGTTATTGGGATGTTATTTTATATTACTCTTACTATAATTTTTATGTTAATATTATGAGAGACCCTATTCTCTCTCATCAATCCATTTTGAAAGTTTTGAGTGGCGCCATTAGGCTGCCGAATTTTCGTAAGAGATCTAACCTCTCTCTTTCTTTTTAAGTACTCTCCTTTATGTCACTTATTTTAAGATCCTCTTTGTTATGTTGGGGGATGTTCTTTTCTATTCCTCTTTCTTTAAAAATTATGTTAATATGATTAGAGACCCTATTTTCTCTCATCAATCCATTTTGGATGTTTTAAGTGGCGCCGTTAGGCTGCCGAGTTTTCGTAAGGGATTTTTCATCTCACTTTTATTCCCGTGAGATTTATGCTAAATTTGCCACAATTTCCTTTGAGTGGTGTATGTACTGCCCATTATTTTACTCATTATGTAATATACTTTCATTTATGAGTCTTTACATCAATGTTGTATTGTCCTACTTTCAAGGGGTGCATGTCTCGAAACATACCCATGTCGGTAAGGGAACCTTTCACCCTCCTCTTTTTAAAAGACTTATTTTGTTATGTCTTTTAATTCACATACTATTATGTTGGGATATGTTCTTCTATATCCTTATTTTATTTAAATTTTATGTCCATGTGTTGAGATACCCTTTTTATCTCTCATCAACTCAGTTTCTGAATTTTGTAGTGATGCCGTTAGGCTGTCAAATTTTTGCAAGGAAACTTCTTAACCCAAATTTGATTCTTTGGGATAAACTTGTACTCCTTGAATATGTAGTTCTATGAATATGTGTGAATAACCTCTGATTGTTTTAAACTTAATATCCACTTATATTTCGTGTATTCATTTGTTACACATAATTATGTAATTGATTTATCCTTAATCCAAGGATACTGTCTTTGTATGGGACTTCGTCTCAATATCCATTCATTGAGGCATATTTTGTTTTATACAAAACTTTCTTTTATATGGTTTATAAACCCCTTTGACTTTTACGTTTATTTGAAAGGAATATTTTTTATACGAAGCGTTTACTAAACAACAAAAGGGAATGTTTTTGTCATACGTATGCGGTGACAACAACTTCTTCGCCACCGTGACCATTATTTGGGTTTCGACTTCCTCTACAAGCCATACCTTCTTTTTAAAAGAAAAATAAATACCATGTTTTACTTTTCTTTTATTTTGGCATTGAAAATGGTTTTCATAATGTTTTTATATCAATGTGTTGTATTGATATCTTGTGTTTGAAAGGTGGAAATGTTATGTTTCCTTTATGCATGTTTTATGTGATACGATTATGATGTGGTTCTTGGGCATTATTATGAAGACGGGTGGTTCCGTGATAAACTAAGGGAGGGTGAGCCTGATATAGCTCTCCAATGCATTGGGTAACACGAAGGAGTGAAACGTTAAGTTTTCTCCGAAGAGATTTAGGTAATATACTATGGTGGGATTTCCAAATGTAACCAAGAGGGTTACTCCCTACGTAAGAATGTTATGAATGCCTCAAGTTACCATAATGTCGTATGATTTCTATAATTTATTCATGATTTGATGAGGTATGTTAAAGTGCTTATGTTTTATGAGTAAAGTATGATTTCATTGATTCTTATGTGTACATGTACTCATGTTTCCTTTCCATATATTTTTATATCCCTTACTGAGCTTTTTATGCTCATCCCATGTTTTTGAAATGTTTTTCACAGGTCAAGGGAAAGGTACATGATATGATGATAGTGTCAAGTAAGTGTCAAGAAAGAATCCATGTTTTTTTAAATATGTTTCCATTGATGGGAAAAAATGAATATTATCTTTTATGTAGCCAATTTGTTTAAATGTGGAATTTAATGCAAGTTTATGATCTAATCCTCTAAAACTCTAAACCTAAAAAGATCCTGAATGTGTAATCTTGTATTAACTCAAGATTAAGTAAGGTTTAAGGCTGGGGACTTATAGTTGGTATCAAAGGTCTGTTTAGACAACTTTAGGGATTAATAGTTTTTGTTAGACACATGATTAGTCCCTATATCTATTATTTCAGTTAAATCCTTGTTTTATAACTTTTTTCAGGTCAAGTAAAGTCGGTTAAGAATGGAAGGAGAAGGATCTCAAACGACATTCCTATTTCTTCCTGATGACATGCTTGCAATAATTATTGAAAAGTCATGTTTGGATGATTGTGGAACTTTTTCTAGCATACAACTCACTTGCAAGCAGTTGTTTGAGATATCAAATACCTCCACTATACCTCGTTATCATCATGTACCATGGGTTGTTTTTAGACAAATACTATTTTCACAATATTCTCATATTTTCAAGAAACGTAAATATTATCATGGTATTTTCAATTATTTTACCTTATCACAAGAATTTGAAGCATATTATGATTTTAAAAATGGTGCTGAGGAAGGAGACCCTTGTGCAACCTATTTATATTTGATTTTAAAATATAGTCTCTTAGTACATACTTATGGTATTTTAAAAGGACCACTAATAGAAAGTTTCAACTCAAATTCTTTCCGACTATTTTATAGAAATCATTTTTTATCAGATGTTTTAGAATTATATGTCATACATGATTATTTTCCAAAACTGTTTTTCTGTGAACACCCATATGACCCATGTTGTACAAGGTGTATTTGGATGGAGGAAGAAAATGATTTTGAAGGATCTATAAATTATTGTTGTAATGCATGGGACTTCTACCTACGTGAGCAAGATGATGATGAAACCGAGTGGATTCCATGATCAAGGTATGATGTTATTCATTTTGGGAATCATTTTATTTTATCTTATGGTGGTGAAATAAGACTTCAAGAATTAAGATGTTGAGATCATAACTAATTTGGATGAAAATGAGAGGTATAACGAAACTATTGAGGTTAAAACATGTTATGGTTATTTTTGGAGTTTTATAAAAAGGACAAAACACAGACCGTGTGACAACCCGTCGTGTCAGAAAATGCTGCGGGAATCGAACCCACAACCAAATTGCGACTTGTATTTATCGCCTACCACTGGACTACGTGAAGTCCCTGGTTAGTTTGACTGATTCTTTTTAGTTAGATGATTTTATGAATTAAGAGTAAGTTGATTTTGGGTTATCTATGGAAATTTTTTAACCTATCATGGAGGATATGTGATTAGGTTAATTACTTTTCAATACGAGACATTAAGAGCAACTGATGTTGTTTGGAGATAAATGTTACGATTTAACTTGGAAGACTATGTGACTAAATCCTTCAAATATTTGGGTTTCAATCATAGTTTGGTTTACTTTGAATAATATTATGGACAAATTGTTTATCGAATGGTCCGCGTTGAACTTTGGGTTTTGTTGGACAAATTATGAAGATTAAGAATAGATTTTATTTTTATAAAGGGTTATCCTTTTCTGGATTATTTGATCTTGTACTAATCTTTTTGGTTTTGGTTTTGGTTAAAGTCTAAAGACATGGGAAGTATATAGTTCTCTTTTGTGGATTAGGTTATTCTCTTGAAGTTTATTATAGTACTCTTAATGTGAAAAAGTCTTCCTAAATACTAATCTTTTGAAGAAAATATGAGTTTGTGTAAGGAATCTAATAAAATATGAAAGTCAACATGATAAGTGATTATGTTTCCTTATGAATAAATTCCACAATAAAAAGTAACTTAAAACAAAATTTTTTTCTATTAACTTTTCCTACTGGGGAATCAAATACCGTTTAACCCATCAGAAGTTTTTGATTTTCTTGTGGTTAACTTTCTCATAAACATGTTTTCTATCACTCTCCATCAGAACATGACCCTATGTTTTCTCCTACATGTCCATGTTTTCCTACATGGAATCCTAGTATGGGTTAACTTGGGTGACCTCTGTACTTATCTTCCTTTAGTTTAAAGTGATTGTTTTACCGACTCTTGTTCCGATGTGGGACTTTCACGGATGTTTCCAAGCCCAATTTTAAAATTGTGAGGACGCAATTCCCAAAAGGGGGGAAGGATGTAACACCCCAGGTAAATAAAGAGTATGAAATATTCACATTTATCCATATTTGTGAATAAAATATTAATATGACTTTAAAGGGGACACTATGCTCGATGGCGTACCCAACACGCAACAACGAGTTTCTTGGGAATCTTACGTTGCACTCTAATAATAAATTAATATTATTTTAAATAGTAGTTAATGCCTAGCAGTTGTAATGGCGGGAATGAACAGAACTAACTACAGAATGATTATATATGTTTGTCAAATATTTTTACTTTTTGCAATAAATGTTAGAGGATTAAAAATGCGAATGAATCCAATTTTAAGCGTAGACATTCTAATATTCTTTAAAAGGTCGATTAACTGCCTTTTGATGATGAACCTATTTTAAATCCCCTTTTTGACAATTTTATGTGTTATATTTGACAAAATAAAATTCTTCTTTACAATCGGGACATCAAAATTTACTTTGTGTAAATTTTTGGTATTTTTCCGAAAAAGTTCAATTTTTAATGAATAGTGAAAAATGTTGTATTTTAATTCAAAACCTCATTTTAATGTAATTTATTTATATGATTATATTATCTTTTTAATTGGTTTTAAAGTGAAATTAGAATATATTTTTACCATTTAATCCAATAGTGGTCGTTGGAATTAATTTCACATTGAAATCAGACTTAAACTAGTGTCAATCTTTTGATACATTTTGTTTCATAAAAACACGCTATTTGTTGTGACAACAGGAATTAATTATTAAATTAATTAATGAGACTTATAGGTTTTGAATTTTTTAAAATAGAAATTGTTTTTTAATTCTGAATATCTAATATATCTTAGGGTGAATTTTTGGTAATTTTCTGAAAAACTTCAATTTTTGATGAATAGTGAAACCACTAAGTGGTACTTATAAAAACTGATTTTCCATTTAAATGAAATTTTTCCATCTTTTTGTTTTGAATTTAAAAAATCTGACATACATGGTTGTCATTAAGAAGTAAAATATGGTTCAATGGGATTAGAATAATTTTTTGGTGAATAGTAACTTATTAAGTTTTTAATCGCGATTAGAGGTAATTAGTGTAGTTTAAGGTAAGAATAATGTTTTAATAAAATGAAATGACCTAGAAACATTTCCTACCCTCATTGGATGTGTCATGGCCGACCAAGACAATCCATGGGTCAACTTGGGGGCCCCATGGAGCCACTTTGGTTGGAAAATGACATAAATACCTTTTTATTTAATGTTAAAGTAAAAATGACACAAACATGAGATGTTTTACTAAAACAATTTTTACATGGGGATATACAAGTCAGATTTCTGACTATAAATAGTAATTTTAAAGCTAAAAAGATTTCCTACATCATAATATTTTTTTATAATTTTTCTACATTATATTAATTAAATTATTTATGACATCATGATGATGCAGCGACGACCTCATTATTTAACGATTTAAATAAAATGGAAAGATAATGAAATATCTAAGACCTACACATGTCCAAAACATATTGTATGGGGGTATTTATAACCCTTATCACCTTAAACTCGTAACACATCAATGTGGGACCATTAAAATCCGAAACGCATTCTAAAATAAAGTAACATTTCTTTACTTTCCAAGAGTGCCCCTCCTCTCCTCTTATAAAAGGCCCCCACCTCTACCTCCTTACCCACACTTCCAAAGCCTTTGGATCGGCCAAACCCTGCCCAGTTTGTCCCTCCACATCCCTATCTAACTCCTTGAATCCTCCCTTTGGGCATAAGTCTTCCCAAGGATGCCTTTGAGCTCAAACCAAAGGGAGTTACCCGATTTTAAGGTAATGTCTTCACTTGTGTCCTTTTGTTTTATTTTGCTTCTCCAACCCCCTAAAATCTTTTTATTCATTTATTTTGTAACAACTCAAGTATCTCCAATATACTAGGATGTTGTTATAAGAAGTATTCTAGCTACACTTACACACACCTTCGTCTAATGGTTAAACACCATACTGTTTCTGTGGTTGGCGATTTTCCGCCTCACGAAACGTTGATTGTTCAATATTCTTTTAACACCTTTAAAGGTGGACATTATGATGTCAATGTATTTTATATATGATATATATGGTATTTATGTTTACTATATACTTCTGTATTTTATATTTAAACCATACTATTATTCTTTTCATGTTGTGTAAATGCGATAATTTCATATGAGGAAGTGTGGACTACCGCCCCCTCAAGTGATGTGACTCGTACATGCAATACATGGAATGTATAAATAATTAAATTAATGAACATATGTGACCTATATAACATATATATTATACTGGAATGATAATATATATATATATATATATTATTTATTTTTAATTCCATTAATATGAAAAAGAAAAAATGAAAGTAGCGTTCATGCATACGTACGGCCTACCGTCTCCATGAACGGTGCTTTTCGTTTTTTATCTCCAAATGATATGGGATAGTATAAAATGAATATGTACTGGATATATATGATATTTTAATCATTAATACTATTCTGGAAATTATTTACTTATAACTACATGGACAATCATTTTTCAAACAAGTTCATTTTTGACTCATGTACCAAACATCAACAAAAACGTCTGACATGAACTCATATTATTAACCAATTATTATAACATTAAAATATGTGATATGAACTGAATAATAATATATATAGGATTTCCTTAAGAAATTATAAATTGAACAAAGTTTATTATTCAAGAATATAAAGAAACGAACAATACAAGTTGGACTTTAGGTAAGGGATCCAACCTCTCTCTTTCTTTTTAAGTACACGCTTTTATGTCATTCCTTTTAAAGATCATCTTTATTGTTATTGGGATGTTCTTTTATATTACTCTTACTGTAATTTTTATGTTAATATTATGAGAGAACCTATTCTCTCTCATCAATCCATTTTGGATGTTTTGAGTGGCGCCATTAGGCTGCCGAATTTTTGTAAGAGATCTAACCTCTCTCTTTCTTTTTAAGTACTCTCCTTTATGTCACTTCTTTTAAGATCCTCTTTGTTATGTTGGGGGATATTATTTTATATTCATCTTTCTTTAAACTTTATGTTAATATGATGATAGACCCTATTTTCTCTCATCAATCCATTTTGGATGTTCTAAGTGGTGCTGTTAGGCTGCCGAGTTTTCGTAAGGGATTTTTCATCTCACTTTTATTCCCGTGAGATTTATGCTACATTTGCCATAATTTCCTTTGAGTGGTGTATGTACTTCCCATTATTTTACTCATTGAGTAATATAATTTCAATTATGAGTATTTAAATCAATGTTTTATTGTCCTTCTTTCACGGGGTGCGTGTGTCGAAAGATACCCATGTCGGTAAGGGAACCTTTCACCCTCCTCTTTTTAAAAGACTTCTTTTGTTATGTCTTTTAATTCACATACTATTATGTTGGGATATGTTCTTATATATCCTTATTGATTTAAATTTTATGTCCATGTGATGAGATACCCTTTTTATCTCTCATCAACTCATTTTCTGAATTTTGTAGTGACGCTGTTAGGCTGTCAAATTTTTGCAAGGGAACTTCTTATCCCAAATTTGATTCTTTGGGATAAACTTGTACTCCTTGAATATGTCGTTCTATGAATATATGTGAATAACCTCTGATTGTTTTACACATAATATCCACTTATATTTCATGTATTCATTTTTCACACATAATTATGTAATTGATTTATCCTTAATCCAAGGATACTGTCTTTGTATGGGACTTCGTCTCAATCTCCATTCATTGAGGCATATTTTGTTTTATACATAACTTTCTTTTATAAGGTGTATAAAACCCTTTTAATTTTACGTTTATTCAAAAGGAATATTTTTTATACGAAGCATTTACTAAACGACAAAAAGGAATGTTTTTGTCATACGTATGCGGCGACAACGACTTATCCACCGCCGTGACCATTATTTGAGTTTAGGCTTCCTCTACAAGCCATACCTTCTTTTTAAAAGAAAAATAAATACCATGTTTTACTTTTATTTTATTTTTGTATTGAAAATGGTTTTCATAATGTTTTTATATCAATGTGTTGTATTGATATCTTGTGTTTGAATGGTGGAAATGTTATGTTTCCTTTATGAATGTTTTATGTGATACGATTATGTTGTGGTTCTTGGGCATTACTATGAAGACGGGTGGTTCCGTGACAAACTAAGGGCGGGGAGCCCGATATAGCTCTTCAATGCATTGGGTAATGTGAAGGAGTGAAATTTTAAGGTTTCTCCGAAAGGATTTAGGGAATATACTATGGTGGGTATTCCAAAGGTAACCAAGAGGGTTACTCCCTTCATAAGAATGTTATGAATGCCTCAAGTTACCTTTATGTCGTATGATTTCTATGATTTATTCATGATTTGATGAGGTTTGTTAAAGTGATTATGTTTTATGAGTAAAGTATGATTTCATTGATTCTTATGTGTACATATACTCATGTTTCCTTTCCATATATTTTTATATCCCTTACTGAGATTTTTATGCTCATCCCATGTTTTTGAAATGTTTTTCACAGGTCAAGGGAAAGGTACATGATATGATGATAGTGTCAAGGAAGTGTCAAGAAAGAATCCATGTTTTATTTTAAATATGTTTCCGTTGATGGGAAAAAATGAATACTATCTTTTATGTAACCACTTTGTTTAAATGTGGAATGTAATGCAAGTTTATGATCTAATCCTCTAAAACTCTAAACCTGAAAAGATCCTGAATGTGTAATCTTTTATTAACTCAAGATTAAGTAAGGTTTAAGGTTGGGGACTTATAGTTTCTTATAATAATGTTTATACTAAATTATAATGATGTTTTTTAGTTTTCTTCTTATTCTCATGACTGTGTTATGCTCTCATGAATCATTTTTATTTATGTGTTATGTTATACCAAGTCATAAACCACGATTTATGTGGTATTCTTTATTGGGTATGAATTGTCTTGTGTATCTTGATTATACCCATATGCTTATCTTATGTTCAATTATGATATTCAATTGTTATCACTCATGTTTACCCTTATTGAGAATTTGAAGTCAAACATTCATTATGTTTCCATTTCCCTAGGTTAGGATAACAAGTATAACATATAATAAGTAAAGGAGAGATTTTGGTGTGGCTCAATTATAGAGAAATGTTCACAAGGGTTGTAAAATAAGTTGCTTATGCTGCTAGTAATCAAAGACACTAAAACTTCCACTTTTTGTATTGTGTGATTATCAGTGATATGTATTTATTACCTTATTTATTTTTTGTAAATAATGTATTTTCTAGATTTGTTCACTCTAGTTGTCGCTGGAGTAGTTTTTAGCTATTTATTTGGATTTTTTTAGCCATTTTGTGGAAAAAGATGAGATAACCTTAGTGAAACCCTAGAGATGAGTCTAAGTATAGGGTGGTACCTTGAAATAAAGTATTTTGTTATTAGGTGGTTTCCCTAGAGAAATCATCATATTTTTAATTATCATGATCAAATTACGTAATGTGGTAAATTTATTTTTATGTATAAAGTTTAGTATCCTAGGTAAATATTAGTTACCATGGTAAATTGATTATTTTTAAAATAATAATCCTTTTACAAATATTGAGAATTATTAAATTAAATTGATATATTTTAAATTAAGACACTAATATGATGTTTAATAATATATAAAAATTAATTAACACCCATTCAGTTGGTAATCAATATTGTGTAATATTAAGAACACTTAATGATTAAAAAGACATTTTTATACAATTTTTTTGAACACATTATATATTTTAGATTAAACTTTATATTTTTAATATTTATAAATTAAATTTTATTAAAATGAGTCCAAATTCAGATTCAATATTTTTAAATATGGTAATTTGGGTCATTTATATTTTTTAATAAAATAATTACTGTGGTTCATTTTTTAATCAAGATTAATAAGGGTAAATGTGGTTAAATAAAGTATCACACATTATTAATAATTAAAACGAAAATTAAACCTTCTATAAATACTTTATAGGTACTAATTTCGTACCCAAATGTATCACCTTCCATTTCTCCACCTAATTCACCGAATGCACCTTAAACCCATGTGATACCATTATTTCCCTTCACCCAACTTTAGCTTCTAGGAAAAAATACCCTCCTTTTTACCTACAAAATTTGATCAATCATACCAATTATATCATCCCTCTACACCCAAATTTATTTATAATTTATTTACCTCTATAAATCCTTTGTATTTATTTCATAAGGTTCTAATGAATCATCACAATCTTGAGGAAGATACTTAGTAAGGTAAGGGTTCTCCTCCTCCACTTTTTGGTTATCATACTTCTTTTGTGATAAGCCTTTTTTATTTATATATGATTATGATTACATGTATTCATAATAAATCCTTTAATATCAAAATTATTCCTTAATTTTGAGATATTACCCTTATATCTCATCAATCAAATTTCATAAACCCTTGTCTATAGCCGTCATACTATAAAAATTGCTCACTGATTTCCTCCATCCTCTTTTAAATTCAAGATCATCCTTTTTCATATGCCTTTTTATTTCACTATTATTATGATTTAACATATTCATATTCAATAATTTACTGTTATAATTATTTCCTATTAATTGAAGACTACCTTCTTCACTCATTAAACCCATTATATAACACTTTTATACACCCATCTTGATGCTAAATCCCATTATTTATTTTCCATCTTAAATTTTAAAATACAAAACTCTAATATCATTCATGTGTATCCATATAAATTAATTTTACCAAAGTTATGGATTTTTTTTAAAAGTTTACTAAGATATTTATCGTTGTTATATTGGATGTCAGAGTTTGATCAATTAAAAAATAATTCATGGTAAGAGTTTCTCTATATCATTTTCAACTCAATGTGACATGTTTTTTTAATGTTCACCGTATATTCTTTTATATGGTTTATTAACTACCCAATTTCTTTAACATATGATAATGTATTCTATTTAATGAGATTTTAATTTATATTTCATGATATTCCTCTCAAGATCCTTTGATTCATTAGTTATCAATTCCAAAAGAGTTTTATCGACTATATTTATAATTCATTAGTTGATAGTCTTTACTACATGAATATACCTTTGATTTTTCCTTTTATCCTACCTTTCACATATTTTATTTGGTATTTACTTTTATGCTCCAGGGAAATTACTTCACATCAAAAAAAACCAAAGAATAACTACCATTATTGCTAATGAATCTTACCTTACAAGTCCATGTTTTCCTATTGAAATAATTTTAATTAAGTAAATAATATAATGTATTTTATTTTATATTCTTGAAATTTTATAACACCTTTTATGAAATGAACTTATTTCAGTGTTTCTATGATGTGGTTTTTTAAAAAATAGACTAAAAATATTAATAATGAAATTTATTTCATTATTTACCACTATAGATTTATTAGATTGATTTTTTTTCTTTTAAATGATATTTTATTTGTAACTATTTAAAATGAGGTTTTTGAAAGTCATCACTTTAATTATAATTTAATTTGAATTTAATTTAAAATTTAGTTTTGCGATAATGTTTAAAAGTTTTTGTGAAAACTTTTGTATTTTTACTTTTTATTTTCACCCAAGGTTTATCTCTAATGAGTAATATTTTGATAAAATAATATATTTTATTATGATATAATTCATTTTTGAAAATAATTTTTTTTGATATCCCATGATTTTTATTTGTACATTATGTTGTTTTTTTTGAAAAGTTTTATCATCCCATTCATTTCCATGAGGTTTTTTAAGATATGATGCTTGATTTTAAGTGGAACACATATGTATGGATGATTATGGGTGGGGTAATATATCACCATAAAATAAATTGTTTTATGTTTATGTATCATGAGATATTTAGGAATCTACATAATGAGTTTTTTTACACATTTCATGTCACACCCGGTTTCTTTTCATATATTAGTTTTGATCTAGTTATTTGAAAATACCAATAATTTTCATGGGTTATGGGTGTGATTAATGTTAATTTTTGAACTTTCATATATTTATAATCATCTTAACATGGGTTCCATATATCTTGTTTGGGAGGTTTTGGAGAAACGGGTGGTTACTTCAAGATTTTGGCTAACCTTGAGCCCATAACCTGATTTAAAAAAAATTGATTCCTTAATAAAGGATTCGTTTTTAAAAATTATTCACTCATTAAACTTCACACTTATCCTCCACTGAACTATTCAAACCACCGTATCCCTTTTTACCCCTTAATAATTAATAATCATAGTGGATTTGGGTTATCTATTCAGGTATTAGGCCACCCGTGAGCCCATTTCCAGTTAAAAAAATAATTTTTTTCTTTTATATAATTTTAATTCTTTAATATTTTTCAGTGATTTTACCTCTACCACAAGGATAATAAGCCTATTAGCACCCCCATGTTACATTTCACCTCTTTGAAGCTCATCGTAGTCACAGATTTGGGCTAAATTGCTCCAGTCTTCTCAAATCTTTTTGATTTGGTAAGGTAATTTGTTTCATTCATGAATCAATTTTTTTTTCTATTTTACACCCAAATATTATTTACCTGTTTCTTATAGAATTAAGGTAACTCTACAAGAATTTACAAGCCATTAAATTTCCTATAATGGTATAGAACTAAGGGAAGATGAAGAGTTATCAAGTTTCCAAGCAGAGATTCCCTCTCCTTTCTCCTCTCTCTTCCTTCTCCTTCCACATTCGTTAGGTTTCCTCTTATACTATGGTCATTAAAGACTGAGTTTTATTTTGTAACAATATTTTTTATGGGGTTTTGGTTCACTTAGGGTGGTCTTCATAGATCTAGAGTATTGGGAACCATGATGAGTGACATCGGGTGTGCGATTCCTTTCCACCATGGTTTTGAGGTAGGATATCCCTTGAACATGACTTGTTTTCATCATTTTCTTGATTTTATCACCTGATATATATCTTTTTTTTCATTCTTTGGATAATTTTCCTGGTTAGAAAATCAGTTGTTTAAGCCTTGTTTTGTGAAAAGTTGTGTTGTTTTGTTATAAACGTGTACACTGCTTGATTACTTAAATGTTCCATTATCTTAAAAACATGTTTTATGGTATTTAAAACTTGTTTTAGTATATTTAATAAATATATGTCATGAAAATGGGGGTTTAACCCTTTTAAAGATCCTTAAATAAGTTGTTTTTTTAAAAGGTCATGCCAGGTGTTCGGTAAATTGCCTGATTTGCTTTTATGTGCTTAGTGTGATTTAAAATGATTTGTTTGGATTTATAAATACATTATAAGAATTAAAAATCATATTTTTGGGTCATTTTATATCTATCCAAAGTAGTTTAGGTTTTATAAACAAATGAGTTTTTGGTGGTAAACCTGTTTTGGCCCGAGTTTCCATAAAATGGCCTGTTTGGAATCTTTATAAAAATGGTCATGCTTTGGATGTGTAACATGATTATTTTAAGGGATTTATGAATTTTTTTTCTAATTTAAATTGTTTTTATACACCTATTTTTTAAAATTGAAATTTTTACCTTTGAAAAATGTTATTTCTGAGAAATGCTTAAAGGCCTGTTTGGGATTTTTATTGTAAAAATTGTTTCCATGTTTATTTCATGTTGTATCACTTGAGACCATTTTAGGTTCCATAAAAATGATTTATTAAATGGTTTTGTGGCTTTATAATATATTTTGATATGGTATTGGTGGGTTTTTGGGATTAAAATTTTATTTCTAACTGCATTTTATGTGCATGACCTTGTTATACTTCGTGAAATTGTTTTTATTTTCAAGGATTAATCATAATAATACATTAGAACTAGTATTTTATATAATTATATTGTACTATAAATGAATATAATATATTAGAGTAAAGTTTATTTATATTCAATAGGTACTTTTATTTCATTATAAAATAAGGAAAAATCATCAATTATAACCAAATATTATTCTAAAACTAAAATCTCATTGTCATTAATAGAAGAATCACAATGTTTTTTGGAGGTAAAAATGATGCTTAATGAACGTGAATAACAAATCACAATATAAATAAAAGAGAAAATAAAGATAAATAGTTTGTTAAATAATAATTTCAATAGTTTCAATAGGTTTTTCTCCCACTGCGACCATTTTTTTTTCATTTAGAGTCTCACATGGCTCTCCTACCTTCGATCACCTAGGGTTGTGATGATGAAACCTTTTATGAAAGGAGGGGATTTGAGGTATTCTCATACCTTAATGAATGTTATTTAATAGTACAATATTATCTTATATATATTTAATAAATTACCATGAATCGTTCCCATTAATAATACCAATTACAATCAAGAAATATTGATTTACTAAAACATCCATTTAAGAAGACACTAAACCTGGTAATTATACCATCTCTCACTTAATTTATGTATTTGGTCACTATATAGTTTGGAACTCTACAATTTATAACCATCTAGAGAGGCATTGGGATCCCGTTAAAGGGGGTAGGGGTGTTGTGAGTTGGTATTGGGCCCATGAAATGGGATTCCAATAAATATATATAGATAGAGTTGATGCCCATATTATTTGGTGCCAATTAATGGGAAATGCCATACCTTTTAAGGTTATGTCACAAGGACCATAGTGGTTTCATTTATGTTCACACATCTATTCTTGATTCTATTTACATTAAATTCCTAAAAAGTGGACTACTATGTGAACGATACATAACAAAGGTTTTGTGTAGGACTTATATTGAAGTAGATCTATTTAATTTAACCTGAAAAATGAATTATGTGAATGGATTATAGGAATAAAAATGATTATACCAACTAAAGTAATATTAATAACTAAATAGAAGTATTATTACTCAAGGAATATGGGGAAACTAAGAGGTGTATCTCAACTGAAGGCATATGTGGAAAACTAGAGGAAGTAATATGAGTATCTAGACTCATGGAATATGAGGAAACCACAAGGAGTATCTTAACCTAAGGTACATAGGGAAACCTAGAGGATTATCTTGACTCAATGAATATTATGTAAAATTACTTCACATGGGTGACATTAAAAGGAACCACTATATAACCTATCACATGAACTTAGATGGTACAAAGTGCTCAATTTTGTTTCATAGAGAAATATGGCTTTTGATTCCACTTATAGATATTTAGAGGAAGCCCATTTTATGTTCCTTATACCAACTCCACCAAACCTCCTTCCTCCTTTAATAGGATCCCAATACCCCTAGATGGTGATAAATTATATATTTCAAACCTATATGTATAAAAACAATAGTGTTACTAGATACTTGAATAAAATGAGATAAAATATAATTCCCATGTGTAGTGTCCTCTTAAATTCATGTTGTCAGTTAATCAATTATTTCTTGAGGGAAATCAATATTATTACGAAGATGGATTCATGGAAATGTATTAAAACTATTAGATATCCCTAGACTAAGAAATAAGTCCTCTTATGGTATGATCTGACCTCCCATCCTCTCAATCAAATTTTTTTCCATCATCCCCACCTTAGGTGATCTAAGGTGGGAGAGCCATGTGAGACTTGTAATAAATAAAAGGGGACTATGAGGGAACATAAAGTAATAAAAATATTTAAATTGGTTTTTATATAATCTTTTTATTTATTTACCTTTTCTTTATATTATGATTTTGTGTTCACATTCATTCACTATCGTTTTCTCCTATATCTGATATTGTGACTCATCTATGAATAATAATGATTTTTTGGTTTTATAATAATTTGTTGTTTCAATTGGTAATTTTATCTTGATTTATAACGTAATAAATTCATTATTGAATAATAATATACTTGATTTTCATATTTTATATTCATTTATAGACCATTAAAATGACATCAAATACGAATGCTAATGTATTGTTATGACTATTCCTTTATAATAAAAAATAGAATTAGCTACTTAGACTATTATAAAATTTAAAGAATCAAACTTAAACATGAAAAGAAATATCTGGTTTTAAAGAAACCAAAAACACTAAAAATAGATCATAAATGTGTACAAAAGGTAAAAATATGTTTTTCAATATATTACATGCCTCATGTTAGAAACCATGAATCTAGTGATACTAAATTATGATGTGATTTCTAGGATATGGGGGATTAGTATTTCATGGTTTTCCACATATTTTGTTTCACCAATCATCTCTCTTATAGTAACCATATAGAAGTACACATTGCTATAGTATCACTGTCTATATTGCTGGTCAGATCTAATATAGTAAGTTTGGATGGTTTATAGTGTAACCCAGGAGAAATTCACCCAAACTTCATCTAATGGATTGGGATCCTCCAATCCAACAAATGGTTGAGCTATGGTCACCCAAGACCATTTAGTCTAGTTATATAGAAACTTAAAATCCTTCTAGTATCATCAAATTTACCTAGATTTAGGTGGTTATAGATGTATTATCTCTATATAATTTCTCCACTGGTATAATAAAATCTTGGGGAAAATAATCCCTATCATAAAGTAATATTTCTATTAGGTTATTAGTGTTCATTATGACAAAAATAGCCTATGTTGAATAACCTTTACCACAACCACCTCTTTAGATGTCTTGGGATTCCATACCTATAATATTAAACAAGAAAGAGTCTCACTTGGACATTTCATATTGTATTTAAACTAAGGCTCAATTATATCCTCCCTAATTTTTTGTTCATACGGTTTACCCTAATCTCTTTCTAGAGAATGGGGAAATTCTTTCACATTTGGGGTCTCTCATGAACCATTCCCCACTAAGTGTTTCTCAACATATTTAACTATTACCCAATTTTGGACCTTCTTCGAAATGTATACTAATACATTTAGGGAAGTTACTTTTTAAAGTGTTCAAGGAATGGTATTTTTAACTTAAATTACAAACAAAATCCCATATTTGATTCATACTCAATTTGTTACCACACCGCTTCATGCAAACCTATAACAATCGTTAATTCATAAGGTAAAGAGACCAAAACATCCCCCTCTCTATATAAATTTGGTTTAATATAGTGATTCATCCTAATGGTGTTCTCATAAACTCAAAATAATATATATAGTTTATTTTAAATAGCTTCAAGTATTTCATGATTCTAGGAGGGAAACATCAAGACAACATGATGAAACAAAACTATCATGAATTTAGAATCTTGGAACTTATTAAAATATTTTTTCCACATTTAATAAAAAAATTATGATTCATGAATATATTTAATTACCTTAACCATGTCTATTTAAATTCACCCTTTGATCAAAAGTTAATACATATGAATATTGAATCAAATAAACTAGAAATCACTTTCTTGGATAGACCTTAAAAAACTTATGCATCTTTAAAATAAATCAATTTGAAGATTATCCATATAAAAAATTATTATAAATGTAAATTTATGGTATTTAACCACTATATTAAATTCATATTAAGAAATATTTATAATAAGTTTCTTATCAGATAATGAAATCATCTTAAGCCCATGATTGATATGTGAAACTGATATAAGTTCTTAATTAGGGATTGATAAGGAAGACGATATTTTTTATAATTCCACATGGATGATCATTGAGAACCCTAAATGCTTCCCCCGCACTCTCAGAGAAGTGGTGGTGTCCACATTAATCATAACATGACTGGAGTTACATAGAGAATATGATGACCATTTACATTAGTTCCAATAATTTTCCATATCTTTTTAATTTCAATATGTTTCATAAACACATAGAATAAAAAATATTTATTTTTTTAGGACCAGTTAGACATATATTTTCTCTTATAGAGCCTTAAATTAATTTCTAAATACTAATTAAGGTTATCACATAAGAATATACTAACTCTTTATGGGATTTGGTTAATAGTAAACATATATGAATTCTTATAAAATAGTTAATTAAATGAATATTTATAAAACTCGTGCTTAATGATTGAAGGATAACACATAAAAAAGGTCTTACATTATGACTATTTAATAGATCTAGGAAATATAATATAAAAACATTTAACATCATTTTTAAAATTTCCACTTTTAGCGACTTATTTTTAATTAATGAATGGGTTCCTAATATAGTAAAAATGGGTTAGACCCATCACATAGCTTATATTATTCACTTTGAATCTTCTATTCTGAATGATTTTAAAATGTAAATAATAGGGTTAGTATCACCCATGTATTTTAAGAGTGATGTATATAGTCAATGAGTTTCTAGGGATAAAAAAATACATTCAAGGTAGAAGAAGTGAGTAGAAACCCGTTAACCCAAGATCAACCATGATAGAAACCCAAAACAACATTTACATATAAATGAAAACCTCTTTACATACCTTACAACATTGGTGTCTATACTGTTGTCTTTAATCAATATTCTTGATGAAGATAGATTATAGGAATCCAAAGGACTCCCTAATCCATGGTGTATCAGTAGGATGAATAAATACCCCAGAATTATTGCAAATGCCCCTTCACTCCATGGAATTATAGTACCTCACTTAGTAAAGTTGGAAAAGGAAGAGAGATCCCAGGTAGGGAGATTTTTGAATGATAATTCTTATCATTTAGTTTCCTAAAGAATCCTAGGATATATAGTGAATAATACATTATGATTCACAAAATATGATATAACCAAGGTAGTTCCATATGGAATCCTGCCTTTTTAATAAACAAATTTTCATTACATTTTACAAACATAGGATATTTAAAGTCTAGTGTCTTGGAAATCAGAAACATAATATATGAAAACAATATAAACATTCTTCTAAACTAATTGTAAGGATTAATCAAAGGTTCATACTATGTACATATACTACATCTCATATCCTAGAGATAGACATCAAAGGAAAGGGTGAACAGAAGGCCCAGTAAAGTAAACAAGGGAATCAATGTACTTGTGATATCAATAAGAACTTGAATAAAAACATAAAGACATGAGAAATGAAATATTTGGAATATCCTAATTAAAATAATTGAATCATAACTTGAATATGTGGCTACAACATTTCATTTAGACATTCATGAACATATCACCAAGGTCCATCCCCAAGGTGTTATAAAAATTACCAAGGTTATTCACCAAGGTATCGTAAAACTTGTCATCTCTAGATATTAATTATTTAACCAAGGCATTAGAGTTCTATCAGGGAGAACCCTTAATATGTCTTTAATTACATGTGATCCACATAGATAATAATCAAACATTTCATAAATAACCCAAATAGAATCAAAGAAATGGGTTTCATGTCAAAATCGTGACGTTTAAAAAGAGCATAAAAATAAGATCATTATATCATTTATAACCCTTGGAAAGGGAGTAAGGGTTATATGTATGTAAATTCCAGAATAAAATATATCATCTTTATATATTTATGAACACCCATGGAAACAAAATAAGTCTGGGTATTCACATAAATAAATAATAGAATTTCTTCAAAGAAAGTGATAGAAATTTTGAGACGACATTTCTGCAGCATAATGGCTATATAACACCGTTTTAGAAAACATTGAAAAGAGAGGGGATAAGGGTAAACCACTCATAAATAACTAATAATACAGTATGGGTATTGAATAAGATCCTGTTACTGATATTTGAATGACATACTCCATGAAAAAGGAAACATGAAAGAAAAGAGAAGATACAGTTTCTTTTACGAAAAATTTGACAGCCTAACGACGTCAATTAGAAATTCAGAAAACAAATTGATGAGAGCGGAAAAGTTCTCTCAAAAATTAAAAATGAAATGGATAGAAATGAGAACATATAAGAACATACTCTCAACATAAATAGATGGAAATCATAAGAAACAACATAATGGAAGTCATGACTTAAAAGAGGACGGTGAAAGGATCCCTTACCTTGAAATGTAACTTTGAAAGCTTGAAGTTCAGGAACTTTGGAGGCTTGAGGGAACCCTGGGAGGACTACTTAGGAGGTAAAGAGACCATAACTTTTTTTGGGAGGATTTGGAAATGAAATGAATGAGGAAAAGGCTTGGTATTTATAAGAGAAGTGAGGGGACAAAGCATTAATTTCCAAGGGACACCTCATCGGTGGTATTGGAAAAACCATGGGCTTGCCCATGGTATTGGACACTTGGGACACATCATACCTTATCTTACTATTCATAATTCTACCAGAATTACTGCATAAATATTACATCCATAATGATGTAATTAAACACCCGAAACTCAAAAACTGTATTTTCACCATTCACCGAAAATTCAACTTTCTCAGAAAAATCCCAAAATTTCACCTCAACCAAATATCGATGATCTGATTTCAAAAATGAACTCAATTTTATGAAAACAATTTTCTAAATATTTTTAATTTAATTTTTAAATAAAACACTATTCACTGAAAATTCAACTGTTTCAGAAAAATCCCAAAAATTCACATTAACCAAATATCGATGCTCTGAAATCAAAAATGAACTCCATTTTATGAAAATAATTTTCTAAATATTTTTAATTTATTTTTTAAATAAAAAACACTATTCAACCAAAATAAAACTAATACTTAACCAATACTTTCTGGAACCGTTATTTACCTATTTTATTGAATCACATTACTTAATCAAGGTGCCTAGATTATATTAATACTTTCTTAAGTGAGGTTACTCAATCCATTTGATCACATTACTAATCATAAGAATTAAATTACTATTCATAATTTACTATTCATCAAAAATTATGTTTATCTTATTAGACTCTAAATTTCTTACTGAACATAACTGTAGAAGACCATTTTTTGAAAATCATTACACATTATTAATTATTTAATGTTTACATAAATATTTTTAAAATATCATTTTTCTAAAATTCATCAATAATATGCATACTATATTTATCCAGACATTTAAAAATTTACTAACTTCACCATTAGAAGAAATCAAATTTTTTATTTAAAACAAAGGATTACACAAGGCAGTTACGGTATTGTTATATAGCCACTTATAACACCAGCATATGACCTAAGAGTAAGGTGTGATTGGGTGATAGAATATTGGGGCAGCTCAACCAACATTTCCCGAGTAGTGATTTCTATCAGCTTGAACTTCTCACGAAGGTGATTCCGTTCTAGCTTCACACGATGATGTTCGACTTAGGTTTGGTCCAAAGCAAAGCCCAAAGGTGCTACCTCCTTCCCGAGTTCCGTCCGATGGGCTTCGATCAGCCCGAGACTACTGGATGGGGCCATCAAAAAATCTTTATATATTAATTAACCAAGATCACTTGTATTTATATACAATAATCACAACATTTAGTTTCCAATGGTCATATTGACCAATGATCATATAACAGTCAAAACCCAATGGTGTTATTTTAATTATACTCATTTTATTAAATGAAATAGTTTTTTTTGAGTATAAAATAATATAACACACAAAGTTAGGAAACAAAATTTATTCAAAATTTTGGGTTGTTACATTCTTCTCCCTTTAACAAATTGAATCCTCGCAATTTTAAAATTGGGCTTGGAAATTTCGTTGAAAGTCCCACATCAGAAGAAGATTTAGTAAAACTATTACTTTAAAAGAAAGAAAGGGAAGTACAAAGGTCATCCGAGTTAACCCATACTAGGATTCCATGTGGGAAAACATGGATATGGAAGAGAAAACAAAGGGTCAAGTTCTGATGGAGAGTGATAGAAAACATGATTAGAAGAAAATTAACCACAAGAAGATCATAAACATAAGATGTGTTAAACGGTCTTTGATTACCCAGTAAGAAATGTAAACCAACAACATTTTTGTTTTACGTTCCTTTTCATAATTTTGAGGAATTCATTTACAACATAGAATAAAAACATAATAAAATATACTTACCTTAAAGTAGAGTTTCATCCATTAATAAGTTTCCACCAAGACTAATCTTTTCTCCAAACAATGAGCATTCAAAAAGACTTGGTCTCATCAAAAGCACAAGAATCATCTTCTAGAGAATCACATAATCCAAAAAAGAATAAATATATTTTTTCCCTTGTCTTTAGTCATCAACTAAAACTAAAATGGTTAGTACAAGATCATATAATCCACAAATGGATAATCCTTTATAAAAAGAAATATGACTATTAATCTCCAAAATTCAACAAAAGTACCCAAAGTTCCCGAAAGACCATTCAATACACAATCATCCTTAAAATTATTCAGAATAATCCAAACTAATATTGGAACCCAAAACTCAGAAGGATTTGATCACATAGTCTTCCCCAATAAATCTTAACATTTATCTCCAAATAACATCAACTACTATTAAAGTCTCATACTAAAGTGTAATTAACCTATTCACATATTCTCTATGCTTGGTTCATCATTTTCTAGAAATACCCCAAATCACCATATGTCCACAATAAAAACATATATTCTTACAAAAAAAATCAACCATTCCTCCTCAATTTAAATCCTGTAGTACTTTATTTCCCCTAGTCATATAGTACTCTAAAAGATAAAACATCTTCCAAAATATCCTTTATCATTTAATCACCAAATCATTTTCCTATACAAAGGATATCCATTTGATAAAACATAAGTTTCCAAAATCAACTTATTCTTGATCTATAAAAATAGCAGGTGCATTAGTCAGTCTAAAGGGCATAACAAAAAACTCATAATGCCCATATCTTGATTGGAAGGATGTTTTGGGAATATCATCATTCTTCACCCTCAATTTATGATAACTAGAACAAAGATCAATCTTATAGAAGAATTAAGTCCCACGAAGTTGGTCAAATAAGTCATCAATTCTTGGAAGAGAGTATTTGTTCTTCACGGTGATCCCATTCCGTTCTCTATAATGGATGCATAGCTGCATCGATCCACCCTTCTTCTTCACAAAGAGAACTGGTGCTCCCTAAGGATACACACTTGTTCGAATAAACCCATTCTCCCAAAGATCTTGCAGTTGTTTCTTTAATTCATCTAGCGCCACATTTTCCATCCTATAGGGGGTCTTTGACATCAGATGAGATCCATGTACAAGTTCAATGGAGAACTCTACCTCTCTTTCTCGGGGAGGTCTGAGTAATTCCTCAGGAAATACGTCAACATATTCCTAGATGATAGAGACATTTTCTAATAGAATAAATCATTTGTGAGAAACTTAGTTCATTTACGAATCTTTTAACTAAAAATGATTTTTTGTCTTAAAAATTCATGCTTAGACCATTACATTTTTTTTATAAATCCTTCACAATGATTCATAAAAAGCTTGAGATTAATCAAACATATCCCCCGGGAGTGTTGTAACCAAGAGTGCAGCAAGGCCCGTTGTTGTGAAAAAGTTCTCGTTCAAGTCTATCTCAAAGTAGTGTTTTCAGGTTTTACCCCTATGTACATCTATGCCATATCCACCTCTACCTCCTCATATCTAAACATGGATGTATTTTCTTTATAAACCTCTAACTCAATACTCAAAAAAATACCAGGAATATTTCCTATATTTAAACTTTTATATAGGGTTCTTCCTAAAGTTTTCATATCCTAATTTACATAAATAACTAAACTATCCTTTGATACCAACTATGGCATCCCGCCTTTTTAATACATAAATTTTCATTACATTTTACAAACAGAGGATCTTTAAAGTGCAGTGTCTTGGAAATATAGAACATAATACATGAAAACAAAAGAAAAATTCTTCTAAACCACTTTTAAGGCTTCATAAAAGGTTCATCCTATGTACATATACTGCATCTCATATCCTGGAGATAGACATCAAAGGAAAGAGTGAGCAGAAGGCCCAGTAAGGGTAAACAAGGGAATCAATGTACCTGTGATATCAATAAGAACATGAATAAAAACATAAAGACATGAGAAATGAAAGAATAGACATATCATAATGAAATGACTTGAATAATAACTTGAATAAGTGGCTAAAACATTTCATTTAGATATTCATGAACATATCACCAAGGTCCATCCCTAAGGTGTCATAAAAATTACCAAGGTTATTCACCAAGGTATCGTAAAACTTGTCATCTCTAGAGATTAATTCTTTACCCAATGCATTGGAGTGCTATCAGGGAGCGCCCTTAACATGTCTTTACTTACATGTGATCCACATAGATCATAATCAAACATTTCATAAACAACCCAAATAGAATCAAAGAAATGGGTTTCATATCAAAATCGTGATGTTTAAAAAGAGATTAAAAATAAGATCATTATATCATTTATAACCCATGGAAAGGGAGTGAGGGTTATTTGTATGTAAATTCTAGAATGAAATATATCATCTTTATATATTTATGAACACCCATGGAAACTAAATAAGTCTAGGTATTCACATAAATAAAAAATAGAATTTCTTGAGAGAAAGAGATAGAAATTTTGAGATGACATTTCTGCAACATAACGACCATATAACACGGTTTTAGAAAACATTGAAAAGGGAGGGGACAAGGGTCACCCAATAATAAATAACTAATAATTCAGTATGGGTACTGAATATGATCATGGTATAGATATTTGAATGACATACCCCAAGAAAAAGGAAACATGAAAGAAAAGAGAAGATGTGGTTTCTTTTACGAAAAATTCGGCAGCCTAACGACGTCACTTATAAATTCAGAAAAAAATTTGATGAGAGCGGAAAAGGTCTCTCAATAATTAGACATGAAATGGATAGAAATGAGTAAATATAATAACATACCCTAAACATAAAGATATTGAAATTATAAGACACAACATAAAGGAAGTCATGACTTAAAAGAGGAGGGTGAAATGATCCCTTACCTTGAAGAGTAACTTCGAAAGATTGAAGGTCGGGACCTTGGGAGGGCTGAGGGAACCTTGGGAGGACTCCTTGGGAGGTAAAGAGACCAGAAATTTGTTGGGGAGTATTTGGAAATGAATCGAATGAGGGAAAGGCTTGGTATTTATAGGAGAAGTGAGGGGACAAAGCATTAATTGCCAAGGGACACCTCATCAGTGATATGGGAAAAACCGTGGGCTTGCCTATGGTATTGGCCACTTGGGAAACCTCATACCCTATCTTACTATTCATAAGTTGAAGATAATTATTTCATAATTATTACATCCTTAATGATGTCATTAAACACCCGAAACTCAAAAACTATATTTTCACTATTCACCGAAAATTCAACTTTTCAGAAAAATCCCAAAATTTTACCTTAACCAAATATCAATGCTCTGATTTCAAAAATGAACTCCATTTTATGAAAATAATTTTCTAAATGTTTTTAATTTAATTTTTAAATAAAAACACTATTTACTGAAAATTCAACTATTTCTAAAAAATCCCAATAATCCACCTTAACCAAATATCGATGCTCTATTTTAAAAAATGAACTACATTTTATAAAAATAATTTTATAAATTTTTTAAATATAATTTTTAAATAAAAAACACTATTCACCTGAAAAAAATAATACTTAACAAATACTTTTAGGAACAGTTATTAACCTATTTTATTGAATCACATTATTTAATCAAAGTGCCTAGATTATATTAATACTTTATTAAGTGAGGTTACTCAATCCATTTGATCACATTACTAATCATAAGCGTAAAATTACTATTCATAATTTACTATTCATCAAAAATTAAGTTGATCTTATTAGACTCTAAATTTCTTACTGAACATAACTGTAGAAGACCATTTTTTGAAAATCATTACACATTATTAATTATTTAAAGTTTACATAAATATTTTTAAAATATCCTTTTTCTAAGATTCATCAATAATATGCATACTATATTTATCCGGACATTTGAAAATTCCCAAACTTCACCATAAGAAGAAATCACAATTGTTATTTAAAAAATAGGATTACATAAGGAAGTTACAATCTTGTTACATAGCCCCTTATAAAACCAGAATAGGACCTAAGAGTAAGGTGTTCTAGGGTGATAGAATCTTGGGGCGACTCGACCAACATTGTTCGAGTAGTGGTTTCTATCAGCTTGAACTTCTCGCAAAGTCGATTCGGTTCCATCCTCACACGATGAAGTTCGGCTTGGGTTTGGTCAAGAGCAAAGCCCAAAGGTGCCACCTCCTTCCCGAGTTCCGTTCGATGGGCTTTGATCGGCCCGAGACTACTGGATGTGGACATGAAATATTCTTTCTATATTAATTAATCAATATCACTTGTATTTGTAGTCAATAATTGCAACATTTAGTTTCCAACGGTCATATTGACCAATGGTCATATAACAGTCACAACACAATAGTCTTATTTTAATTATACTCATTTTATTAAATGAAATATTTTTGTTGATTATAAAATAAAATAACACACAAAGTTAGGAAACAAAATTTATTCAAAATTTCAGGTCGTTACATTCCATGTGATATAACTAGATTATAATATATGATACACCAAATGGCTTGTAATAATCTACTTGCATCATTATTACCATAATTTATGACACCCATATCATACCATGAAACATAGAGACTTTATAACAGGCCCCCTTCAACCTCTCACTAGTACTAAATACTCATAGCTATTTACATTAATACTCTGATTCTTGGGGTATAATAGTATGACTACATGCACCTATTCCATAATCGACATGAATGATTCCATTCGGGAATAAGAACAATGAAAAGTAGGAAGGATTTTTACTTGAGTTTTTATGCAGGCACTGAAATAAAATTACTGATGACCATTAATATTTTTAGGCCTGGTGTGTCCCCTAATTATAATCAATTGGGTTATGTACCCAAATTTGAATCTTAACCAGAGCTAGGAGAAAATGTGAAGGAATTTCAATCACCCTCCATGATGTTTCCAGTGGGTACCAAAGAGGGGTATATTAATTATATCATATGCATGTGGATGCCTAGAAATCCTTTATGTGAGGAGGTTACATATGTATTATCTCAAGTTGAATCAGATTCCAATTTAGCCACCATATGCCTACTACATGATCATCCTTAACCAAATATGTTTGAGAAGAGGCATATATTTTTAACATCCCAGGTAAATGAAGAATAATACATATTTCATATTTATTAATATTTGTGAATTAAATATTAATTTCATTTTAAAGTGTTTCTATTTTCGATAGCGTACCCAATACGCAACAACAATTTTCTTTGGAATCTTACGTTGCACACTAATAATATAATATTATTATTTTAAACGGTAGTTAACTCCTAGCTGTTCTATTGGCGGGAATTAACAAAACTAACTAAAATATGATTATACATGTTTGTTAAATATATTTATATTTATCCAATAAAATTTAGAGGCTTAAAATGTGAATGAATCTAATTTTAAGCATAATTTACATTAAAAGGCCGATTTATCACCTTTAAACGTAGAACCCTCTTTAAATATAGTTTTGGTCACTTTAATACATTATAATTGACAAAATAAAATACTTCTTCATAATGGGGACATCAAATTTTAATTTGGGTAATTTTTTGGTATTTTTCTGATAAAGTTCATTTTTTTAATGAATAGTGAAAAATACTATATTTTAATTCAAAAGTGACTTTTAATTTAATTTATTTTTATGGTTATATTATCTTTTTAATTGGTTTTAAAGTGAAATTAAAATATATTTTTTCCATTTAATCCAATCTTGGTCATTGGAATTAATTTCACTTTGAAATTGGACATAAACAAGTATCAATTTTTTGATAGGTATTGTTTCTTAAGAACACACTATTTGTTTTAACAGAGGAAATTAATTTTTAAATTAATTAATGATAATTCTATGTTTTGAATTTGTAAAAATAGACATCAATTTTGAATTTGAAATATTAAATAATTCTTAGGTGGAATTTTTTGTATTTTTCTGAAAAACTTCAATTTTTGAGGAATAGTGAAACCACTTAGTGGTAGTTAAAAAACTGACTTTTTCATTTAAATGAAATTTTACCACTTCTGTGAATTGAATTTCAAAAATCCAATATACATGGTTATTATAAATAAGTAAAATGTGGTTCATTAAGATGAAAATAATTTTTGGTAAATAGTAACTTTTGACTTATTTATCGCGGTTAAAGGTAAATAGGGTAATTCAAGGTTAAAAGAATATTATAATAATTCAAAATTACCTTAACACTTGTCTGAACCTTATTGTTTGTGTCCTTACCGACCATGGGCATCTTTGGGTCGATTTTGGGACCCCTTTGATCCACTTCGGAGTGATAATGACAATTTAGATCAATTAATTTAAAGTAAAGACAAAATAGACATAAACAAAAATCATTTAGTAATTAATTTTTATATGGTGTTAAATAAGTTCTATTTTATACTATAAGTATTATTTGGAAATAAAAAATGATTTCCTATATCATGGTATTTGTTTTATAATTTTTAGATGTCAAATACATTAATTTATTTATGACTCAATAATGATGCAGTATTTACCTCATTAATAAATGATTAAAATAAATAAGATTATAATGATTAAAATATTATCCAAAAAATGTCAAATTCTGATTGGATGATTTTATTTCGATTATGAGTCATCTTATATTATACCTTAATGATTTTTGGACCATTAGAAACCGAATATCATTATATAATAAAATAATAGTTTCACACTTTCCTGAAGAGCCCCTCCTCCCCCTTATAAAAGGAGACCACTTCTAACCAATTTCTCACACCTCTCAAGCCATTTGGCTCGTCCAACCTTTGCCCAATTAATCTCTCAACATCCCTATACTCCTCCTAGAAGCCTTACCTAAGGCGGAAGGCCCTTCAAGAAGTCCTTTTGGTTCAAACCAAAGGAAGTTACCCAAATTAAAGGTAACAGTTTCTCTTAAATTGTTTTCTTTTATTTTAGTTCTCCAACCCCTAAAATATTTTTATTTCATTTCTTTTGTAACAACACCAGTATCCTCAATATACTAGGATGTTTTTATGAGAATAATTCGAACTAAAATTACACACAACTCCATCTAAAGGATGAAGAATATAATGTTTCTATGGATGGAAAACTAATGCCTCACGAAACGATGATTGTTAAATTACATATTACCACCTCTCATGGTGGCCATTTTGATGAAACTGTATTTATATATGATATATATTATGTTTATGATTTCCTTATGATTTTTTAATTCCCATTTATATCATGCCATTATGGTTTCCATAGTGGGTAAATACGACAATCTCATTTGAGAAGGTGCGGACTACCGCCCCCTCAAAGTGATTTGATTCGTTAATGCCTTATGTGGGATGTATAAAGGATGGAGTTAATGATATTATATATAATATAATACTGGAATTATAATATACCTATGTATAATTATATTTTATTTCCATTAAAATAAGAAATATAAATGAAAGTAGCGTTCATGCGTACGTACGGCTTACCGTCTCCATGAACGGTGTATTTCATTTATTACCTCTAAATGTTATGTACTATTATAAAAACATGTATATACTTGATATATATGATATATATGATATAAAAATCATGAATATCATTCTATATATAATTAATTTTTGACCAAATGGACAACTTCTAAATATAAGTTGTTCATTTTTACTCAAGTACCAAATATTGACAAAATGAATGTTATTAACTTAAATGATTGCATAATGTTTACAACATGGTATTAAGTGATATGAAAGGAATAATAAACTTGCAAAAGGTTCTTAATAAAGTAAAAATTAACTTAATTTTATTATTCAGGAGATTAAAGAACGATCGAGTCAAGTCGGACGCAAGGTAAGGGACTTCGTCTCAATCTCCTTTCATTGAGGCATACTTTGTTTTAATACATGACTTTATTTTATACGCTGTATAAACACCCTTGACTTTTCAATGGTAATATTTTTCTATGAAGCATTTTACTAAACGACAAAAATGAATTTTTCTTTTAACGTAAGCGGTGACCATGACCTTTCTTCCTCCGTGAGTATTATTTGATCTTTGGCTACCTTAACAAGCCGGAATGTTTTTAAAAGGAAAAATAAACACCATATACTCTTTTTATATATTTGGTATTGAAAACGATTTTGAGAATGAATTTATTATTTTAATATCTTTAAATGATATTTTATTATTGCAATGTGGAAATGTTATCTTTCCTTTATGCTTATGTTATGTGTTATGATCATGTTATGGTTCTTGGGCATTATTTACGTATAAGGGTGGTTCTGTGATAAACATAGGGAGGGTGAGCCCGAGATAGCTCTCCAATGCATTGGGTAACATGATGGATGTAAACATGAATGTTTCTCCAAAGATATTTTTTGAATATAATGTGATGGGTATTCCAAAGTAACTCCTTATGTAGCTGTGATAGTTACAGTGTAAGTATGATATGGATGCCACAAGTTACCTTTATGATTTATGATTTCTATGTGTCTTTCATAAATCTTATGATTTCTTGAGGTAAGTAAAAGGGTTCATTTTTTTTATGTATTTATGAAAAAATGTTTTTCATTCATTGTTTAATAACCCTTACTGAGCCTTTTATGCTCATCCCAAGTTTTTAAATGTTTTCACAGGACTTAAAGAAGAATAGGGTCAAGGATGAGATCCAAGAAAAGTCATGATGTCTAAAACATGGAACTAGACATGACTCTTTTTTTAAAGAGTATTTATTTTATGAAAAAAATGGAATCTATGTATAAATTTATACCTTTTAATCTTTTGATATGTAATAGTTATGTCCTAATTCTCTAAAACTCTAAACCTAAAAAGATCCTCAATGTGAATTATTCATTTAATTCAATATTATGTAATGTTTAAGGCTGGGTCGTTATAGTTGGTATGAAAGGTCAGTTTAGATAACTTTAGGAGTTAGGGTATTGTTAAATTAATATCCATAAAGTAATTTATGTTAATATTGATATCATATAGCATTTATAGATTACCATGTTGCTTCGCCTAAGATATTTCTATGTTCAGAATGGTTTTCCATAGAGTAAACAGGGAAGCTATATTGGGACGACATCCGGAGGAAGACAACCTTACAAATCAGCAACCTGAGATGGTCAAAATCAAAACTGAATAGTTTATTGTAGTGATGACACAGTTGACTCAGGCGATAAACGGTGGTGGTATCCATGTACGAGATCATCCAGATCAACCACAGAGGAGCATGTCAGTAGTATAGCATTTCATGAGGCAACACCCCCCATCATTCATAGGATCATCTGACCATGTGCTAACTGAAGGATGGATTAAATCACTAGAGAATATTTTTGATGTCATGGGTTATTCATAACATCAAAAGGTTAGTCTTGCAGTTTACCGTTTTGAAGGTGAAGCTGATCAGTGGTGGTCGATGGTGAAAAATATCAGGGATAATGAGGAGATTGATGCTCTCGATTGGGATGAATTCAAAGGTATGTTTCTTGTGAAATATTTTCCTAAGGTGGTTCATCTTAGGATGAAAAAACAGTTCATGGAATTGAGGTAGGAGGATAAATCAGTGGATACTTATGAAGAAACATTCACTCAACTAGCAAGGATGCTCCAAATTTCATACGAGATCTTGATAGTAAAATCAACCACTTTTACTCAGGATTAAAGCCAAAGTATAGAAGGGATTTAGCTTCTTGTGAGTTCAAAACTTATGAAAAACTGGTTCATTGTGTGTAGAATGTGGAAATAGAGTTTTTTGATGATCAGGTATTCTTTGACAAACAACAGAATAAGAGGTCGAGGTGGAAGGCGAAAGGGAAGAAATATTCAAAAAAGTTTGATGGTAAGAAACTTAAGTTTACAGTTTGTGAAAATTGTGGTAAAAAGCATGCTGGGGAATGTCTTTTGAATTCTGGTAAGTGCTATTGATGTGGTAAAATAGGATATAAGGATCGTAATTGCACTAAAAAAGATCAGGGTAATGGTAGGATGAAATCTGATTTACCATTAGTAAAATGTTTTAAGTGCAATGAATTGGGTCATTATGAAAATGAGTGTCCAACAAAGAACTCAAATGAAGGAAAGAAGCCATACTACAAGTAGAAAGGGGTGGCAAAATCCTTTGCAACTACTTCAGCAAATGTTGGTCCATCAAATGAAGTTGTATCAGGTACACTGTTTGTTTGTTCAGATTATGCCAATGTGTTTTTTTGATTCGGGGTCTACACACTCTTTCATTTCTGAGATTTTTTATATTAAATTGGGAATTCCAACTCAAGATATGAATACTGAACTTATGGTAAAAAAACTTGGAAGAAATTTTGAGACAAAATGAAAACATAAGAACATTCCTGTCCTTGTGGGTGGAAATAACCTACCTGCAAACCTTATTGTTTTGCCTCTAGTAGAGTTTGATGTTATTTTGGGAATAGATTGGCTTTCTGTTTATCATGCTAAGATTGATTGCATAGCTAAAGAGGTTTATTTTTAGAATAATTTTCATTTTGTATACAAAAATGAACCCTTGCAGTAGATAACATATCAGGAAGCTCAGAAACTAGTAAATGATAGAAATGAATGTTTCCTTGCACATATTGTTGAAAACAAAGGAACTGTTCAGATTAATGATTTGCCAGTGGTAAATGAGTACCTTTATGTTTTTCCTGATGAGTTTCCAGGTATTATACCTGATCGAGAAGTTGAATTTACTGTTGTCTTAGTTCCTGATGCTAATCCAATTTTAAAACCCCCTTATCGAATGGCTCAAATTGAACTTTTAGATTTAAAGAATCAATTGCAGGAGTTATTAGATAAAGGTTTCATTCGACCTAGCACGTCACCATTGGGTGCTCCTGTATTGTTTGTTAAAAAGAAAGATGGTTCAACGAGACTTTTCATTGATTATAGAGCATTGAATAACATCACTGTTAAGAATAAGTATCCTTTGCCTCATATCGATGATTTGTTTGATCAGATCCAAGGAGCTCACTATTTTTCGAATATATACTTGAGGTCGGGGTACCATCAGTTGAAAGTAAAGGAAGAAGACGTTTCAAAGACCGCGTTTCATACTAGATATGGCCATTATGAATTTTTAGTTACGCCTTTTGGGTTAACTAATGCACCTGATGTATTCATGGATCTTATGTATAGAATTTCCCGTGAGTTCTTGGATAAGATTGTGGTTGTGTTCATTGATCATATTTTGATTTATTCCAAAATTAAATAAGAACATGAAATTCATTTAAGGGTTGTCTTGAAAACCTTAAAAGAAATGAAACTTTATGGGAAATTCAGCAATTGTGAGTTTTGGTCACAAAAAAATTCTTTCCATGGTCACATTGTTTCAAAAAATTGCATAACTATTGATCCGGATAAAACAAAGGTTGTTGAGGAATGTCCAAGACTGAAAAATATAACTGAGATTTGTAGTTTTCTTGGTTTTGCAGGTTATTACCGAAGGTTTGTTGAAAATTTTTCACATTTATCTAGTCCAATGATTAAGTTAGCTCGAAAAGGTATCAAGTTCATCTGGAAAAAAGAATGCGATGATTGTTTTTAGGAATTAAAAACAAGATTGGTGAATGGTCCAGTTTTGGCACTGCCTTCCAAAAATAGTGAATTTTTTATCTACAATGATGCTTCGTTGAAAGGACTTGGTTGTGTCCTAATGAAAAATGATCAGGTAATTGCTTATTCTTCACGTCAGTTGAAACCACATGAGTTAAATTACCCTACACATGATTTGGAATTAACTGTAGTGGTTTTTGCTTTATAAATTTGGAGGCATCATTTGTATGGATTGAAGTTGAAATATATACTGATCACAAAAGTTTAAAGTATATATTTACACAGAAAGAATTGAACATGAGATAGAGGAGATGGTTGGAATTAATCAAGGATTATGATTGCCCGATCCATTACCATCCTGGAAAATCAAATAAAGTGGCTGATGCTTTGAGTCAAAAAAGTAATGTCTCATTAGCTATGCTACATTTAGAACGAGATCCTTTGGTTTTTGATTGGATGAACTTTGGCATAGAAGTAGTTGTTGCAGGAAATTCTTCTGTTTTGTTTCAGGTGTCAGTGAAATCATCTCTATCAGACAGAATTAAGCAAACGAAGAAAGAAGACAGTGAGTTGCAAAAAAAGGAAGAGTTGGTTCAGAAGGGAATGTTTCCTGAATTTAACATTGATAATGATTGTGTTTTGAGATTTGGGAAGATATTATGTGTACCTTGTGATTCACAGTTTAAGAATGAGTTGTTATGTGAAGCTCATAGTTCTCCGTTTTCAGTTCATCCTAGTAGCACTAAGATGTACTGAGATCTTTGGGAGTAATACTGGTGTGATGGAATGAAAAGAGATATTGCAGATTTTATTATGAAGTGTTTGACTTGTCAGCAGGTTAAAGCAGAGTGACAGTTACCTAAAGGAATGCTTTAGCCTCTACCGGTTCCAGAGTGAAAATGGGAAAATATATCCATGGACTTCATTGTGGGATTACCAAAGACATCTCGAGGTAATAATGAAATCTGGGTTATAGTTGATCTATTGACTAAATCAGCTAATTTACCTCCTATTAGAGATACTTTGTCTCTAGATCAACTTGCCCGATTGTATGTTAAAGAGATATTCAGGTTGCATGGAGTTCCCCTCTCCATTGTATCTGATCATGATCCCGGGTTCACTTCTAACTTTTGGAAAGGCATTCATAAGTCATTGGGTACTGAATTAAACTTTAGTACATCTTTTCATCCTCAATCAGATGGGCATTCAGAATGAACAATTCAGATCTTGGAGGATATGCTATGTGCTTGCTCGATGAACTATCAGGGAAGTTGGGACCGACACCTTTCTTTGGTTGAATTTTCATATAATAACAGTTTTCATTCCAGTATACAGATGACTCCATTTGAGGAATTATATGGAAAGTGTTGTCAAACTCCATATTTTTGGGATGAAGTAGGTGAAAGGAAGCCGATGGGACCATAATTGGTAAAAGAGATGGCAGAGAAAGTTCAGTTGATTCAGAATCACATGAGAACAGCTCAGAGCAGACAGAAAATCTATGCAGATTACCAGAGGAAGTATCTTTCCTTTGAGGTAGGTGATCATGTCTTTCCCAAAGTTTCACCATGGAAAAGTGTGATGCATTTTTCTAAGAAGGGAAAGTTGAGTCTGAGGTTAATTGGACCTTATGAGATTCTAGAAAAAGTTGGATCAGTTGCATATAGAGTGGCTTTCCTCCAAGTTTATCCCAGGTACACAATGTTTTTCATGTTTCGATATTGAAAAAGTATATGTCAAATCCAACTCATGTTTTGAGCCCAGAGGTAGTTCAGTTGGAAGAGAAACTCTCTTATGAAGAACAAACAGCCCAAATTCTTTACCACAGGGAGCAAGTGTTGCAGAATTAGGAAATTCACTAGGTAAATGTTTTGTGAAAAAACCATATGATTGAAGAGGCAACGTGGGAATCTGAAAATGCTATGAGGGACAAATACCCACACTTATTTTGATAAGTGAATAAAAATTGTGAGGACAGAATTCCCAAAAGGGGGAAGGATGTCACATCCCAGGTTAATGAAGAATAATACATATTTAATATTTATTAATATTTGTGAATTAAATATTAAATTCATTTTAAATGGTTTCTATGTTCGATAGCGTACCCGATTCGCAACACTGTGTTTCTTTGGAATCTTACGTTTCACACTAATAATAAAATATTATTATTTTAAACGGCAGTTAACTTCTAGCCATTCTATTGGTGGGAATGAAAAAACTAACTACAATATGATTATACATGTTTGTTAAATATATTTACATTTATTCAATAAAATTTAGAGGCTTAAAATGTGAATGAATCTAATTTTAAGCATAATATACATTAAAAGGCCGATTTATCGCCTTTTAATGGTAAACTATATTTAAATATAGTTTTGGTAACTTTAATACATTATAATTGAACAAATAAAATCATTATTTAGAATGGGGACATCAAATTTTACATTGGGTAATTTTTTGGTATTTTTCTGATAAAGTTCATTTTTTAATGAATAGTGAAAAATACTGTATTTTAATTCCAAAGTGCCTTTTAATTTAATTTATTTTTATGGTTAGATTATCTTTCTAATTGGTTTTGAAGTGAAATTAAAATATATTTTTACCATTTAATCTAATTTTGGTCATTGGAATTAATTTCACTTTGAAATTGGACACAAACAAGTATCAATCTTTTGATAGTTATTGTTTCTTAAAAACACGCTATTTGTTTTAACAACGGGAATTAATTTTTAAATTAATTAATTCCACTTCTATGTTTTGAATTTGAAAAAATAGACATCAATTTTGAATTTGGAATATCAAATAATTCTTAGGCTGAATTTTTGGTATTTTTCTGAAAAACTTCAATTTTTGATGAATAGTGAAACCACTTAGTGGTAGTTAAAAAAACTGACTTTTTCATTTAAATAAAATTTTACCACTTCTGTGAATTGAATTTCAAAAATCCGACATACATGGTTGTTATCAAGAAGTAAAATGTGGTTCATTAAGATGAAAATAATTTTTGGTGAATAGTAACTTTTGACTTTTATTTACCACGGTTAAAGGTAAATAGGGTAATTCAAGGTTAAAAGAATATTATAATAATTCAAAATTACCTTAACATTTGTCCAAACCTTATTTTTTGAGTCATGGCCGACCATGGGCATCTTTAGGTCGATTTTGGGACCCCTTTGATCAACTTGGGAGTGATAATGACAATTTAGATCAATTAATTTAAAGTAAAGGCAAAATAGACATAAACAAAAATCGTTTAGTAATTAATTTTTATATGTTGTTATATAAGTCTTATTTTCAACTATAAATATTATTTTGAAATATAAATAGATTTCCTATATCATGGTATTTTTTTTTATAATTTTTAGACTTCAAATAAATTAATTTATTTATGACTCAATAATGATGCAGTATTTACCTCATTAATAAATGATTAAAATAAATAAGATTATAATGATTTAAATATTATCCAAAACATGTCCAATTCTGATTGGATGATTTTATTTCGATTATGAGTTATATTATCTTCGACCTTAATTATTTTTGGACCATTATAAACCGAATATCATTATATAATAAAACAATAGTTTCACACTTTCCTAAAGAGCCCCTCCTCCCCCTTATAAAAGGAGACAACTTCTAAACAATTCCTCACACCTCTCAAGCCATTTGGATCGTCCAAAATATGCCCAATTAAGCTCTAAAAATCCCTCTCCTCCTCCTAGAAGCCTTACCTTAGGCATAAGGCCCTTCAAGAAGTCCTTTTCGTTCAAACCAAAGGAAGTTACCCAAATTAAAGGTAACAGTTTCTCTTAAATTGTTTTCTTTTATTTTACATCTCAAATCACTAAAATCTTTTTATTTACTTTATTTTGTAACAAATCTAGTATAATAAATATACTAGGATGTTTTTTTGAGAATGATTCTAACTACACTTACACACAACTCCATCTAATGGATGAAGAACATAATGTTTATGTGGATGACAAACTAACGCCTCACGAAACAATGATTGTTCAATTACATCTTACCGCCCCTCATGGTGGCCATTATGATGAAACTGTATTTATATATGATATACATTATGGTTATTATTTCCTTATTCTTCTTTACTTTCCATTTATATCATGCCTTTATGGTTTCCATAGTGGATAAATACGATAATCTCATTTGAGGAAGTGCGGACTACCGCCCCCTCAAAATGATTTGATTTGTTAATGCATTATATGAGATTTATAAAGGATGGAGTTAACAATATTATATATAATATTATAATGGAATTATAATATACCTATGTATCATTATGTTTTATTTCCATTAAATTAAGAAATAGAAATGAAAGTAGCGTTTATGCGTACGTACGGCTTACCGTCTCCATGAACGGTGCATTTAATTTCTTACCTCTAAATGTTATGTAATATTATAAATAAATGTATATACTTGATATATATGATATCCAAATCATGAATATCATTCTGGATATAATGAACCTTTGACCACATGGACAACTTGTAAATATAAGTTTTTCATTTTTACTCAAGTACCAAATATCAAAAAAATAAACATTATTAAATTAAATGATTTCATAACGTTTATAACATGGTAATAAGGGATATGAAATGAATAATAAACTTGAAAAAGGTTATTAAGCATTTATAAATTAACTTTAGTTTATTATTCAGGATATTAAAGAACGATTGAGTCAAGTCGGATGCAAGGTAAGGGACATCGTCTCAATATCCTTTTATTGTGGCATACTTTGTTTTAATACAATACTTTCTTTTATACGTTGTATAAACACCCTTGACTTTACAAAGGGAATATTTTTCTACGAAGCATTTTACTAAACGACAAAAATGAATTTTTCTTCTAACGTAAGCAGTGAAAATGACCTTTCTGCCACCGTGAGTATTATTTGATCTTTAGTTTCCTTAACAAGCCAAAATGTTTTTCAAAGGAAAAATAAATACCATATATTCTTTTTACGTATTTGGTATTGAAAATGATTTTGAGAATGGATTTATTATTTCAATATCTTTAAATGATATTTTATTATTTCAATGTGGAAATTTTATATTTCCTTTATGCTTATGTTATGTGTTATGATCATGTTATGGTTCTTGGGTATTATTTACGTATAAGGGTGGTTCCGTGATAAACCTAGGGCGGCTGAGCCCGAGATAGCTCTCCAATGCATTGGGTAACATGATAGAGGTAAACATGAATGTTTATCCTAAGATATTTAGGGAATACACTATGATGGGTATTCCAAAGTCACTCCCTATGTAGCTGTGATAGTTAAAATGTAAGTATGATATGGATGCCACAAGTTACCTTTATGATTTATGATTTCTATGTGTCTTTCATAAATCTTATTATTTCATGAGGTAAGTAAAAGAGTTCAGGTTTTGTATGTATTTATGAACAAATGTTTTCATTCATTGTTCTATAACCCTTACTGATCCTTTTATGCTCATCCCATGTTTTGAAATGTTTTCACAGGACTTAAAGATGAATAGGGTCAAGGATGGGATCAAGGAAAAGTCATGCTGTCTAAAACATGGAACTAGTCATGACTCTTTTTTTAAGAGTTTTTATTTTATAAAAAAATGGAATCTGTGTAGAAATTTCTACCTTGTAATCTATTGAGATGTAATAGTTATGTCCTAATTATCTAAAACTCTAAACCTGAAAAGATCCTCATTGTGAATTATTCATTTAATTCAATATTATGTAATGTTTAAGGCTGGGTCGTTATATATTTGGTCCATCCCTTATGGATAGGTTATAAGAAGCCAAATTCTCCATGAATTAATCATCTTTAAAGATGTATTCTTGAAAAATATAAGAGCTTAATAAATATTTTTATGAATTAAATGAGAATATTCATAACAAAGAAAATGGGGAGTAAAAAATTATAATGTATTATAAAAATAAGAATGCATGAATTATAGGACTAGAGACATGGTTGAAATAGGAGGAAGATTCCTCCACTGGGAATGATATAAGAGTTGACATTACCTCATGGAAATTATGTAAATATGAATCTGAATTTTTTTTCAAATAGTAGTTCTGATTGGGAAAGAGAAATAAAAAAGTTGTAGTTATTGTGATAGATTTTTCATTTATGATAGGAAAGAAAACCTGGTGGTTCAAATATTATTTCTCTCTATAGAATATGATAGAGAATAGATCAGTGGGGAAACCAATTAGATTTAAGGATCATAGTCACAAATCCAAAAAATAATGACCATGTACCTGATTTAGTAGAGGATCTCCAAGAAGGATAGGGGATCAGGGACTTATTCTACTCACATTTCTTAAAGAAAATGAAAGAAATATATGAACTGTTATAAAAATATTTGGAGGAATAATTCTTTAAGGTAGAGTTATTTGATTTTGATTTAAAACTTATTGAGATGATTAAAATGAAAAATCCTTGAATTAAACACCATTTAAAAAAAAGTTAGATTGAAATGACTACTACCACAACGAGATTTCAAAATTATTAATTGAGATGAAATTTTTTTACCATTCAATGACTATAATATTGTTTCATATTTCAAAATCAAAACAATTGAAGGATATATTCATTTTAATCTTGAAAATTATGTTAGATAATTGACTTGTAAGTACACAATAAACTCTTATGGATTGTAAATTGGTGTTAGCAGTTTTTGGAGTGAGTTAAAATTTTTTGTAACTTAAGTATTGTATGGGTTTTTAAATTGAGGTAGAAATATTTTTTTAGGGTCTATGCTTGATAAAAAATGTGGATTTTTAAAAATAAAAAATATATTTTTGGAGGCATTAGATTTCATACTCATTATACAAGATTGAAAATCCCATATTTTCTATGTTTCAACCAATGAAATAATCAACAACACACCCAACCACCCCTTGTTATCTAAGACTCAAGGATTTTATAATAAATCTATCAAATTATAATGTTTCACATGTGAGGTTTCTCACAAACCATAGCTATAGGTAAATGAAAATATGAAACATCCACCCCTATAAAAACAAATACATAGTGTATGGAACTCCATGGAGTATACTTCATGGGTCATCCAATATTCAAAACTCATTTTGTGTCTCGTGTACATATTCAATATAATGATACAAGATTCATACTCATTCTAAAATTAAAATTTCATCACAACCTATAATACTCCATGATAAATATTGGTTAGGGATAACTCAAAGTCATACATTGAGAGGCTAATTATAATTTTAATTCATGATTATATGAAACCAAAAATAAATAATGATAAAGAGTATATTTACTTTTATATAACATGAAAAATTTTATATTCTTGCACTTTTAAGAATATTAATAAAACCACACAGAAGAGCCTATCTCATTATATTTCATATGAATGACTGCATGATCAACATTATTTTTG
This sequence comes from Viscum album, assembly GCA_963277665.1. NCBI lineage: Eukaryota > Viridiplantae > Streptophyta > Magnoliopsida > Santalales > Viscaceae > Viscum > Viscum album. Next base: position 1,045,861,216 of record OY728155.1, on the reverse strand, counting down.
TAACAATTATAGGGTTTTATTAAACTCATTATGTCTCTATGTAATTTCTACTACATCAATATATTACTATATGATAAAACTCTCCCACTAAACTCTATAGTGATTAAAATATATAAAAAAATAAAATTTTCTATAATGGAGAGACATATAACTCATATTCCTAATTTTCAACCCCCTAAACAAGTATAGAAAATCCTTAACTTCACAACATCAAATGTTATGATGTTCATAAAATTTATTACCTACCTATAACTATTTATACATTCATACTTATCATCTTTAAAACCTGTTAATTTAAATATTTTTCTTGAAATAATTTAGAAACTAATGTTACTCTTTTCATTAATATTTTATGAAAATATCTTAAAATACTTATTGTTATAAATTAAAATTAAATTTGGAACTTGACTAGTATAATATTTTATTCATTAAATTTGAGCATCAATAATTCCAAAATTAATCCTACTAGCCTCTTAGAAGCTATATTTGTTTCATAATATTTTTTTATGAAACACAAAGACCCCAGTGTTTAAGAAATAACCATTATTTCCTTTAATGAGATTATATAACAAATAAATTATTGTATCCATATCATATATGGTGTTATATGTGTTTATATAATTTTCTTGAAATTATGACTATTCTTTAAAATATTCTGCTGATGATGGAAACTAACTGCCTCATATTTTTGAAAACATATAGATAAAAAAATTTATCATAGATATAACATTTATATACTTATGTTTCTCTATAAAAATTTAATAGAACATGATGAATGATAAACCATGAATATTTAACCTATTATACTATATTTTTAATAAAAAAATTTCATTTACATGAAAATAGTTTAATATAAGATAAATAATATGAAAATTCACATTTTATTCAAATTCACTTGATCTTGATAAATTCCTTTACATTCAATTCTTTGATGTAAAAATAATTTTTTTCATCATTTGAATTCAAAATACATTATGAAAAATAATTTCCCTTGATTTTAAAATCATTATATTTATAAAAATTCTAAAATGTAAAATTATAATCATATACCTTTCAAAATTCAAAAATTGATTTCAATAACACTCATATATGACATTGACTTTCCATGGTGTTTCTCAATCCCCATTATATTTACAAAAAATTTCCATCCTGTAGAAACATTTCCCTCTCCTTCCTAACACCTCCTTTAGGTTTTAATGACCTTGATTATATATTTTGAAGAAACATTATCATATTTTATAACAATATTTTCATCTTCCATTTTGAGATTTTACCCATGTGTACTTACAATACAACACTTGAACCTAGACATGACATAACCTAGTTTATATCCTCAACACTTTTAAGAAATAGGGTAAACTTTTATTGAAATCATCCACATTTTATGAACATTTCCAATAATTATTCCAAAATAATTTTCATAGCCAGGCCAATACTTATAGAACATATTTGGTGAATCCAATTCATTATAACATTCAATTACATTTAATATATAAGTAGAGAATAAAGTTTCTTAGGTAATTTTTTATCAAATTCATTTGAAACCTTATGTGAATTATTTTGTACTTTTCATAAGAATATTAATTTTTTTTTTCAAATTCAAAAATTGTTTACTCAATATGTTATTTATTTAATATGTATATTTTTCCTAATTTCCTAAAAACAATTCTTATGTTTTGTGCCAATCTAAGAAGTTTCTTACATTAAGATCCTCCTTTTTAAAGATTTATATAAAAGTAATGTTTTATGATGATAATGTTATTTATATGCAACATAATATTTTATCATCTTGGTACCATGTTTTACATTCATTTAATACATAAATTTATTAAATATATTCCCACAAAAATGATGGACTATTTTAAAATCCATAATATCCATTAGTGGGACAAGATATATATTTCATCATAACATATAATAATTTAACATTTAAATAAGTCAAGGCTATATTTGATTTATGATCATTTCAGTCATATCACATATGAATCTTAGATAGTTGACTAGATACCTCTTTATCCAAATAAAAAATGGATCATCTCAACTATATTACTCTGGTATCCTAACAGTTAGGGTTTCCCAACTAAATGTAACCCAAAACAAATGAAATAATGTTTTACCTAATATTTAGGTCACCTCATTAAGTTATTCATTTACATAAGATAATCTAGGGGAACCCATCATTGGTATTTCCTACCTAGTCAGATGATTGAGGTCTCAAAAAGTGTCTCTTTGTAATTAATATAAGACAAATTATTTTAATTGGGATTTAATGTAACTATCTTATCTCATGTATTCCATTTACCTGTATGAATGCTTCTAATGCTTTATTTTGGAATATTATTCCTTCCACCAAATCAATATGTTTATACTATATTTATGAATAACTCTTTGCACAACTCATGGTATATGTATAAATCAAGCCAAAGTCAAGGTATATGAAAACTAAATCAATTATCATACCAAGCATGTGACTCCTTATATCCAAGTATGTAAATTTCATAGTGGAAGTTTAATAATTTAAACTAAAGAATACATTCATTAATAATATATAAACTATATTTATGAATAATAAACAAGGTAATAAAATAAATAAATAAAAAAGTCATATATTTAAACATTAAGGAATATTTATAAATTAAGAAACTATAAACACTTTAGAATTTATCCATATAATATGTAAATTCTATAATTAAATTAATATAATAATTTTATATTTATTCCCAATATGAGCTCCTTTATATTATTCATTTACATGATATTTTACATAAATATATAATATCTGAAATATAAATGTTATATATATATATATATATATGAACTAATCATATATTATGAAAAAATTAGAATGTTACATATTTAATATTATTTAAACCTCTATAATATCAACTATCAAAACTCTTTTTGATATATTTCAAATAATTTCTTAAATATGTCATTTTAATACTAATGATTAAAATTATACCTTATAAACAATCCATAATAATAAATATATTTTCCATATATTAACCATCTTTATAATTTATAAATATTTTATAAATTACCATTATAATTTCCATATAAATAGTTTATATCTAAATTATAAGTAATGCCACATATATACAAAAGGTATTTAATATTCATATTTAATACAATGGGTTTTTATTTAATAAAAATTTAATTAACATTTAATAATTAATTATAATCATTTTATAATTAATTAACTTATTTTTTTATAAATATCCCAAAGTAAATTTTTGTATAATTTATAATAAATTTATAAATTAATTAATTCAATACATAATTTAAATTTAGAAAAAAAGAAATTTTATATTATATATATGATATAAAGATTATCATATTCCATATCTGATAAGCCATGAAACTCAATACCAATTTATGATTCATCATTAATATTTTAAGATAGATAATCATTGATTGTGATATACTATTGTGGAATTTTTAGCAGTAACTCATGATTTTTGATGAATTTCACTTATGATATGTACCCATGTAAAAATAAAACATTTTGTGGGAACCTATTTCAAATTAACATTGAAATATGTAACATAAAATCAATGTATGAATAACTACATAAGTGTAACCAATATATTCCTTAATTTTTTTCTTATGATATTATCTATATTTTACCAGTAATACAAAAATATATTTTGGATCATGCGATTCATAACTTTCATAGGCTATGAATTTATTTATCGTATGTGTTGGACTTATACAAGGGACTTAATGTGATATTACCCTGATAGTTGTCGGGGGGGGGGGGGCATCAAGGTATGAAAAATATATGACAATAAAAACTCTTAATCTTATAAAAGTATCACTTTAGCAATATGATCTTCACCTCTCAACCTTGAGGTCTTCTTGTTATTCTCTTTAACATATTTGATTAAGGTTTTTTGATCTCGTTGGTATGCATGAATGAAGTAAATATGACATGAGTATGTACTTGGTTTCCCCTAATTGGGTTATGTCCAAGGAGCATGCACCAACATTTAGCTGTACACCAAAACCAACTGTGAATATCACTACTTACACAAGTATAGGCCTGGTGACTCCTATGCCCAATATCATTCCTTACAATGTTTAGAGACAGATAACTACTTCCCAAGGATCACTCACTAAAACCATCCTTAGATGGGTCACTACCAGTGGAATGGATCGCCATTTTCATCAAACTTTTCTTACTACTCATGAATAGATCCAAACATGGTTTCGAGATATGTAGGTCCCTTCATTAGCAATGTTGAATGAATATTCAAATATGTAAGATTCTCTATTGAAGTACTTAATAGGATAATACTTCACTCTTCTGAAAACATCTTGGTAAAACACCTCAAATTTCAGCAAATAGTCTAGAATTGTTATTATATTATTTATAGACACAGAAATGAAAATCTCTTCTTGATAGGATCTTTAGTGGTTGTCAAATCATCAATATTTTAGCCCCTCACTGAAATAAAACCTTATTTCTTAAATACATGATGTATCACGATCTCAAACTTTTCTTACAATACTGTGTACTAAAAATATTCATCACCTACATGAACCATTTATACACAATATAATAATAATTATGCAAGTGATAATAATTAATTTAATTCCTAGACTTAAATTTTTTATGAATAACACTTTTAATCTCCCTTTTTCGAATTTGAATACTCACTGAATGTTGGGTTTTTATTTACTCACTCCTTAATACCCAAAATTAACGTGGGTATTATTCTTCCTTATTTATTTTTTGTGGCTACAACTGTGTGTCTATATCTTCCAAGGTGTGTCACATAATTAATTGTGGCATAATATTTCTTTCATGGTGAAAATCCATGTAGATTTTTAGAACCACCAATCACAAAAACATCACTTAAAGTGAAATTAAATTCACTACGATGTTTCCCCATGTAGCTACAATCCCTTTCCACTACCAATTTACAAATTTCCATAAATAAGACAAGGATATAGCATAACAATATCATTTGGACATGGTGCTTATGGTGAGTAAAAACACCATATGGAACAGAAATATCATTATCATGAGGATTCTACAACGTAGCCATCTCATCATGTGGAAAAAAATGTTGTGAACCTTATCCTCATTTAAATTCATAAAGGCCATAGCTTAACTATTTCTTCACACGGTATCATTATCCCCCATGGATCACTATTTATTTCAAATATATTCATGAAAGTATAACTACATTAAAATTTTTTATCCAACATTTTCATTAAATTTGGGCTTTCACTACGTCCATAGACTCAAATTCTTCATAGGAAACATATCTTCTGAAGTTCTTCTATTCATGCATGATAGTGCACAAATAACATATGTAATGATTTCATGGATATCTAATGGATCTTAGGATATCGATGTGTCATAGATGATGGGATATATTCTTGATCTTTTATGATGGAATTATCACCATGGTTTGATAATGGTGGAAGAACCCACTTACTGTGACAACCTCAAATGAAGGAGGAAGAAAATAAAGACCTTGGTCTTATGGCTAAGATCAAATACATCATGTGGCATATGTTTTATGTGTAACATTTTAAGATGAGTAATAGTACCCCATATGCTTCTATTCCACATTGATTCTTGGATTGGTTGCACGACAATTAATAAGTGATTCCATGCTGATGAATAGTCATGCCAAGGCTGTGCGATATCGACACCAGCAACACACCACACATGCCCCACACAGACCAGACCACACCCTTGTAGAGTCCCTGGGCACCCCTACATGTTCCATGTGCACCTCCCTGCAATCTATTGGTGGGAACTATAGGAGCCCAAAATTCCTTCTATCACCCATGGCTAGACATGATGACCTACCCCCACATGGTTGACCCCTGGTACCTTAGGTGGTTGAGGTATGCCCTTAGTTGGATATGGGATAGAATTTTTTTTGAATAAGGCCCACTAAAAAAACTTATATTATTTTATAATTATATAATCAATATCAATTCATTCACCATCAAATGAAAAACCCATTAAATAACTTTATATTTAATATTTTTCATGGCATTAATTTATTTATCCTCCTTTTTAGCATGATATAAAAAATGTGTCCTCATTGACACAAGTCTTGGAACATAAGATGAATTCAATAATAATCACAAAATAGATAATCATTCAATAATTTCATCCAATTTTATCAAGTGAATCCATAGAAAGTCTCTAAGAATCACCAATTCACCATCAAGCATGACATCCAATGCCAAAAAGTGAATCCATTACAATTCTCTAGGATGTTTTTGGAGATTCACAACAACAAGAATCAATTGGTGGTGGGGGGTGAATTTAATTCTTAAAAATATTATTAACTTAGAAAAATATCTCTATCCTATTTATGACTGATTTATATTATAATATTTATGAAGGAATTCAGTAATTATAAAATTATAAAAATTGAAATAGATATAGAGATATTTATAGTGATTTTAGGAATATAATTCTAGTAGTCCAGTCCACCACCACCCTTCTCCATGAGTGTGATGATTTTCAATAGACCAGACCTTTAGGTAGGGACCGCCTATCCCTTTTCTAGGGTCTTCATGACTGAGTTCAAGTAGTTGAAACTTGGTACCAGCACATGAGATTTAAATTGGGTTCTAGAAAGACTTTATATAAAACATACATCAAAGTTATTTTACCGAGAACCTTTACAATGAAAGATAATGAAGGAATGAGTTATAAATTTCAGCTAACTGCTGTAATATATAATAGACATAAAAAGAAGGATCTACAAGAGAAATCATCTGAATAATAAGTAGCTCAAGGAGATTATTTGGAATACAAAAAAATATTTCTAATAAGTAAAACTGATGAGTCGAGACTTATTCTTTGGTATTTTTGTAGAAAAATAGAGTTTTGTTGTTGAATTTTTAAGAAAATAATTCTCTATATATTGTCTTTTACTTCCCTTTTCATGTATAAGTCCATGATTTCACACATTCCCTTTGAAATACAAGAAATATTTTTATATAAATGCACTTCCCATGATTCTTAAAAAAATAGATATCAACAACTTGTCATTCTCTTTGAAATACCTTGACAATAGTAGATACAAAATGAAATAAATCATCCTTATATTGTATCTCTGTACTTGGATCTTATTATATTCAATTTTTTTCTTAAATAGAAAGTTGATAATTTAAGAATTGTATAAAATCATTAAAATATCAATCATGTGTGTCAATGGTAATAAATACCAACTAGTAGAATGACATATCCAATTTTAATAAATAAATCCACATAGCTGATATGAAGAACTAAATCCACATAGATGATTTTGATTCATGTATCCAAATTGAATTACATTGGAATTTCATTCACATAGATGAATCAAACATAATTTATTGAAGCAACATATCTATTTTCACCCGATAGGCAATTCACGCAACCAATTTATTCACGTAGGAGATTTTAATAGATGATTTATCATGTAGGAAATTGCACTCACATCTAATTACTCCACAAAACCATTTTATGTAGCTAAATAATCATATAGATGAATTCTCATATAAGTGATCTTGTCGATGTAGTAAATTTCTACATAGGTTATTTTTCAAGGTAGGTTATTTGACTAAGATATTTCATTTAAATAAGAGATTGATTGACTTAACTATTACCACCATGTAACTAAAGACCACCATGATTCCAATTTTCCAAAATTTGAAATATTCCATCCAAAATGTTTAGAATCCATATTTAAGGAAATTTACCAATAAATACATAAAAATAAAATAAAACATGATAGAAACACATAGAAAAAAATATTATCAGTAAAGTTAGAAGGAAATTTTAGATCATAAAAAACTAAAGTACATGGGATATGTTAGATCAACATTATTAGTCCAACACATGCATCACCAATTCACCAATGGTATTGTCAAAAAACCCAAGATAACACATATTTTCAAAAAATCCATTCTATAATATTAGGATTCCAATAACAACCGTTAGATTTGGTTGACAATATTCCCTTGACAATATCATCTTGATAACAAGTGAACTATTTTTTTTTACTTTACCTACCTTATTATCAATAAAATAAAAGAGATTAGTCCATATGTTTCATTTTTTGACTAGAATGTTTAATTTTATAGAAAAAAATTCATTAATATAATAATGTTACCCCCCTATGAGAAATAGTTTCTCCCATTTTCATCTGGGAAACTTCTCCCCTTTGGTGTGTGGGGAGAATTCAAGTTAAATCAACCCCCTTTAAGGATTTCTTCTCTACTTATTTCAAAAAAACATTATTTTGGCATCAACCACATGTTGATTCACCACATCCTATTAAACTATATGTTACACAGAACAATATCATTTCTTTCTAACTTTTTATAAGTGATTCACCAAGTGAATTTATCACTTTAAACTTGAGAAGTCATATAAATTCTATAAGACCATTAAGCCAGAGATTTTTTTATGAAACCAGAGTTTTTATAAAAAATTAACCAGGCTATCAATGTCACTCATGAATTCAAAAAAAACATAACAACCTTGGGTTTCCATTCTCAAATGATAAATTGTCATGTATTTCACTTCACACTAAACCATTAATACATAAAAAAGTACTAGGTTGTGAGAAACACACCACATGATGAATTAATTGACAGAACCTAATAAAATTTACCACTTTATGAGGATTAATAACATTTTAGGTTCAGAATAACCCCACATTAGACTAAGAATATTGAAACCACTTGTAGATAAGACTTATTGGTGTAAAAAATTGGGAGAGCCACTTGGTTGGGAAAAAATATTTTAGTAAATTTTGGAATCTAATACAATTAAAAGAGATGATACCATAATCCAAACCAGTTTTCATAGAAATAAGTATATGAAAATAAAATTCATTTTTCTATTTTCTTCTATTTCCCATTGAATTTTATTCAATTAGACTGAAACCACTTGGGTTATATCATAATTTAAGTACATATCATGATAAAAAATCTTTTAAACACAATCCAATACTTCTTTTTATGCATTTTCAGCGTAGAAATTCTCTAAACACATAAAAATTTCAACTTACACATATTTTCATTTAGTTCTATCCTAATATTATTTTATACCATAGACAACCATTTTCTTTTCAAGTGCACTCACCCCATAGATCAAATCTACCCCTAATTCATTACATTTTCACAACTAGTAAAAAGAAATAAAGAATATTTGGTGAGGGGTACCTCAATGTTCCCCATGTTGAGGAATAAGGTTGGTCATGATAATCCAACCCACCACCATCCACCTTTACTTTTACCTTATTTTTAATTTTGGAAAGGAATGGAATCATATCTTCATTTTCTTCTACATTATTTGTAGCTGGAAAACTCATCCTCTTCCCAAATGATAGTCTTTGCATGATTTTACATAAATACTTATCCTAATGGGTATAAGAATTGATATCACTCCTTGGATTAGGACTCTCTAAAAGTGTGTAATTTATTACATTTTAATAAATAACTTCTTGATTTATATCACTAGTGCGTCTCACCTCTGAATTTGTTTTTCCAATGAATGTTCCTCTTTTGTTCTCTTAGTGGTTTGTATAGGACCACTTTATCAAAAAATTTCCTTGATGGAAAGAAGTTCCATATTGGAATAAAAATTATTTTAAGGAATCTATTTCACATTATTTTCCTCCTTCTTTATAGCCACACAACCTTATATTTTTTCTTCCATATTTTTCTTTTTTTCCTCTAAGAGATTTCACAAGACAACTAAGATTTTAGACCTAGATACTCCCTTAATTGAGGATATTTATCATCCCCCATAATAGTGATCATATATTCTATATTAATAGGACTTTTCTATGATAAAAATTAGCTTTTTATTTCATAGGAGTAGAGTTTTTCTGTATAACTTTTCCATTTCATGAATTTCACCAAATTACCATATCATTCTATATGGAAGAGGTTATAAAAAATGAAAAATATTATAAAAGAATCATAACTCATTTGGTTTCTCTCCAAATCATATATTGGTACTACTATAGATCTTCTTACTTATTTGGTCTTGTTTGTTTTGAAGAATATTTCCATGACGTGCCAAAATCTTCCCAATATAAGATCTTTGGTTCCTAATTTCTTCATGGAACCACACTAATTTCGTGGAAAAAATTCTCTTTCATTGTGTTCATCCCCTCCTCTAGGTCTCTTATCTTCTTATATTTTCCTCCAAATTTGTAGTAAACTTTTTTATCTCATAGAAATCTAGTTCTGGAATTAAGGAGTGACCTCTGTTATGCAACCTTAATCTGAATATCTCTAACTTCCTTCCCAGGGGGTAGGCGAGGAAGATAGTTCAAATTAACTTGGATAACTATATTTTCATTAGGATTCAAACTATATGTTTATCTAAGTGAGAAATATTATGATCCCAATTTATGAATCTATCATTGTGACTCAAAAAAGGTTAGATTGATTTCATTTTAGGGTGTAAGTACTTTTTTGTTTAATTTCTACCATTGAATTTGAATTTTAATGTGACAGAGTGTGTGTTGGTGATGTTTCCATTTTCTTTATTTTGGTATGGAGTATGTTTTGAGGTTACCATTCAACCATAAAATCATTTTTTAGAAAATTCAAAAAATGGATTTTGAGACAGTGACATTCTGAAATTTTACATCTGTTCTACACATGTGTGTTAGAATCACAAAAAATATTAGGTTTGAGTTTTAACTTTTTTAATAACACAATTTCTAAGATGAATTCGTCTTAATCTTCCCTATATTACCTTTTTTTACAAGTAACATCTCACTTGGAACTTATTGATTTAAAAATAATCTTCTAGTTGCATCCACATGAATTTGGATAAATTTTCATGATTAACATGTCTATGAAAGTATTTCTTAAGAGCTTCCCCTAATGCCACTTTTTCTGAATCATCAATTAAAAATTTTCTTTGATTTGTTTCATAAAAAATAATTTTTTATCAACAAAAGAATTTAATTTTCAACCACTTCTAAGGAAATTCCAAGCAAAAATTCCATATATTAGATTAACTCATTTTTTATAATTTTTTGAATTCTTCCCATAAAAGAAAGTATCCTTCACTGTGGAAATCATATTCAACAAAACTTAAAATCAAGTCATTGAAATAAAAAATCCAAAATTGAACTTCCCTCTTATACCAATTTTTAGACTTATACAATGGAATTAATGTGATATTACCCTGAGGGGGGGGGGGGGGGGGGAGTGAATTAGGGTATTCATTGCATATAAAAATTAAAATTATTATTCCTTTAAAAGTATTACTTTCCCTATAGGATCTTGGCCTCTCATCCTTGAGGGTCACGTATTATGATCTTTACCAGATATGATTAAGGTTTCATGATATCTTTAAGTATGAATTCATAAAGTAAATATGAAAATAGTATTTACTTGGTTCACCCTCTTTGGGAAACATCTAAGGATCACGAATCAATGTTGAGTCATTCACTAAAATCCACTTTGAATATCACTGCTTATATAGGTTTGGGATAGGTCACTCATATTCCCTGACTCAGTACCTTATAAGGTTTATGGTTTTCTCACTGCTTCTTAAGGCTAAATCACTCAAACCATACTTCTGTGGGTCACTGCTTGTGGAAAGGATCACCTTCTTTCTCATCATTTTCTCACATCTCCTAAAAAGAACCATGAAATATTTATTTACATGTTGTTCTATTCATTAGAAACACTGAATGCACCTTTAAATAAGGTATATTATCTGTTAAATTCCTTATTAGAATACTACTTCAATATTATGAAAACACCATAGTGAAACACTTATACTTTGTAGAACCACTCTATAAGACAATTCGTTTTTTCTATAGATATATAAATTTAAAAATCTAAATGAAAATATCTTTAATGGATGATAAATATTTAACCTTATAGACCCTTGCTATAAGAACACATTAATTATTTAATAAAGGATGCATCAAGATCTGAAAATGACTGTGCGATATTGATTACTAAAAATATTCATCACCTGTATGCACAATTTATTCACAATAGAAAAATAATTAAGCATGTGATAATTACTCATTTAATTACATGAATTAATTGTATTATTTATATAAAATTTAATCTCTCTCATTTAAATGTGAATACCTTCTGACTATTGGGTATTTATTTTCTCACTCTCTATTACCCAAAAATACCATGGTTATTATTATTAATCATTTATTTTGTATGGATAATAAAATATATCCATATCTTCCATGGTGGAACACATAACCCATTGAAAAATAGTGTTTCATCTGTATTACAATTCCCTAAAGATTTTTAGAATATCCAGTCTAAAAAATTTCTCTTGCATCGTAATTCCATTCACCACATAATATCTCCCTATAGATACAAACCATTTAAACTACCAATTTACAACCTTTCAAGATGTAATCCAAGGATGTGACTTAGCCATATAGTTTATCCAGGGATCTTATGGTGAGTTAAAACACCATGTGGCATGAATATCTCATTATCATGGATATCCTATAGCATGCCCATTTCATCACATGGAAAACACATTTCATGAACCATCTCCTCATTTAAATTCCAGATGGATTGGGATTGACTATTCCTTCATGAATATTCATTATCACTCATAGATAATTCATTATTTTAACATATATTCATGATATTGTAATTTCATTAATAAATTTGATCATACCCATGAATTAAATTAAGGAATTTACTACATTCGTAGACCTGACTTCATCATAGGAGACATCTCTACTAGTGTTCTTCTATTTATGCATTAAAGTGTATGAATATTATATGTGATGAGTTCTTGGATCCATCCTAGATACTATAATATCAATACAACCTCAATCATGGGATAAACACTTGAACTTATAAGATGAAATGATAATTTTAACTCGATAATGGTGTAAGAACATACTTGATATAATATTCTTGAATGAAGGAGGAGAAAGATGATTCCATCCTAGATTAGATGGCTTAGGCCAACCACATTATGTATCCTATGTTCTATGTGTTAAATTGTTAGTAGAATAATAGCACCCCATGAACTTCCATCCCACATCGATTCTTGGCATGGTCGTATGAAATTTAATAAGTGATTCCTTACTTATGACCTATTATGATAAGTTAGTGTGGGATTAGAACTTAAAACCCACCACACAAGCCCCTCATGGACCATGACACACCATTGGGTTTCCCCTTGGTCACCCCTACACGCACCATGCATTTCTACCTATGCACTACTAGTGAGAACTAGGAAAGAACAAAATTCCTTCTTCTGCCCGTGGCTAGACCTACTGAATTTCCTCGTACATGGTCATCTATAGCCCTATAGGTGGTCAAGCTATTTCCTTGGTTGGATACGAGAATTCCAATTTTGTTGAATAAGTTCCACTAAAAAAATAGTTAAATTATTTTACAATTTTTGTAAATAATATCAATCCAATCACCATAAAATGAAAAAACCTTAATTACCATGACATATAATATTTTTTATGGTATTCATTAATTCATTCTCTTCTTTATCATGATGTAAAAAATGTGTCCACATTGACATAAGTCTTTGAACTTAAGACCAGTTTAATAATCATCAAAACATGGAGAATTTATCAATCATGTCATCCAATTCCATCAAGTGAATCTATAACAATTATCTAGGAATCACCACTTCATCATCAATCATGAAATTCAATTCCATAAAGTGAATCCTTAATAATTCTCTAGGAATCAACACCTCACTAATGTTATTTTCAACAAAAAAAATAACACAAATATTTTCTAACTAATACATTACATACTCTTAGGAGTCCAATAGTATGTTATGACATGTACAAAACTAAATGATACACTGTATCATAATATACAATATATCATATCATCTGGAGTAATCTAGTCATATATTATGGTATCAAACATCATAAGACAAGACAAAATGAAATTTTTGAAACGTATTTGATGAAATATAACAGGAAATAAAAAATGAAATCTAATTTCTTTTTTCTAAAGCATGATTTTGTGAATCATTAAGCATGGTGATTCTATAATAAAACTAATTCATAAGATAAAATCACTCATATAAAAATCTCTAATGTGAAATCCATGTAAACCTATAAAATCACTATATTTCCCTAAATATTTGGGTCATGAAACTCTTTTCATTAATAATGGATTCCCTAAGAAGAGAGCCACAATTTTTCAACATTCATGTGTGAGAGTTCCTAGGAATTATTTAACACTTTAGGTTTTTATCTGATACCACTATTGGGTTTCTAGGGATCAAACATCATTATTCCAAGTAAATGAAAGTGATTTGAAACCACAAATATCATTTTCCATCTTTCTAGAAACTAAAAACTATGTATAAATATAAATTAAGAAAATATTTATGCACCTCACATTGTCAATGATTGTACTAATGAATTTGTTCAATATTCTATATACAATACCTTATAAGAGACCAAAGGACTCCCTCATCCATAATGTATCCATGGTTTTAATGAATCACCTAGCCCCCGAGAGGGATACTTGTTCATTTTATGGAATGCTAATACTAGACATGGTAATAGAGGAAGAATAAGAGAGCTCTTCCTTAGGGATAATCATCAAAAAGGTAGGTTGGTATAGACTAGTATATATATATGGTTAATCCACATTATATAGCCCTTCTATATGCTCATTGGTTGTAAATAAATCTACTCATAAGTTGATTAAATTCATTCACTTGCAACCCTTTGTAACCCTTGACCAGTTCATTATCCCTACCATTTTATCTTATGAAATGACTCGATTGATGATTTCCAACATAAGAGATTCTTGAATGATAAAAATTATTATTTGTCTTCCCAAGGAACCATATATTACACAATTAATTTTATAACATAAATTTATGAAAAATGATATAGCCAAGGTAGTTCCATATGATATTACTATATCATAATAGATGACACAACCAATGGATTTTAATGTTCCATTTGTATCATTCTTATAATAATCTAGGATTCCTATATCAACCATATAACATAGAATCTTTAGAGAATATCTCCTTTAATGTAAATTATAAGTGATGTGTGTGCCGTAAAAGTGGGTACCCTAGACCCAACATGAAAAATAATTTTCAATTACCATATCATTTATACAGAGAGTTATTCCTGATGTTTTCTTACTATAATAGTTAAAATACTTCTATTTATACAATTTACATGGTAATATCATTATATTATTTATAGTATCAATATGCTATAGTAGATCTCATATATAATGAGATCCTTGAGATATTATGATAGTAATATTAAATATATGTCCATTGGTCTAGATGTTTCATACCAACTTTGAACATATAAAGTTTACTATCTAGTGTTGGGGGTCTATAATCATTGAGACTTTTTCTTATGCATTTTTCACTTAGTGATGTTGATTAGAGGATATCCCAAGGACTAACCTTCCAATAGAAACAACACATATTAGATGTATCATTATATGTTACTATATTTAAACATGTGTATTGATATTTTGACTTGAAATCATTATCAATATGAACCATTTGATCATTTACTTTGATTAATGATTAAAAATATGACATTTATGTTGTACAGAATTATATTTCACTGAGTGAATCATTGGTGTAATTCCATTGATTGAATAATCAAGATAGTTTTTTCTCTTCTAAAAAGAAAGAGATATCTAGCACCAACTTGACTAGAATGGTAGTAATTTTACAAATTCAAGGCCATCATATAGGAAGTTAAGTCTAATCTAAATTAAATTTATAATAAGAAATAAATCATTTAAATATGGAGACATGAGTTATGAATCCTTATTTATGATATATCACATTAAAATTAGATTATATTATGGAAATCATGTTCATAAGATGTTGTCATTTCTAAGATTAAACCGTATCTCCTTAGGGGAGTTGATATGTTTATAGATACAACTCTTGGTCTATTGGTATGACTCACTTCTATAGAGATGAGGTCCTTGAGGTTCACACAAAAAGAAAGATCATAATCTTTACCAATTCTAATGAATTGGTGTTTAGGACAGGACATTGCCCACAATAGAGTTAAAATAATGTATGAGTTTGAATGACCACTATTAAATAGATACATATATTATTATTAGTTTTCATAATAATAGTAATTAAATTTATTTACTCAAATTTTTCAAAGGTTATTCAATGAACACAATGAAAAATATTTTATGAATGTAAATTTTATTCAAGGCTCATTTTATATTTATGGCAGAGATAGTTTGAGTTATTGACTTGGAAATTTGTCACATAACATTATTTTAATGTTAGTAGTATGTGATGTAATAATTATTACATTAGTGACATGGTTACTATGTTTTGAATTTTATTTAATGATTATTTAGAATTTTATACATGTTTGGGGGATAAAGTGAAATTTCAGATATTATTAACCTACCTATATAAGTCTGGAGTAGCCTAAATTCTTAGGTACTTTTGGTATTTGAAAGAATATATATACTATAGCCCACATTATATAATGATAATCCAAGAACCCTAATCCAACTTTTTCTTCCTAGATTGAAGGTTGGTGTTGCGGGGATTGTGGATACATCAAAGACTTCATCGATTCTTCCTGATAGTACCAAAAAATTTATGATCAATGCATAAATAATATTATAGAGAATATGTGGATGATATGTAGGGTTCTATATGTGGTTCTTTATTTTAGTGATCACCAATGAAAAGTAGAACATACATTCAATTAAAATATAACGAAGTGTAGTTTTCAATTTATTTTAATGCTTATTTAATTCACATGAGATCCTCAGGTGGATTACCAAGTTGTGATTCATCGAATATGATGTTTTGATATTGATTGTGGTGTGAAAATTTTAATTCCCTATGTGTTTATACGTTAGATGTGTTCTCAATACTAAAAAGTTCTATCAGATTGATCATGTGATTATATAAGATTAATTAAAAATTATGTTTGCAAAAATTTTATTATATGGAATAGTAAAAGTACTAATTCCATTGAAGATAATTCTATAAAATGTGGGATGGTTGATAAATAGCCATTTAAATATTGAAAAATATGTTTATGGAATAAAAATGAAAAATAATATTAATATATATATCATTGGAAGTAAAAAAGTCACTAAATACCGGTGTTCATTACTTGTGATTACTGATTAGGTGTTTGAGTCCTCACTTATGTGGGATTGGAAGAAGAAAAAATGTAAAAGAGGGAGGGGACTCTCTTGTTCATGTGAGAGTAAGAAAAAAAAGGCTATGTTTAGGTGAGAGACTTTCCCACCATCATCTAAAACCCTCCCCTACACTGACGAGGTAGGGATACCACCAACCACATGTGGGAATCATGGTTGATATATATAAACTATTAGACAAAAAATCATATATCCATGGTTGAAAACCATGGAAATAGGATTCTTGTCCATGGGGATAGGCTATCTCTAAGGTAAACCCAGTCGTGGCATATATCTCGATTAGTATAGTTGTGCATCCTAGGGCCATGATCTCTAACCATGGTGATAGCCTCCAAAATAGTGGTTGTAGATGGATTATTAGATATTATATAATAGTTACCATATGTCCATGGTCATGGTTGACCATGGTCATATCCCCTTAAGAAAATACGATTCACCACTATTCAAACCCAGTACCTCCCCTCTAGAGATTAGAATCTTTTACAACAATACTTAATTAACTTATATGTCTATATTTATTTTCATATGAAATTATTATTATTACGTGACCTATGAACATGAATACTATGGATGTAGAGACCCTAACACCACGATAAAAGGCTGACTATGGGAGTAGGTCTCACCCAGGGCACCTACGTCCATGACTAGCCTTTGACCGTGGCTATAAGCCCTGATCGAGAAGGCTACCACCAGTGTCAACCATAGACTGTTGCAATATGAGATTCTTGTGATGACGATTTCCATGGACACCAATATTAAATTATAGTAAGAACCCTACATCCATGTTCATCTATGTGACCATGGTCGTATGGTTTTCCCATGCCCTTACCATAGTATTTTTTTCTACTACAAAAGAGGGGGGACCCCTATTACCACAACCCACTATGAATGTGGCTATAAAGAACACGGGGAACCCCTATATCCTTGGAAATAATACAGAATGTGTCTAGAGGTGGTAGTTGTAATTTTTAGTTCCACCCATGGAAATATCCCCACGGATGTAGGCCAAATTTCTAGTAGTGATATTTTAAAAAAATATTGTTTTCATTGACTTTGTGGCATACAAATGGGCACCACCCCATCTCCAGTATACCCCTTTGAGGTGTGCTTCACCTATGGGACCCTAATTCCCCTTCGGCTATGCCTAAATCTCTTGACCCATCTAGGTCCATCCATAACCTAGAACCCCTTGGGGGGGGGGGGTCAAAATTACTCGAGGAGACCTGAAAATTTGGTAATAAGTTCTCAAATTATTTTAAAAATATAAGTAATTTTATGAAAATAGTTATGGGATTGTGAAAAACTTATTTTATGAAAAAATAGTTTAATATATTTTAATTCATAATTAATTCACTTTAATATAATTTAATACCAATTTAATTATATTTCTTAAATTTATTTCATGTCGACTTCTCATGAGAGATACCAACCAATATATGTATATTATTTTATTTATTTTATTTATTATTTCTTGGGATGTATGTTACGTAATAATTATTTTATAAATTAATATTTGTATATCATCCCTTATAATTATTATATGTATAAGGATATATGGATCTATGAGTTATATTGTTTATATGTACCCCACATTCATGAGATTTCCTCACATGTGTGACAATATGCTTGTATAATGAGGAGCATAAAAGGTGACATAGTTCACATTGAATCTTAGGAAGGGACTATATAGTACATTGATACATTAGATATGGTCAATACTATAAATAGAGTATTATGTGAGTCATGAAGTTACTATTAAGAACTAGGTTTATCCATTTTTTTCTCAATGGATCAACTATTAGAGAAAATTTTGTGATCACATCACTTTTATTTATTTATCCATGTTTTATTATTTTTTGAATGTGTTATGTTTACACATTCACTGAGAAAATTTAAAAAAAAATCAATAGATAAAATTAGATTCATCTAATGTGCATGTTTCAATTTTAATCATGGTTAAGTTGTGAGTGTGATCATATAAAACACACATGTTAAACAGAAAAGGGTTTAATTTTCCCTGAATAACAATAATCCATTAAATAAAATATTAATTAATTAACACATTTCGTCAAATAGGTTTGAAAAAAATTATATTTTGAGGTGATAGTCAACCATATTTGAGGGTTCATCCTCATATTATAGGGTTTTAATAAGAGTTCTGGGTTGAATTTATGAAAATTGGTTTTAAATAAATAGTCATATCCAGATTGGGTTAATTTTAGTAGAAAATGTTAAGTAATGCATAATTACTATTTGTAGAAGTTGGGACTTAACTCATTAGATCAAGTATTAATGTGTTAATATGGTTACCAACCATATATCACCTTAAGGATTTTCTAATAGTGGCATAACTATAATGCCCTAGTTTTTAGGATACATTAATTATTTTTCATATAATTACCAAGAATGGTTCAATATTCTTCAAAAATACTTAATACTTGATTAGGGATTGGGATAAAAGATATAAAAATATATAACTATACTTTATTCAACTATAATGGGAAATTACAATAAAGGTACATGAAACCATGTATCAAATACAATGGATTATTACACATCATAGAAGATTACAACAATTAAAATTTAAAAATTTAAAAAGAGACAATAAATTGAAAAGAAAAATATCATTAGAACTAGAAACTCCTTTGGACCACTATTTCCTTTGATAATCACCACTAGTATAAAAATCTAAAATGATAAATAATAACATAAAAGGAGAAATCATGGTGTGATATCTAAAATGAAAGCTATAGAAATGGAAAATATTAATAGAATTAGTTAAGTAAGGTTATATATATATAGGAAAAAAATATGACACTTTTAAATATAGTGGTTACAAATATGGTTGATGAAAATATGTTTAATAAAAATATGGTCATTACATATATGTTCATCAACCATATATCCAATAGGTATAATTAAGTACTATATTATTAAGTAGTAAATAAAAAATAATATAACACACAATGGAATAAAAATATGATATTAACTTATTATAAATAAATATATGTTTATTATTGTATTATGTATAAATTTTAATAAAAATATTATTAAAATATAAAATTATGTATATATAAAATTAAAATAACTATTTTAATATAAATGGAGCAGTAAAATTCAATTTTAGAATACTAATAATTAATTTTAATGGTTTTTGTTAAAGCATATTTAGTATAAAATAAATATGTCTTTTTTCTAAAGAACATATTTTTTAAGTATTATATATTTTATCCTAATAGATTAAATTGAATAATTTTAAAATATTATTATATATGAACTAATATATTAACATAATTTAAAATAAAAATTGATATGAAATAATAAGAACACATTATGTTTAAAAACAATATTTATTTATATTTTATATTTACATTTAAAAACTAAATCTAAAAATTTTGGTATCAGAATTAGATAAAAGTAAATATATTTTTCGATTTATAATTTCAAAATTATCATAGGATTTTTTTTATATTTTTCTCAATGCATTTATTTTTTTTGGTGTACAGTGTAAAATACCATCTTTACAAATAACATGAATTTTATGACATTATTAGTATATACGTACGAATTTGAAATGTATGATTCATTTTTATAAGACCATATAAAAACAAATAATTTACAAAAAGATATTTTTATAAGACCAAATATAATTAGTTTATAATTTTAAAAGGTTCATTTTTAATTTAAAAACTAATATTTTATATTTTAGAACTTAAATTATATTTTTTTTTTCAAAAAATTTTGATTTTAATATATTATACATTTAGTAATTCCAAATTGATCTTTATCATTTTTAGAAAATTGAATTAAACAGTATGGAAATAAAATTTTGAATCATTAGGGTAAAATTATATAATAATTAGCATTTTATTTTTATATAGAAATGATAAATTATCTAGGTGAAAACTAGTTACCGTGGTGAAAACCAAAATGGGGAAAAATGAGTAACCAGAGAGGAAAAGGTCAAAAAATGTTAAAAATATATTTTAATTGTGTATTTGAGGTATATATTTACCTTATATATTCTCATATATTTTATAATACAATTTTGAATCCATTTTTTGAAGAGTGACACTCTATTATTGAAAAGGTTTGGGTATTTACAAAAATGCCACCACTTTTCACTTATAAATGAGGAACTCCTCTACTGAGATAACCTCGCACCAGAATCCATTTATTTAGGATAATAATATGAAAAAAACTATCTTAAAAACTCCTACAAACATTAAAAAGTTTGTTATATTCTAAAAATACCTTCTTTAAAAGGTTTAATCCCCTTTACAAAGGAGATAACCCATGTAGTTGGGTATTGATTTCTAATTGCTTCTTCCTCTTTTTTTCCATATGTGTATTTATTATTTCTAAAATTTAATTTCATAATCTTAAAAGGATATCATAAATATAATTATTATGATTCTATGTTATTATAATAATGTTCCAAACTTTAACCACCATTCCCATTTTCCAAAGAAAAACAAAAATTATATTTTTCCGTGAGCATACCACCTCCACCACAAAACATCTTGTTTAGTTTTCATTAAGAACCATTCATGGATGGTCCTAATAATGATTTTTATAAATAATTAGGATATTTATAACATATTTTAGATTCTAAAATTATAATAAATATTATGAATTACTGTCATTCTGTGGAAAATGAAATCATCAACCATGTGTATGTGTGGACTACCGCCTCAATAAGATGATTGTTTTCTATTTTACTTTTCATCAAAACCTTACATGTATGTTTGTGAGAATGGGTTTAATGGAGAAATATTATTTTTATTATATCGTTAAGGTTTTTATATGAAAAATCAGAGAATATGTTAATGATATGATTGAAAAACTATTTTGGTTAATTTAATCGTTTAAAACAAGCGTACTAAGAGGAAAATCATTAATTTAAATTATGTAATATGGTCATATAAAATGATTATTATTATAATTCCATTTTAACTATAATGTGTAATATTATTAAACACTAAATTATATCATTATTATACTATTGTAATGATACTTCAACTAAATAACCTTATAATCATCCATTAAGCATGATATGTTCATGTTTTGGTCGGTTTGACCAACCACTTGAAAAATGATATAAAATTATATCATGGATGATTATGAAAACATAATTAATCATATAATATGATATAATTATTAATATAATATTTTTTTTGGTTTTTTAAAATATACATAAATATTAAACTTTTTAATTTATAAAACACCCTTCGTAGGTTGAAAATCAATTAGAAATATTTGTTATTGATTTAAAATTCTAGGATAAAGACTAAAGTACTAATGTATGGATATTTTAACATAAAAATTCATTATAATTCCTATATTATTGTAAAATTAATTATATTTTAATGATTAAAATTTTAATAATAATGAATACCAACACTAATCCTGCAAAACTAGTGCAAATGATCAAAACTATAAACACCCGATCTGGTAAAATAGGTAAAAATAACTAATATAAAAGAGAAAAACAATTATAAATAAAAATTATGAATATTTATAGGTATGAGTATCTATTTTAGTAACTATATTAAGATATATATTTTTTACAGGGGTTTAGAGAACATCCAACTAATAGGGAATAAATGTTATGGGTTCTTTGTCTCAAATTTAATTCCTGGAGACTTATTTCATAATGTGCACCATGATACCAATAAAATGGTCTTATTAATTCATATTTAATTTATTTTACCATATTAATGGGGTTTAAGAGCCATATTGTTTACTTTATTTAAATTTCCATAGATTCAAAGGATACCTAACTTGAAAGTGGTTTTGATTAAAATGATTCTCAAACCATATGGGTTTTGTTTCTAATACTGTTTTCAAGTAATGATTTTTTATAAAGATAATACATATAGGGAATTTTTATTATCTATAAAACCTCTCATAATATTAATTTTATATTAATTGGGTCTTATATATCTCTTTGATATTTTATTTCACCTTGACTCATATTTTACTTGAAGTGTTTCTTGTATGTGAAACTAACCCGTCTCTTCTTCCGAGTCAGGAACCTCCATTTTTCCATATACATGTGTATTAAATTAATTTGAATGTGTCCTTATATGTTATTAAATAATTTATTATATTCATTTTATATGACATTAAATTCATAAAAAGTTTTTAAATAATTTTTTATTTTTTTCCATATGGTTCATTTTTATAAAAGTGTAAAAAGAATTTATTTTAATGTTTTCCCAATGACAACCTCTTTACATTTTTTTCATTTTTATATGATGACTCCTTTATAATATTTAATGTATTTATAAAATAAAATAATATTTTAATTTACTTATTAAATATTTGTATCTTAATTTCTTTAAAAAATATCAGGGATTTTCTTATTTTTGAAGCTATTTTTCCTAATGCTAATAAAAATGGTTCCTATCTAAATCCATATATTTTGATATAAATTATTCGTGATCAAGGATATTATTATAATGGAACCATACAAATAATTTCTCTATATTACCTATGAAAATTATTTCTATTTTGGAGGAATGACCCCCACCCCTTTGTCTTTCCTAACTATCCACTATGTGTGATCCTAGATTTTCACCCAATTCATTTCCTTTATAAAAACCCTATTTTGGTTCATTTTATTGATGGGTGTTCCCACATATTCCATAAATTTATTTATTTGTGAATGTTTTTGATATAACCATACACCATTTATCCATATCGTGTAAATACCATAGGATTTATTATCTTGATTGAATGGAATTCACCTACAATGTTACTTGATGTCATTAGAAACACATTTATTTTCCTTGGGTTTATCATGTTATGATTATTGAGGGAATTATTAATTATTTTCTAATGTGAATAAATAAAATCCATTTTATTTAACTTATTTTTTTATGAAGCATTGAAATCCATTTTATTTACATGGGTTATTTATGCTATAAAAAGTGGGTGGTTTTCATTTCAATGTTTTATGAAACCTATATTATTTCCATGGATTATTTATGATGTGATATGTGATTGATTTTCAAGTGGAATATATATGTATGGAATAATGATGGATAACATCCTATATCACCCTCCAATTAATTGTTTTATAATTTATATGTCATGAGATACATTTCCATGATTACATTTTAGTTTCTAATAATCATGGGAACTGATGGTGTGGATCATGAATGTAGTGTTTCTATAACACCCCAGGTAAATAAAGAGTATGAAATTTTCACATTTATCCATATTTGTGAATAAAATATTAATATGACTTTAATGGGGATGCTATGCTCGATGGCGTACCCAACACGCAACAACGAGTTTCTTGGGAATCTTACGTTGCACTCTAATAATAAAATAATATTATTTTAAATAGTAGTTAACGCCTAGCCATTGTAATGGCGGGAATGAACAGAACTAACTAAAAAATGATTATATATGTTTGTCAAATATTTTTACTTTTTTCAATAAATGTTAGAGGATTAAAAATGTGAATGAATCCAATTTTAAGCGTAAACATTCTAATATTCTTTAAAAGGTCGATTAACCGCCTTTTGATAGTGAACCTCTTTTAAATCCACTTTTTGAAAATTTTATGTGTTATATTTGACAAAATAAAATTATTCTTTAGAATCAGGACATCAAAATTTACTTTGTGTAAATTTTTGGTAGTTTTACGAAAAAGTTAAATTTTTAATGAATAGTGAAAAATGTTGTATTTTAATTCAAAACCTCTTTTTAATCTAATTTATTTATATGATTAGATTATCTTTTGAATTGGTTTTAAAATAAAATTAGAATATATTTTTACCATTTAATCCAATAGTGGTCGTTGTAATTAATTTCACTTTGAAATCGGACTTAATCAAGTGTCAATCTTTTGATACATTTTGTTTCATAAAAACACGCTATTTGTTGTGACAGCGGGAATTAATTATTAAATTAATTAATGCGACTTATATGTTTTGAATTTTGTAAAATATACATCATTTTTGAATTAGGAATATCAAATATAGCTTAGGGTGAAGTTTTGGTAATTTTCTGAAAAACTTCAATTTTTGATGAATAGTGAAACCACTAAGTGGTACTTATAAAAACTGATTTTCCGTTTAAATGAAAATTTTCCATCTTTGTGTTTTGAATTTCAAAAATACGTCATACATGGTTGTCATTAAGAAGTAAAATGTGGTTCAATTGGATTAGAATAATTTTTTGGTGAATAGTAACTTATTAAGTTTTTAATCGCGATTAGAGGTAATTAGTGTAGTTTAAGGTAAGAATAATGTTTTAATAAAATGAAATGACCTAGACACATGTACTACCCTAATTTTATGTGTCATGGACTACCAATAAAATCCATGGGTCAACTTGGGGGCCCCATATAGCCACTTTGGTTGGAAAATGACATAAATACCTTTTTATTTAATGTTAAAGTAAAAATGACACAAACATGATATGTTTTACTAAAACAATTTTTACATGGGGATATAAATATTATATTTTTGACTATAAATAGTAATTGGAATGATAAAAAGACTTCCTATATCATAGTATATTTTTTATAATTTTTAGACATTAAATAAATTAAATTATTTATGACATCATGATGATGCAGCGACGACCTCATAATTTAATGATTTAAATAAAATGGAAAGATAATGAAAAATATAAGACCTACACATGTAAAAAACCTAAAGTATGGGTGTATTTAGAACCCTTATCACCTTAACCTTGAAATACATCAATTTGGGACCATTAAAATCCGAAACTCATTCAAAAATAAAGTAGCATTTCTTTACATTCCAAGAGTACCCCTCCTCTCCTCTTATAAAAGGCCCCCAACACTACCTACTTACCCACACTTCCAAAGCCTTTGGCTCGGCCAAAACCTACCCATTTTGTCTCTCCACATTCCTATATAACTTCTTGAAGCCTCACTTTGGGTAGAAGTCTTCCCAAGGAAGCCTTTGAGCTCAAACCAAAGGGAGTTACCCGATTTTAAGGTAATGTCTTCACTTGTGTCCTTTTGTTTTATTTTGCTTCTCCAACCCCCTAAAATCTTTTTATTCATTTATTTTGTAATAAATACAGTATATTAAATATACTAGGATGTTTTTATAATAAGGATTCGAGCTACACTTACACACACCTTCGTCTAATGGTTAAAGAACATACTGTTTCTGTGGTTGGCGATTTTCTGCCTCACGGAACGATGATTGTTCAATATTCTTTTAACACCTCTAAAGGTGGCCATTATGATGTCACTGTATTTTATATATGATATATATGGTATTTATTTTTACTATATGCTTCTGTATTTTATATTTAAACCATACCTTTATTCTTTTCATGTTGTGTAAATGCGATAATTTCATATGAGGAAGTGTGGACTACCGCCCCCTCAAGTGACGTGACTCATACATGCAATACATGGAATGTATAAAGAATGAAATTAATGAACATATGTGACCTATATAACATATATATTATACTGTAATTATAAAATATATATATATATCATTTATTTTTAATTCCATTAATATGACAAAGAAAAAATGAAAGTAGTGTTCATGCGTACGTATAGCCTACCGTCTCCATAAACGGTTCTTTTCATTTTTTATCACCAAATGATATGGAATAGTATAAAATGAATATGTACTGGATATATATGATATTTTAATCATTAATACAATTCTTGAAATTATTTAATTATAACTACATGGACAATCATTTTTCAAACAAGTTCATTTTTGACTCATGTACCAAACATCGACAAAAACGTCTGATATGAACTCATATTATTAACAAATTATTATAACATTAAAATATGTGATATGAAATGATTAATAATCTTTATAGGAGTTCCTTAAGAAATTATAAATTGACCAAATATTATTATTCAGGAATATAAAGAAATGAATAAGACAAGTTGGACTTGAGGTAAGGGATCCAACCTCTCTCTTTCTTTTTAAGTACACTCTTTTATGTCATTCCTTTTAAAGATCATATTTCTTGTTATTGGGATGTTATTTTATATTACTCTTACTGTAATTTTTATGTTAATATTATGAGAGACCCTATTCTCTCTCATCAATCCATTTTGGAAGTTTTGAGTGGCGCCGTTAGGCTGCCAAATTTTCATAAGAGATCTAACCTCTCTCTTTCTTTTTAAGTACACACCTTTATGTCACTTATTTTAAGCTCCTCTTTGTTATGTTGGGGGATGTTCTTTTATATTCCTATTTCTGTAGACATTATGTTAATATGATGAGAGACCCTATTTTCTCTCATCAATCCATTTTGGATGTTTTAAGTGGTGCTGTTAGGCTGTCGAGTTTTCGTAAGGGATTTTTCATCTCACTTTTATTCCCGTGAGATTTATGCTACATTTTCCACAATTTCATTTGATTGGTGTATGTAATGCCCATTATTTTACTCATTGTGTAATATACTTTCATTTATGAGTATTTACATCAATGTTGTATTGTCCTTCTTTCACGGGGTGCATGTCTCGAAAGATACCCATGTCGGTAAGGGAACCTTTCACCCTCCTCTTTTTAAAAGACTTCTTTTGTTATGTCTTTTAATTCACATACTATTATGTTGGGATATGTTCTTCTATATCCTTATTGATTTAAATTTTATGTCCATGTGTTGAGATACCCTTTTTATCTCTCATCAACTCATTTTCTGAATTTTGTAGTGATGCCGTTAGGCTGCCAAATTTTTGCAAGGAAACTTCTTAACCCAAATTTGATTCTTTGGGATAAACTTGTACTCCTTGAATATGTCGTTCTATGAATATGTGTGAATAACCTCTGATTGTTTTACACTTAATATCCACTTATATTTCGTGTATTCATTTGTCACACATAATTATGTAATTGATTTATCCTTAATCCAAGGATACTGTCTTTGTATGGGACTTCGTCTCAATCTCCATTCATTGAGGCATATTTTGTTTTATACAAAACATTATTTTATATGGTTTATAAACCCCTTTGAATTTTACGTTTATTCGAAAGGAATCTTTTTTATAGGAAGCGTTTACTAAAAAACAAAAGAGAATGTTTTTGTCATATGTATGCGGTGACAACGACTTCGTCGCCGCCATGACCATTATTTGAGTTTCGGATTCCTCTACAAGCCATACCTTCTTTTTAAAAGACAAATAAATACCATGTTTTACTTTTCTTTTATTTTGGTATTGAAAATGGTTTTCATAATGTTTTTATATCAATGTGTTGTATTGATATCTTGTGTTTGAAAGGTGGAAATGTTATGTTTCCTTTATTCATGTTTTATGTGATACGATTATGATGTGGTTCTTGGGAATTATTATGAAGACGGGTGGTTCCGTGATAAACTAAGGGTGGGTGAGCCCGATATAGCTCTCCAATGCATTGGGTAACGTGAAGGAGTGAAACGTTAAGTTTTCTCCGAAGAGATTTAGGGAATATACTATGGTGGGATTTCCAAACGTAACCAAGAGGGTTACTCCCTACGTAAGAATGTTATGAATGCCTCATGTTACCTTTTTGTCGTATGATTTCTATAATTTATTCATGATTTGATGAGGTATGTTAAAGTGCTTATGTTTTATGAGTAAAGTATGATTTCATTGATTCTTATGTGTACATGTACTCATGTTTCCTTTCCATATATTTTTATATCCCTTACTGAGCTTTTTATGCTCATCACATGTTTTTGAAATGTTTTTCACAGGTCAAGGGAAAGGTACATGATATGATGATAGTGTCAAGGAAGTGTCAAGAATGAATCCATGTTTTATTTTAAATATGTTTCCGTTGATGGGAAAAAATGAATACTATCTTTTATGTAACCAATTTGTTTAAATGTGGAATTTAATGCAAGTTTATGATCTAATCCTCTAAAACTCTAAACCTAAAAAGATCCTGAATGTGTAATCTTGTATTAACTCAAGAATAAGTTAGGTTTAAGGCTGGGGCCTTATAGTTGGTATCAAAGGTCGGTTTAGACAACTTTAGGGATTAGTAGTTTTTGCTAGACACATGATTAGTCCCTATATCTATCATTTCAGTTAAATCCTTGTTTTATAACTTTTTTCAGGTCCAGTAAAGTCGGTTATGAATGGAAGGAGAAGGATCTCAAACGACTTTCCTATCTCTTCCTGATGACATGCTTGAAATAATTATTGCAAAGTCATATTCGGATGATTGTGGAACTTTTTCTAGCATACAACTCACTTGCAAGCAGTTGTTTGAGATATCAAATACCTCCACTATACCTCGTTATCATCATGGACCATGGGTTGTTTTTAGACAAATACTATTTTCATAATATTCTCATATTTTCAAGAAATGTAAATATTATCAAGGTATTTTCAATTATTTTACCTTATCACAAGAATTTGAAGCATATTATGATTTTAAAAATGGTGCTGTGGAAGGAGACCCTTGTGCAACCTATTTATATTTTCTTTTAAAATATAGTCGCTCAGCACATACTTATGGTATTTTAAAAGGACCACTAATATAAAGTTTCAACTCAAATTCTTTCCGACTATTTTATAGAAATCATTTTTTATCAGATGTTTTGGAATTATATGTCATACATGATTATTTTCCAAAACTGTTTTTCTGTGAACACCTATATGACCCATGTTGTACAAGGTGTATTTGGATGGAGGAAGCAAATGATTTTGAAGGATCTATAAATTATTGTTGTAATGCATGGGACTTCTACCTACGTGAGCATGATGACGATGAAACCGAGTGGATTCCATGATCAAGGTATGATGTTATTCATTTTGGGAATCATTTTATTTTATCTTATGGTGGTGAAATAAGACATCAAGAATTAAGATGTTGAGATCATAACTAATTTGGATGAAAATGAGAGGTATAAGAAAACTATTGAGGTTAAAACATGTTAGGGTTATTTTTGGAGTTTTAAAAAAAGGACAAAACACAGACCGTGTGACAACCCGTCGTGTCGGACAAAGCTGCGGGAATCGAACCCACAACCAAAGTGAGACTTGTATTTATCACCTACCACTGGACTACGTGAAGTCCCTGGTTAGTTTGACTGATTCTTTTTAGTTAGATGATTTTATGAATTAAGAGTAAGTTGATTTTGGGTTATCTATGGAATTTTTTTAACCTATCATGGAGGATATGTGATTAGGTTAATTACTTTTCAATACGAGACATTAAGAGCAACTGATGTTGTTTGGAGATAAATGTTACGATTTAACTTGGAAGACTATGTGACTAAATCCTTCAAATATTTGGGTTTCAATCTTAGTTTGGTTTACTTTGAATAATATTATGGACAAATTGTTTATCGAATGGTCCTCGTTGAACTTTGGGTTTTGTTGGACAAATTTTGAAGATTAAGAATATATTTTCTTTTTATAAAGGGTTATCCTTTTCTGGATTATCTGATCTTGTACTAATCTTTTTGGTTTTGGTTTTGGTTAAAGTCTAAAGACATGGGAAGTATATAGTTCTCTTTTTTGGATTAGGTTATTTTCTAGAAGTTGATTATAGTACTCTTAATGTGAAAAAGTCTTCCTAAATACTCGTCTTTTGAAGAAAATATGAGTTTGTGTAAGGAATCTAATAAAAGTTGAAAGTCAACATGATAAGTGATTATGTTTCCTTATGAATAAATTCCTCAATAAAATGTAACTTAAAACAAAAATGTTTTCTATTAACTTTTCCTACTGGGGAATCAAATACCGTTTAACCCATCACAAGTTTGTGATTTTCTTGTGGTTAACTTTCTCCTAAACATGTTTTCTATCACTCTCCATCAGAACAT
This sequence comes from Viscum album, assembly GCA_963277665.1. NCBI lineage: Eukaryota > Viridiplantae > Streptophyta > Magnoliopsida > Santalales > Viscaceae > Viscum > Viscum album. The sequence goes on along the minus strand of OY728155.1, from coordinate 1,045,830,259 downwards.
GACCCTATGTTTTCTCTTCCATGTCCATGTTTTCATACATGGAATCCTAGTATGGGTTAACTCGGGTGACCTCTGTACTTATCTTCATTTATTTTAAAGTGATTGTTTTACCGACTCTTGTTCCGATGTGGGACTTTCAAGGATGTTTCCAAGCCCAATTTTAAAATTGTGAGGACGCAATTCCCAAAAGGGGGGAAGGATGTAACACCCCAGGTAAATAAAGAGTATGAAATATTCAAATTTATCTATATTTGTGAATAAAATATTAATATGACTTTAAAGGGGATGCTATACTCTATGGCGTACCCAACACGCAGCAACGAGTTTCTTGGGAATCTTACGTTACACTCTAATAATAAAATAATATTATTTTAAATAGTAGTTAACGCCTAGCCATTGTAATGGCGGGAATGAACAGAACTAACTATATAATGATTATATATGTTTGTCAAATATTTTTACTTTTTTCAATAAATGTTAGAGGATTAAAAATGCGAATGAATCCAATTTTAAGCGTAAACATTCTAATATTCTTTAAAAGGTCGATTAATCTCCTTTTGATGGCGAACCTCTTTTAAATCCCCTTTTTGACAATTTTATGTGTTATATTTGACAAAATAAAATTCTTCTTTAGAATCGGGACATCAAAATTTACTTTGTGTAAATTTTTGGTATTTTTCCGAAAAAGTTCAATTTTTAATGAATAGTGAAAAATGTTGTATTTTAATTCAAAACCTCATTTTAATCTAATTTATTTATATGATTATATTATCTTTTGAATTGGTTTTAAAGTGAAATTAGAATATATTTTTACCATTTAATCCAATAGTTTTCGTTGGAATTAATTTCACATTGAAATCGGACTTAAACTAGTGTCAATCTTTTGATACATTTTATTTCATAAAAACACGCTACTTGTTGTGACAACGGGAATTAATTATTAAATTAATTAATGAAACTTATATGTTTTTAATTTTGTGAAATAGAAATCGTTTTTGAATTCGGAATATCTTATATATCTTAGGTTGAATTTTTGGTAATTTTCTGAAAAACTTCAATTTTTGATGAATAGTGAAACCACTAAGTGGTACTTATAAAAACTGATTTTCTGTTTAAATGAAAATTTTCCATCTTTGTGTTTTGAATTTCAAAAATCCGACATACATGGTTGTCATTAAGAAGTAAAACGTGGTTCAATGGGATTAGAATAATTTTTTGGTGAATCGTAACTTATTAAGTTTTTAATTGCGATTAGAGGTAATTAGTGTAGTTTAAGGTAAGAATAATGTTTTAATAAAATTAAATGACCTAGAAACATGTCCTAACCTCATTGTATGTGTCATGTCCGACCAAGAAAATCCATGGGTGAACTTGGGGGCCCCATGGAGCCACTTTGGTTGGAAAATGACATAAATACCTTTTTATTTAATGTTAAAGTAAAAATGACAGAAACATGAGATGTTTTACTAAAACAATTTTTACATGGGGATATACAAGTCAGATTTCTGACTATAAATAATAAATTGAAATCTAAAAATATTTCCTACATCATAATATTTTTTTTATAATTTTTTGACATTAAATAAATTAAATTATTTATGACATCATGATGATGCAGCGACGACCTCATTATTTAACGATTTAAATAAAATGGAAAGATAATGAAAAATATAAGACATACACATGTCCAAAACATATTGGATGGGTTTATTTAGAACCCTTATCACCTTAACCTCGTAACACATCAATGTGGGACCATTAAAATCCGAAACGCATTCTAAAATAAAGTAACATTTCTTTACTTTCCAAGAGTTCCCCTCCTCTCCTCTTATAAAAGGCCCCCACATCTACCTCCTTACCCACACTTCCAAAGCATTTGGATCGGCCAACCCCTGCCCATTTTGTCCCTCCACATCCCTCTCTAACTCCTTGAAGCCTCCCTTTGGGCAGAAGTCTTCCCAAGGAAGCCTTTGAGCTCAAGGCAAAGGGAGTTACCCGATTTTAAGGTAATGTCTTCACTTGTATCCTTTTGTTTTATTTTGCTTCTCCAACCCCCTAAACTCTTTTTATTAATTTATTTTGTAACAACTACAGTATCTCCAATATACTATGATGTTGTTATCATAAGGATTCTAGCTACACTTACACACACCTTCGTCTAATGGTTAAACAACATACTGTTTCTGTGGTTGGCGATTTTCTGCCTCACGAAACGTTGATTGTTCAATATTCTTTTAACACCTTTAAAGGTGGACATTATGATGTCAATGTATTTTATATATGATATATATGGTATTTATGTTTACTATATTCTTCTGTATTTTATATTTAAACCATACTATTATTCTTTTCATGTTGTGTAAATGCGATAATTTCATATGAGGAAGTGTGGACTACCGCCCCTCAAGTGATGTGACTCGTACATGCAATACATGGAATGTATAAAGAATGAAATTAATGAACATATGTGACCTATATAACATATATATTATACTATAATTATAATATATATATATATATATATCATTTATTTTTAATTCCATTAATATGACAAAGAAAAAATGAAAGTAGCATTCATGCATACGTACGGCCTACCGTCTCCATGAACAGTGCTTTTCGTTTTTTATCTCCAAATGATATGGAATAGTATAAAATGAATATGTACAGGATATATATGATATTTTAATCATTAATAATATTCTGTAAATTATTTACTTATAACTACATGGACAATCATTTTTCAAACAGGTTCAATTTTGACTCATGTACCAAACATCGACAAAAACGTCTGATATGAACTCATATTATTAACCAATTATTATAACATTAAAATATGTGATATGAACTGAATAATAATATTTATAGGAGGTCCTTAAGTAATTATAAATTTACCAAAGTTTATTATTCAAGAATATAATGAAACGAACAAGACAAGTTGGACTTGAGGTAAGGGATCCAACCTCTCTCTTTCTTTTTAAGTACACTCTTTTATGTCATTCCTTTTAAAGCTCATCTTTATTGTTATTCGGATGTACTTTTATATTACTATTACTGTAATTTTTATGTTAATATTATGAGAGACCCTATTCTCTCTCATCAATCCATTTTGGATGTTTTGAGTGGCGCCATTAGGCTGCCGAATTTTCGTAAGAGATCTAACCTCTCTCTTTCTTTTTAAGTACTATCCTTTATGTCACTTCTTTTAAGATCCTCTTTGTTATGTTGGGGGATATTCTTTTATATTCATATTTCTTTAAACTTTATGTTAATATGATGATAGACTCTATTTTCTCTCATCAATCCATTTGGATGTTCTAAGTGGCGCTGTTAGGCTGCCGAGTTTTCGTAAGGGATTTTTCATCTCACTTTTATTCCCGTGAGATTTATGCTACATTTTCCACAATTTCCTTTGAGTGGTGTATGTACTGCCCATTATTTTACTCATTGTGTAATATAATTTCAATTATGAGTATTTACATCAATGTTTTATTTTTCTTCTTTCACGGGGTGCTTGTGTCGAAAGATACCCATGTCGGTAAGGGAACCTTTCACCCTCCTCTTTTTAAAAGACTTATTTTGTTATGCATTTCAATTCACATACTATTATGTTGGGATATGTTCTTCTATATCCTTTTTGATTTAAATTTTATGTCCATGTGATGAGATACCCTTTTTATCTCTCATCAACTCATTTTCTGAATTTTGTAGTGACGCTGTTAGGCTCTCAAATTTTTGCAAGGGAACTTCTTATCCCAAATTTGATTCTTTGGGATAAACTTGTACTCCTTGAATATGTCATTCTATGAATATATGTGAATAACCTCTGATTGTTTTACACTTAATATCCACTTATATTTCGTGTATTCATTTTTCACACATAATTATGTAATTGATTTATCCTTAATCCAAGGATACTGTCTTTGTATGGGACTTCGTCTCAATCTCCATTCATTAAGGCATATTTTGTTTTATACACAACTTTATTTTATACGGTGTATAAAACCCTTTGAATTTTACGTTTATTCAAAAGGAATATTTTTTATATGAAGCATTTACTAAACGACAAAAGGGAATGTTTTTGTCATACGTGTGCGGCGACAACGACTTCTCCACCGCCGTGACCATTATTTGAGTTTCGGCTTCCTCTACAATCCATACCTTCTTTTTAAAAGAAAAATAAATATCATGTTTTACTTTTCTTTTATTTTTGTATTGAAAATGGTTTTCATAATGTTTTTATATCAATGTTTTGTATTGATATCTTGTGTTTGAATGGTGGAAATGTTATGTTTCCTTGATGCATGTTTTATGTGATGTGATTATGTTGTGGTTCTTGGGCATTATTATGAAGATGGGTGGTTCCGTGATAAACTAAGGGCAGGTGAGCCCGATATAGCTCTTCAATGCATTGTGTAATGTGAAGGAGTGAAACGTTAAGGTTTCTCCGAAAGGATTTAGGGAATATACTATGGTGGGTATTCCAAAGGTAACCAAGAGGGTTACTCCCTTCATAAGAATGTTATGAATGCCTCAAGTTACCTTTATGTCGTATGATTTCTATGATTTATTCATGATTTGATGAGGTTTGTTAAAGTGATTATGTTTTATGAGTAAAGTATGATTTCATTGATTCTTATGTGTACATGTACTCATGTTTCCTTTCCGTATATTTTTATATCCCTTACTGAGATTTTTATGCTCATCCCAAGTTTTTGAAATGTTTTTCACAGGTCAAGGGAAAGGTACATGATATGATGATAGTGTCAAGGAAGTGTCAAGAAAGAATCCATGTTTTATTTTAAATATGTTTCTGTTGATGGGAAAAAATGAATACTATCTTTTATGTAACCACTTTGTTTAAATGTGGAATGTAATGCAAGTTTATGATCTAATCCTCTAAAACTCTAAACCTGAAAAGATCCTGAATGTATAATCTTATATTAACTCAAGATTAAGTAAGGTTTAAGGCAGGGGCCTTATAGTTTCTTATAATAATGTTTATACTAAATTATAATGATGTTTTATAGTTTTCTTTTTTATTCTCATGACTGTGTTATGCGCTCATGAATCATTTTTATTTATGTATTATGTTATACCAAGTCATAAACCACGATTTATGTGGTATTCTTTATTGGGTATGAATTGTCTTATGGATCTTGATTATACCCATATGCTTATCTTATGTTCAATTATGATATTCAATTGTTATCACTCATGTTTACCCTTATTGAGAATTTAAAGTCAAACATTCATTATGTTTCCATTTCCCTAGGTTAGGATAATGAGTATAATATATAATAAGTAAAGGAGAGATTTTGGTGTGGCTCAATTACAGAGAAATGTTCACAAGGGTTGTAAAATAAGTTGCTTATGCTGCTAGTAATCAAAGACACTAAAACTTCCACTTTTTGTATTGTGTGACTATCTGTGATATGTATTTATTACCTTATTTATTTTTTGTAAATAATGTATTTTCTAGATTTGTTCACTCTAGTTGTCGCTGGAGTAGTTTTTAGCTATTTTTTGGATTTTTTAGCCATTTTGTGGAAAAAGATGAGATAACCTTAGTGAAACCCTAGAGATGAGTCTAAGTATCGGGTGGTACCTTGAAATAAAGTAATTTGTTATTAGGTGGTTTCCCTAGATAAATCATCATATTTTTAATTATCATGATCAAATTTTATAATGTGGAAAATTTATTTTTATGTATAAAGTTTAGTATCCAAGGTAAATATTAGTTACCATGGTAAATTGATTATTTTTAAAATAATAATCCTTTTACAAATATTGAGAATTATTAAATTAAATTGATAAATTTTAAATTAAGACACTAATATGATGTTTAATAATATATAAAAATTAATTAACACCCATTCAGTTGGTAATCAATATTATGTAATATTAAGAACACTTAATGATTAAAAAGACATTTTTATACAATTTTTTTGAACACATTATATATTTTAGATTAAATTTTATATTTTTAATATTTATAAATTAAATTTTATTAAAATGAGTCCAAATTCAGATTCACTATTTTTAAATATGGTAATTTGGGTCATTTATATTTTTTTAATAAAATAATTACTGTGGTTCATTTTTTAATCGAGATTAATAAGGGTAAATGTGGTTAAATAAAGTATCACACATTATTAATAATTAAAAAGAAAATTAAACCTTAAATAAATACTTTATAGGTACTAATTTCGTACCCAAATGTATCACCTTCCATTTCTCCACCTAATTCACCAAATCCACCTTAAACCCATGTGATACCATTCTTTCCCTTCACCCAACTTTAGCTTCTAGGAAAAAATACCCTCCTTTTTACCTACAAAAGTTGCTCAATCATACCAATTATATCATCCCTATACACCCAAATTTATTTATAATTTATTTACCTCTATAAATACTTCGTATTTATTTAATAAGGTTCTAATGAATCATCACAATCTTGAAGAAGATACTTAGTAAGGTAAGGGTTCTCCTCCTCCACTTTTTGGTTATCATACTTCTTTTGTGATAAGCATTTTTTATTTATATATGATTATGATTACATGTATTCATAATAAATCCTTTAATATCAAAATTATTCCTTAATTTTGAGATATTACCCTTATATATCATCAATCAAATTTCAAAAACCCTTGTCTATAACCGTCATACTATAAAAATTGCTCACTGATTTCCTCCATCCTCTTTTAAATTCAAGATAATCCTTTTTCAAATGCCTTTTTATTTCACTATTATTATGATTTAACATATTAATATTCAATAATTTACTGTTATAATTATTTCCTATTAATTGGAGACTACCTTCTTCACTCATTAAACCCATTATATAACACTTTTATACACCCATCTTGATGATAAATCCCATTATTTATTTTCCATCTTAAATTTTAAAATACAAAACTCTAATATCATTCATGTGTATCCATATAAATTAATTTTACCAAAGTTATGGATTTTTTTTTAAAGTTTACTAAGATATTTATCGTTGTTATATAGGATGTCAGAGTTTGATCAATTAAAAAATAATTCATGATAAGAGTTTCTCTATATCATTTTCAACTGAATGTGACATGTTTGTTAATGTTCACCATATATTCTTTTATATGGTTTATTAACTACCCAATTTCTTTCACATATGATAATGTATTCTATTTAATGAGATTTTAATTTCTATTTCATGATATTCCTCTCAAGATCCTTTGATTCATTAGTTATCAATTCCAAAAGAGTTTTATCGACTATATTTATAATTCATTAGTTGATAGTCTTTACTACATGAATATACCTTTCATTTTTCCTTTTATCCTAACTTTCACATATTTTATTTGGTATTTACTTTTATGCTCCAGGGAAATTACTTCACATCAACAATAACCAAAGAATAACTACCATTATTGCCAATGAATCTTACCTTCCAAGTCCATGTTTTCCTATCGAAATAATTTTAATTAAGTAAATAAAATAATGTATTTTATTTTATATTCTTGAAATTTTATAACACCTTTTATGAAATGAACTTATTTCAGTGTTTCTATGATGTGGTTTTTTAAAAAATAGCCTAAAAATATTAATAATGAAATTTATTTCATTATTTACCACTACAGATTTATTAGATTGTTTTTTTTTTCAATGATATTTTATTTGTAACTATTTAAAATGAGGTTTTTGAAAGTCATCACTTTAATTATAATTTAATTTGAATTTAATTTAAAATTTAGTTTTGCGATAATGTTTAAAAGTTTTTGTGAAAACTTTTGTATTTTTAATTTTTATTTTCACCCAAGGTTTATCTTTAATGAGTAATATTTTGATAAAATAATATATTTTATTATGAAATAATTCATTTTTGAAAATATTTTTTTTGATATCCCATGATTTTTTATTTGTATATTATGTTTTTTTTTTTGAAAAGTTTTATCATCCCTTTCATTTCCATGTGGTTCTTTAAGATATGATGATTGATTTTAAGTGGAACACATATGTATGGATGATTATGGGTGGGGTAATATATCACCATAAAATAAATTATTATATGTTTATGTATCATGTGATATTTAGGAATCTACATAATGAGTTTTTTTACACATTTCTTGTCACACCCGGTTTCTTTTCATATATTAGTTTTGATCTAGTTAGTTGAAAATAACAATAATTTTCATGGGTTATGGGTGTGATTAATGTTAATTTTTGAACTTTCATATATTTATAATCATCTTAACATGGGTTCTATATATCTTTTTTGGGAGGTTTTGGAGAAACGGGTGGTTACTTCAAGATTTTGGCTAACCTTGAGCCAATAACCTGATTTAAAAAAAATTGATTCCTTAATAAATGATTCGTTTTTAAAAATTATTCACTCATTAAACTTCCCACTTATCCTCCACTGAACTATTCAAACCACTGTATCCTTTTTTACCCCTTAGTAATTAATAATCATAGTGGATTTGGGTTATCTATTCAGGTATTAGGCCACCCGTGAGCCCATTTCCAGTTAAAAAAATAATTTTTTTCTTTTATATAATTTTAATTCTTTAATATTTTTCATTGATTTTACCTCTACCTCAAGGATAATAAGCCTATTAACACCCCCATGTTCCATTTCACCTCTTTGAAGCTCATTATAGTCACAGATTTGTGCTAAATTGCTCCAGTCTTCTCAAATCTTTTTGATTTGGTAAGGTAATTTGTTTCATTCATGAATCAATATTTTTTTCTATTTTACACCCAAATATTATTTACCTGTTTCTTATAGAATTAAGGTAACTCTACAAGAATTTACAAGCCATTAAAGTTCCTCAAATGGTGTAGAACTAAGGGAAGATGAAGAGTTATCAAGTTTCCAAGCAGAGATTCCCTCTCCTTTCTCCTCTCTCTTACTTCTCCTTCAACTTTCTTTAGGTTTCCTCTTATACCATGTTCATTAAAGACTGGGTTTTATTTTGTAACAATATTTTTTATGGGGTTTTGGTTCACTTAGGGTGGTCTTCATAGATCTAGAGTGTTAGGAACCATGATGAGTGACATCGTGTGTGTGATTCCTTTCCACCATGGTTTTGAGGTAGGATATCCCTTGAACATGAATTTTTTTCATCATTTTCTTGATTTCATCACCTGATATATATCTTTTTTTTTCATTCTTTGGATAATTTTCCTGGTTAGAAAATCAGTTGTTTAAGCCTTGTTTTGTGAAAAGTCGTATTGTTTTGTTATAAACGTGTACACTGCTTGATTACTTAAATTTTCCATTAGCTTAAACACATGTTTTATGGTATTTAAAACTTGTTTTAGTATATTTAATAAATATATGTCATGAAAATGGGGGTTTAACCCTTTTAAAGATCCTTAAATAAGTTGTTTTTTTAAAAGGTCATGCCAGGTGTTCGGTAAATTGCCCGGTTTGCTTTTATGTGCTTAGTGTTATTTAAAATGATTTGTTTGGATTTATAAATACATTAGAAGAATTAAAAATCATGTTTTTGGGTCCTTTTATATCTATCCAAAGTAGTTTTGGTTTTATAAACAAATGACTTTTTGGTGGTAAACCTGTTTTGGCCCGAGTTTCCATAAAATGGCCTGTTTGGAATCTTTATAAAAATGGTCATGCTTTGGATGTGTAACATGATTATTTTAAGGGATTTATGAATTTTTTTTTCTAATTTAAATTGTTTTTATACACCTATTTTTTAAAATTGAAATTTTTACCTTTGAAAAATGTTATTTCTGAGAAATGCTTAAAGGCCTGTTTGGGATTTTTATTGTAAAAATTGTTTCCATATTTATTTCATGTTGTATCACTTGAGACCATTTTAGGTTCCATGAAAATGAATTATTAAATGATTTTGTGGCTTTATAATATATTTTGATATGGTATTGGTGGGTTTTTGGTATTAAAATTGTATTTCTAACTGGATTTTATGTGCATGACCTTGTTATACTTCTTGAAATTGTTTTATTAAAATTCAGGTGGTTTATTGATATGTGAAAGAAATGTGAGACATGTGTGTAAGATGTTTGATTTGTGTGTTATTTTTAAATAAATTATTCATGAGAAAATGTAATTTTATATATATTTAACTTTTTTGAGCAAAAAAAAAGGAAAACCTGAGTATCCAGGTGGGCAGACGTGTATAAGTTTGCTAGTGATCTGAAGGGGTTTTGTCCCTATTTCACGTAGAAAGTTTGATGATGAAAAAACTAACTAAACTATGAATATGAATATTTTTTGGACCACTAATTTATAGATAATTATCCTATAATTGGATCTTTTTCATGAGAATGGATGTTTCTTATGGTTACTTTTCATCGAGAGATGAGGTGCCTAAGGTCCACAATGAACTAGTGCCTAGGGGTGTTCCCATGACTTGTGCTCATTGGATATTTTTTACTCACAATCGTAATATAGAGTGTTTGGTTGGTAAATGAATAAGTGTGTGTGTTTTATTCAAAAGTTTACATTATTTAAATCAAACCTCTTGAAACCTATTTTCATTTTGAAGATTCACCTCTTTGAAAATTTTTTACTAGCTTTCTTGTTTATAAAACAAGAAAGTGTTTGTATAGTAATTTTTATAGCATTGAACCATGTTTGGATGACATAATTTTATATATTTCATTTCAAAATTGGGATTGATTTTTCTTTTATTTTAAAGAATGTGAATTGGGAAAAGATTATCGTGCTAGCCAACTGAGTTTTAATACTCATGCCTATAGTTTTCTTCTATTTTTTTCCCTCGTGTTGGTTTCATCATAGGTTAGATTGCCTTGGGTGATGTGTGATCATTGTGTTGGAGAGTGACCATATGGGTCCCATAGTGTTAGTTAGTTTTTAGGTTTTATCAGTTTATTTGTTTGTTAAGTTTTATTTTCACTTTCATGTAAAAATAATATTCAGTTAGATTTATATATGAATGTATATTGTGCTCTCAGTTTGTTCTGATGTTTTTTTGTTGTTTATATTTGGGGGAAATCATTACCTTGTGTACTTTATTAATGACCTATGTTCTTATCACCATCCTAGGAGGATTGAGAACGCCTCTCAGAACTTTTCACAGGCTGGCCTCGGTGACCGGTTTAGGGTTAACTTTGGCTGGTGCATGACAAAATGGTACCAAAGGGAGGTTGGATCCTAGTGAACCTTTATTTTAGATTTACCTTTGTTATTTTGGGATGTCAAGGTATATGGAGTAGGAGTTTCAGGATTCGAGGGGTAGTTTCAGGAAGAGCATCTTGAACTCTATCTTGTTTTGACCCTCACGTTCCATGGGAAGTCTGGTTTTATTAATTCTTTGGTTCTTATTGATTATTTGGTTTTGGGATACGATAAGGGGAGTTGAAATAATGGTATACATGATCTTGTAGATCCTAGAAATCCATGTGAAGCTAGGTCATGGTCTTATGAAGGCTCTCTATGTTTGTGGTGTATTTAACATATATCTACCGACCATATGGTCAAGTCACCCACCGACACTAGTTTCTTTTTGTGGGTCTCTTTTACTTTTCATGAATTCAGAATTTTGTTTTGAAAATCCTTGTGTGAGAATTGTCAAAATGTGTTTTAAAGTAATGGTTTATTATTAAAAAGCGGAAAATGAGATTTCAAATTTTAATATGAGAAAGGTTTAGGAATTTTGGTTTTTGTGATAAAAATATTGGGGATAAAAATGAAATGATTTAATGGGATTTAATATCATTAATATAAACTTATGGTTTCTTGAAATGAAATGTTTGAAAAGATCAGATTATTTTAAAGTGATTCTAAATATTTTTTTAAATGGGATGTTTTGGGCTTTCGAAAACTATTTTAATATGATGAATTGGTTTTGGAAATTTGGTTTTTAGCGGTTAGTGTTTTTCTAGATAGGGGTTTTGGCCTTTGTTGTGGTCAGATTATGAAAATAGACCTTGATGATTTTTTGAAAATGGGAAAGGGATATTTGGAATTGAATGGTTGTTTTTGGAAGTTATATTAAATGAAATGTATTTGGATTTTAATCAAATGGTTCTTGATGAAGTGTGGGTTGTTTTGGGAAATTTGAAAATAGTTTTTGATTTGGTGGTTAATTATCATTTGGGAGGTACATGATTCTTTTGGGAGTGATGATTATTTTATTTTAGCCTTTGGTGTCTTCATGGGTGCTCAAATGCATGGTTTTATGGATATATGGATGAATAGACCATATGGAATGGTGGTTGGGTACCCAAGGTGGAATGAAAATGTACATATGAGCGAGACTTGATGAAACACCATTCTTGAATGTAAAAATACACCAAGTTAATTTGTTTTTTAAAAGTGTTTTAAGCTTAAATATTGTGGTGTTTTTTATAAACCAATCATTATGCGACAATTTTTTCATATATCTTAGAAGTTTTGTTTATTCTGTATTCTTCCTTGAGATATGGAAGTCATACTATTGTTGTGTCCTGATATGGGATCTTCTTGGTGAATTGATTTTGGATCAATGTTTAGTGGGTTTCTAAAGAAGTGTAGGTAGTTGTGATGTGGCTACAAATGGTTCTCTGTTTGCAATATTTCAAGGTGATCAACATAAGGATTCATTCCAAATGTTAAATCCACCTCTTCTATTGATGCCTCAGCCCGTTTGTTGGAATAGATAGATCTTTGGGATCAATATAAAGTATCTTTCCATTATGGTGTCCCTCTCGGTTGGGGTAGTTGTGCTCGGTGAGGTTGACGTGTTTCTCCATATACATTGTCCTTTTTTCTCCTCATTTGGAGTGATAGAAAATAGTGTTGTGTATCTAAAAGTTCTTATTTGGGTTAAGTGCGTTGTTTAAGGAAGAGAGTTTCATGGTGTCCATTGATCTCTAGTTCTATCTTGGGAGTGTTATGTGTCATCGTGTTGAACTAAGGGGAGGAGTTCAAGTTAAGGATTATCAATTATAGAATGCATGGAATGAGATTTTCATCCATATGATCTCTATCCATAGACCTCAGAGTAAAGCTGAGGCATAGTCAGGAGTACTAGGACTATGGGTAGCATTTCAAATCTCAATATACAACCATTTATATGAGGTAGTTACTTTATTTATTTTGTGGTTCCATTGAATCAATTATTGGGTCCCCTTCCCTCCCCACCCTAAGTGGTGGGGGTTTGGATTCGTGCAGAGAGTTTTGGCCCAATTCTTGTCCCCTCTATTCGGGAGTGGGGGTTTAAATATTCATGTTGTGCTCATATTAACATGGGTTGGTAGGTTTTTTTGGGAGAGTCTTGGTGGTCCTATGTGGGAGTGACTTGTTACTTGTTCATGTACAATTCTCATTTGGTCCTTGATCTTTGGTTCTTAATGGTGGGGAGAACCACCACTGGTCTTTTAGAGATTCCTCCTAAGAATTTGTCGAGTGCTAGTTGTTTATTAATGGCGGGTTGTCCATTTCAGACTCCCTTGGAATATTATGGTTTTTGTGAGTGATATTTGGTTTTGTTGATCATTGGGATCATTGGGAGAAGGCCCAACAATCTAGTTCTTCATTTGGTTGTGGAGGTAGTGACTCGATCTTTCGATTGATTCTTGGGAAGTGGTTGGGAGTTGGTGTTTTGGTTGAGGTAAGAGGCTTAAGTTCCATTAATAGTGGATGAGGTGATATTGGATTTAGAGTTCGGGCAATATTGATAAGTAATCCTTTTGTTTTGATCAATCAACTAGAATGTGTTGTGGCATTCTGGGGGCGGAAAGCTTTAATGGTGGGGAGAATTGTCACACCGGATTTTTTTATATCATGGTTTTGATCTGGTTAGTTTGAAATACTAATCCTTTTCTTGTGTTACGGGTGAGATTAATGTTTAGTTTTTAACTACCATCTATGTATAATCATCATACCATGGGTTCCCCATAGCTTGTTTGGTTTATTGTAGAAAAGGGTGGTTACTTCAAGATTGGGGCCAACCGTGAGCCCATTTCCAAATTTAAAAAATAATATTTACTTATTTTATAACTTCTTTTTTTATAAATATTTTCACTCATCCCATTTCACACTTTTCCTACATGGACCTATTCAAACCAAAATATCAATTTTAACCCCCTTATGGATTCATAATCATGGTGTATTTGGCTTATTTATTCAGGTATTTAGCCTGCCTGTGAGCCCATTTCTAGTTTAAAAAAAATAATTTGTTTCTTTTATATATTATTCAATTTTTATATATTTCGGTGATTATACCTATCGCTTGATGACAAGATCCCAAGTTGTACTCCCATGTTCCATTTTTCCGCTTTGGATCTCATCTTAGTCACAGATTTGGAATACATTTCTCAAGCCTTCTCAACTTTTCTTGATTTGGTAAGGTAATTTATTTCTTTTAGGAATCATTCATTTTTTCTCTATTCTAGAAAAATATTCTTTACCTAGATTTTTCATACCTAAGGAGACACTCCAAGAAGTCCCATGACATTCCCTATCCTCTAATGGTGTAGATCTAAGGGAAGATGAAGAGTTCTCTAGTTTCCAAGGTGAGATTCCTTCTACTTTCTCCTCCCTCTTCCTTATAATTCCAGTTTCTTTTGGTTTTCTCTTCTCCAATGGTCATGAAAGACCTAGGATTTTGTTATACAATGGGTTTTTATGGGTTTTTGGTTTGTTTAGGGATGGTATTCATAGATCTAGAGTGTTGGGAACCGTGGTGGGTGATATCGGGTGCACAGTTCCTTTTCGCCATGTTTTTGAGGTAGGATATCCCTTGAACATGCCTTTATCACTTAAGTTTCATCATTGTAATTATGTTATCACATTATACATATGTTTTTTTATTACATTTTAGCTTTTGGATAATTTTCTTGGTTTGCAAAATGGATGTTTAAGACTTGTTTTGTGAAAAGTAGTGTTGTTTTGTTATAAATGTGTACACCACTTGCTTACTTAAATGTACCATAATATTACACACATGGTTGATGGTATTTTGAACATGGTTCAGCAGCCAGAAAAAATTCATGGCATGAAAATGGTATTTTATCCCTTTTCAAGTGCTTAAAATAAGTTTTTTAAAAGTTCCTTCCATGTGTTCGGTAAATTGCCCGGTTGGAATTTATGTCCTTAGTGCACTTTAAAATAATTTTTTTGATTTATGAATACATTTAAAGAATTAAAAATGGTATTTTGGGTCATTTTATGGTAGTAAAAAGTAGTTTTGGTTTTATAAACAAATGGTTTTTTGGTGGTAAACATGTTTTCGCCTGAGTTGCTGGAAAATGGCCCATTTGACATCTTTATTAGAATATCCATGCTTTGGATGTGTAACCTAAATGTTTTAAGGTATTTATGAATGTGTAATTCTTCTATAAATTTTATGAATACACCTCTTTATTAAAAGTAAAATTTTTACCTTTGGAAAATGTTAGTTTTGAGAAATTCTTAATGGCCTATTTGGCATTTTGTTTTGTAAAAATGGTCTCCATGTGTATTTCATGTTGTATCATTTGGGGCCATTTTATAGTCTATGAAATTTATTTATTAAATGAATTTGGGGATGAAAAATCTATTTTGATGTGGTATTTGTGGGTTTTTTTCCTTAAAATATATTTTTTGAATGGTTTTTATGTTCAAGGCCTTGTTATACTTCTTGAAATTGTTTTATGAAAATTTATGTGGTTTATTAATCTGTGAAAGAAATGTGAGACATGTGCGTGGGATGTTTGATGTGTGTATGATTTATAAATGTAATATTCATGATAAAATGGTATTTTATAGATGTTTAAATTTTTTTATCACAAAAAGGGGAAACTGGGGTATCTAAGTGGGCAGACGTGTACTAGTATGCTAGTGATCCGGGTGGATTTTGTCCTTGTTTCACATAGCAAGTTTCACGGTGACAACAATAAATAAACTATGATGAATATGATTTTGGGGAACAGTAGGTTATGAATGATTCTCTTACTAGTGTCTTATGTGCATGATAATAAATATTTTTATGGTTACTTTTCCCTGAGATATGAGGTACTTGGGGCCCACAATGAACTCGTTCCTAGGGGTGTTCCCATAACTTATGGTCATTGGCTATTTTGTACTCACCGTAGGCATACAATGTGTTTGGTTGGTAAAATTATTATATTTTGTGTTTTATTTAAATTTTTTCATTATTCTAAACATTCCTCTTGAAAAACATTTTCATTTTGAAGTTTCACCTCTTTAAAAAATTGTTACTATATTTCTTGATTATAAAACTTGAAAGTTTTTGTCTCGTAATTTTTATTGGATTTAACCATGTTTGGAAAAAATAATTTTATGTATTTTATTTCAAACATGGAATTCATTTTTCTTTTATTTTAAAGGAAGTTCATTGGGAATATATTATTGGGCTAACCTACTGAGTTTTAATACTAACACTTATAGGTTTCTTCTGTTTTTATCCCTTGTACAGGTTTCAGCTTGAGTTCAATTGCCTTGGGTGACATGTCATAATTATGTTGGAGAGTGAACATAGGGGTCACATAGAGTTATATGGTTGTTAGGTTTGGTATATTTATTTGTTGGTTATGTTGTATTTTCACATTCCTATACAAATAAGATCAGAGTTCGTCGGCCCCTCCCCTTCGGGTGTGCTAGGGTTCTGCAGGCACTGTCCATTTTGTTGAACCCTCCCCTACCTGAGGGAAGGGAGGAAATAGAATCGTCTCTACTTATCTCGATGGATATCCCCTCTCCTTTTATCCCTTCACCAACCCACCATTACTTCCCTTTTTCCCTGGTATTGCACTGGCCCTAAAAGATCCTGGATTTTCCATCAGATCCCCTTCACTTCCAATTTCCCTCATAGAGTTTTTTGAAGCTTCTTCCCTATATAAGAATTCCTTGGTTTCTGAATCCCAACGAAAAATTCCTTCATTGGATTTTGTAGAAAAATTTGTTAATTTTGAATGGGGGCTTCATCATCATGCGGTGGTAGTCTTGCTCGACTCTCATCAAATAATGATCCGTTTTTCATCTGATGAAGATATGGCGCTCACATGGTCCAACAACTCACATTTGGTAAAAATATAATGTTTATTTCTCCTTTGGTGGTCCTTTAATATGAATTTGAATAGCGATATGGAGACAATAATGATTTGGGCCAGTCTTCTAGGTTTTCCGCTCCCCATCTAGAATCATTCTATCTTTCGAATACTAGGCAATCTTGTGGGTTGTTCATTGGTTAGAGATTCTAGTACCAAAGAGGTCTTCCATGCCATTGAACCTTGATTTTTTATAGAGATCGTCCTTTCTAAACCTCCCATGAATTTCATTTGGATTGAAATTGAGGGAGAATATGACTCAAACATCCAGTTGTTTATGAGTCATTGATCCGTTATGATTTCACCTGCTACCTCTAAGGTCACTCTGTCTAGTGGTGTCATCGCAGAGGTATTTATATGCCAATTTTGAATTCATTTAATATGGAAGTATCGATTCTCAAGGAGGATTTCAAGTTTAAGGAGATTGGAAATTCTTTTAAGATACTTCTATCTATGAGTGATAATATTCCCATTCAATACGAAAGGATAGTTGGTCCCAACTTGAATGCTGGGCATCTATCGATTTTCCAAAGGAATGTGAGTCTTATGATTTCTTAACCATGGGATGCGAATGTTTTTTCCCATTTGAGGCATATCCTGGGTGTTATCTCATCATAAATGCAAGTCCAAGGAGGTTCAGGGGAGGATGAGGGTGTTTGTAAAATGCTAAGAAGCTATCCAAGGAAATCTCATTCATTTGATGATATCGTGAGATCCAATTATAATTATTCTCAAGAGGTCACGATATAGGAAATAGGAAAGGACAGATGTCAGGAACATGCACGAAAAACATTTTTAGTGGGACAGGAAGATGGATGGATACCAGTACACAAGTAATACCAATAAGGGACCCTAATGTACAAACTATAGGCGAGGCCGAATAGTCCCCCTATCAAGCTGGCATTGGTAAAGATGGAGTTTTTGATAATGGATCTCAAAATCGTTTTGTAGTGCTTGGGGAAGGTGAATATTTCACATCTAAATAAGGGATTGGTGCAGAGGATGGTTTTTGATATAATTATCCTTCACATGGTTTAAGGGATGAAATAGGGGTGGATATCAATTCTGCCTCCGAATCATGGTCCTCAGATCCCAAGGAAGCGAAGATTGCAGAAGAGTAGCTTCGATCCACTTTTAAAAAAATGAATGAACACCCTTTTAGGATCAGATGGATTTATTCCACATATATGGAGGACTCAGAGATAGAAGGACTATTACAATTTTCCTATAACTCTTATTACCAGGTCCACAAACAAAGTTAAACCCCCAAGCATGTTTAAAAGTAGCTGCTAAAAACCTAAAGAGTATGTGAAATGAGTCTATTATTCATGTGGACCTAGGAGCTGATGAGGTGAATAAAACATGAGCAGGGGAACCATATGCCTCTAGTTTGATGGATGTTGAAAAGGAGGAAATAGAAGCTGACAACTCCTAGGAGCTTCTCATGCACTTGAATGAAGAAATGTTACATGAGTTATCTTGATCATGATATCAAAGGAGGATGCACACAAAATGTTTGAAAGACCGTCCAGAGTTGATTTGAATGAAGAAAAATACTCATGGATTTAAAAACAGAACAAGATATTGGAACGTGGTTTAAATGAGGGGAAAAAATCCAGGAGGAGCACATGCATACTTGAAAAAATATGGATTCTCACTTTGAGGATCTCATTAAAGACAATATGAAAATATAGGTTACCTCCATTGACTGGAAACTTCTTAAGGTTAAGAATTTAAATCACTTTAATTTTTTCTATAATGGATTTATACTTTTTTATGAGGTTTTACTATTTTATGTATTCCAAACTTTGTTTGTTTCCCACTTTATTACTTAAAAGAGATTTTGAAATAAAATATTTATTTGGAAGACATACAAATAATGTTCAGTTCAATTTTTATATAAATGTATATCAGGTTATCCGTTCTTTCCCCTATTTGTTTTATTGGTTATATTTTTTAGAAATTGTTCTATTTTGGACTCTATTGATTCCCTCAATGATTTTCTCAATCCCGGGAGGATCAAGAACACTTATCAAGACTTGTCATGGGCTGGCCTGGGTGACCGGTTTAGGGTCAACTCGAGCTAGTTCATGACATTTCTAGTCATAATGATTTTGCTCACATTTTCATGCATATATATAATGATTTTTATCACCTGGGAAGGATAATAATGGGTTTTCTCACTATATATTTCATATGATTATAGTTGTTCCAAATTTCCATGTTATTTGAAAAGATATGCCACAAATTTTAAGATTTATTTCATTTTTAAATACCATGATTTCATGATTATGAAATATTTTATTTTAGTATTCCTTAATTTTATGTCATTCTCACATGTTATATGATTATTATGATTTATTTTTATCCATGTCATATCTTTTATGCTTCCATAATGATCTTTTTATGATATAATATTTCCCTAATATGTTTCATTATCAAAATATAAGTATGTATGATCTCTTACTGAGATATTTATGTCTTTCTTATGTCTTAATTCAGGTTTATGATCCGGAACATTATTTTTTTTTTCATTTACTGAGCATTTTCGATCCCCCCTTTTTATGTATCCATCCCATGGGTTATTAAGATGAATATATCATTTGATATGTTCAAAATGTTCAAGAGGAG
Organism: Viscum album; assembly: GCA_963277665.1. Lineage (NCBI taxonomy): Eukaryota > Viridiplantae > Streptophyta > Magnoliopsida > Santalales > Viscaceae > Viscum > Viscum album. The sequence continues at coordinate 1,045,810,609 of OY728155.1, read as the reverse complement.
AGTGATTATGTTGTAGAGTTTTCATGTTTTGTAAAATAAGTTATTTATGTAGCTAATCAACAATAAACTAAACCTTTTGGTCCTATGGTTGTGAAACTATTGTGAGACTAATTACTTAAATCAAGATTTTATTGTACTATTTATGTTTTTTAGCTCATAAATGTTTTATATTTAGGTCAATTTTGATATTCCATTATTATAACTTTTGTTTACCCTTTTTAGCATTTGATTTCACCTATTTATTTTGTTTTCATTTCCCCATATTATGTAGATTAGTATAACATATAATAAGTATAATAGGGAGTCTAATGTTGATTAATTATTTAGAAATGTTCACAAGGTCTATAAAATAAGTTTCATATGTAGATATTCCTCAAAGACACTAAAACTTCCATTATTGAGATTGTGTGATGGTTTTTGAGATGTAATTATTATTTAATGGAAATTTCATAAAAAGGGATTTCTCTATTGGGTTATTATCATTGGTATTATATATGAATTTAGATATTTTTGAGGACTATAATTTTTATTTTGGGGATTAGGATGACGTAGTCTTAGTGAAAACCCTAGAGATGAGTCTAAGTCTAGGATTATATCCTTAAATATTGTTTATGTTTTGAGTAGGTGGTTTTAATAGAAAACATCTTTGTATAGATATTATAAATTTTATATAGTTATAGAATATATGCACCAAGTGGTAATAACTAGAAGATGTTTGGTTGAGTATTGACTCAATCATCACCATGAAGCATGGTGAATGGTTATAAGAATACACACCTGGATAGACACTTCTAGGGGATATGTTTTGGTTCATCACATTCTATTTACAAACCAATATGAAGAATTTATTTCTTAGTTACTTTAAAATATTTGGTTGAGAAGTATAAGATAACCCAACTAAAATTAACCCAGGTTAAACTAAGATTGATATATGTTGAAATAACGGAACTATAATCCACTTTGATAATATAATAGAATATAGCGTTTTAATGATAGAATTCCTTTTATGATTATGATAATTCCCCATACTATTAATGTTATTTAATTCATGTCAACCCTTTTGGTTTTAGTAATGGATGGGACTAGAAGGAATCATGGGTACAAGGAATAATATGGATATTAACACAACAAATAATCTATTAGAATGAGATATATAATGAGAAACCTTATGATTATTACAAATAGGCTAACATGAAACATTAATACCAATTTAAATATATTATATTTCTGTAACAAAATAAATAAATAAAAGATATAGTCTCATAAAATATCAAGTGATGAAGATGATGAAGAAAAAAATGGTCAATTTTATATATGTGAAAAAAGTGGTAAGAAGCACCATGGAAATTTACTCAAGGTGACTTGAAGATTATTTACTTTTGGAAGAGGGGGTCATAGAACAAAAAAAAATACCATAGGAAAATAAATATTTTGTTAACGAGATTGAAATATATATATATTAATAATTTAATGTATTCTTTGTGTGGAACATGGAAATTATCCAAGTCAATGCCCCAATCCAAGGAATAACCAATATGATGAGCATAAAAAACCTCTCAGATAAAGAGGAAGATAGAATACCTATTAAAGAACTACTCTCAATGTGGATCCCAATATTTAAGGTACACATACTATCCAATCCAGAGTTGTAAAAGTATTGTTAGATTCTAAGTACTTCTGTATATCTATAAGTTTTCTAAGATCATTAAATTACCACCCTAATGATTTAGTTATCGAAGAAATATTATAATTGTATAATTATTTTATTACATATTAAATATTATAGGAATTTTACTTGTGGAAATATTATTATTCTTCCTTTATATAAATTTAATGCACTCTTACTGATGGATTTATTCCCTTTACTTATATGAAAAATTATCCAGAGTAAGGGAAACAAATTTCATATTAACCTATGATATTATATAAATAAAAGAATGATAATAAACACCCTATGGAAACAAATTATATAATATTGGACTTGATATTTAATAATGTTGATCTCTTAGCCCAAATAGTTGGATAGATACTCAATATTAGGGATAAGCGTATTCTTAGGAAAGAGACAAGTTTCCCAATTTTGTAAGGTTGATATCTCTCTAGAAATTATATCACTTTTCCTCTATATAATTTAGATTCCCTTAAATATTTCAATTGGTATATGATAATTAAAATTGTGAGGTTGTAATTTATTTAAGGGGAGAATGTAACTCCAAGGGTTTTAGGATCCATTATTTTTTTCCTATAATTACAAATAATGTTTCTCTATTATTTTAAAAGAATTAATAATTGATTAGAGATTTGGCTATACATGATATAAAAAATTCTAATGAAACTTAATTAAAATATAATGGGAAATTAAAATGCAGTTACATGAAACCATGTATCACATAAAACATATGATTACACATCATGGATGATTACATTCAGTAAAACTATAAAAATTAAAAGTGGATAATAAATGGAAAAGAATAAACTATTTAGAAGTTGTGACTCCCTTGGAAAACTGCCACCACTAAAAATAACCATTATTATAAAAAAACCTATAATTATAAACAATATCATGAAAGGATAAATCATGTTGGGATATCTAACAAGAAAACTATTGAAATTAGAAGTGTGAATGGAATAAGTTAAGTAATGTTATATATATAAGAACAAAATTTGGGTCTTTCAAATATGGTCATTACCAATATGGTCACTACAAATTTGGAAATTACATATATGATAGTTGAAAATATGGTCATTTTTGATATGTTCATCAATCATATATCCAATAGGTATAATGAAATTATATACTATAAAGTAGTAACTTCAAAATAATATAACCCTCTATGAAATGAAAATATTATATTAGAATATTAGAATATATATTTATGCATTAGGTATAAATATTATTAATAATATTATTAAAATATGACATGTTGTATATATAAATTCAAAAAAATATTTATCAATGGAGTATTAAAACCAAATTTTACAATATAAATATTTTTTAAAATGGTATTTGTTAATGTGTATTTAATATAAAATTAATATTTAATTTTTTTTATAGATTCATTTTGTTAAGTATTGTATATTTTTTCCTAATATATTAAATTGAAAAAATTTAAAAAAATAGTATATATTAACTAATAAATTAACATAATTTAAATTTGAAATTGATATGTAATAATAATAACACATATTGTTTAAAAACTGATTTTTTTAAATAAAAGAAAATTTCCCTTAAATTTTATATTTTCATTTAAAACCTAAATTTAAAAATAATAGAATATAAATTAAATAAAAATAAAGTTATTTTTATATTTATAATGTCAAAATTATCTTGTTAATTGTTTTTGATATTTTCCTAAAAATATTGATGTTTTAGGTGAATTGGGTAAAATACAATTTTTACAAATTACATGAATTTTTTGAAATTATTTATTAGATAAGTATAAAATGGAAATATATGAAACCTTTTAATAATAAGAGATTTTCATTTTATAATTGAATTTAAATTTATCAATATTTTGTTTTTCATTTTCAAACCCATATTTGACATTTTAGAACAGATATTATATGTTTTAAAAACAATTATAACATTATACATTAAGTATTTTTCAATTTATTTTTATCATATTTATAAATTTAATAAAAAAATATTGATTTCAAATTTTGAATCCTTAGGTAAAATAATAAAATAAATGCCTTTTTATTTTTGTGGCATAAATGAAAAATTACCTAGAAAAAAACTAGTTACCATGATGAAAACGAAAAATGGTAAAAATGAGTAACCTAATAGGTAAAAGAAAAATATATTAAAAAGATATTTTAATTGAGAATTTAAGGTGTAATTAGACCTTATATCTTATATTATTTATTATATTTAAATTTTCAAATTATTTTCCATGAGTGTGACATTCCATTTTTGAAATGTATTGGGTATTTACAAAAATGCCACTCTATTTGACTTATAAATGGTGCACTCTTCTCGTCACTTACCCTCACACCAAAACCAAATTAGTTTAGAAAAATATATATCCTAAAAAACCACATCACTTATATCCACTTTAAAGAGTTTTCAATATTCTCAAAATATCTATCATAAAAGAATTAACATCATGTTCAAAGGAGATAACCTAGGTAGTGAGGTATAGATTTATAACCGATTCTCCGTCCTTTATTTTTCTCTTATGTGCATTTATTATTACTAAAATTTATTTCAATAATAAAAAATGATAACTTAATTATAATTATTATACTGGTATGTTGTTATAATTATGATATAATCTTTAACGAACCTTCCTTTTTTCCTAAGAAAATAGAAAATGACTGTTGTGTCTGCATGCCAATGAGCCCGTACCCGAGTAGTAGGGGCTTCTTCTTGGCATCCAAGAGACCCAAGTTTAAAACCGGTGTGGAGGTGAATTTACGGGGTACTATAAAAATATTGTAGTAGGTATTGTTCCGTACTGTAGAATCCATAACTATTCAACCAATTTGGGCCTTCGGGCCACCAGTTTGGGCCTACGGGTTTCCAGGGACTTCGGGTCATCAATGGTATTCAGGCCTCAAGGACTTTGGGCCACAAAGACCATGGAGTATCCTAGTTAACATAGAGAAGGCCCTAGAAGAGGATAAGAGCAACAAGATTAGCAGTCGCCAGTAGTAGAGCTACCAGATTGGAAGAATGAGAGGGTATGAAAACAACCATCGGGACCGGACACCATGCAGCTTTGTACAAGGAAATGCTAGACGATCAACAATTCAAGGTGGGGAGAAAGGTGATCAATGATTCAGAATATAGGGGAGGGTCAGTTCCCAATGGGCTGGGCTTACGAGTCATGTATTGGGCATAGTATGCCTCTGGGCCTTTGGGTCATGTATTACGAGTCATGTCGGGCCTTGTTTCTTGGGGCTATGAGTCATGTACGGGTTCCCATTTATCCCTTAAAAGGGGGATTATCTATAATAAAAAAAAGGCCTTCGGGCCATTCAGACAATTGTGTGTGCATGGATTATCTCCTCTACAAAACTCCATGTTTTGTTTTCTTAAACCAACATACACAGATGTGGATAATGTTGAATAACATAAATAATTATGTTATTAATAAAATATTTTAGATTATAAAATGATAAAACCTATTATAAATTTCTCTCATTCTATGGAAAATGAACTTGTCAACCATACACACAACATGTGTACTACCACCTCCATGGGGAAATTGATTTTTCATTTTTCTTATCATAAATGCCTTATATGGATGATAATGAGAATGATTTTAATGAATAACTATAATTTTTATTATATCATTAAGGTTATATTATGAAAAATTTGGTAATATATTAATTATATTATTGGAAAATTATTATAGTTAATTCAATCGTTTAAAATGCTCCTACTAAGAGGAAAATATTTAATTCAAAACATGTAATATTATCCTATCACTTACTTATTATTATAATACCTTTATAGTTATTATATTTCATGATAATAAACACTATATTATATTAATATACTATTGTAATTATTTTATTTTAACTAAATAACCTCATAATTATCAATTAAGCATGGTATGTTTATGTCTTGGTCGTTTTGCCCCCCCACTGGAAGAACACAATGAAATTATATCAGGGATGATTATGAAAAAATAATTATTGGTATAATATGATATACATATATATATTTATGTATATAATTATTATTTTTGGTTTCGGAAAATATTCATCAATATTAAACTCGTTAATTAAGAAATAACCCTTCATCAGTATAAAATCACTAAAATATGTTCATCATCGAATTCATATTCTAATAAAAAGACTAAAGTTCTCAGGAAAATAAATTTAAACACCAAAAATAATTATAATTTATCTATTATTGTAAATTTAATTAACTTTTAATAAATTACTTCATAATAATTGCAAATAATGACACAGGTCCTATGAAACTACTACAAATGGTAAATACTATAAACACCTGATGTGTAAAAGTAGAAAAAAATAACTAATAAACATGTATAAAATTAATATAAATGAAAATTATAAATAGTTATATATATAAATATTCCTATGAGATAGTATATTAAGATATCAAGGTTTGTTTTATAGAAGTTTATAGCGTATTAGAATTAGTTGGAAATAAGGTAAGGCGTTTTTATCTAAAATTTTGTTTCATGAGACTTATTTCTTAATTTTCCCCTTAATAAATTTAATATGTAATTATTGTTGGAAAATGAATGTATTTTACTATATTTATGGGGTTTTAGATATATACCTTATAATTTATTTTAAATACCCATCAATTTAAAAGATATTCAACTTCAATGTGGTTTTGATAAAAATATTACTCAAACCACAAGGGATTCATTGCCATATTATTTTAAAATAATGATTGTTTTTAAAATACAATCCATATGGGGATTTTTTATTCTTTATAAAACCTATAATCATTTACATTGAATATTAATGGGGTTTTATATGTGCCCTAGATATTTAATTTCTCATTGACTCATATTTTACTTGAAATTTTTGCTGACCACATCTCTTCTTCTTGGTAGGAAACTTCCCATTTTCCATATCTATATTAATTTTATTTCATTGAAAGTGACATTATATATGATTAAATAATGTAATTTTTTACATTTTTTACTTATTTAAATATGTTTAAATAAATTTTTAACATTTTCCATATTGGCCATTTTTATCAATGTGTAAAAAGAATATATTTTAATGTTTTCCATGTGAACACCTATTCACACCATCTTTTTAATTTTCTATGATAGTTACATTGTAATATTTAATATTTTTCTTTAAAGATATTTTATTATCCTTTATTTATAAACTATTTATATAAAAAATACTTTCAAAAATATCTTGGATGACTCTTTTTTATAAATCAATTTTCATAATGCTCCTAAAAATGGTTTCTATAAAAATTCATATCATTTTTCATAAATTGTGATTGATCAAGGATATTCTTCAAATGTAACCATACAAATTATTTCTATGGAAATCATATGTAATGTAATTATCTTTTAGAGGAATGATACGTATCATCCCAAGAAATTAAACATATTTTTTATTTTAAACAATTTTTTTTAAATGATTTGATTTTTAATTAAAACAAAAAAATAATTTTTCAATTATAAAGAATATTTTATGAAATAATTTTCATTAATAAAAATAATTTTTGATATCAATTAAGTTAAATTATTCAAATCATAGAACACTATTTATTTTCAAGAAATAGTATTTTTATTATAGAATATTTTGATGCAAATATATTAATTTTTTAGTAATGTTATAATTAATCAAAGATAAAATATATTTTGTTAAAAAATTTAAAAGATATGATTCTTTATTGTAAATTTAAATTGTTTATCTGTAATGATAAATAATAAATCCTTTTAAAGAAAATTTAATTATATTAGTTAATTTTAGAAAACATTTTTAATGATTTTTCATAAGTATGTATTAAATTTTATTTGTGCAATATATTATATTAATTTGTATGAAAATTATTTTAAAATAATGATAAGGAGACTAATATTAGAGTCATGGTTACAAAAATATTATTAATAAAATATTTATACTTTTAATAATCTAGTAGTAATATAATATAAGTAAATATAAATAGAAAGAGAACTATAAGTAAATGTACTAAATTTAATTTTGAAATAAAAATGTTAATTGTGTACATATATGTTAGATATATTTAATATTGATTTTAGATATTTAAAAATAACTTCTTATAAAAAAATAGAATTTATTTTTAATTATCTAAAAGTACGTTTATTTTGATTTGAAAATTCATAGTTTTCAAAATATTATGTTTATTATACTAATAGTTTTGACTAACTTATTATTATAAATTTAAAATATTTATAATGCTTAGTTGATTTTTTTTGTGATAATATTTTACATTAATGATTAGTAAAACATTAAATTTATTTTAATATATGATAAATTATGACATATTTATTAAAATTAATTCATTTTCTATTAATATGTTATAAAAAATATATATTTAACTTAATAAAATTTTTAAGGGGATGAAATAAATATATACCTATATTGAAAATTTTATACTAATATATTTTATTATTCATTTTGAAAAATAATTTTTAATTTTCTATTGTTAAAAAAATTGGTCAACCTAGGAACTGGTTAGGACAGCTCTTCCGAGCATTGTGGTAGCAAAGCTCAACTATGATTGGGATCTATTTTAGATAGGTTCTTGGTTTCATAGAGAGAAACTGTTAGGATAGGTGTGGATATAGGTGTCCATAGAACCTACAAGGCACACATAGGCATACAGAGGGATGCTGGCGCCGCCGTGTGGGATTAATAAATGATTTGGTGGTGAGTGTATGGGTGTTGTGGGTTTTGATCCCCCAATTTGTTAGCATGAATGCTTATATAAGTAGTTATAATATATTCAAGTGCTCAACCTAGCATTTTTGGTTGTGGGATCAGTGAATGAAGGTACTATTTACTTGTATAAAAAATATATGTTTATATCACACGTCATCTGATCGCTTTCATTTGATATGTTCAATTAGAATGGGTATTTTATTCCCCCGAACACTAGGTATTTCATCATAATATTCCCCTACAATGTAGATATTCTCCTCCCCTTACTTGAAAAACCCATAGGTGGGCTAGCTCAATATAACCCCTACCACCACTGTTATTTTCCCTTTATTAAAAAAATCCATAACCCTCCTGATTGGAACCATTATAGGCCATCGACTATAGTAATCAGAAACACCATATGTTTGAATTTACAAAATCAATGAAAAATTCATAAGGAATATTATTGAGGACAAAATAATCATAAATTTATCTATTAACAATCAAATTTAAAATTAGGTATTATACCTACAAATAGAAGTCAATTTACACTTCCAAGACCCTCTACTTCCACCATAATTATGAAAAGATATGTATATATATAAGTAAAGAAACTATTTTAAACCTAACATTATCATCAATTCATTTAAATCCCCTAATTTAATTTCTTTCTCCTCAAGTTAGATTAGACAAAGGTGATGAAATATGTATGTAAATATACCAACAAATCAAAATGTATTTGTCATCCCCAGCATTATCTACATGAATGAAACTAGAACTCTACTTGTAATATGATAGTATAGTAGGTACACTATTTTATTTTCCATGGTTGTCACATTTGACATCCTACTCCTGCTTGATAGCACATCCTTCAAGTTTTAGCCACACATAATAATTGCATGCAACTAATAATTTTAATGGGGTCAAACTGCTATATATACATAAATTTAATTCACCCATAAAAAAACCCAAAATATTACTCAAATTACCTTTATCAGTTGTTCAATACCATCATTTCCATGCTCTATTAGTAGAGAATAACATTTTCTGAGATCAATTTAGTATGGATTTCATGTAAGAGAAAACTGCATTTTTCTATATCAAGCCTCTATTATTTTAAATTTTTTTATAGTGAATTTATTATTTTTTAACACACATTATTCATAATTATAGTTATTATGTATACATGTTTTATTTTAGGATGATTTTAATTTAGTAAGGGAAATATGTTTTTAAAAAACATTAATACAAAAGGGAATTTTTTCAAATAAAACTTTATTTTTAGAGGAGCATAATTTAAGGAATTCATTTTATATTCTTACCTAAATTACCATTTTAAAACTTATAATTTTTCTTGGAAATAAATTTTATTTTCATAATTAATTTTTTATTTTAATATTATCATTTTATGAGAAAAACAACATTGTATTTCTATAATTTACATTCATAATTATAGGAATGAACACACAGTATATATTTATGTGAAATTTCATAATTTCTATAAAAATAAATTGAAAATATTTAATTATTTCATTAAAGGTATTATTTAGATTTTTTTTTATAAATTTTATATTTCTTCTGATGTTTATGAAATAATGGTTATTTCTTTAAAAGTAGCTTTTATTAATGTTTACTATATGTAAAATTATTTTCTTATTTGAAAATAATTTTATAATTTTTTGGAAGATTATTTTAATTGTCTATTAATGAGAAATATGATATTCATAAATATATTTTATTCAAATTTTTTTTACTTGGGTATTGAATATGATAATGAGGAATGGGGAGTGTATGCATGACCCTAAAGGGGAATTTGGTCCTAGAAGTGATATTTTCTATACTACAAGTGGTCCCGTGGATTTCAAAAGTTTTCCAAGTATCATTAAATTTCATAATTGTATATTATTTTTTCAAATTAAATTTTGGAAAATTTCAAGAAGAAATATATTTTTGAATAAAAATATTTTATTTTTTCAGGGTAGGTTTTGAAAAGTATTTATTAAATGAATTTTGAAAACCCTAATTTATTATTTTTGAGATTTTTTTTATTATATCAAATTTTTATCTTCAAAATAAAAGTTATTATTTTTAAAAAAACATTTTGAAGATTCTTAATAGAAAAGTTTTTAAAAACTATTTTAAAACCCGTTAATGAAAAATTTATGTTCCTAGCTTACATTTAAGAACTATTTTCATAGTTTTATTGAAGAATAGATGATCAGTAGAGTCAAGTTTCAATTTAGAATTTAGATCAAGTGAATCTAGTTAGACATTATAGAATTAATTTTGACTCTGATATACTGTAAGGTTTTTCCTAATATTTAAAAACCTAAACAAAAAATATCCTGAGTTTTTATATTTTATAGTTATTGTTTATAAAAAAATGTACAACATGAAAGAACAGTCTATGGGCCCTGGGGTCAGTTTCATGTCCAATAGGCATTCGAGTCATAAATCATATACAATAAAGTAGCTGGTTGGGTGGGTTATCCCTTGGGCAGAAATGACCTACCTTCCCAGCCTGTGCGTGTGTTGTGTGTATATTTGTTTGAAATTATACCCCAAGAACCTAATAAAATATAGATAAAACAAACTAAGATGTTTTTTAATATAAATAATATTTTATAAAATAATTTTATTTAATCAAAATAAGTTTTGGATGAAAATTAAGTTAAAATATTTAGATTATAAAAATACCATGATTTATTTTTCAATAAATAATACTTTTTATTCGATAATATTTTGATGTAAATATTTTAAATTTCTAGTAAATTATATAATTAAATGAAGATACAATATATTTCAATACAATATTTAAAATATATGATTCCTTATGCCAAATTTACATTATTATTTATAATGATAAATAGTAAACCCTTTTGTTTTTTTAATTATATAAATTAATTATAGAAAATAATTTTAATGTTTTTTCATAAATATGTATTAAATATTATTTGGGTAAAAAATTAATATTAATTTGCAAGAAAATTGTTTTAAAAACAATGATATTGAAACTAATATAAGAGTTATAGTTACTAACATATTAATACTAATATTAATAAAAGTAAATATTAATAGGAATAGAACAAAATGAAAATGTACTAAATATAATATTGAAATAAAAGTGTTAAATGTGTATATATATGGTTAGATGTATTTAATATTCTGTTTAGATATTTAAAACCTACATTGTATAGAAAATATAATACAAGTGATTGTTAAGTATCTGAAAGTACATATATTTTGATATAAAGATTCATAGTTTTCATAATATTTTGTTTATAATACTAATAGTATTGAATAAGTTATTATTTTTGATTTAAAATATTTATACGACAAAGTTTAATTTATAGGGAAAATATTTTACATTAATGAGTAGTAAAATATTATATTGAATTTAAAATTGCAATAAAAAATGACACATGTATTAAAATAAATATTGTCGGTATTAATATGTCATAAATAACATATATATATATATATATATATATATATATAACATAATAAAATTATTAAGGGGATGGAATAAAAATATACCTATATTGAAAATGGTATAATAATATATTTTATAATACTTGAATAAAAATAATTTTAAATTCTATAGTGTTAAGAAAATGATCAACCTAGTATCCAGCTCGGCTAGCTCTACCGAGAATTGTGGGAGAAAAGCTCAGCCATGCTCGGGAACAAGCCTTGCCAGTCACTTGGAAGCATAGAGAGCTCTTGCTAGGATAGGTGTGGATGTTGGTGCACATAAGTCCCAGAATACATGAACATACATGTGCTGCGATTCCAGTGCCACCATGCGGGTCCGTACGATTGCATGGTGGGAAGAGTGTGGGTGTTATAGGTGTTGATCCACCATTGCCTTCGAATGACCTCATATGGAAGTTATTATAATATATTCAAGAGCTCAACCAAGATTTTTTTTGATGTGGGATCAATGAATATGAGTACTGTTCACCCATGTTAAAATATACATTTATATCACACATTGTCTGATCACTTTCATCCGAGCCTTTTAATTAGCAACACCATCAGTGATTATTTACACCTTCAAAGAAAAATTATTGAGGAAGCTTTGTGAGGAAAATAATAAACGCACACACACACACACATATCTTTGTGTGTGTGCATCTGTGTGTGTGTGAGTATGAATGAGCATGTATGTGTGTGTGTAAATAGTCAAATTTATACTTAAGTATTATACAAGAAAACATAAGTTAGTTTAAACTTTCAAGACCATCAATTTTCACCATAATTACAGAAAAATATGTATATATTTAAAAAAATTAAACAACTATTTTTAACTTAAGATTACCATCATTTCATTTAAATCACCCAATTTCATTTCTTTCTACTTGGGTTAGATCATACAAAAATGAAAAAATATGTATGTATGTATACATATACAAATCAAAATGTATTTTTCATTACAAGATTATTTTACAAGCTGAAAACTCAAAATCTAATTGGAATCTCATAGCATTACTAGTACACTATTTTATTTTCATATATTATCACCTTCAACATATTACTCCTTGACAACACATTCCATTTATTTTAACAACACATAATAAATGTGTGAATCTAATAATTTTGTAAAGTTTAAACATCCATATATACATACATTCTCTTAACCCATACAAAATCCCTAAATATTACCCTAATAATCTTTCTATTTTGTTCCAAACCTTCATTTCTACGATTCGTTAGTAGATAATATGATTTTATGAGACTGTTTTAGTTTAAATTTCATGTTTGGGAAAACTGTATTTTCTATATCAAGCATTCAATAATTTGAAAACCCTCCTCTATAGATGTTAGTGAAATTTCATAATTTATATGAAAAGAATTTTCATAAATTTAATTCTTTCATTATGGGGATTACTTATAAATATTTTTTATAAATTTTAGATTTATCCATATCATTTATAAAGAATGACGATTTCATCAAAAGAAGCTTTTGTTAAAGTTTACAAGATGAAAATTATTTTCCAATTTTAAAATAATTTATAAAGTTATTGAAAGGATATTTTAGTGGTATATTAATAATAAATTAAAACTTTATAAAAATGTTTTATTTAAATTTTTTTCACTTGGGTATTGGTTATGATAATGAGGAATTGAAAGGGAAACCATAACCACAAATGAGAATTTTACCAAGAAGTGATATTTTCAACACTACTAGTGGCCCTATGGATCTCTCATGTTTGAAAAGTATCCTTAAATTCAAAAAAGGTACATTCATTTCAAAGTAATGTTTTGAAAAACATTAGTAGAAATATGTTTTTTTATCAAAATATTTTATGTTATAAAGGTAATTTTGCAAAATTATTCATTCTGTAAATTTTGACGACCCTAATTTATTATTTTAGGGGAAATTTTATTTATTATATAAAATTATTATGTTTGATATAAAATTTATTATTTTCAAAATAATTTTTAAATATTATTAAAAGAAGTAGTTTTCAACACCATTTTAAAACCCCTTACCAAGAAAATTTTGTGCTGACCCTACATTTTAAAATTGTTTTCAACAAGTTTATGGATGAGTAGATGATCAATGGTGTATAGTGTCAATTAAGATTATTTCTCAAGTTAATTTATTTATAGGTTATATTATTTTTATATCTATGATGTGTTTTATGGTTTTTCCTAATCATTAAAAACCTATACTAGAAAGATCCTAGGTTTTTATATTTTTTAGTTACTATTTTAAAAAATATAAAACTTGTTTTAGAATAAGATCTGGGAGTGCATGTCTCGGTCTATCCCATGATCCATCACTACCATTTTCTTGCATAATTATAAAATATATACAATTTTAACTTTTCACCTAATTCATTTCCTCCACGAATACCCTATTTTTATCCATTTAATTGAATGGTGTTCACCCAAATGTCATATATCAATTGATTTGGGGAAATTATTAACAAAACCATATACCCTTCATCTATATTGTGTAAATACCATATGTTTTATTAATTTATTGAATGTTATTTACCTATAAAGTTTCTTGATTTCAATGGAAACCCATTTATTTTCCATTGGTTTATATTTTTATGATTATTGAATAAATTTTTAATGATTTCCTTATATGAATCAATATGAAACCCATTTTATTTCCATGGATTAATTATTATATTAAAATTAAATCATTTTCATTTCAATGTTTTGTAAAACCTGTCTAATTTTAATGGGTTATTTATGATATGATAAGTGTTTTATTTTTAAGTGGAACACATAAGTACTGATGAATAGTGGGTGGGATCCTATGTCTCCCACCAATGCATTGGACTAAAGTTTATATCTCATGATATTATTATTCATGAGTACATATTAGTTTCTTCTATAAATGGGAAATGATATTATGGATTAGGAATATAATGTTCCTTATACTAATGTTTGTGCCAAATTTTAAAGATGTTTCATGATTTTGTACTTATTCTCCTCAGCATGTTAATATCTCACATCTCATGTTTATTGAATCAAGTTTTTGAAACCTTTTAATTAATATATTATGTTATTCCATGTAATATTCCATGATTTATGATCAATGATTTTTTGGGTATGAATATTATTATGTATCATGATTATACCCATATGTTCATCCTATGCTCAATTATGATATTCGATTATTATCACATATGTTTACCCTTTTTAAGAATTTAATCTTACCCTATTCTTACGTTTCCTTTTCCCCAAGTTATAAAGACGAGTAAAAAATATACGAATTATTAGAGGAAGTCTAGTGTGGCTCAATTATAGATAAATATTCACAAGGGTTATAAAATAAGTTTCTTATGTAGTTAGTCCTCTAAGACACAAATCCTTATGTTCTTGGGATTGTGTGATTACTTTTGAGATGTAAGGATTACCTTATGGAAATGTTATAAAATAAGAAAATATATATCCATGGTCTTTATAGTATCCATAACTTCATGTATGAAGAGAGAGTTTAAGGATATTTTTCTACTAGAATTATTTAACAATAGAGTATTCCAAATATATTATTCAAGCGATATCAGGATTTGATAAAATAATGGTAGAAATTTAAGATTAATTAATTAATAATTTCTAATAATCAATAATTAAAATAAAATTACTAATCTCCTAAATTTTAATTATATGAAAATTGAATGTAATACCACAAAAACACTATGATAAATTTTGGACAAATAATACATCCCAACTAGCAATCATTTTTTAGAGAGGTACATGAGATTGTGTATAGTACTATAACATTAACAGAAATTGTTTGTGATGGAGTCCCCAATTCTATTTAAGACACCTCAGTAAGAAAGAGTGAAAATGAAGTTTACAGGAGACTCAAGGATGACATGTTTTGTAACGCCCCGACCCCAGTTGCCCAAAGTCGGTGCATTATTACATAACATTGGCATGATTACAAGGAATCACGTCCTGAAGGACCGATCTCTTTAGTAGTCTTAAAACACTAGATACATTCATAAAGTTGACATTACATCATAAAAATGAAAACTACAACAACATAGTCCCCATAGTCCACTCTCATATCCCCACATACTATCACGACAGGTCATTCATAAATTACTTCTTCACATCTTGGGAAAAATAAATCATTGAAAGGGGTGAGCTTAGATGCTCAGTAAGGATAACAATATAGCAGAAACTTTCATGAATAAACATAAACATTTAAGGAATTGTATAACTAAAACAAAAAACTTTTTAAACATGAACTTCAGCATAATATAGAAAAGATAAAAATCAAATAATTCCATTTACTTACTCGCATGGATATTCTACTAGTCGAATAATCACATGAAATATCAATAACCACTTTCATAATGACGGAATGCATAATGCCAAACTATCATCACCACATAGATAAGGCCTCGTGCCAAGACAAAAAATAATATTTTTGTCAAGGCCTCGTGCCAAAACACTAGTTTGTCTCATGAGACCTACCAATGCATCGAGGATCTATAGCGGGCTCCACCCATCACTTACTAAGTCCAATGCATTCCTCATATGAAAAGGTCTAAACATTACATAAACATTCGTATTAAAAATAGCATAAAAAATTTCAATACTTTACGCATAAACCATGAATGGTATAAAAATATCCCATTCACATTCAAACATATCACAAAACCTTCAACACAATATGGAAGATTTGTATCATGATAAATCAACTTCAAATCAGGTTTAAAATCCATTAATGGATTTTGACATAGATGAAAATGATTTGTAAAACTCTTTGAGAGAAATTCCATTTTTTCATGAAAACATTTAAAAGTCACACAATTTAGAAAAGAAGTCATTTAAAGACATTTTTGAATCAAAGTGTCCCATAACACTTTGAAACTTTTGAAATGAATTAACATTTTAAAAACAATCATGTCCATATAAATAAATCCTTAAAAACCATTTTGAAGACATTGACATTAATGAGAATGATTTAGAAGAATAAATATTTAAAACATTTGAAATGATGTTTTAGTAAAAAAAGTACCTTAAAATAATCCCTTTTAAAACTCTTTCATAAAACATGTACATGGATAATAAATATGTCCCAGTAGATACTTACGTAAAAACAACCTCGGATAATAAAGAGATTGTGAAATTAACCCTTACCAATTTGGTAACTTACGAAACATACAACACATGAAATAGGTATCATACAATTAATATGTAAATACATATAAATTAAAGTGTATTACACAAAGAATACAATTATGGGCAGTACATACACCACACAAAAGGTAATAGTGGCAATATGGCATTAATCTCACCGGATTACGGAGTGAGATGAAAACCCCTTACCTTGAACTTTTCCTTAGTCGATGGTATGTTAAACTATTGTATAATAGTTAAAAAATTGTTATTAAATTATACAAGAACCATATACATAATTATGATATCATATATGATCTTCTAATAATGATTTGTTAATAATACTTTAGTATTATCGTCGTTTTGGGTGTTAACTTAATCATTTTCTTTTATACGTTTTGTTACATAAGTCGTGTTTGTTATGGATAGGTTGTATCTTATTCATATCCAGAATGATATAAAGTTCTTAAAAATTAATTTTAATCATAAAATGATAATTAGTCTTTAATGGATACGATGGGGAATTAATCTCATCACGTTCGTGGAGACGGTAATCTGTACGTACGCATGAATGCTACTTCCATTTCATTTTTCATTTTAAAATGAATCAAAAACAAATGATACATAGGTATATAATTATTAAAGTATAATATAATATCTTATATGTTTTACTTATGTTAATTAACACTATCCTTTATACGTTCCATGTATGGTATGAACGAGTCATATCACTTTGAGGGGCGGTAGTCCGCACTTCCTCAAATGAAATTATCGTATATATATACAACATGAAACGAATAATGGTATGACATAAAATGGAATTAAAGAAGCTTACATATAAAATATATATCATTAATATCATAGTTAATTACAGTACCATCATAATGGCCACCGTGAGAGGTGGTAGGAGATAATTGAACAATCATCGCTTCATGAGGCGTTTGGTTGCCATCCACAGAAACATTATGTTCTTCACCAATTAGATGGATGTGTGTGTAAGTGTAGTTCTAATACTTATAATAAAAATATACTAGTAAATATTGGATACTTCTTTTGTTTGAAAAGAAAATAATAATAAGAGTTTAGGGGTTGGAGAAATAAATAAAAGAAAAGAAGCTAAGAGAAATCGTTACCTTTAATTTGGGTAACTCCATTTGGTTTGAACCAAAACAGACTTTTGAAGTTCCTTCTGCCAAAGGTAAGGCTTCTAATATGAGGAGATGGATGTAGGGAGATTAATTTTGCAGAGTTTGGATGATCCAAAAGGCTTGAGAGGTATGTGGAATTGGTTAGAAGTGGTGTCCTTTTATAAGGTGGAGGAGAGGCTCTTTAGGAAATTCTAGAAATATTATTTTATAATAAATTCATATTCAGTTTATAATGGATCAAAAGTGTATTATTTATATGTTAAAGTGGGGATGGGTCAAAAAGCACTCAACCAATAGAATTTAGACAGGTTTGTGTCATTATATTAACCTTATCTTTTAGTTTTAACTCTTAGTTAATTAGTTTGACACTTACCATGTCACTTTGTATTTTTATATTATATAGTTAATAAACTTACTATATACCTCCAAGAGACCCCCAAGTGGTCCATTAATGATACACGTATCATGATATAAGTCTCTTGGCCGAGCCTTATATTTTTAGGAACATAATATAAATTAATAATATAATATTTGTTTTTAAAAACTCATTTATGTCAATTTTAACACTACTCAATAATTGATTTTTGTTAAAGTCTTAACAACTTTATTAATTCGAAACAAATTCATTTAAGAAATGATAAAATGTCATATTAAACAATAAAATTCGTGTATATCGTCAAAACATTCAAATTATATTTATTTTAACATTTATAATATCAATTATTTTATTCTTTCATTAATAAAGAAAATACTGCATCATTATTGTGTCATATATTTATTTTCTTTTTAAATGTATAAAAATTAAAAATAAAATACCATTATGTAGGAACTTTTTTTTAATTTCTAATGAATATTTTTAATTGAAAATATAACATATATTACCCTATGTAAAAATTGTTTTGCTAAAAGATATAAGCTTATGTCATTTTTGTATTCACTTTAACTTAATTAATATAAAGTGTCCCTGTCACCTACAAGTGGCTCCATGGGGTCCCAAAATCAACTCAATGATTCCCATGGTCGGAAATGTATCCACCAATAAGGTCAGGAAACATTTTAGGATAATTTATTATTATTATTTAACCCTTATTTACCAGATTTACCCTTTAACCATGGTAAATAAAATATTTACCGAAGTAATTATTCAAAATGTATAAAAATAAAAGTTACCTATTTACAAAATTTGGACATCCTGATTCCAAATATGGAATCCATTTTTCCAAATTCAAAACACTGAAGTGGAAGAAATTAATTTAAAATTAATTCCTACTGTCAAAACAAAAAATGTGTTTTTAAGATATAATAACTATCAAAAGATTGACACTTGTTTATGTCCGGTTTAATTGTGAAATTATGTCCAATGAACAACATTGTATTAAATGGTAAAAATATATTCTAAATATACTTTAAAACCACTCAAATTCATAATTTATCAATATTAATTATTTTGATTAAAAAAGTTGTGTTTAATTAAAATTTAGTAATTTTCACTATTCATCAAAATATAAAAGTTATCAGAAAAGTACAAAAAATTCACCCTAAGCTAATTTCGATATTCCGAATCCAAAAATTAAATCAGTTTTGAAAGATTAAATGTATAAAATTTCAAAAAGTGTGTATTACTATTCATAATAGCTAGTTTTATTGGTTGTGGTGTGTGTTATAACTCAAAGTTGCGTACAACACACACTACTATATTATTCAAAGTGATGCGTACTGTGGATGTTTGGGGTGTTACATGTTTGATTCTTACATCATAATGATATCATCAATTTATAATGAGTTATGAAAGGAGCATCCGAACAAGGATGGTTTATCAATACTATCTCATAATCAAGAAGTGTGTGAGAAGATAGTGAAGTATGAAATGAATGAGATTATTATTATATTTAACACACATAAATTTAAAGATAAATCACAATATTTCTATATATCCTATTATTTCATCATTATCAAATAGTTACTCCAATTTTTTTAGGATTATAAAAATATACTATATAGAAACTACTTCAATATCTTTTGGTTAAGGTATGAAAGGTGATAAGAATAAAAATAAAGTCAAATATTTAGTTATTATGGTGAAACAATTGAATGAAAAAGTTGAAAACTGATGACTATTTCGTAGTTAATGGATATTTTACAATTTACTTCATATAATTTAAAGGTAAAGAGGTGTCACATCCATATCCTTCTTTTATGGAACTTTTTTTCTTCTATTATTGTCTTAACTTTCCCTTTAGGTTTCCCCTATTCCCCCATGGATTTGGAATAATTTGAACATGTTTTTAGTGGATAGAACTAGGCACATGGTATACAAAACCATGTAGGTAAATCATTCACAACTGTCCATATCATTAAAAATATTCTAAAATTCCTACTTTTCCCTTCCAAAATTAAACATAATCTACCAATTTATTCCCCCATTCGACCCTAGCAGCCATGGAATCCTCCCAAGCTCCCTCAACCTCTCTTGAAACTCATTTTTGAAGGGGATTTTTGTGGGGAAACATCAATATTCTGTCAAATAAGTGAGTCTCTCATTGATTTATTCCAATTCCATAAGATTTCTTCCACATTTCATAAAGTTCCAAATGTACCGTAGATAGGGATTTATACCAAGAGTTTTATTTCTGGTTTCTTTTTCCAATATTTTGGATTTAGGTTCTTTTTCACTCCATTGTGATTTAATGGTAATGTGGTTGAAGTTTCACTCCAGGATTTCAGGTTTTTGACACATATGGTCGGTGATTCCATGTGTAATAATTCTTTGATGAGTTATATTTTCTGTATTTACATATTTATCATGTTCCTCTTCCATTGTTCTTAGTGATAAAACCATTTTTGTTAGTATTGATTATGCAGTTGAATTTAAAGTGTCATTTTTGTGTAATAATGATTTTTTAATGTGTATTCCATGTTGTATTATTTGGGGTTATTTCAAGGCATATGGAATGGTTTTATTAAATGGGTTTTGGCCCCCCAATTCTGGTTTGTTGTGACATTTGTGTGAAATTTGAATTTGAAATAGGGTTTTTACATGGATTTCATGTGCAAAGATTTGTTAAATTTATTGAAATTGGTTTATAAAAATTTTAAATTGTTTACTGAGTTAAACATAGGGTGAAAAACATGTTTATCTACTCATTGGAGTGTGTATGGTTAGAACTAGGGTTTTATGTGTAAATGATATTTGATAGCATGTGGAACGTATTTGAGAAAAAAGGGTAACTTGGGTATCTGGGTGGGTTGACTTGGACTAGTATGCTATTGATCCAAAGTGGTATCATCCCCATTTCACATAGCAATTTGACGATGAAAAAAATCACTAAACTATGATGATGTTGGGGGACCACTAGTCCATTAGGGTTTCATCTCCTAGTGGCTCATGCATGAGAATGTTATAGATTATGGTTTCTTTTACACCAAGATATGAGGTACCTAGGGCCCACAACTAGCTAGTGCATAGGGGTGTTCCTATGACTAGTGCTCACAAACTATTTTGTACATACCATTGTAATGTGGTGTGTTTGGATGGAAAATTTAGAAGCATATATGTTTTATTTAATAGTGTTCATTCTTCAAAGCTTCCCCTTGAAAACTATTTCATTTGAATGTTTCACCCCATTTAAAATTATTGTTACCTTTTATTGTTTATAGAAACTTGATTGATTTTTATCTTACAATTTTTTTAACATGAAATATTTTGAGTGGTATCCTATTGGGCTTAGGTTCAAACCCTACTAACACCTTTAGGAGTGTGTATACTTGCTCATGTTTGACATATGTAAGGACAAGGTCTTTAGAGATGACAGTTTAGGTTGTTTTACTCCATCATTGATGGAGTGTTGTGGAGAAGGCTTGGGGGATGATAGCCCCTTATCGTGTAGTGGTTCTAGAGTTGTAGTTTATGATAATTTTGAGTTGTGTCCCTCTTGTGATTTTTCTAAATCCATTTATTTTTGTTCTAACCTCCCATTTAAATTACTCTTCAAACTCTACCTAGATTATCATTCCAAGAAGTCCCTTACACTACCTCAATCCCCTGGTGTAACATCCTGACCTGAATTCCACTAAATCAGTGCTATGATCTGGTGATTGAAATGGATTCAAATGCTTTCCTCCTGCCTGTTGCTTTGGTGCTCACTACATGGGTTTCTATCATGCTTTGATCTTTGGTTCATAGTGGGGGTTTGGATTGGCCCTCTTTGCTTTCTTTAAAGGATTCTGTTCTTCACTCTCCCCAGGGTGAGGTATGGCTCATGTTTTTTCATCGATGGACCCTACTACGATGTCTTATTTCTCATAAATGGCTACCCCGTGCTGTCTGTATCGACAACGTATTTTCCAGTGGTGTTCAAGGATCTTTAATGGACCTTGATCACGAGATTCGAAAGAGATAAGCTTCCTATTTCTGTCTTCCAAGAATACGTTAGAAATTGGGGCCTCAATCTTCCAGCATCAGTGTTGATCTTACATCAGAATTCTTTCTATGTGGTTCTGGAATCTAGGGATGATTTTTTTAATGTTTGCAGTAGGAGACCATGATCTGTGGGGAGATGGAGGTTCTCTCTTTAACGTTGGTTTGTGGATGGTCACTCTAGCAAGGAAAGTCCTTTCGCAGTGGTATGGATCTCACTTCCAGGACACCCTCTTCCCCTAATAAATGAATCTTTTCTAAAAGTGATTGGTGAATCTCTGGAGTTGTATGTGTGTGTGGATGAGCAAATTGATCATCTAACGAAGGTATCAGTAGTGAGGATATGCATGGAGATGGACATTTTTCGGCCGCTTCAGGAACACTTTGTGATTCGGATTGAAGGAATACAAGAGCATATAAAACCCCTGATCTACCCCACATTTCCCAAGTTCTTCTCGTTCTGCTATATTTCTGGTCATTCCCTATAGGTTTATCACAAATTTCAAATGGAGGCCCCTTGTACCCACAAAATCTTAAGGCCTTCTAGCTGGCATTCTCACTTCGTAGTTCCCATCATGGTCGGTAGATCCCGAATGGGGAAAAGGTACTATTTTCTATCACCCAATTCCAGATTCTGAAGCTTCTTCATCCAAAAAGCCTAATAGGATCACTAAGAAATCACCTCACAACCATGATTTGGTTATTTTCAATCAATGATTGAAAGGGAATTCACATTTTCATGTTCGGAAGGGGGGTCCCTTTTTTGTAGGGGTGTTTCTCAGTGAATCTTTGTGGATCTATCCTTTATCCTTTGAGCCTCGAGTTCCTTATTATATCTTCATTTCAAAGATTCTTCTTAGGAACCCAGACTCGATTGAAGATGAAGTTTCCCTGCCTTCCTCATCGATGGAGCTATCCCTTCTAGTAGTGTCTTCTATGCCAGTGGTGTCATCTACGCTGTCCTCACCAATTCCATAAGCATCTTTATCCCCTCTTCTCTCTGCAGAGGTGTATGGGTCTATTCATATGAATATGGAGAATTAGTTCTATGCATCTCCAGAGACCATTAACAGGGAGATTCCTAGTGGTGAGTCTCCTGTGGAAACTTTCTCAAAAATGTGTAGTGGTATGCGCGCCCATTCTCAATCAATAAATGGGGAAATTGTCCCTATAATATAATCTCATAATGTAAATATCCAAGTGTATGGGGAAAAATCTAGACATGTTAATTTATAATGTTTAGAGTTTTAATATAGAATGCCCGTGGTCTGGGGGCTCAGGAGAAAGATTATTTTATCGCTAGTGAACTCTATAATCACTCAGTTTCTATGGTTCCGATTCTGGAACGAAAGAATATGTCAAGTAAAATCATGGAGTTTTCTCAAAGGCTCATTGTTCATGGTTTCATGCATGGGGATCCCCCAACAATCACATTTGGCTATTCTAGAAGGACCACATCAAGGTTGACCTTTTAAAGGCATCAGATCAGTTTTTGGCCACCAAAATATATATAGGGATGTAAGTGTTTCTGTTCTGATTCATCTATGATAAATGCAATGCACATGACATAGAGGTTTTATTGCATGATTTACATGTTATTAACTCATATATCACCCCTAGATTGTTGGGGGTGATTTCAATATTGTTGCAACCTCTGAGGAGAAGAAAGTGGGAGACTCTTTCCCCAAGAGTGCAAGTCAATATTTTTTCTTGTGCATGTCTATAAATAGCATTCTTGATACAGGATTCGAGGGATATAGATTTTCCTAGTGCAATAATCAGCATGGAAGAAGACTCACCTACTTCTGTCTTTACTAGTTCTTGATGAATGAGGCTTCTATCTCAATGTTCCTAGACACCAAGGTCTCCCACTTGGTTAGGTGCATATCTAATCACTCTCTGGTTCGTATTTCATTGGGTGCAGGGGTGTCGTGACATGATAATATCCATTTTTCTAAAACCTGGTTAGGGGAACCAGGTTTCTTTGACATGGTTATGGAGGAGTGGAATCTCAATCATTTGGGGAATCTGTGGATCACCATCCATAATAAGTTAAGAAGGATCAAACATCTTCTTCGCTGCTTGTGGAAGAACCTCCCCACACATAATCAGGATCTGTAGGAGATATGCAAGGAGGTTAAAAGCATGGAGGGTCTTCTGGAATAGGAATGGAATGAAATTTTGTTTACTAAGTTATGGTTTAAAAAGGATCACCTCACTGATATCCTGTTGAGATAGGAACAACTGTCCCAAGAAGGAGCTTGAGTAAGATGGCTTCTAGAGGGGGATCAGAATACCAGTTTTTTTCATGCATGTATCAATGGATGATGTCACAAGCAAATGACCGACATCATAAGGGAAAATCTAACTTTTTCTAATGATCATTTTAATGTGGGGACTCTATCCAATGAAACAATCAAATCCTTACTAGAAGTACCCAACCAAAGGATGGATGGAGGGTTTCTGAGCAGCCCTATAGACATTTTTGAGGATATCCCTATTAGTGATTCAGAGGATATTGACCAGCACTTGAGGAGGCCCCCTGAAGAAGATAAAGTGCATGAGGAAATCTGGACTCTGAACCCAGATAGCACACCAGTGTTAGATGGTATTCCTGGTTATTTTTACAGGGTGACATGGGACATTGTTAAAGGGGATCTTGTGAGAGTAGTGCATGATTACTTCCAGGGGATCTACCGCGCATTACAAGTGATACCAAGATGGTCCTAATTCCAAAGGAGATAAATCCATAGTTTATTGAATAGTATCAGCCCATAAGTATGTGAAATATTCTGTACAAGTACTTGGCTAGTATTCTCAATAAAAGGGTATCCTCGCACTTGAATTCCTTGATGGCACCTAAACAACATGGTTTTATCAAAGGGTGGTCTATCTAGGGTGCGATCGGAGTGGTGCTGGAAGTGGTTAGTTGCATCAACCACAAGTCCTTTGGGTGAAATTTTGTGATTAAGGTAGACATTATTAGAGATTATGACATGATGGAATGGTATTTAATTTTAAGGATTCTGGTCTGTATGGGGTTTTCTAATTGTAATAAGATCCTTATTTTTTGTTGCTTTAGCTCAGTGTGGATTTCAACTTCATTTATGGGTAAGAAATTTTTCTTTTTCAAGACTTGACATGGCCTAAGGAAAGGGGATCCTCTTTCCACCCCAATTTTCATTCTTGAAAAAAATGAACTTATCTATTATATCAACAGAGGCATTTTCATGTGTAAAATACTCTCTTATAGGAATAGGAATGTCACACGGGATATCTCGCATTTGATGTTTGCAGATGACTCAATTATGTTTATTAATCGAATTAGGAGTTCAGTCCATGGGATGAATGACATTCTTGGGGAGTACTGCAAGTGGAGTGGTTAGATGCTGAATAGGGAGAAAAACCTATATTATACTACCAGGAATTCTTCAGAAAGGAGTGTTAGGGATCTAAAAAATAGCATGAACATGAGGAGAAGATCCTTACCTATGGAGTATCTGGGAGTGACGGTCAGTCCCTTTTATCTTAAAATTCATCATTTTGATAAGCTTATTGGAAAGATCACGAGCCACATCTACAACTGGAAAAAATGATTATTATCCTTTGGAGATTGTATCACTCTCATGAATAGCATTCTTGTTTCCATTATCACGTATGTTTTTTCTACCCTAAAGTTCCCTTATAGGGTGATGGCCTACTTAGAGAGGATTATTATTTCTTTCATATGGGATAGGAAAATTGATGGTAGACATCATTGGGATTTGAGGAAGTGTCTAGACAGACCCCTCTCTGAAGGGGTTATCAATTTGAGAAGTGTCTCCTCAACCATGCATGAGTTACATGCTAAACTCTCATGGGAGGCTCTGGACGAGCGGATACTATGGGGAAGGAAGATGCAAGATGAGTATGGGATTATTGTCAATGAGTAGTGATCATGACCTTCTAAGATATGGAATCTGATTTAACCACACATGACAATTCTATTCCAACACTCATGGTGGCTTTTGGGAAAAGGTGGCATCAATTTTAGGCATCAAGATTGGGGGACAGGTAGGTTGTCGTTTCCAGGATACCCTACACCGAACCTCTCTTTTCAATAGGATCAAAATTATCCCAATTTTCTTCAATACATTCTCAATGATAACTAATGTGATTCCTTCATCAACAATGTTTTAAATGAGGTCCCTAACAGATTAATTTTTATGGGCTCCTCATCGGGTGAGATGCCCATCAAGTCTTATGCTCATATGAGGAGGGATTCGACTACTAAAGACCAGTGGAGGGAATTGCTATGGTTCAAGGATATTCTATCTAAATTTAAATTCTTGTTGTGGTGTTTAAGACATAGGGTCCAACCCATGGAAGAGAAAATATAACGCATGGGCGTGAGTATGGCTTCGAGGTGCTGGTGTTGCGTAGACCCCAAACTAGAAACGGTAGGGCACCCCTTCTTCGATAGTGACTGGGCCAGATGGGTTTGGTAGGCGTTCAGGGTCTTCTCATGATCTAATGACTAGGGGGGAGAAGGATATTTTTTCAAATTGTGGTTTCTAGGAGCTGGTGATCACGATCCAGATAAGAAATCTAGGGTTGTCATTCTGATGACGGGATTTTAGACGATATGGAAGGCCATGAATGATGCCCATGAAAAAAATATCCGTTGATCTCTGATCAGTATTATCTTCAAGATGAAGAATAATCTTCTTGACATAGTCAAACTGTGCATTGATTATCATCTTGCACTATCTGAATGAATGATAATCCCGAGCCATTTTTGTTCTAGGGAGACCATCAACCCGAAGAAGGGACATTGGTTCTGGTGGTATCTTTCCCGTTACGGGCTCATGCTTAACATTGATGGGTATCTTCTCAAGGGGGAGATGTCAGGGGAGGGGTCATTAGGAACCACAAGGAGTCTATTATTAAATAAATATCATCATTTTTTTGGAAATGATGATGATCTACAGGCATAGGCTCAGGCTATAGTCACGATTTTGGATATTTAATAAAAAAGAAAAATCATGTTGAAGGTGGTTGAGACTGATTCCTTTATCCTCTATAAGGATTTTTTCAGAAAATCCAGGTATCCCTGGAACACTGTGTATATGATCAGGAAGTGTAAATAACTCATGGGTAACCATATGGAGATCCTTCATACTTAATAGGAGAAGAACATGGTAGCGGATTTCCAAGTGTCAAGAGCATCCCCGAATCATAGTTTTTTCCTCTTCCTTAGCTTAGTTTCTTTTCCTAGTGAGGGCACAATTTTTTTTTGTTAATAATGATTTGGGGTTACACTACTTTAGAACTATGTGATGCTTTTGTGCTCTTTTTTTCTATTCTTTCAAAAATAAAAAAAGTTTATAGTTTTTAGTCATGCATTTTAGTTATATTTTTTTATTAAATGCTTGTTTGGACTAAATTTTCAGATTCAGTTTATTTATTAATTTTGGTCATTTAATGCTTTGAACTTGGGTAAATTTTTCCAAAAAAATTATTCATGATTACCAGTCAAGTGTTACAACATTTGGGGATAGGGACTACCCTTCAGGACTTGTCATGAACCGATTAGGGTGCTAGTTTTGATGGCGAACAGATCTGGTTCGTGAAAAAATGGTATCAGAGGCATGTTAATCTCTTCAGGTTATGTTATTATTTGGGATAATTTTGGTTAAACAGGTGCTTGGAAAATCAGGGATCAGAGTCCTGGATGCATATTGGGTGCCTGAACTGCACCTCTCATGACAGACCTCGCGTCACCATGGGATGTCGGGATTGTTTTTTTGACTTCTCTTCTAGGTGGGATATACGAGCTGCTGACTCCTTGTGGACATTGGTTGGGAGTGAAGTTGTTTTTTTATTTAATTATGGTGATGAGTTTGATTTATTTATATATGGTTTTGTTAGTGGAATTATTCAGAGTTGTTGTATTGATGTGTCTTTTGTGACTGTTTCTTTTTTATCAACATGCCTCCCCGAAGAGCTCCTTTTCACCCATAGGAGGAGCCCAAAGAGAGTTCTACCTCACCGCTTGATCAGATGCTAGTAGAGGCCATGGTTTGTGCTGTGTAGGCTCTGAGGCAGGGTGAGGGGCCTACTCCGACCCCATCTAGAGAAGTGGAGTCTGGTCCTAAGAGGTATAAGGTCCAAGCGTTCCGAAAAAATAAACCACCATCATTCCAAGGTAGCTTGGAACCTCAGGAGGTAGAGAAATGGATCGAGAAGATAGAACTCATGTTCGAGTTGTTGTACACACCTAAGGAGGTTAGGGTGAAATGTGCCTCATTTATGCTAGAGGGCCCCAGTTGTAAGAGTTGGGAATCAGTGCTTCAAACTTGGAAGAATGAGTAGATGAGTTGGAAGGATTTCAAGGACATATTCAAGGAGTAGTATTTCAATGAGGTCCTGTCCTATGCCAGATCTCAAGAGTTCATGGATCTTTCCTATGCAGATCAGTATATGACGAAAAATTCTAATTGTTTTGTTGAGATTGTGTGGTATGTGCCTGAGATTGTTTCTAATGAGTCCCTGAAAGCTTAGAAGTTTGATAAGGGGTTGCGACTAGAAATTTAATTTCAGGTCATCTTGTTCAAGTTGGAAAATTATAATGAGGTGGTTGATCATTATTACATGGTCTATAATTATTATTAAGTAAATTATAGGTTTTCTGGATTGGTTTCCGTTACAGGTAGTGGTAGCACATATGAGAATAAAAGGAAGTGAGAGGTGTAGGGGAATAAGGGTGGCAGTAGTTCATGCCATCCTCACATACAGTTCACATCTATGGATTCTGATGCAAGGTCTAATGTGTTCCAATACTACAAGAGGCTAGGAAACACTTGGCCTAATTGTGAATCTTTTCCGAAGCCTTGTTATCAGTTTGGAGCTATGGGACACTTGCAGTGATTTTATAAGGTGGAACATCCAATCCAGAGTGGGGTTGGATATGTGGATTCTAGGAGAGTGATAGTTCAGTCAGAGTCTTCAAGGATAGGGGGATCTCAGTTTGGTGGCCATGGTAGTAGTTCTAGATCATATTCCTAGCAAATACATTTTATAGAAGATCCACAGGTAAGTGGCATTTCTCAAGAAGAGGCTAGGTATCTTCATTCGGTTGATCGGGCACCAGTGGGATCAGATGTAGGGCCTTCGATAGTCCGAGGTACTATTTTGACTGCATCTTATATAGAATCCATTATTTTTTATATGAGTTATTCTATTTCTTTTATCTCTGATTGTATTGTGATAATTTTGAATTTTACAACCAAGTTTTTGTCCATTTAGATGGTGTTGGTGACACCGTTGGGTAAGAGGAAGGAGTGGGGTCTCTGGTGTTCATCGTGTACAATTACCATGTTAGTGGTTGAGATGGAGTGGGAACTCCTGGTATAGGATAAGGATATTTTTGACATAATCCTCAGCATGGAATGTCTAGTGCACTTTCAAGCTCATATCGATTGCAACAGGTGGTGGGTGAGTTTCATTGAACCTGATGGGAGTCCTCAGGTTTTTCTTGGGGAATGGGATCCTCATTCAGGTCATGCAGGACCTCCACTCCTAGGGTTGGGGAACCTTTTCTTCCAGTTATCATCACTCATTCTAGAGTATGATTTTCATGCTCCTCGAGTTGGATTACGTCATGTAGTGGATGAGTTCCCAGAGGTATTTCAAGATGATTTTTTCAGTCATTCCCCCACAGTGGGACATAGAGTTCTTGATTGATTTGGTGATGGAAAAAAAATAACTATCTCTACCCTCGTATCTTATAGAAACCACCATGTTGAGGGAGTTAAAGATATAGATGGATGATTTGGAATCCAAGTGATTAATTCTTCTGAGTGTCTATCATTGGGATACTCTTGTTATTTTTGTGAAGATGGCCGATGGGTCCCTCCAGTTGTTCATCAATTATCAGAAGCTAAATAAGGTAACCATCTAGTATTCTTTTCACCAAATAGATGAATTGTTTGATCAGTTGAAGGAGGAAATGTGGATTTCAAAGATAGGATTGTGTTTAGGTTTCCACTAAGTCAGGGAGAGAGAGGAGGATATCCCAAAGACCGCTTTATGAAGTAGGTACGACCACTTTGAGTACATGATCATTCCTTTTGGATTGACCAGAACTCCAGTGGTTTTTAGGGATCTCCTGAATATGGAGTTCCAACAATATCTCGACTCCTTCATCATAGTATCCATGAATGATATCCTGGTTTACTCTAGGTCCGAGGAAGAGTATGATCATTATTTGAATATCGTATGGGGAACCATGTTGGATCATTCTATTTATGAAATGTTTTCCAAGTTCACTTTATGGACCAGGGAAGTGAAGGTTTGGGGCCATGTGATCTCAGAACATGGGGATTCGGTGGATCCTGATAAGATCAGTGCAATTTTTTCATGTGAGTAGCCGAGTAATGTGTTTGAGATTAGTATTTTTCTCCGCCTGGAAGGTTACTACACACAGTTTGTTTTGGATTTCTCTCAGCTTTCTTCTTCCATGACCACAATCACTCAGAAAGGGGTGAAGTTTGAATGGGCCCCAGATTTTTAAGCATCCTTTAATGAGTTGAAGTGGCGGTTTACTACCACCCCCCCGTGTTGATCTTACTGGAATCTAGAAAGAGCTGTGTGCTGTATTGAAGCGCTTCAGGTATGGGTCTCAGGTGTGTTCTTAAGCAAGATGATCACATGGCGGCATATGGATCTCGCAAACTCTGACCCCTTGAAAATAATTACCCGACCCATGACTTAGTGTTAGAAGTGGTGATGCATTATTTAAAGAAATGATTTCACTACCTCTTTGGGGAGAAGTTTTTGGTCTACTCTTATAATAAGAGTTTATCCTATATTTTCTTGCAGAAGGGTCATAATCTGAGGCATCACTATTGGATTAAATATTTTCTAGGGATCAAATTTGATGTAGTCTATACTCTAGTAAATGGTATTGTGGTGGATTATTCCTTGAGTAGAAGAGTACCAGTGCAGGCTTTGAGGAAGTCCAGTGATGAGTGGACTCAAATGGGGCTTTTTCTCAAATGCACATGGATACCAAGGAGCACAGTTGAGGTGCGTTTTTGGCAAGCATTTTGTTGACTCCAAATCTTTTAGAGTTGATTTGGTGGGTGTAACACAATAAAGAGCTATGTGAGTGGTTGATTCTGTTTCTTCATGGTTGTGAGATGTCTTCTGATTAGTATTTGTCTCCCAAGGGAATCTTATGCTTCAAGGGCCATTCAGTGGCACTGTTATCTCTAAGGAAGGCGGTGATATAGGAAAACCAAAAATATAAATGGTTCCTTTAACTTAGATCCAAAAAAATGTACTCTGATGTTTTTTAATAGTTCTGGTTAGTAGGTTTGAGGTGAGATATTGCTGATTTTTTATCAAGGTGTTATACTTGTCAGTAGGTGAAAGCAGAGAATTAGAGGCCCTCTTGTTTACTTCAGACACTACCCATTCCTACTTGAAATTGGGATGAGGTATTCATGAAATTTATTTTTGTTTACCACATACACCATTAGGTAAGAATGCTATTTGGATGGTGATGATCATCTGACCAAATCATCCCACTTTATTCCGATCAGAGATACAACTAAAGTGGATGATTTGGGCTGATTGTATAGTCTATAGGTAGTAAGGCTTCATGGTGTGCTATCATCAGTCATGTTGTATAGAGACCCCCTCTTCACCTACCAGTTTTAGGAAGGCCTTTAGAAGGAATTAAGGCCACAGATTATGATAATCACGACATACCATCCTAAGAAGAATGGTCAGAGAGAGCGTGGAAATAATATTCTAGAAGACTTGATCCATGCATGTGTCTTGGACTTCATTGGTTCATGGGATATCCATTTTTTATTGGTCAAGTTTGATTATAATAATAGTTACCAATCCTCGATTCGAATGGATTTTTAGGAGCTCTCTGGTCAGCCTTGTCAGTACCCCTTGTGTTGGGTTGAGGTGGGAGAGACCTCACTATTGGGGCCGAACCTTGTGAAAGAGACATATGAGAAGGTCAAGTTGTTTTGGAATCTGTTATTGAAATCTCAGAGTCACCAAAAATCATATGCCTACCAAAGGAATCATGATCTTGAGTTTTTGGTGGGTGATCATGTATTCTTATTGGTGGCCCCTCACTTGGGTCATCGACGTTTGGGAAAGCAGGGAAAGCTAACGCCGAGGTATGTGATACATTTTGAGACCACCAAGAGCATTGGAAAGGTGGAATACATGCTAGATTTTTCCTCTTATTTGACATATATTCATGACATATTCCATGTATCCTAGTTGAAGAAGTACAATCCAGATCTGTCTCATATGCTGAATTGGGAAGAGTTGGAGATAGAGCCCGATTTATCAGTGTTTGAATGACCCTTGAGAATAATGGATTCCCAAGATAAGGTGCTTTGGGGGAAGTATATTACAATGGTCCAAGTCCTTTGGAAGCATGGTAATTATATTCACAAGACTTGGGAGTGGAAGTTGTGGGTTGAGCAATAGTACCCATTATTGTTTTCCGATCGAGTATCGAGTTGACTTTCTATCTAATAAAGGTTTCATGGTGGTGAGAATTGTCACATACATATCCTTATTTTAAGTTACTTTAGTCTATTATATTGTTGTCATAACTTCCCATAGGTTTCCCCTATCCCCCTTTGAATTTGGAATAATTTGGACAGGTTTTGAGTGGACAAAACTAGGTGCATGGTTTACCAAACTGTGTAGGAAAACCATGTATAAATGTCTGTACTATTAAATATCTTTTGAAATTAAAAAATTACCCTTCAAAAATTTAACGTAATCCACCCATTGATTCCCCCATTTGACCCTATCATCCATGGAAGCCTTTCAATCTCCCTAAACCTCTCTTGGAATTCATTTTTATGGGGATTTTCGTGGGGAAACATAAAGATTATTGCTAGTAAGTGAGTCTATCTTTGATCTATTCCAATTTAGTAGGTTTTATTTCAAATTTCATGAAGTTCCAAATTTCCAGATGCTAGGTCTTTATACATAAGGTTTTATTTTAGTTTTATTGGTCCAATCATGTGGATTTAGGTTCGTCTTCACTCCCTTGTGGTGCATTAGTGGTGTAGTTGATATTTTGTGCAATGATTTGAGGTTTTTGACATATATAGTAGGTGATTCCATGTGTAAGAATTCCTTGATGAGTTATATTTTCTTGATTTATAATTTTATCATGTTCCTATTCCATTTATCTTGGTGCAAAAACCATTTTTGGTAGCATTTATTATGTGGTTGAATTTAAAGATTATTTTTTGTGTAAAATGAGTGTTTTTAATGTTTATTCCATGTTGTATTATTAGGGGTTGTTTTACGGGACATGGAATTGTTTTATTAAATGTTTTTAGGGATTAAAATTCAATTTTGGTGTGAAATATGTGTGCATTTGACTTTGAAAGAGGGTTTTTACATGAATTTCATGTGAAAATATTTGTTAAACTTCCTGGAACTGGTTAATGAAAATTTTAAATAGTTTATTGAGTTACACAAAGGGTAAAAAACATGTTCAGATACTGTTTGAAGTGTGTATAAAAATAACTGGTATTTTTACATGTAAATTGTATTTGACAACATGGATAACTTTTTTGAGCACAAAGAGGGAAACCCGATTATCTAGGTGGGTGGACTAGGACTACTATGCTAGTGATCCAGAGTGGTATTGTCCATGTTTCACATAGCATGTTGACGACGAAAACACTAATTAAAATATGATGATGTTGGGGACCAATAGTATATTGGGGTTTCCCCTCTTAGTGGCTTATGCATGAGAATGCTATGGTTTATGGTTTCTTTTACACCGAGATATGAGGTACCTAGGGCCCACAACTAGCTACTGTATAGGGTTGTTACTGTGACTAGTCCTCATGGAATGTTTTGTAATTACCATTAAAATGTGGTATGTTTGGTCAGAATATTTAATAGAATTCATTTTTATTTAAAACTGTTCATTCCTTAAAGCTTCCCCTTGAAAATTGTTTCATTTGAAAGTTTCACCCCATTTAAAATTGTTTCTACCTTTCCTTGTTTATAAAAACTTGAATGATTTTTATCTTATAATGTTTTAAACATGTATTATTTATAGTGGTATCCTATTGGGATTATTATCACATTCTAAATAAACATTTGGGTGTAAGTAGACTAGGTCATGTTTGAAATAGGTAAGGACAAGGTCTTTGGATATGGTTGTTTGGGTTGTTAGCTTCCATCCTTGATGCAGTGTTGTGGGGAAGGTTTGGGGATGATGGACCCTTGCCGTGTGGTGGTTCTAGAGTTGTATTTTCTACTACGTTTGAGATTTTTACCACTTAGGATTTGTCTAAAACCATGTATCTCAATTCTGAATTTTTAATAAAGGCTTGTTTGGACTAAATTTTACGATTCAGTATATTTATTGCATTTGGTTGTTTAATGCTTAAAATTATGGTAAATAATTCCAAAACCATTATTCATGACACCCAGGAACTTGTTCCAGCCTGTGGGGATAGGGAACGCCCTTCGGTCCTTATCATGGACCAGTTCGAGTGTCAGTTTTGATGGATACCAGATCTGATTCATGATAAGAGGAATCACATCAAACATGAACCTATTTTTTTCACATGTTCCAAGAAAGGTCAGTTGTAGAGAAAGAAAAATGAATTGAAGTAGATGAAACTAGACACTCAAATATAATGTATATTAACTATTTGATGTTATATTTAGGTCTTACTTATTGGGTATTAGATACTATATGTGGTTGAAACATTTGTATTCAAATACAATAATCAAGTAGGTTCGTAAACATTATATCATGTAAGGTTAATTATACAGGTAACTAAGAAAGGGTCATTCCTATTTCATTAGTGAGAAGAACGCAAATTCTATTTTTCCATGCCAATTGATTTTGGTTAAAATTTTATTTTTATTGATTATAACCTAAAAATTTATCATAAGTTCCCTTCAATATATCGAGGCAATATTTTATTTTGGATTGGATGTTGTTTATGGTGTCTCATACTCAACTAATAGTTCAATGATTCTTGAACCATCGATAATAAATGAGGAATATATAATGGAAGACTAAATAATATCCACTTGTGGAAAAATAAATCTTAGTCATCAAAATCCAAAATAGAATGTTAGATGAATGTCAAGAAGGGTATTTAGAATCTTCTTGATTTAAAAATCTAAGGTATTAGATGTGATTTATTATAAGGTATAATTAAAAAATCACTATATGAGTTAAAGTGATCATTGAATTAGTTCAATAACTAGTCCAATAAGACACATGTGAACTATTTCAAGTACAATCTTGAGGTAGATTAATGTTCTTCATGATATTTATTTAAGGAATTAGAGCAATGAAAACTTGAAGAAATGTATATAATTGGTAATAATATTTTAGATTAACCAGGATAGTGATCTTAAAAAATATATTATCTAATAATTCATCGATAATTAAAATTTAGAGTGGATTTGTACCAAAATTCACATTTCCATATACACATCATAGTGCTGATGTTAGTAATGGAAGGATTGATGATGATTTTAATATGAATTCATTAATAATTAAAATGTAGTGTGGATATATTTATAAATTCAAATTTTCATATACACAACATAACCATTATGTTTGTACAATATGCATAAATTATTAGACCTATAAGTCAGGAAAAGTTTTTGATTAACGTTTTGAGACATATTTTGAAAATAGTAGCATTATCCCAAAACCATATTCCATATATAATGAAAAATAAATATCGTATGAGCAATAGTATGAAATAATTCCATCATGACATAAAAAATGTGGTTAGTTGAAAATATTTTGTTAACTATAAGTCAATAAAAAAACAAGAATCAATACAAACAAAAAGTATAGTTTAGCTATAAGATATAATGAGGGGGGGGGGGGGGGTGGTGAAATGACTTTATTTTCTTTTTTAAAATTTTTCTACGAAATAAAAGGGACTATAATGAATGTAATAAATTTAATAATAAAACAATCTAGGTAAAGGTGAATGTAGTGGAATTTGAAAACATTAAGCACATAGGAAAATAAATTAAAAAAAATTAAAAAGGCACACTTTGATAAATGATTTCTAAAATAGCTCAAGAATAAGCCCCTATGTCTTCTCACCTTAAAAAGGATTGAGAGGGTTATATTTATCCCTTGGTTTTAATGGAAACCAATATCCAAAGAATAAGAAAGTAAACCCTTTATTTTAAGGGAAACCACGAACAAAAAATAATACCCATTGTTTTAATGGTAACCAATAACCAAGAACCCACACTTTAAGAGAAATGAGGACATAGACAAAAATAATAATAAGATATAGGTTTGTTTTCCCAAACCCCTTACAAATCACTCAACTCTATCTTAAAATATTTTGAATAATATTAAATATTGAGAGAGAAATAGAGAAGGTAAAAGAATAGAGTTTAATAATTAAAATAAGAGAGAAAAATTCCTCAATGAGAAATAGTAAATGATTTTTTATTGTAGCCATTGAAGCCCAGTTGCCTTTATACAATGGATTTATTCTTGGAGATTTCTTACTAAAGGTTTTCATGGATCAATCAAGAATAGTTTGATGGAAATTAGTTGTCATATATGTTTATAGTTGATATCAAGGACTCCCATGATGTGTATTTATAGCCTTCATAGGTGCAAGATGAGTTAAGGGTCGAGTCAAGGAATTAATGATCCAAATCAGGGCTTTAAAACCAATCAATAAATGAACATTGACTATTTTAGATCCAATCCATTGGATTTACACCTGATTCTAGTAGATATCTAGTTAATTTATTATAGCTCAATGGTTCTATATAGACTATATCAGGTAGTTGGTGAGGTCTTCCTGCTATCCAGTGGGATTCACAATTCTATAGGTGGCTTTGTCACTATTACCTACCGATTGATGAATTTGTACCATTTAACAAGTTGTTGTAGACTGGAGTAGTCTTTAAGACATACCTCTATCTTTATATTGATGCATTTGAATCATTAATTTCTTCCTTGGGATGATGTTTAAACACTATAATAGAAAATTCAATAAAAACAAACATTATTACACCTTTAGTGATTGTGATCATAAAAAAATTAGAGGATTAAAAATTCCATACATTTTGATGATCATAAACATCCATTCAAGATAAAAATAAAATTATAAAGGAAAATGAAGAGGTGAAGAAGAAAGAGGAAATAATAAGAGGGGAAATTTAAAAGATTTAATAATACCATTTCCATGAAATTATATTTACCCCCTAGAATTAAGATCCTCTACTTTTTTTAGGATATTCCATTTTAAAAAATAGGTCTTCCTCCCTTTTGAATATTTTCTCCCTATACATTATACTTTTATACCAAGATAAATTAAAATTTGCATCACCTTTGTGATTAGAAAAAAGGTTTATAAACCAAAATGGTTAAATATATACTAAAAAACGTGCATTAGATAATAAAAGTGATCATAAAAACATGATTTTTAAAAATTTTAACAAGACATTTTAAATATGAAAAAATAGTGTTTTAAAAAACAATCAAGATTTGAAAAGAAAAAAATCCAAAATTAGATAAGGAAAACAATTAGAAGCATTCCATTCCCATAATTCTCTTAAAAAAATTAAAACATTCTAAAGTAGGGGGTTTTATGATGATATCTACTAATTAAATATCAATGGTAATGGATTATAACATGTTATTTCATTTTTGAAAGTGATCTACCAAAAGGTTATGTTGAATATTAATTTACTTAGTCTGTGCATACTGAACATTATTTCTAGAGATTCTTTTAGCATAATAACTATCACAATTAATTGGAATATAAATAAATGTTAGAAAAATATAGATGATATTTTTCTTCATCCATGTAATTTGGGTGAAAAAACCTTCCACAACTATATATTATGCTTAGGTGACAAAAAGAGAAACTAGATTTTCCTTTTTTTACTAATCTAAGTGATTACTGATTTTACAATAAGGCGCCAAGTCCTACCTATAATTTTCCTATATATTTTACATTATATAAAATATGTGTTGAAAAAACATGAAATATTAAAAAGGATACTCTAGGATAAAATAAAACATTATTTTTAGAACATTTTAAGAAGAAGAATTCCTTTTAAGATATTTTAAATGTGTTTCTACAAGAATTTCATGAAAATTATCACAAATACAAATAGTAAACATAATTCCATACAAATTCATAATAAGTTAAATAAAACGCTAAAGTATACTTTTAAAAAGAATTTTGTTAACCAGTTTACTAGAAATATCTAATGTTATCATATAACAAATACTCATAAGTGTATTAATGTCCATAGCTTGATCCATTTGAAAAAGATTTAAATGTTAATTAGTGTATTTTATTTATCTTAGAAAATATTCATCCACATTTTGATAGATTTTGGAAACTGTGATTGAATTATAACTCTCCCATAAAATCCATTTCAATTTTTTTTCTTATAAGATTTTAAAATTCATTAAAAATAACATCATTTATAGATCCAAAAATTATGTCATCAATATAGAGTTGAATTATTAAAAGTTAATTTTAATATTTTTGGAAATAATATCAAATATTATCTTCCCATTTTAAAATAATATGATAAAAAAACTTGTTAAACATTTATACCAAGACTTAGGGGATTGGTTTAAACCATATAACGCCTTGGTTATCTTAAGAACAAAATTTATAAACCTTTGATTTTCAAAACTGGGTGGTTGTTACACAAAACAAATTTCTGAAATAAAACAATTTAAAATATAAAATTTCACATCAATTTGAAATTTTTTAATATTTAGATGAGAAATGAATGAAAACAAGATTCTAATGGGTTATATTAGATGATCATAGGAAGATGTTTCACCAAAATCAGTACAATTTTCATGATTATAACCTTTGGGTATGAGTGTAGATTTGTTACAGGTGATGTTACCTCATCTAATTTATTTCAAAAACCTCATTTTATACAAAAATGGAATGATCATTGGGTATTTTAAAAAGATAAAAAAATATTATTTATTTTGAAAAATTTATCCCTTTCTGAAAAAACCCAATTTTCATTGTTAATAGTGTCATTAATGTTTTTGGATTCTATAAGAGAAATAAAAAAATTATGTCGAAGTTCATTTAAGATAAAAACTTCTTGTACAAGTACCAACTTGTAAATTAATGACAATATTTTATAAGGGATGGAATTTTGACTTTTCAAACTTTTATGTAATGGAAATTATGAAGATTCATATTTTATAGACTATTTAGGATACAGTAAATCACTTAAAGTCAGAGTTTTAATATTTTCCACATTGTTGAATTGGGATGAAGGTTTATGATGATTTTAATTTAATTTAATTTCTATTGATTTTTAACTATATTGGGTTTTTATTAAAGAATATGTAGGATTTACTTGAGTTCAGATACCCAATAATAATTGCTTTATCAAATTTTGGGTCAAAATTATCTAGGTTTTCTTTAGTGATAAGAATATAACATTTACATCCTAATAATTAAAAAAATTCAAAATTCAATTTTTTTTCAATGTTTATTATAGGGAATTTTGAGGAAGGGTATTATGAGAACATTATTTATGGTATAGTAAGTAGTATTTAGCACCTCATTCCCAATGTATTGAAGGATTTTAAAATAATTTAATTGAGATGTTTATATTTCTTGAAGAGTTTCATTCTATTTTTTGAAAACCTTGTTTTTTTTAGGTGTTCTAGGAGCATAAAAAGTAATGCATAAAGTTAATCAAAATCATGTTATTAAAATATCCTTAATGAACACTTCATATGGAAATGATTTCCCTTTTTTAATTTTAAAAATTCTTGGTATATATTATGAATAATTTACAGGCCTCATTTTTGTGTGTGATGAAAAAAAATACTTAAGTGGATATTATAAATCATTTTGAATCAAAAAATAGTATTGTTTGACTCTAATACTTTTGAATTGAGATGGTCCAAAATGATCATGGTGAACAATATCAATGGATATATAGGTTAATAAATATTTTTTATATTTACAATAGGTTTTGTGTTTCTTATAAATTTGGAAAGGTTCCGAAACAAAATTTTATTTGAAATGAAATTTGGGTAAATCTAATAATAGATGATTTTTTTATATTAAAAGAGAATGTGTGTATTATATAGTGAACAAATAATCTATTCCAAATCCCAGAATCAATATATTTAATCATAAAACACTTATCCTTTTTAGAAGGAATAAATTTTAAATTAACAATATAAAAATTTTGAAAATAAGAATTGGTGAAAAAAAATTTCGTTTTAGATTAAAAACAATGAAAAAATAATTACTGAATGATATATTAAAACCATTATAGAAAAATTGGATAGTGATTAAAATATTTCATTTTAAAAAATTAATGAATGAAGTATCATTTATAAGTGTTTAATTGAGAAAACAAATTGTACATATACTAGTGATTTTACATCTATAATTTTCAATGAAATTCATGTTTCCTACATCTAATTGTTAAAGTTGTTTAAATTTTAAGGGGTCTATACACATGTGTTGAAATCATCCACTTACCATGAGGCACATTTAATTTTGGGATTTAATCTTTAAAAAAATTTCATACATAATTAAGAAAACAGACATTTTGGTACCGAAATTTTGGGTCCATATATGTTCGCTAAGAGGGATTTGGTATGTAAATTTGTTTTGAAAATTATATTTGAGGTGACATATAGGACGAAATATAAATTGTGATAAATCATAGCATTTTGGTCCATTACATTACTAGTTTTGATGGTTAGAGTTTTTAAGGGTTTTCCCTTGTTTTTTAATTTTTCTCCAATGGTGACTTGTTTGTTCATGCAGTGGGTTGGTTGGTCATATGGTAGGTTATAACAATCACCTATTTTTTCATGCGGTTGGTAGGTTTTCATGTGGTCGGTTGGATTGATCAACTATTTTTTATGAAGTAGGTTGATCAATAGTCTAGTTAGTTTGCATGGTCAGTTTCTTTTTCACACAATCACTTATTTCTTCTTATAAAAAGTTGAATTTTCTACGTGGATGATTTGGTTACATGAGTTAGATATGTTGAAAGATTGGTTATAAAAATCAGCTATGTAGATGGATCAGATACATAAATTAGCTACATGGAAGGATTAGTTACATAAATCATTTACATGGATTTGTCATTTAAATGGAAGGATCAGTTATAATAATCAGATGCATGGATGGATCAACTACACGAGTCAACTACATGAGGGACCGGCTATGTGAATAGACTATATGAATCTGTTACATGAGTGATAGAATACATTATTTGTAAAGACCTGGAAATTTCAAGAAATTTTTTTCTTAATTTTCTTTGGAATTTTACAAGAACGCAGTTTCTGACGGCGCCTGATTCTGAGGCCCGGTGTGCCCGGAATCAATTTTTGAAGTTTATCTCGGGTACGTTCAATGAAAAAACGAGCGGGTTTTCCTAACTTTTGAACCGGTGCTCGAAATTGAAATCCGAGGGCACCGATGAAACCGTAGCACTGGTATTTTCTTAGGAACACCTTTTCCGAAGGTGCGTTTACTCAGGAGGAGTTGTTAAAAATGTGAGGAATAAAAAAAATTGTTTTACAATTTTATTTTATTTCTTTACTAAGAGGTTTAAGTGTTAAGTGAAATAAAGTTGTGTCACAACTTTATTTCTCTCTTCTAAGTGGTTTAACTTCCAAGTGAGGGAGTTGGGGTGGGACCCACTAAATCCTAACTTCTCTTGTTAGGATATTTGTGAGGTGGAGCCCACATGAGCCCCACCCCTTCAAATTATTAAAACTCCCTCTTAAGTGTGTAACCATTAAAAAATCACCATTGATTAGGGTGACTTTCCCTCTCCCCACTTTAATTCAAAGCCAACACATTAACTTAATTAAGTGAGTTATGTGTTTTGAATTTTGAATTTTTGAAAATGTTTTCATAAGTAAATAAAATAAGGCAAAGCCTTATTTTATTTTAGTTTGGTTTTTGCTGTGGAGAATTGTGAGAGGGAGAGTTCTTTACTTTGAAGAACTTAATCTTCCACGTTGACGAACGTGAAGAACGGTTCTTCTCCGACGAAGAACATCAACCCTTCGACTTAGAAGACTCGATGACCCGGATTCTCCCGTCTTTATCTTCCTCCACGACAAGGGAGAAGTCTCCGACCATGGTGAACATCGCCAACGACAACGTACCTTCCTTATTTATCATAGAAACATGTGAGGAGATGTCCTTTCCTCCTCGGACGCACCCCGACGTCCACAGAATCTACGTCCGACCCCCGCGACGCCGTTCTCCGCGACACCCGACATGCGACGTCAAGTATCCAAGTAGGGGAATTTATTTGGTGTTCTCTTATCTTTTTTGAAAAGAACGATGAGCGCGGACCAACCAATTCTAGGTTGATCCGCGGATCATTCGTTCATGCGGATTGATGTTGAGGATTATTGTTTTTGACCGTAAATTATTTCTTTGCCGTATGTCGACTTCTATTAGATGGCTGCATGCTATCATTTATAACGGGAGGAGGTCGAACCGCACAAACACATCCGACCCTCCTCCCCCCTTGTTGTTTGAATTTGTAGCGGAATGTGAAAGGTGGCGCGGTGCCGTTGCACCGCGCGGAAATTATGAGTAAGGGCTAAGAAGCGCAACATCGTCGCGTCGCGCCGAAGAAGTTGAACAAGACACGGCGCTGTCACGCCGCACCAGAAAATGACAACGAAGCCACGAAGGAGTTTTGAAGGCTTTTCAGCGAAGGTCGGGTCCCGAGATGGCCTCTGGAAAAGACCGCAGGCGAATCGGACCACCGGAGCGCGTCCGGTGGTCCGTGGAAGCCCCCGCCGGCACGCCACGCCTGCGCGGCAGTGCCCGTAGCGCCTCCGGGAAAAATCTTCCACGCGTGAAGCCGCGGAGATGGAGCGCATTCCCACGACTGCGCGGGACCGGAGGGGGGCGGCGGGACGTGGCCGGCTGCCGCGTCCGCTGGCATGGGCAACCCCACGCGGGGCCGCAGTTCTTCACGCGGGGGTAGCGCCCCGCTCCGCTCCGCTCGGCCGTAACTGGCCGAGCCGACCCATCGGCCGGGCCGGGTCGCACCCAGGCCGGGCCGGGTCGCGCCATCCGGGTTGGACCCGGACCCGGGTCAGGTCGACCCGGTTCAGGCCGACCCAGGGGGTCTCGGGCCAGGTCAGTCCGGGCCCGAAACCCCCGTTTTCGGACCGGGCCCAAACCCCTTAATACCGAATCTTTTCCGGTCGGACGCCCATAACTTGTGATATGGGCCTCCGATCGACACACCTTCAGTTGCGATGCGATCCTTGGATCGAGACGGTCGTTTTGGTATATCTCACTCAAGGTTTCAGAATACTTTGGGTTTGGCCGGGTTGGTTCGTACACGAAACCAACCGGGCCGTCGGAGCGGAAACACTCATATCTTGAGCTCTGGACGTCCGATTGACGTGCCGTCGACTTCGTTGAATTCTTCTTGATGAGACGGAACTTTTGACATACTTCTCTTGAGTTTTGGATGCAGTTGGATAGTTTCCGGGTTGGATTGCACCCGAAATCCAACCGGGCCCTTGGAACGGAAAAGATGATATCTTTCAGACCGGACGTCCGTTTGACGAACCGTCAGCGGCGTTGGTGATCATGTTGAGAAAAGGTCCCTATGAGTATACCCTATGAGAGTTTGG
Organism: Viscum album; assembly: GCA_963277665.1. NCBI lineage: Eukaryota > Viridiplantae > Streptophyta > Magnoliopsida > Santalales > Viscaceae > Viscum > Viscum album. The sequence continues at coordinate 1,045,766,403 of OY728155.1, read as the reverse complement.
GGTACATTTGAGATACAGACAGGTTGGTTCGCTCACGAAACCAACCGGGCCCCTGGGACGAAGAGGCTAATAACTCACAGACCGGGCGTTCGATTGACGCGCCGTCTGTTGTGTTGAGACCGCTATGAAGAGGCGGTACTTTGAGATACTTCTTCGTGGGACCTTGAGATACTTGGAGTATCGACCTGTAGCTCATGGAGCGGACCCTCCCAGAGACGAGCGTGCGGTGTACGGAGACCGTGTAGCCGGCTGAGACCTGAAGACTGCTTGACCGACTCGACTTGGAGTGAGTCGACTAGCTCAGTGGACAGTGTACTACTTTGTGAGGTGCAGACCCATGGCAGACGGAGCACTACCTATGTGACAGTGCAGACCCACGGTACTCATCCGGAGAGTACCTCTGCAGGCTACTAGGGGGTGTGCACTACTGTGTTTGGGTGGTATACCCCGGCGGAAAGCACTACTGTGTTTGGGTGGCTGACCCGCGGTACTTGACAGGAGGAGTACCTTAGAAGTCTTAGGTTAGTGAGCAGTACCTCGTAGTCTTGACAGGACCACTGTACACTCTAGAGATGGGGCCTTTTCAGCAGTTACGGTTTTGATAATGAAAATCCTGGTTTGAGCTGAGTCTTTGACCTTTGTGTTTACCTCATGATTGAGATGGGTCACTTGATAACTTAGGTAAATGTATGGGCATATACCTCGGTGGTGGTTATCCATTGATTTCTTAATCCTTGTGTTCCTCATGATTGAGATGAGTTATTGATAACTTAGGTATATGTATGAGCATATACCTAAGTAGAGGTTATCTGTTGAGATCTTCTTTGTGGTTATCCTTGTTGGTTTTGGTGAGACCTTGAGGGTCTCGGGGTCCCTACTGAGTATTGTTATACTCACCCCTGCATGGGCTATGCCCGCACCTCATTCTGTTGGTTTCAGACGACGGGCAGAGCTGACAGAGGCCGAGTGTTCTAGGACTATACGGTACCCGGAGGTGGACCACACGACGAGTCAGTATCCAGAGGTGGACTTCACGGAGAGACGACACTCGGAGGGGGTTGACAGGTGAGATCATTGAGGAGGTGTGCTATATGTACCTACCCTTCAGGTAGGATCCATGGTGGATGATATAGGAGTTGCGCTATCTGTACCTACCCTTCAGGTAGGATCCGAGGAGGACGACCCATGAGCTTATTCCTTTCTTCCAGCTGTTTGCCTTTTTCTGTTGTAGTTTCGTTCAGTTGTAGCTGTACTTTCAGTTGGGTTTGTATTATGGCCCATTTACTTTTCAGCACTTTCTTTTGTACTAAGTGTTTTACTTCCTCTTGTACTCTGTGGTGTTTTGTTTACTTTTAAAAAGGAAATGCCTTCCCAATTATCGGGATTTACGCCTTTGGTGCTAGTTGCCAGCCCATGGCCTATGGAAGACGGGCTTGGGGTAGTCACGACACGGGGCCCGAGGATGGGTCATGACAAATTAGTATCAGAGGAGTCAGTTCTACCGTAGAACTTATAACTATGATATTTTCTTTCTGTGAAGCAATAGTGTTAAGGGTACCGAGTGTGGTCTTCAGTTCAGGGAGTCCAGTGTTGGTGCGTGCGGTGACGTATCCATACACCAGGACCCTGAAAACTGATTTCCGACTTTGTGCACAAAAACACTGATTGCATGTGTGTTTTCAAAGGTTTTCCCTTAAAAAATCTCAAACCAGGTCAGCTCACCAGGTATAATCATTTGACTATGTCACGATGTTTCTTTCCGGATGCCTTCTAATGGACGACCAGCTAGAGCCCAGAGGGATGTGCGTACTAACAGCCTACCGAGCGACGAGGCTTCGGTACATGGCCCTCTTGCACTTGAGGCACCAACGGAGGCACCAGCGTTACTACCATACGTTGGGCCACCGATGCCACCAGCCCCAGCAGTAGGCGATGCACGCCACTTGAGCGCGCTGCACAAGTTCCAGTGCGAGAGGCCACCCAGGTTTCGGGGAGAGATGGACCCGCAGGCAGTTGAGGATTGGCTGGCGGTAGTGGTGAGAGTCTTCAGGCTAGTGGGGACGCCTGCAGACTTCATGGTGATCTTTGTTGCCAGCCTTCTTCAGGCAGCAGCAGGAAGGTGGTGGAGCCACTTTTTCCAGTTTTGCGACGGGATGACCTTCGCATGGGAAGACTTCGAGACCTTCTTCATGGTGGAGTTTGTGCTAATAGCTCTACACCCCGAGCGTGTTCAGGAGGTTCTGCCTTTGCTGCGTGTTTTTCGATCAGTAGCCAAGTCATCTGTGGGCAGTAGATAGATGATACAGAGGTCCAGGAAGACCAGACCAACAGTTGGGCGATCTCAGGTTTTAGGACTGGTGGTGCGGGGCACCCGGGGTGGGGTCAAAGCCAGCCTTATGAGGAGCAGGAAGTGTTATGAATGCGGCAGGAAGGGTCACCTGGCACATGACTGTCCGACCCCCCGCACTGTCGATCCGCAGGCGTCGGAGGAGCCACCAAGGCAGAAGCAGCGACGAGTGCTTGAGCAACAGCCAAGCAGTGGACAAGGCAGTAGAGCTCCGGGAGCAGGTGGACAGGACCAGAACTAGTGGATACATCCCTTTTACTTCTAGTTCCATGTTTCTGTTGTATTCGTGTCTTTGTACTATGAGCTGAAATAATAAAAAGACACGTATCTTTGTGATGTTTGCTTTCATGTCCGTTTGTTTGGTTGATAATGAGAGGTCCCGGTTAAAACTGTTGACTTGACCCTCACTTTTGAGATTTCTATAGGAGGAGACCCGGTGACCTCACACTGATGCCGACAGCGTGACTCGACCCTTGGAGGCGAGAGTGACAGTTGGATCTCTTGGTAGTTACGTCGAGGCCTTACGACGTCATCCATGGTATGAATGTTGCATCCATGTCAGGATTGACTGTATTAGGCAATGGGTGTGGTTCATCCAGGGGATGAGACTGAGTCTCTTTTTTTAGAAAAGGAGAAATTTTAGCAGCTCTTTCAGATCATATGCAAAGAAGGTGCAGATCATCCAGGAGTGGATGAAGACTGCACAATGTAGTAAGAAATAGGAAACCAGCGCCAGTATTAGAGACTCGAGCGTGTTAAATGTTTCAAGAAGAGGAATATTTAAGGAGAGATGAGTCTGCTAAGCAGCAGATGTGGAGGCAGAGCTAGGAGATCAGCATGAGGTGGTGTACATCTTAATATGCTACAACCACCCGCCTTAGTTATCCCCGCCAGGCTTAGGGAGCTGGAGGGCAGAGGAAGAGTGCGGCTGCATGCGGTCATGGAGTGTGACCCAATGGCTCTAAAAATGATTCAAGGGATAGTCTGTGTCCACTACTAGGTGCTGTAGTAATGGACGTCGATATGAATCATTCCTTTCTTTCACAAATCTTGATCTAGACCTAGAGTTTTCGGTAAGCTGTGGAATTGACCCTCACGTCTGGAGATACCTTGGGAGGATACACGATAATCACACTTACGCCGACGGTGTGGTCAGACCCTCGAGGCAATAGTTTTGGTTGGAATATCTTGGTGGCAGTGTCGAGGCCTTATGACATTGGTTTGAGTATGGATTGGGAAATCACAGTTCATAAACAAATTGACGGTATTAGGAAAAAAGGTTGTGGTTTAACTACGATGTTGGGATGGGTTTCCCTTGGTCAGCGGAAAGGAAACCCCAGACAGCACAGGATAAACTCATGCACAGGAGGGTGCAACCGATCTCTCTTGAGTCGGTCAACCTTACCCTCATGGTAGCAGTCGTTTTGAGTTTCAGTTCTTGCAGGTATTAGAGACCTCTAGAGTTTGAGGATGACGATCACGACCTTATACGGGTCTCACCTCGATGAGGTTTACAGAGATGTGGCCAAGGAGGCAAGTTATCTCTGAGGTTCAGCAGACCTTTCTAGGTCCTCAGCTGGGTAGGCATGGTGGTTTACCACTTGACCCATCCACCTCAGTTTCACCAGGTGCATGACATTTTCCAGGTATCTCAACTGAGGAGATACATGCTCGACCCTTCGCATATCATCGACCATGAAGAGCAGGATGATGGCGATGGGGTTACTTCCACGGAGGTTCCACTGGGGATCGAGGATCGATCGGAGCAGATCCTACGAGGATGGTCGATTCATTGGATGCACTTTCTTTGGTAGTACAGGAATCTCTAGGTAAACACATGGGAGTGGAAGGCTCAGAGGCATGCTCAATACCGCTTTGTGACCCTAGTTTGTGTTGAAGATTTATGGGGACGTAAAGCCCTAAGGTGGGAGTAATGTAAAGACCCGGAAATTTTAAGGAATTTTTTTTTAATTTTCTTTGGAATTTTACAAGAACACAGTTTCTGACAGTGCCTGATTCCGAGGCCCGGTGTGCCCGGAATCAATTTCTGAAGTTTAGCTCGGGTACGTTCAGTGAACGAACGAGCGTGTTTTCCTAAATTTTGAACCGGTGCTCAGAATTGAAATCCGAGGGAACCGATGAAAACGCAGCGCCGGTATTTGTTTAGGAGCACCTTCTCCGAAGGTGCATTTGCTCGGGAGGAGTTGTTAAAAATGTGAGGAATAAAAAAATGGTTTTACAATTTTATTTTATTTTTTTACTAAGAGGTTTAAGTGTTAAGTGAAATAAAGTTGTGTCACAACTTTATTTCTCTCTTCTAAGTGGTTTAACTTCCATGTGATGGAGTTGGGGTGGGACCCACTAAATCCTAACTTCTCTTGTTAGGATATTTGTGAGGTGGGGCCCACACGAGCCCCACCCCTTCAAATTCTTAAAACTCCCTCTTAAGTGTGTAACCCTTAAAAACTCACCATTGATTAGGGTGACTTTCCCTCTCCCCACTTTAATTCAAAGCCAACACATTAACTTAATTAAGTGAGTTATGTGTTTTGAATTTTCAATTTTTGAAAATTTTTACATAAATAAATAAAATAAGGCAATGCCTTATTTTATTTCAGTTTGGTTTTTGCTGTGGAGAATTGTGAGAGGGAGAGTTCTTAACATTGAAGAACTTCATCTTCCACGTTGAAGAACGTGAAGAACGGTTCTTCTCCGACAAAGAACATCGACCCTTCGACTTAGAAGACTCGACGACCCGGATTCTTCCATCTTCATCTTCCGCCATGACAAGGGAGAAGTCGCCGACCACGGTGAACATCGGAAACGACAATGTACCTTCTTTCTTTATCATATAAATAAGTGAGGAGACATCGTTTCCTCCTCAGACGCACCCCGACGTCCACAGAATCTACGTCCGACCCCCGCGACGCCATTCTCTGCAACACCCGACGTGCGACGTCAAATATCCAAGTAGGGGAATTTATTTGGTGTTATCTTTTCTTTTGAGAAAAGAATGACGAGCGTGGAGCAACCAATTCCAGGTTGATCCGCGGATCGTTCGTTCATGCGGATTGATGTTGAGGATTATTGTTTTTGACTGTAAATTATTTCTTTGCCGTACGTCGACTTCTATTAGATGGCTGCATGTTATCATTATAATGGGAGGAGGTCGGACCACACGAACACGACCGACCCTCCTCCCCCCTTGTTGTTTGAATTTGTAGCGGCACGTGAAAGGCGGCGCGGTGCCGTTGCACTGTGCGGAAATTATGAGTAAGGTCTAAGAAGCGCAGCGCCGTCGCGTCGCGCCAATGAAGTTGAACAAGCCACGACACCGTCGCGCCGTGCTGGAAAATGACAACGAAGCCGCGAAGGCGTTTTTAAGGCTTTGCAGTGAAGGTCGGTTCCCGAGATGACCTCTGGCGAAGACCGTAGGCGAATAAGACCTCCAAAGCGCGTCCGGTGGTCCACGGAAGCCCCCACCGGCGCGCCACGCCGGCGCGGCGGTGCCGGAGGTCGGGGGCGGCGACGTCCGGAGCGCCGCCGGGAAAAATCCACTACCGATGAAGCCGCGATGACGGAGCGCTGTCCCACGACCACACGGGACTGGAGGGGGGTGGTGGGATGTGGCCGGCTGCCGCGTCCGCTGGTACGGGCGGCCCCACGCGGGGCTGCGGTTCTTCACGCGGGGGCAGTGCCCCGCTCCGCTCCGCTCGGCCGTAACCGGCCGAGCCGACCCACCGGCCGGGCCGGGTCGCGCCTAGGCCGGACTGGGTCGCGCCATCCGGGTCGGACCCGGACCCTGGTCGGGTCGACCCGGTTCGGGCCGACCTAGGGCGTCTCGGGCTAGGTCGGTCCGGGCCCGAAACCCCCATTTTCGGACCGGGCCCGAACCCCTTAATACCGAATCTTTTCCGGCCGGATGCCCATAACTTATGCTACGGGCCTCCGATCGACACACCATTAGTTGCGATGTGATACTTGGATCGAGACGGTTGTTTAGGTATATTACACTCATGGTTTCAGAATACTTTGTGTTCGGCCGGGTTGGTTCGTACACGAAACCAACCGGGCCCTCGGAGCGGAAACGCTCATATCTTGAGCTCCAGACGTCCGATTGTCGTGCCGTCGACTTCGTTGAATTCCTCTTGATGGTACAAAACTTTTGGAATAATTTTCGTGAGTTTTGGATGTAGTTGGATAGTGGCCGGGTTGGATTGCACCCGAAATCCAACCGGGCCCTTGAAACGGAAAAGATGATATCTTTCAGACCGGACGTCCGTTTGACGAACCGTCAGCGGCGTTGGTGATAATGTTGAGAAAAGGTCCCTATGAGTATACCCTATGAGATTTTGGGGTAAATTTGAGATACAGACAGGTTGGTTCGCTCACGAAACCAACCGGGCCCCTGGGACGAAGAGGCTAATAACTCACAGACTGGGCGTTCGATTGACGCGCCGTCTGTTGCGTTGAGACCCCTATGAAGAGGAGGTACATTGAGATACTTCTTCGTGGGACCCTGAGATACTTGGAGTATTGACCTGTAGCTCATGGAGCGGACCCTCCCAGAGACGAGCGTGCGGTGTACGGAGACCGTGTAGCCGGCTGAGACCTGACGACTGCTTGACCGACTCGACTTGGAGTGAGTCGACTAGCCTAGTGGACGGAGCACTACTTTGTGAGGTGCAGACCCATGGCGGACGGAGCTCTACCTGTGTGACAGTGCAGACCCGCGGTACTCGTCCGGAGAGTACCTCTGCAGGCTAATAGGGTGTGTGCACTACTGTGTTTGGGTGGCATACCTCGGCGGGAAGCACTACTGTGTTTGGGTGGCTGACCCGCGGTACTCGATAGGAGGAGCACCTCAGTAGTCTTAGGATAGTGATCAGTACCTCGGAGTCGTGACAGGACCATTGTACACTCCAGAGACGGGGCTCTTCAGTAGTTACGGTTTCGATAATGAAAATCCTGGTTTGAGCTGAGTCTTTGACCTTTGTGTTTACCTCATGATGGAGATGGGTCACTTGATAACTTAGGTATATGTATGGGCATATACCTGGGTGGTGGTTATCCATTGATTTCTTAATCCTTGTGTTCCTCATGATTGAGATGAGTTACTTGATAACTTAGGTATATGTATGAGAATATACCTAAGTAGAGGTTATCTGTTGAGATATTATTTGTGGTTATCCTTGTTTGTTTTAGTGAGACCTTGAGGGTGTCGGGGTCCCTACTGAGTATCGTTATACTCACCCCTGCACTGGCTATGCCCGCACCTCGTTGTGTTGGTTGCAGATGACAAGCAGAGTTGACGGAGGCCGAGTGTTCGAGGACTAGATGATACCCAGAGGTGGACCACACGACGAGTCAGTATCCGGAGGTGGACTTCACGGAAAGACGTCACTCAGAGGGGGTTATCGGGCGAGATCATTGAGGTTCTGTGCTATCTGTACCTACCCTTCAGGTAGGATCCGTGGGGGATGATCCCGGAGCTGCGCTATCTGTACCTACCCTTCAGGTAGGATCCGAGGAGGATGACCGAGGAGCTGCATAATTTTTTCCAGCTGTTTGTCTTTTTCTGTTGTACTTTCGTTCAGTTATAACTGTACTTTCAGTTGGGTTTGTATTCTGGCCCATTTACTTTTCAGCACTTTCTTTTGTACTTAGTGTTTTACTTCCGCTTGTACACTGTGGTGTTTTGTTTACATTTATAAAGGAAATTCCTTCCCAGTTATCGGGATTTATGCCTTTGGTGCTAGTCGCTAGCCCCTGGCCTATTGAAGGTGGGCTTGGGGTAGTCACGGCACGGGTCCCGAGGATGGGTCGTGACATTAATTTCCCATGTGATTGAATTTTCTACAGGAAAACTGTCACATGGTGATTTGGATAAATGAGGATTTTGTCTCTGTGGGGCTTTCAACTACATGAAGTCAACCACATGGGAATTATTTCTAGTTATATAAAATGACCATGAAATTTTTTCGGTGGAAGGAATATGTGGTATTCAATAGCCATATCATCAAGGATAATTACATACTTGATTTTCAATGATTACCAATGAAATAAATGAGTATTTCTATATGGATTTCAATGAGATCTTCAGTAGTTTGTTATTTAAATATTTTTCAATCTAAAATTCCAATTTCTATATATATGTCAACTCAAAATAATATATCATTCCTTCATTTCTTCCTACCTTTTTTCTCTCAATAGTATATGTCCTGAATCCCTTCTGTTGGAGTCATAGAATTTTGATATCGTGGTTCATGCATCCTCCAACAATGATTCCATCTTGCTCTCACCCCTTGTTTTTAGTGAAAACAAATCACAAGAAGCTATCATTGAGCATTTTGGAATCCAATCAATAGGGATCAATTCTCAGATTCTTATGTTTGATCTTTGGTAATCTAAGTTACATTCAACCTTTTTCTCACATGGATATTCTATCTAGATCCTCTCACTTCTTCTCTATATGTTATAATAGTTTCCATCCATTTTTAATATATTTTATTGTTTTTTTATTGGTGTGGTTTTTGCACAATTTCTTTGGAAGGATACAGGTCTTACGGAAGGAGTGATCGAGATATATGATGTTGGTCTATTCTCATGGAAAGAACATTTACTCCTTAAAGGCAGGGTATTCATTAATTCTCTCTTATTTAAATGCAATCAAAAATTTATCATGCTTTATCCCTTTGGGTGGAAATGGAATTAACATAATAAATACTGAACTAGGTTAAAGATGAAATTAGTTAGCGATCACATGTTGATGTTTTTACCATGATAATGGTTTGCCCCGTATTTTCTCTAGATAGTGTTCTATATACCCTATGTTTATGTAGTGTACTATTATGATCATTTTAGTATATTTAGCTTGATGGTAAATGGTAAATAATTTAATGTTTATGAATAATAATTAGTTTGATAAATAATTTAAAGAGGCATGTTATTAATTGAATATGGTGTTTCTTGAAATTGCATGATAATTAAATTGATGCAATGTGCATGTTGAATTGAATATGTCATTCCATGTGTTAATGAAATTGATAAATAATGAGAATCATGTCAATTCCTATTTATTATAATTAAAATTCATGTTAAATGAGAACAATACATCTCTAGTTTTGTTAAAACTATAAATAATTCTAAGAGTATGTTTTAAATTTTGATAGCTTATCATAGATTACCCCTTAGGTTTCCCAAAGTTGGTACGTATGAATAATGAAATAATTGGTTCAATTTGGAATAAGAACTGGTTGGGTGATAAATATAATTTATAGGTCCTGATTTTCCCATTTTATTGAGAAAGATGAGTGCCTTATGTTTGGATCCATGAGAGATCATTTTGAGTGATGTTTGGATGCATTGTTTTAGGTTCTAGATTGAACTGATGACAATTTTTGCCTCTTACTTTCTTTTGACATGATCTATAAATGAAATTTGTTATGAGATGTGTTATGATCCTGAGATATCTTATACTAGGATGCCTTATCTAATATGGGGTAGGGGAGCCAGATAATGCATCAGCAATAGATTCTTATGATAGTGAGATACATTGAGATATGCCTGTGGGTGTTGAGGATGAAACCAGTGATGATTTAACGGGTTAAAGTTGGTCTTCCTGTTTGATTTCATAAAGATGGATTCTTTCTTAACATGAATATGTTTAATGGGATATGGACATGCTAATTATTTTATCCGTATTCCTTTCCCCATCACTTGATGCAACTGGGTGTGCTTGGTAGTATGTTTCCTCTTGGTGGTAGTTTATGATAGTTTTAATTGTGTACCTAGATTATGGAATGAATATAATAAATAATAAATAATTCTTAACCCATGGGGTTAGTTTTGATGGAATGAAAATTATAAAAATATGTGTATCATGAGAAACTTTTGACTTAGTTTAGAATATACCTATAGGGCATGAACTTTACAATGATGATTAATGTAATGAAATTTTAAATAATTACATTGGTTAATTAATATATAATATAATAATTAAGGTAATGTAAATTATTAAAATAAAATAAGTAATTAATGTATCTCTTTATATTCGTGTGTGCTTATAGGATATATAGTCACTAGTAGTGGCATCCAGGTGTTTGAGTGACAATAACTGCAGTTAATATTTGGACTAGGTTATTCCCATAGTGTGGTTGTGAGATATATTATATTATTTATATTCTATTATTACATACCCTACCCCACCCACATTGGTTAGGGAAACCTAAACCCAGAGGACTCTGGGAGGGTGTTTTCCCCAAAATCATAGTGGGAGGTTGGATGGCCGACCACCCCCACTAACCCCACTCTCTTCTCTTGTTTGTAATATCTGATGGTATGCTTGACTGTTAGTTTTAACAAACACACACACACACACAGATATATATATATATATATATGTAGAGTGATGTGATGTATTGTGTTTATTCAAACACATGTACATCTAGATATGTAATCTAAAGGATTATTATCGGTATGATGTGTATAGTCCGTGATGGCTTGAGGTACCTTACTCAGTGTATGGGCTATGTTATCTTGAGGTATAAAAGCCCATGTATGATACACATCATACATACTATGTTGGATCCTGGAAGATACCTCATTACTATATAGATATGTGATATGGGATGCTGTGATAATGTGATGCATAAGATGCATATTGTGATACTTACAATTGTTTTGTGAAGGATGACTTATTTTGGAGAGAGATGGCTTAGGATGTGTGACATTAGGGCAGACTAATAATCCAGTGGGGAAATAAGAGATGGTTACCCTTTATGTTTAATTACTATATTATATGATCTCTTTTATGTTATACTTGGTGAGATTTATCCTTGGTGAGTTTGTGAAATTAGTATACCTATTTAGGTGACAAGTTAGTTTTATCGTTGATCACTGTGCTTTAACATGCTTTACTTATATTTTTAATGAGAGGCTCAAGAAAGGATCCTACTAAGTATATTTTTATACTCACCACATACACACACACACTTATATATATATATATATAAGTTTTTTATCAGGTTAGCTAGACTATGTTGAATATTGTTCTGGATATTACTAGATCTTGGTTTTAAAGGAGCTGTTTGGGCTTAATTGTTGCTGTCATCTTTACTTTTTCATAGTTCTATTTTTATTTTTAGTTGTTATAGTTCTATATAAAATTGAATGTTTTCACTTCAAATTTGTTTTTACATATTTATGACCCGGTTTTTATTTTCGTATTCATCTAATTTATCTCTTTCACATGTTCTATTAGAGTAAAATGCCTCTCATATGTATGTTTATTATACCCTTAGTGAAATTTTCTAACCCGGGCCCTATAGGAGGTGAGACTCAAAGATTCACCATCTCTTTCATCCCATTTTCAGATAAGGAAGGGTACTATTTGAGGGGGTCATGATTTGGTTGTATCAAAGGTTAAAGTATGAGGGATATGATGCAGTTTAGAGTTATAAATAGGTGAGGTTTCATGGGTTGGTATAGAAAAAGTGTTAGGTAAATTTAGTAAGCAATATAAAAATAAAAGACCTAAAGAGAAATGGGTATTTAGACCCCATATGATCTAATGGAAAGACCTTTATGTTTACTGATCCCACTAAATGATGTGATACTTGTTTGAGGGTAGAAACCTCGGAATTGATTAGGCATCATTAATCTATGAGCATATATTAGAAATGAGTAAAATTTGGGATAGGTAAAAAACTAAACAGGATAAAAAATAAATAAATAATTAATGTTATTTATTCCATATTATTTGTTTAGGATATCTGATATTTTTTCCTTTTATAGGTATAAATCCCAGTCGACATCTGCATCAGGTTACCACTGATGATGTCAGCGGGATGTGCCAACAGATTTTCATGAAGTCGATGTCGACGATAAAGACACTTGGAGGAGGACACTTTGACAGTTTTGGATATATATTATACATATGTATAAGGGATATTTTTTAGATTCATTCAAATAAGGTGGGTTGGAAGAGGTTGAGATAACTTTCAGTTCAATCTAGTCATGGTAGGAGAACTAGGTTTCATTGTCTATGATGATGATCTGTGGAGCAGCGAGGTAGCGGTGGATCTTATTCCTTAGGGAACTCAAGGAGTTGTTAGTCTTATGGGAGAAATTTTTGGAGAAATTACTGGTAGAGTTTCTTTCTTTGAGCATAATGGCATCTAGTCTCTGGGTACAACTTACCCTTTGACAGGGAAGTTCTGGTGTGTGAGAGTTCATGATCCATTTTAGAAACGTTATTCGACATGACTCAAACCTATTTCTAGATGATGAGGACAAGGTAATGTATTTGGAGAAGTATTTGTATCTAGAGATACATATCTAGGTTTTCTTGTTTATTCTAAAGACGTATCTTGATGTTCTGGTGAGATAAGTGGTCATTGAGAGGACACTGGCCCAAACCAGATCATCATAAAAGGGGAGTCATTAGGATTATCTATGAAGAACAATTGTGGTTTGAGATTCCCTGTACCCTAGAGAGAATATTTTTTAGTCAGATAGGGGTAGGTACTATCCCTCATCATATTGGTTCTTTAGGGGTGGTAGCTCTCAAACCCATGCCATGTGATCATGCATGTATTTGTCTTTTGGATGCCAAGGTAATTTGTGGTGAGAGTGACTAACCTTTTTGAGCAGTTATTGTACACCATGTGTTCCTCTTTAGGTTCCTATTTTGAGTTATCTTTATCCAAGTTAGTAGTATAATGGAGTTCTAGTTTGGGATTAGTATAAAAAAGATGGATCATGAAGAGCACAACCCCAAGATGGTTCTCTTCCTTATAGAGTTGAGCACGACTATAGAGGTGGTCATCAGCAAGGCTTGAGAGGCTATGGAGTTGGCCTTGGTCAAATTCATTCTTTAATGTTTCCATCATCAAGAAAGTTAAACATCATTTTAGGTACCCTTTTCTTCTTTTCTACATCAGTACATGCTTTGTTTGATTCAAGAGTGAAGCACTCCTTTATATCAGTTACCCTTATACATGCTTTGGGACTTTTGGTAGAGAGTCTTCCAATTCTCTTGGCATTACACATGTTCTTGGTCGATCTAACTTTTATGAAGAATATAGACACCTTGATCTCGTGCTGGGAAACACCACTCTTGGGGGGACTTACTATGTTTATGGATACAACCATATGACATCATCCTCGACATGGATTAGTTGTATTCAGTATAGGATGTCATGGATTTATTTAGGAGGTAGGTTTTGTTTTTTAATGCAGATCGAGAGTAAATGGTGTTCATTGATGAGTGATACCCTTAGATGGGTCAGAGGCATGTTCCATCCTTTCCACATTTTATGGCTGAGATGATGTTGAGTTCATCGAAATTTCATTAGTTTTTGTTTCCCATGGTCATAGAAGAGTATGTTGATGTATTTCCAGAGGAGGTTATAGTGTTACCCCCTTGATGGGATATCTTTTTTGGGATAGATATTTATCCATAAATGTATCCAATCTTGATGTCTTTGTATAGTAAAACACTTTCTAATTTGTGAGAGCTTCGAGTAAAGATCAATGATCTATTTCATCATGGTTTTGTTTGGCAGATTTTTTCACCTTGGGGTGCACTGGTTTTGTTTTAAAAGAAGTTTGATGGTTTTTTGAATATTTTTATCGATTATCCTCACTTGAACTAGGTGAAAATGAATAAGTGATACCGTATTTCATGGATTTATGTTTTATTTGATCAGTTGAAAGTAAAAAAGTTGGTTCTCAAAGTTCGATATGTGATTGGGATATCATCATATGCTAGTGAGGGATGGGGATATTTAAAATATTAATTCCACTATTTCCAGGGTCATTATGAGTTCCTTGAGATATCATTCGGTGCAATGAATTATCCATCTATGTTCATGGGGTTGATGAATTCAGTGTTCATAGAGTTTATAGTTACGGTCATGGTGGTTTTCATCAATGAAATCCTTATGTACTCTACTTATGAGGATGATCATGCTGAGCATATGCATTCCATTTTGTGAGATATTCATCATGAGAAAATTTGTAGGATGTTTTCAATGTGTGATAATTGGGATTGTGAATTTTTTTTCATGGGGAATGTGGTGTCCCAGTAGGGAGTATATGTGGACCCTTTGCGGACAGGGGTAGTTGTTTCTTGTGAATTCCCCAAGATAGTGGAAGAGGTGTAGATTTTTCTTAGTATTACAGGTTATTATAAGAGGTTCATAGAGAATTCATCTTAGGTTGTGACACCTATGATATCCTTAACCTTAATGTATTAGGTGTTCTTGTGGACCAACTAGTGTTAGGAAGCTTTTGAGTACCTGAAGGAGAAGTTGGTAAACGCTCTAGTCATTTGTTTTCTAGTAGAGGGTGTTCAGTTTGAGTTTTCTTGTGATGATCATCATCTTGGATTTAGTTGTTTTATGATCTATAATAGATAAATTATATATTATGGGTCTTAGTAGTTATTTCCCAATTAGCATAACTATGCCACCCATGATCTTGATTTGGCAGTAGTTGTGTTTACATTGAATTTGTGATGATATTACCTCATCAACGAGAATATGTTTTTTTACTGATCATAAGAGCCTGGGGGTATATCTTCTCCCAATGTGAATTTAACTTTCTTTAGTGGATATGGATAAAATTATTTCTGTATTATGACTTAGATATTTCATAAACACAAGGAAATGAAAATGTTTGTGGTGATTGTCTAAGTAAGAAGTCACGTTGTAAAGTCATGCATGAATCATGGGATTCTGGGAGAGTGATGCAATAACTCTTGGTGATACAACTGGATGTGATAGAGGTTGGAGGTAGAGTTTTTCATTTCTAGATGATAGTGCAGAAGTCCTTAGTGCAGTAGGTTGAGGGGTCCCATTTGAGGGATAATTTTGTGGAATTATGGAGAGACAGAGTTGTTTTTAGTGGTTCCATTGATGTTTAACCTATGTATAGATATCACTAGGTGTTGTTCCAGTAAAGTATTTCCATACCTTAGGTGATGCATGATATGGTTCTATGAGAGACCCATATCTTGACTTTGGTGGTACATATCACTATGAAAAAGATATACCAATATTTGAGAGGTTGGTTTCGGTGGACTGGGTTAAAGCATGTAGTTTTAGAGTTTGTGTGTCGATGTTTTGTCTACTAGAAGGTGAAGGATGCATTTCATTTTCCCAGTGGTTTTCTCTAGAAATTAGATCTTCTCCAATGGAAGTGGGAGGAAATCTCAATGGACTTCATTATTTATCTACCTCATGCTCAGGTAGGATATGATGATATATGGGTGATAGTGGATCATTTAATGAAATCAACCCACTTTATTGTGATCAGGGAGTCAAGATCAGTATAGGTTTTTTGAGGTAGTATATAGAGGAGGTGGTGATACTACACATAGTCCTAATGATGATAATCTCTCTTCAGGACACCCATTTTTCCACTAGGGTGTGGAGAGGTCACTAGAATTATTTTGTCTCTCAATTATGCCTTAGAATTGATTTCCACCTATAGAAAGATGGTCAGATAGAGAATACTATCCAAAATATTAAATATATATTTCTTTCTTTTGTTCAATATTTTGGAGGTTTGTGGATGAGTTACATTCCATTGGATGAGTTTTCTTATAATAATAGTTTCCACTCCACCAATGGTATGGTTCCATTTGAATATTTGGATGACCGACCTTTCTGTTCTCCGTCGTGCTGGACTAGGGTTAGAGAGGTAGAAAATCTCAGACCAAAACAAGTATAGAATACAATATAAATGATTTAGTAAATTCAAAAGAGGATTATGGTGGAATTATATTGTCAAAAATCCTACACTGATCATAGGAGGAGACCTTTAGAGTTTGGTGTTAGAGATAACATGTTCCTAAAAATGACTCCTCATCATGGGCAGAGAATCTTTAGTCATGTGTGTAAGCTTTTCCCACAATTTGTTAGTATTTTCAAGGGGTTGGGACAGGTTGGATTAATGAAATAAAAAAATCACTCCCCCCATAGATTATCTAGATACTCATTATTTTTCATGTGTCTTAGCTCCATCATTTTATTCATGAAGAAACTAATTCCAACGATTGGGGTGAGGTTAATGTTGATGATAACGTGTACTTCAAGGAGTAGCTTGTGGGGATCCATAACTACTAGGATAAGGCACTCTGTGGGAGTTATATTCACCTGGATAATGTTTTGTGGAGGAACAATGTCATATAGGAGAGTACTTGGGAACATGAGATGTAGATTCTTACTCAATACGCTGATCTATTTGATGTTTAAATCTTACCTTATTATAATTCTTATTATGGATGTTGACCATTTTGGTTAATGAGATGGTCCTTCTTGTTTCTTGTTGGTAACCCTGCTCTCTATTTATAGGTTCTTCGTTATCATAGTTTTTAAGAGTAAGTTTTTTCTATTTCATGGTTTCAAAATTTTTTTATGATGAGGTGGTTGAGCTCCTTTGATACTGAGATCCTTGATAGGTATCTCAAGGGGTTAATGTTTATAAGGTGCCTATAATTTTATCGTTGGGTTTATCATTGATTCTCAAGGATGAGAATCATTTGAGATGTATTTTATTTAACATATCATACCTTACCAACCAATTACCTTGCCTCTTTAGGTGTTTATAGGGTTCTATGAGTCTTTTCCTCCTGTTCTTCTAATTTTCCATCACATGGTCACCTATTTGTTCACGCGGTAGGTTGGTGGGTCATGTGGTTGGTTGGAATATTCACATATTTGTTTGTTTGGTAGGTAGGTTGGTCTTGTGGTCGGTGGGAATGTTCACCTATTTGTTTGTGTTATAGGTTGGTTGGTCATATGAACAGTTGAAAAAATAACTTAATTGTTCATGCAGTCACTTTTTTTCTTATGGTGAGTTGAATTAGCTACATGGGTGGGTCTGTTACCTGAATTAGTTTCATGGAAGTATTACTTACATGAATAAGATAAATGGAAAAATCAGATATGTGAATCGACTACACATACGACCAGTTATGTAAATTGGCTACATGGATGGATCAACTACGTGAATAGGATACATGGAAGGATCAGTTATATAAATCATCTACATGGATGAATCAAAAACATGAATTAGATATGTGAGTGTTCGACTATGCGAATTAGCTACATGAATCCACCATGTGAGAGATTAGCTGCCTGAACCTTTCATATGAATGAATCATCTATGTGGTTTAATAGGCCATGTGAAAATTGTTACATGGGGAATTAGGTATATTATTATTTTGACTAAGTGTGGATTTTAGCTATGTGGAATTGGCCACATAGAGTTTTCCTCTAGTTATGCAAAATGGACTTTTAAATCTTTCAACAGTGTGAATCTAGGGTATTAAATGTATATTTTTTCAAGGATAGTTTTATCCTTGATTTTTGGTGATACATTTAGGCTATAAATGATCCTTTTCACATAGTGTTTAATGAGATACTCAATAGTCATCTAATTTAATCTCTTACAATCTAAAATTCCAATCGTCCCATATCTATAGACTCAAAAAACAAATAAACATCCTTTGTTCCATCTATCTTGCTTTATCTTCATACTAGAGGTCTTGAATCCCTTCCCTTTGAGTCTTGGAATCCTCCTATCATGGTTTGTTCTTCCCCCCAGTGGCGATTCTATCTTGCACACCCCCTGTTTTTGGTGTAATGAATCGTGGGAAGCTTCTCTCTTCAATTGTTTTGGAATCCATTCAATAAGGATATACTATTGGATTCCTATGTTCTATATGTTGTGATATTATGCATGTTCTACATTTTTATCTCATGGTTCTTCGAACTGGATCCTACTACTTCTTCTTTCCATTAAATAGAAGCTTCTCTCTACCATTATAATTATGTTTTCTTGGTTTTTTTGTAAATTTGGGTCATGGAATTCTTGGATGTATGTAGCTATTATGGGAGGGGTGATCAGTATCTAAGATGTTGGTCTATTCTCATATGAAGAACATTGATTCCTTTGTGGTACGAGGTTCATTGATTTTCTCTTATTTAAATGTAATCTTAAATTTACCATGATTTATTCCTTTATGTGGAAATAGAATTAACCTAATAAATTTTGAACCCTAAAAAATAAGAAATTGGTTAGAGATTGCATGTTGATGATTCTACCAAGATAACAGGTTTCCTCATTCTTTTCAAGATAGAGTGATATCTACCCTATTCTTATATATCATATAGTTATCCTTGTCTTATTAGGATTTTGTTGATGGTAAATGGTATGTAATGTAAATATATTTATTAATAATTAGTTGGATACATAATTTATAGAGGAATGTTATTAAATGAATTCAGTGTATCTTGTAATTTGATGATAATCAAATTTATGAAATGTTCACGTTGAATTGAATATTTTATTCTTTGTGTCAATGGAATTGATAAATATTGTGAAGAATTTAAATTCTTTTTGATGATAATTGAAAGTAATGTTAAATGAGAACAATACTTCTCCAGGTTTTTTGTAATTAGAATTAATTCTGGGATAATGTTTTACCTTTTGATAGTTTGTTAAAGTTTATGCCTTAGGTTTAACATAGTTGGAACCTATTAACAATTAATTGGTTAATTTAATATGGAATAATAAGTGGTTGTGTGATAAAGATAATTTCTATGGCATGAGTTTCCCATTTTCTTAATATGGATGAGTGAATTTTGTTTGGTTTCTTGAGATCTCATTTTGAGTTAAGACTAGATGCCTTATTCCAGGGACTATATTTTTCTAATTGATATGTTTGTTTCTTTCTTCATTGTGATTTTCTCTATATATGATCTTCACTCTACGATGTGTTATGATCCTTGTATGGATGATAATGAGATGGATGGTGTGATATGGGGTGGGGAGGCATAGATGATGTGGCAAAAATTGATTCTTATGAAGGAGAGATATGCCGGGATGTGAATGTGGGTGTCAGGGATGACACCAGAGAAAATAGAGTAGGTTGATTTCGGGATTACCAATTTATTTGATAAAGTTTTATTCCTTATTGACATGAATTTGTTTAAATTAAGATGTTTGAGTTTATTTTTTTATATGTATTTATTTACCCACTACCTAAGGTAGCAGGGTGTGTATGGTTGCATGTTTCCTCTTAGTGGTAGCTTAGGACGGTTTTCCTAGAGTACCTGGATTATAGAATGATTATAATAATGAATAAATAATTCTAAGCATACTAGGTTTGTTTTTATGGAATGAAAATGATGAAAATATTTGGATCTTTAGAAACCATGGACTTGGTTCGGAATATGCCTTAAGGGCATGGACATTACTATGATGATTACTGTAATGTAATTTGGAATAATTTCCATGGTTAATTAATGGATAATGATTTAATTAATGTAAATTAAATTATTAAAATAAAATAAGAAATTAATGTACCTCTTTAAATGCTTGTGTGATTATTGTATATCGATTCTCTAGTTGTGGAAGTTAGGTGTTCTAGCAATGATAGCAGCAGTTGAGCTTTGAACTAGATTATGACCATAGTGTGGTTCTGAACTATATTATATCCTATATATTCATGGACTTTATATTCTACCCCACCCATTTATATTAGGGTGGATAACACCTAATGGAATCTAGGAGGGTGTTTTCCCCAACATCCAAGTGGTTGGATGGATGGTTAACTACCCCTCTAGTCCCACTCTCTTATCTTGGTAGTAATATATACTAGTATGCACAACAGTTAATTTTACCATATATGTGTGTAGATAGATATTATGGATTGTGTTTATTCACACACATGTATCTATGGATATAGTATCCAATGTATTATTATAGGTATGATAGGAATATGATGTGAAGAATTAAGGTACGTTACTCAGTGTATAGGCTGTGATTGTTTGAGGTAAAAAACCTGATATATGATAAAAATCAAATGGGATGTGGTGGATCATGGAAGATACCTAGTTACCTTAGGAATATGTGATATGGTATGATGTTATTATGTGATTCATGAGGTTCATGCTTTTATACTTATCCCAAGTGTCTACGATCAATCTTATTTTGGAGATATATAGATTAAGACGTGTGATGTTGGGATAGAGCATAAAACTAATGGAGAAGTTGGAGAGGGGTACCCTTGATGTTTAATTATTATATTATAGGATATATTTTATGAAATAAATAGTGATAATTGTCCATGTTGAGCCTGGTAACTTAGTATACAAGTTTAGGTGATGCGTTAATTTTATAATTCTTTACTATGCTTTAGTGTGATTTCTTTATCCTTTGCACGAGAGGCTCTTAGGAGGATCCTACCGTGTATACTATTATTATCATTCTACATATATACAAGATAATTTTCAGGTTATATAGAGTAGTTAGGATATCATGTTGGATATTAGTAGCTCATGGTTTTGTATGATCTGTTTGGGATTTGTGGTCGTTTTCATCCTTACCTTTTGGTAATTGTAGTTTTCCTTTTAGTTGTTGTAGTATTGTATGACATTGCATGTTTTCACTTGGGAATTATTTATATATATGTTTTATTATGTTTTTATTTATGTATCAATATTATGTCTCTATTCAACATGTTCTCTTATAGGGTAATTCACCCCGTATGTATGTCTATTATACCCTCAATGCCAGTCCTCAACCCGTGGGCTATTGGAGGTGGGAGTCAAGCAGTCACCGTCTTCGTTCTCTCATTGTCATCCCATGAAGGGTACTCTTTCAGCAAATAGGTTCTTGATATGGATACTTTTTGGTCAAACATATATAGAATTTTCTTTAATTACATTCATGAATTATATGCCCAATTTTACGATAATAATTATAAAACCTGATTTTTGAAATCCATTTTACAAAAGTCATCTTGTTCAAAGAACAATAATTATTTAGAAAACCAAATAAAAATTTACTATTTTCAAGATGTTTTAAGCCCAAAATGGTATATGGATTTTTTTGCTTGGGTGAACTTCATAATATATTTTTTATGATCTTATATAATTAATTATAACTCATGCACATTTAATTTATCATTAAATTTTATCAATAATTCATCTTTCTAGATTGTGAGTGGATCCTTTTATTTAAGAACTGGATTATTATTATTTTAAGCTATACATTAATTTAATTTAGTACATAAAAAACTTCTAAAATTTTATCAATGCCATATTTGATATCTTATTGATTAGATTATTAGAGGAAGAAATAAAAAATGAGGAATTTGAAGAGGAATAATAAAAGGATTTTGAGTTTACTTTATTACCATCCTTGAATTAAACTATATGAAATTTGGAATATTCATCACTTAACTCACTTAAGGATAGAGGGTCATTTCATGCACTCTAGGTTGAAATATTGAAGGATTCTTTCTTTTATTGTTCTTTTAATTATTTTTTTGACCAAGATACTTTTTTTCCATATGTATCCCTTATTTTTTCATTTGAATCACATCACCTTTTGTTCACTTTGATCATTATCCATTTCGGAATGTTTGTAGTATTTATTACATTTGAATAATTTTAAATTTTATTAGCTTTATGATCCATTTCATCATCATTGTTATAGTCTTTATGAATTTCTTTAAAAAAATAATCTTTTTCTCATCTAATTATTTTTATTCCTTAACATCTTATCACTTAATTGTGATATCATAGGTCATAAGATATCCAATTAGCTACTCAACCAACATGTCCTTTATGTCCTTACCATCTTGGATTTCCATCACTTTAGTTTCCCAATTACTTGGTAAAAACCAAATAATTTTCTTAACTAATTATTATATAGTAAGAGTATCACTAGGATAGTTTCTTCCATTAATTATGTTAGTAAAGTGTGTAAAATTTTAGTAAAAGATTCATTTAGATGAATAATAAAAAATTTAACGTATTTTATATACATTTCAGGTCTAATATATTTTAGGTTGTATGTTCCTTCATGATAAATTTCTTTGAGTTTCTAAATTTCATGATCAAATTTTAATGTAAATTTAAGATTTAACTCATTTTAGTCTAAACTAGATTGAAAGTCTTTCATAGCTTTACTATCTGATTACAAAGCAGTAATATCATTAGGTGTCCATTTTTCTTCTTCATCCATAGTATTTTTTTAACCATGTATAAAATATTTCTAAATGGGATGAATAATAGTTCTAAGAAAGATTGGAAAAGGTGTATTCTAATAAAAACTATTTTATCAATAAAAATATAGTGCAAAACCCATAGATTTCTATTTGGTATAACCATGGGTGTTTAAAAAAGATTCTATTTTAAAAATATCAAACTTTAAAATATGTTAATATATTAAAAACTAGAATAACTTTTTAAATTTTTTTATTGAAAATAAAAAACAATATGTTTTTTAAAAAAAATTACAAATCCGAATTTTGATACGAAATATAGGTCATATATTACAACAAAATAAGGGGGTTTAAGTGTATTTAAAAATAATTTTAAAACGAGGCTATAAAAAATTTGATTATCATGAAATAAATTGATTTAATAATCTTTAAATCAAAGTAATGGTTTTCAATTCCAATTTTAAAAAAATCCAGCTGTGTGGGAAATAATTTTTAGAAATTAATAAGGAATACATTGATATTGTGGTTAATAAATTGGTCAAGAATGAGACACTACATCTCCACCCATGAAGAAAACATTAGAGGGTTATATTTCAACCTTGGTTTTAATGTAAACCAAGACCCAAAGAAGAAGAAAGGAAACCATTGGTTTTAATGGAAAACAAAAAATAAGAACATTTTTTAATGGAAACTAAGAATAAAAAACCCTCAATTTAATGGTGGTGAGAACACAAATATAACGAAGAAGAATAAGAAGATGATGGTTTGTTTTTAAAAACACTATATAATTAAATCAAATCTCTCTTACAAGATTAAAAAAACATGAATGATAAATAAATATAGGGATAGTGTAGAACAAGAGAATTTAATAATTATAATAATGGGGGATAGATCAAAGAGAAAAGGAAAATGAAATTTGTTTGTAGTTGTTGAATCTTGATTTCCTTTAGATAAAATTATTCTTGGAGGTTTCTTAATTATTTTTTCATGGATTGATCCAGAAATTTGGTTTGAAATATTATAGTTGTAGATGTTTATAAATGATATAAAATCCTCACATGATGTCTATTTATAGTCTTCAGAGGTTTCAGAGGAGTCTTGGGTTGATTTAAGACATTTATTAGCTAAATTAATGATTTTATACCACGTAATAAATGCACCATAATTATTCAAGATCAAAACCGCCGACTAGCTTCCCAATTCCACTAGTGAGACACTATAATAGTTGTAGATGTATGGTTCAATAAAAACTCCACCATGTATCTAGTGATCTCCAAATGATAGTTGGTGGGCTTTACAATGCTGTAGGTGGTTCTGCCAGCTCTACTAGCCGAATGGTGCCTTTGTATGAGGCAATCAGTGAGAGCAGACTAGAAAGGCCTCTAAGGAATCCTACCATCATTTTATGACTCGTTAGATTAGTCAATTTTTTCCCTAGGATAATTATAAACACTATAACAAAAAATACACTAAAAATAAAGCTTAGGAACACCTTTATTGATTATGATTCTAAAAAAAATTATAGGTCCAATATACAATGAATCTCTAAAATTATTCCATAGTTTATATAATATATTATATAAACTCATAAGATATAAAAGTTATAATCAAGTGAATGAATATATTTCTATGATAGGACACAAATATCTATTTTATATAGTGGGAGAAATATTTCCTTAGGTAATGTCAAGGATTAATATCAACAAGTAGTGGAATTTTAAAAATATCTAGAATATCTCATGAAAGAGTAGTTTTTTCCAAACATATATTGCATAGGATGAATAAAACGAAAAGATTTATATTATTTTCAATGTAGTAGACAATATATTATTCATTAATAATAATGAATCATATAAGGAATAAGTGTAAAGAAACATTTTATGATTAGTATATAAAAAAATTAAAATACTGATTCTATGTAATAAAATCTAACTATATATCTAAACACATTTAATTGGATAATGTAAAACCATTGGTGGTTATTAAAGAGAAATTATACATGGGTAGTACATGCATAGTACCTGTAAGGATATACTAGTAATAGAAATCTATCATACTTAAATGTATTATAATTAAACATATTATTGAAAATTTCTATGATCATTATATTGGGAAATTGATTTCAAGGCCATATTTCTTGGATGGTGTGTATAAAGTTCAACCAAAAAGGGTTGGTGACACCATATAATGCTAATAAGACACTCATGTTATAGTAATTCATTTATTGATTAATGAATGAATAATGATCATATAATATTTTTTTGGAATGAAATTATTCTAGGTGTTTATAAGAGGTTAGTTAGAGTACTTACTTTTCATGGATATATATTTTTGATAACATATGGAAAAACTATGATTGGTCTTATAGGAAGTTAAGAATAGATTGAAATAACTCTCCAATTATTGGATTAATGTTGTAACCAAGGGAAGACATCTATTGAGGAACATATATGGGTTTCATAGACCACGTTAAAGCATATAAATTGAAAGAGTTTTTAAAATATAATTTGTAATAACTTAAGAGAGAATTATTTTTAATGTCACATGGAAAAAACTATCGAAAAATACATATATAAGATATTTTAGGAGATATATTTGGTAAGTAGATGTTGAAATTCCTTAGCGATGGATTCTTCATATATTACATTCTATGTAATAAATATTATATTTCCAATACAAAAATTATTATTTTAAAATATCAAATAAATATAGTATAAATATATGAGAAGTAGTTTGATCTATATAATTATATTTATAATATAAAAGGGATATGTTTGTAGTATTTGGATAGGAAGGAACACTTTTCGTTAAGGGGGTACTAAAATAGTCTTCCAATGGATCAATTAGTCATATATCACAGTTAGGATAATGAAATGATCAAGACGATATCATTAAATCAAATGGCATATATATCTATATTTACTGAGTATGATTCATATTCTAACATGACTAAAGAGGCATTATAAATACACAATAATTTGTTCTAAATATTATAATTTTACCTATAATTTTTTTTCATAATATAATTATTATAAACATATGAAAATAGTACTGAACAATATTTCAATGTTATGATAGAGGATAAAAGGGACATAATTGAGGATATATTCTATTTGGAGAGTTTTATTCAAGTAAGTGAAGTCACAAATAATAGAGTTTCCATGTAAGAAAATGTGGTATGCTCATTGACTAAATTCATTACTCTATAGAATCATAATTTTATCATGTGAGGGAGAATAGTTTGATAGTTTTCAAGTTTTATATAGTGTA
This sequence comes from Viscum album, assembly GCA_963277665.1. NCBI lineage: Eukaryota > Viridiplantae > Streptophyta > Magnoliopsida > Santalales > Viscaceae > Viscum > Viscum album. The sequence goes on along the minus strand of OY728155.1, from coordinate 1,045,740,760 downwards.
ATTTGATGTGTTTTAAAATTAGGTTCCCAAGACACAACTTGAGTAGTATTGTTCAATTAATATATCATTTATATCGAATTATGAATGATATTTTCTTACTATAATATTGATAATATTTCTACATGCACTCTTTACATGGTAATTTCCTTAGATTATTTAACTTATCGAAGGGTAATAATTGATCCAACAAATAAGGAAAACCTAGAGAGACTATGAATGTAATCTTAAATATATGGCATATGGAATAGATTAATTATACTAATGTGGAATATATAAATATTAACTATTGTGTGTTAGGGTATTATAAGAGTTTATTATTGTTCTCATGAAGTTCATACTTGATGATCTTGTGTAGATAAGATCAAAAGGATTAACTTGTCAATAAGAACACCTTATGTTATTGGTGTATTGGGATATTCCTATTTATGAACTTGTGTATTGGTCTCTAAATGATAAATCGTAATCAATGTGTATCATTTAATCACAAACTTTGATGCTAGATTAAAACTATGAAATTTATATAATGGCGAGGTGTAATTCCATTGGGTGTATAATTAGTGGTATGAAATTGATTGAATGATCAAGATAGAATTTTTTGCTTCCAGAAATCAAGAAAAATTTCATGCCTAGTTGACTAGGATGTTAGTAACTTTACTAATTCAATTTCAATGATAGAAGAAGGAAATTACATTCAGAATTTTCCTAACAAGAATAAATAACTAATGGATGGTGGAATAAGTGACACATCTTTTTTTAGGATATATTACATAACAAAGAGATTATATTTCACATAACATGTTTCTAGGAGGAATTTATTTCTATAAATAAGTGATAACTACTTAAGGGAATTTATGTGTTTTTAGATACAACTCTTAGTCTATGGGTATGACTCATGATTTTTCACTATAAGGGCCCATATGGTTACATACAAAGCTTATTTACAAGCCTACCTAATTATAAAGAGTCATATTTTAGTACATGGTGGGACACATAATGGGGTTAGGGTAATGTTTGAGTTTAAAGGATTATCCAGAAATATATAAATTCATTATTATTCAATTTTAGAATAATAAAAGTTAAATTTTACTCATTGTATTCAAAATTTATTCAGTTAATATAAGGAATAATATTTTATAAACAAATATTGTAGTCAATTTATATTTAATATTTATGAGAGAGATGAGTAACGTTAATGAATCAAAAATTTATTACATAGCATTATTTTAATGTAAAACGTATGTGATGTAATACTTATGACATTAATTACATGGTTACAAGTTCATTCATATAATTTAAGGATTACTTATATGGTTATTAATGTTTGGGGTCCAAATTGGAATTTTAGATACTATTAACAAACCTATGTATAGTGAGAAAGAGTTGATTAAAGTATTCTAACCCAAGTTATTCTGCCTCTATCAATGAAATAGTGTAGCGATTGTTATTGATACATAAAAAGATTCATTTATTTCCACTACATCACCAAAAATTCAATAGTTAGCATATCAGAAGGATTTCAGAGAATTTGTGGATGATCAAGAGGAATATATCTATGATTACTTCATGTAGTGATCATTGAAAATATGTGAAACATGAATTCAATAAAAATATAGCGATTTAGTGTTTTGGTTTTATTTTACATATTTATTTGATTCATATGAGTTCCTATGGTTGATTACAGGGTGGTTCTTCATTAGACATGATGTTGTGACATCGATCACAACATATAATTTTTAATTTCCCATCTGTTTATGCTTCCACTATGTGCCTAACACCATCAATGTGGGAATTATCAGGATTCACAACACATTCCTCATTGTGACCAAAATTATAAATCATAAAATGAATTATTTTAATATCACATTAAATCTCGAGAATTAAAATAGTATTTTGATCAAATTTATTGATTTATAAAATATTCATGGTTGGTAAAACACATTTTATAAAATTTTCATGAATAATTTCATTCACTTATAAGAATGAAATAAAGTTACAATTTTATTTAAATCAGGGAATGATGTTAAGAATTTTTTTTATATATCATTATTCCTATATAATAATTTATTTTTTATCAATAATGATCACCTCGTGTAAAAATAATCATTCAATTTATCAAGATGATGGAAATTTAACTACTCCAGGTAGTAAAATTAATATATTTGATCAGAAGAGGTATGAAGAAGCTATGAAATATAAGAAAAATTAAAAAAATTATACGAGATGATATCAATTCAACTACATTAAACAATATTTTTAGTCTGTAAATACTCAATAAATAAGATTTTTTACTCATATTTATACCATATGAGATAAATTTTATAAATATAAATATAATTCAACTTAATATACAATGTCTCTATTTTTATATCATCCATTAAAAAAATCAAATTTTTATATTCACTAGAAAATATATTTTAAGAATAATTAAATTAACTTAAAGAAATTAAATAAAACAATTTTAATAAATATTCACATTCACTTAAAGGAATGAAATGATATTATTTGATTGGGTTTTATGGTGTATTCATGATCAAAAATGTGAATATGTAATCCAAAATTTTCATCCATGTTTAATAAAATAAAATAATCAAATATATAATAATTAATATAAAAGAGAAAAAACATACAATATTCATTGAAAAACATAATAGAAATGAAAAATACTCCAACATGATCATTTATAAATTATCATTATTCTTAATAGTTTTAAGGGTTTATGAGGGAATCTAAGATTTAAAAATTCATTATATCATCATTATATTTCAATGTTTAGTTAGATAATTTGGGTTTAACAGTTTTATCCTTCCATAAAATTAGTTTTTAATAAATATAAATTCAATGTTTTTGTATAAAAAATATATTTGACCAATTCATTTTAATGTCACATTCAAATCATTCTCTTTCAATAGGATTTTCCTTTATTGATTTGGTCGTTCATTATTAAAAAATTTATATTTTTGTTCATTCCTCTTTACATTTGGTGTATGACTGTATGGATCATTATATTTTAATATACCTCAACCATGTAGATTTTTACTATGATATCAACAACAATCATATTTTTTTCAAGTAACAGAGATGATTTATTTGATCTGGTTTCATGATTACTCTTAATGAGATTATAGTGGAGGAAAATTTTATTATCTAATAAGAAAGGGAAATAATATTTTCAATGATTTTTAATGGGTAAACCAAGTTTAGTATTATTTAACATGGAAATTATGAATTACTATATGAGGAAAACATTTATAGCATACTCTAACTCATGCTGATATCGTGTTATGAAATTAGATCAAAACTTCAATGGAAATCATGACATATTTCACAAGTGTATACTCATTATTAATTATAGATGAATGAAAATTCAAATTTAAGGTGAACATGGAGGTGAATGAAAAAAATATAACCATAATTTAAACATAATTTAAATAAAGTCAAAGAGTACATAAAATAATATATACTAAAAAGTTTTTATTTAACTATTATGTCATCATATATATAGGTGAAATGTATATATGATCAGTGGTCTATATTAGTACTTATTATTTATGAAATATCCAATGAATGAGATTATTTACATGGTATAATGGTTTGGAATTAATGAAAAAGGAATATTTAACCCAAGAGAATCACCACCCTTGGGAAATTAATGCATTAAAAGTAATCATATAATTTATTTAGAAAACATAATTTGTTTTAATTTAAATGATTTCCTTCCACACTACATTATAAAAAATATTACATTACTCTAGGAAAAAACACATATTTTATATTATATTTACTTTTATAAAGATAATATATTAATCCATTATTGTTTAAGCTAAATAATTTTATCAATTAATTAATATTAAAATATTATATATAGATATACACACACACACACAGATATATATATATATATATATATATATATATATATATATATATATTTGGAAAACACCTTTCCCAAATTCATCCTTATGATCCATCTCAAATAAATTCATTTCGAAACCTAATAAGATAAGGGTTATATTTTGACGATGAAACCCAAATTTTAATTATTAAATAACTATCATTATTTCTATTTTATAAAATATAATTTTATCGTAATTTCCAAATATTTGGAATTTCAATTTTTTTCAATGATTTCAATATTTTTTTTAAATTTTGAGGGTGGATAAATATATTATAAAAATAGAGGATATTTTAGAGGAATAAATTTTGTGTAAAACTTTATGAGGGAATAAAAAAAATTCTATCATAATTATAGAGGGGGGCCACAAGGGTTTTACTGGGATAGACAATGAGTCTTTCCAGGATTTACCACCATTAGAAGATTAGTGGTAGTCTAAATGATTTTTGATGGGATGGAATGAGGATATTTATATAGTGTTTTAACACTAAATTTATGGAGGTATTATACTAGGTTTTGTTGCGGGAAACAAACTTTATGTGGGAATATAATAGAATTACAGAGGATTGATTTGATGAACATTCTAATAAGAAATTTTTTATCATTTCCGTTGGTGGAAATTTTCAAAAACTCTAAGGGGGTGAGGCTGAAATCCACAAGGGATCATTAATTTCATGTGTGAGTAAAGTATAAAAATTTATGTAACTATTCCTTAAAACTAAACTACAAGGGTATAATATATCTCAAGTATAAGGCTGAACTCATAATAACTAGTGATACAAAGCATGTATACCCTAGTTAAAAATCCAAGATGGTCATTTTGAATAAATTAAAATAAAATATAAATGTAAAAAATAGAACTATGAATTATTATTTTTACACGATAAAATTTTATGAAATATATTTTTTAAATTAATTTTATTTCATTGATAGCATACGTTACACACAACATAATGTCTTATTTAACCATGAGATATTATTATTTTTCTTAGTTAACACCTAGATATTTGATTGAAAGGTATGAATATGACTAATTAAATTTAAAACAATGTAAGGTTATATTTGTATAAATTTATTATTTGTGCTTCAATGAATTAGATTTTAAAAATCAATACCATTTTAATGTAAATTGTGTATTTTTTTAAAAACTTTTTATGTGAACAATGTATTTTTATCCTAAAAAATTAAATTATTCAATATTGGTTAATGAATTTAATAATATATATAAATTATAGTAATTAAAATTTGAAAACATTCATTTATTTTTTTCTAGGAATATGATAAGAATAAACAACATTTTATCCTTAAAAATATATTTTTCTAAAAAATGGTTTCCAACAAGTGTTGCCTGCGTATTTTAAAATTAATTTTACCACTTATAAAAATTGAATTTTAAATAAGTTAGTCTATATTTGGAATCATGGGGTTAAAATTTGGTAAATAATCCCCATTTATTTGGTCAACATGAATAGTAAACATGGTAAAATGTAGCACCTCAACAAATGGTAAATCAAGATAATCTTGGTTAAAAATAAGTGATGAGACCATAATTTTCCATAATAATTATAATCAGATAAATTTAATTAAAACCTTATCACCTTATACTTTAATTTATTTTTTTAAATATACTTGTACATGTAAATTACCTATATAATATTTAAGGAAAATAATAATACACAATATCACTCTCATTCTTTAAATATATTTGATGAATTCATATAAGCAAATAATCACGTGTTGAATTAATATAAAATTTAAAAATCTTTATACTAAAATTTTATTAATTAAGTAAATTTATTTATATGTTTTTAGGATTAAATAATTACCTAAAATTCTTGTGCAATTATAATACAGTATTTATTAAGTTAATAAAAAATAAAGTAAATGATTTTAAATGTACTAAAACTTATATAATTTGAGTGATTTATAGTTTAAAAAAAATTATATATATTATTATGAAATATTAGTTTTGTGTTAAATTATTATAATCGATTTAATACTTTTTAATTATGTCATTTAAGTCTGATTAAGTGAGTAGTTTCAAAATTGACATTAATAATTTTGTTATAAAAATAATATTTTATTAAATTTTTAAAAATCATAAAAAAAATTAAGATGAGAATTAGGTCAAGATATGGTCAAATATTTCATCCCTTTTCCATTTATTATTTGATTTTAAACTTATATGTAAAATTAGAACCCTTTAAATGTGAAAAAAGACTTTACCGTGGTTAATGTTAAAATGATTTAATAAAGGGGGTAAATAGAATGGTAAGGTTTAAAAGACTAATCAAAAGATTAAATTTTTATCTTTTGATGTTATGTCAACCCCATAATATATTATCTTTTAATAAATAGTATTTTTGAGTCTTTTGGTCTAGATAACCACTTTATTATACTTTAATCTTTTACGAATTTCTAAAAGACCCCCTTACCTCAATTTTATAAAAGAACGTATTCTCCTCACTTATTAAATAATTTGGGCCTTATATAACGCCCATAAAATAAAACTATACCTTCTAAACTTCCTTATACACATTATAGAGGTTATGGTTTTCCTAAAAGACCAACCCCAATATCCTTAAGTAGAGATCTAAAGGTATTCTTTCAAAGGAGATGTAATCATCTAAACAGATCACTTTTTTTAGTTCTTATTGTACCTACTCTAAATATGTTATAATCTTAATAAAATAATAAATTCAGTATCTTAAATAGACTTAAATTATATTTTTATTATGAAACCACCTTTATTCTCCCACTTTACATTAAATTGGATGTGAAAGTATCTCTTGTACATACATATGATATACCTCTCTATATAGTGATGCAATTCATCTATCAAAACATTCTTTTATAGATAGTTATTTTGATGGTTTTTATATTTATATATGATACTTATGACATAATTATACTTATTTAATAACAATATCACAAATTACTTCTTATGTTCCAATCTATTGGAAAATAATAACATTGCTTGTATGTACGCGTGGAGTACCACCTCCATAAAGCAGAATGATTCGTTTTTCATTTCCATTTTAATTTGGTATTAATAAGGATAATTTTTATAAACATATAAGATATATATTATATAATAAATATTATTTAAATTTAAATTATTTTTTTCCTTTATTTCTTTCCATCAGTTGAAAAGTGAAGACTTTTTTCATGAGTATGAAAGACCCATCGTCTCAATGAACGATGTAATTCATTTTATAGAATCTAATTTTATGGATTAAGATATATATATGACGAATATATATTATATTTATATCATGATTTAAATTATTTAGATTTTTTAATCATGATCAAATCACATGGACAAAAACCATCGAACCAAAATATATAGGAAAAAAGAAACATATATCACTTGGAACAGCGATTTTAATAAAGAACAATTTATAAACGGTGATAAAAAGTTATATGTAAATCATATATGGTAGGATATTTAATATTATGTTTCTATAATATATTTATAATAAACCTATATTTATAATATAGGAGGTTCAAACATGTATGATGGAAGTCAGACCTGAGGTAAGAGATTTTCATCTCACTTTTATTTTTGTGAGACATATGCCGTATACACCACTTGTTTCTTTTATGTGGTGTATATACCAACCATGAATGAATTTTATGATTCTAATAATTTAATTTAATTTTATTTAAATATCTATAAAATTTTATTACATTCATGGGGCTTACAATTCAAATTCCAGCAAAGCATGAAGGGTTTTCTATTAAAATCTTATTATTTATCAAGGTTATTTATTATTATGTTTTTGATAATGAAATTTTAGGATATACATCTCAAGAAACACATTAATTTTATTATCTACTTTTAAATTCTTGAAAATATATTTTTTACTTTCATTTTCCTCACCTTAACCACTCAAGAGAGTGAAAATACTTTTATAAGTAATATAGACTTTATTTCTCTCTTCGGTCGAAAAACCATTTTCCTCCATATCCATATTTTTTAAAAATATTTCCAAGAATATTTTTACCATTATAAAATGATTATTGAAACTAATTTTTTACCATGTATTAATTTTTTTTTAAAATGGTTTAAAATGAATCATCATTTTTTCCTAATGAAGTACTTTTTTAATTTTTCTATAAAAGTGTGAAAGGAATGTTTTATTTTTACATATATGAAATGAACTTAATTTACGAACCATCATGAAAAAATTAATTATTTTAAGATCACATTTTACATTTCTAAGTATATTTTCTGATAAAATATTTTCCTTAATATTTGGTAAATTTTTATGTTGTAAAAATGTTATTTCAAGGTGAAAAGGATATTTTACATAAGAAATTTCCTAGTGATCCATTAAATAAAATTTTCATCTTGGATAATATATATTGATGTTACTTATGCTTTACTGGTAATATAGTCCAAATATACCATCCTTATTCTTTCTCTTCATGGTTTAAGTTTATTATGAAAATAAATTTTTGAAATACATTTCTTTTTTATGGGTTATACTATGATGAAATTATGAAATATTTATGAAACCCATTTCTCTTCCATGGGTTATGATATGATAATTTTTTTATGATATTTTGGCAAAAATATGTATGATTTTAATTATGTGATCGAAGGGATCAATATATCCCTCGAATGCATTGGGTAATGATATGTATCTTATGAGATAAGATTCATTGGAATGTGGAGTAAACCAAAACCAGTAAGTGACTTTGTCCACTATGATAGTCATTGGAGTGAACCTTTACTATTATAATGGTCTGGTGAGAGAAAAAATACACTATTATAGTCTTGGGAGTGAACCTTGACTACTATGATGGTTTGTGGAGGGAATCCAGTTTACTAAGATAGTCTTGGAAATAAGCCTTGAATAATAAGGCAATGATTTTCTATTCTTATGTGTATGATATAATTCCATGTCTTATACCAATTTTATACTCTCACGACTCATGTACTTTGATTCATTTATGAATAATGTCCAATGAACTATCAAGATTTATTTCATGACTGAAGATTTTTATGTTTGATATGCAGGGTATGATTTTCAAAAGTTAATCTCACCTTTTTATACCCTTATGATCATGTTATGATTATGTGATAATTGATATCTCCATTATCTACCCATATAGGGCATCTGAGCTCACCCTTTATTATGTTTCCTTTCCATAGGTCATGAATAAATTTATAAAGTATGATTTTTCTAAGAAGGGTTATAGTTATAAAGAACATTGTGGGAGATTATATATATCTTTTATGAACTATTTTTTATGTGTCCAAGTTTCAAAAGGAACTAAACCAATATGATTATGGTGTGGATCATTATGTTATGTAATTAATATTCATCTATTAATATGTTATATCTATATATGAAAAGTATGGATTTCTATAGTTGGTATCAGAGTATGTTTTAGTTATCCTTTTGGAACTAAGATAAGAAACTTTTAGTTATAACCCTAGGAATAAGTCTAATTATAGGATAAAATTCAAATGTTTTGGTAAGGATTATAAATGACTATGGTTAAACCTAACATGTCATAAATTGATAATAAGTTATAAATATTTAGAAATCTTATTAACTATTTTCCATGATTGATCACCCTGATTAAAGATGGATGATGGCCATGAAAAAAATCTTTATTTTAAAAGGTATTTAAAATATATTGATAATTTTTTGGTGGTTACATGCATGCTTAAATATTTAAGTATCATATTTGAGATGAGTTATATAAAATTTCTTATATCATGATTTCTTTTTTCAGAATGTTAATTCCTATCCTTAATGATTATATGTTAAATTACCATGTAATACACCAAATGATATGTTGATCACATCCCATGTCTAGAATTATTCTTTAGTTGATGTTTGTGGGAATGTGATTCTTTAAAACCTTATTATTCTCCCTCTATCTAAGTTTGATATTATCTCTGGAATGGATTGGATTTCTCTATTTAAATCCCTTACCAATTCACAAGAAGGGAATTCCCATTTGATGTTCAAAATCAACGTAGTTTATTTAATCAGTTTGATGATAAATATGAATAATATATAGAAATCACATCCATTTTAAGGGTCTTGATTACTATTATAAAGTGGTGTTTATATCATATAGTTGGGTAAAAACACAAAACTAATGATATGTCTATTGTGTGGGAGGTGTTTTATGTATTTCAAGAAGGATTTTATTGTCTCTCTCCTAATCATGAAGTTGAGTTATCTATATAACTCATACCTAGTGCCACACACATGTCAAATAATCCATATAGAATGGAACCAATTGCGTTTTGGGAATTGAAGAAGAAAATATAGGAGAATCTTTAAAAGGGATTTATTCGGACATGTTCATCACCATGGGGTGAACCAGTTTTTTTTATTAGGAAGAAATATGGATCAATGTGACTTTTTATTGATTATCAAGAACTTAATTAGATCACAATAAAAAATAAGTGTCATTTACCCATTATTAATTATTTTTTTGATCAACTACACAGAGATAAATACTTTTCAGAGATTTATTTTCATTATTGATATTATCAATTGGGGGTAAATAAGGTTGATATACTCAAGAAAATATTATATTCTAGGTATCGACACTATGAATTTACAGTGATTCCATTTAGTCTTACTAATTATCTCACAATATTCATTGTTTTAATTAATATAATATTTGTACATTACCTCGATTAGTTTATGGTAGTATTTAAAGATGACATTCATAGATATTTGAAGATAAAAGAAGAGCATGAATATAATTATAGTATAATTTTGAAGACCCTGAGGAAGGATAATATTAATGAGAAATTTACCAAGTGTGAATTTTTTCTCAATAAAGGTTCATTTCAGTTTCATGTAATCTAAATAGCGGGTATGTCAACATATCCTTAAAATAAAAAATTTATTTAATATTAGAGAAAACCAACCACTATGATTCAGGTTCGTAGTTTTTTAATTTTGGATGGATATTTTCAATGCTTTATTGAAAAATTATATCAATTTTCTCATCCACTAACCATGTTAACTCAAAAGGGATCGAAGTTCCTTTTTACTGATGAATATGAAGAAAACATCAAGAATCTAAAGAAAAGGTTAGTCCTAACACATGTTCATACATTAAACAACAATAGAGAAGGGTTTGTGATCTATTGTGATGAATTAAATAAGTGTTTGCGATTCATTCTCATGAAGAATGATGTGGTAATAGCTTATGCATCACGCCATTGAATATTCATGAGTAAAATTACCCAACTCATGATATTGAGTTATATGTGGTATTTATTTCATTAAATATATGGAGGAATAATCTTTATAGAGAAATATTTGATATACATTTATCATAAAAGTTTAAAGAATATGTTCACTCAAAAATAGTTGAATATTTACCACAGAAAATGCTTGTATCTAATTAAATATCAATATATATCAATACATTACCACCTTTGGAAAGTGAACAAGGTGGAGGATTCTATAATTTTAAAGGATCTTTCTTAATTATATATTATAATGACTAAAAAAGTTATAATATTTATGGATTTAAAAATAGGGATATTGAAATCTTTAAGGAAGGGTAGAAATACAATCTTTCTAAAATGAGTGTTCAACCATCTATCTAAGTTAATATTAAAGAGGTACTAAAGGAAGATATAGAGATATAGATTAAGGAGATAAATATTATTGAGTTTAATTTTGATCGTGATGTAATAATAACGATCAAGAATCGTTTATGTGTCTAGTTAGTACTAGATTTTAATAAGGAGACACTGGATGAAGCTCATAGTTCTAATTTTCTATTTATATTGGAATCATGAAGATGTAGAAATATTTAAATTAGTATTTTTGGTGGGATAACATGAACAAGGATATTGAAAAGTATGTATATCAGTGATTTATATTTTATTAGGTAATGGATGAGAGACAAAATTCCAAGGGACATTATAACCATTACCCATACCAGAATGTAAATGGGAAAACATCCCCATGGATTTTATCGTTGGATCACCAAAACTTATAAATTGAGTAACTCTATATGTGTTGTAGTTGATCTACTTAAAAATTAATAACACTTCACTTCCATTAAAGATTATTTATATCTAGATCATCTTGTTATAATTTATAATAAGGGGTAAGGATTCATGGAGTGCCATATTCTATTGTATATAATCAGGATGCAAGATTTATCTCAAAGTTATATTGAAGTATTTAGTAGGAACAACATAGAGAGTTGGGTTTCAGTACTACTTATTGTCTTTATAAATATGGCCAGTTTGAGAGAACAATTAAAAACCTAGAGGATATGTTGATATTTAGTTCTATGGATTTCAAAGGTGGTTCGAATCAACAACTTCCTCTATTTGAGTTTTCTCGAAATAATAACTTTTTCATGAGATTTAAGCTGGATACTTTTGAATACCTAAATGAAAAACAGTGAATAAATCCAAAATTATGTGATGATATTGAATAGATAAAAATATTGGGACTTGATATAGTGAATTAAATGACAGATAAAGTAGATCCATTCATTATAACCTCAAGGCATCTCAAAGTCAACAAAAATGTTATACAAAAAATCATCTGTGTGACCAGAAATTTGAAGTCGATGAGAAGGTTTTTCAATGATTTTATCTATGGAATAATGTTATGAGATTTATAAATAAGGGAAATGTGATCCCTAGGTATATTATTCCTTTTGTGATTTTTGATCGAGTAGGGACTGTAACATATTGTTTGGTGCTTCCACCGAACCTCTATCATGTTCAATATATTTTCCATGTATATCTCATGAAGAATTAAATAAAATATCCATAACATGTACTAAACTCAGAGTTCATACCAATAGAAAATTATATTCATTATGATGATCAAATATTATAAATATTGTATTATAGAGATAAACTGCAAAAGAAGAAGACTAATTTCTAGTTGAAAGTTCTCTAGAAAAATCAAATATTTGAAGAAGATACATGAGAAGATGCTGATATAATAAAACCAAGATATAATTATTTTTTTTATTATAGTGTTGAATTTTGAGGTTGAAATTCATTTTAGGCGGGGTATAATCTAACACCCTAAGATTTTATTAAATTTTTTTTTAATAATTCTGATTTCTTCAATTACTTGCATTTCATGCAACACTGAGTTTAAAATAACTTTGAGATACTATTATTTTATGATGGTTATCTCCTGTAATATTCAATTGTTGGGTATGAATAGGAAAAAATTTTTTTTAAAAATATATGGTTAAATATGTTTAAATGATATATTTGGGTATCAACTAATTATAAGTAAAAAATACAATTCATTTAAAAGTAAAAGATATATTTTATATTCTTCTGATTTTTTTTATGCGCATAATGTATTTTTATATTAATAAATTTAATTATTCACTATTGGTGAATGAATTTTAAAAAATATATATTTTAAATAGTTAATGAAATGTTTCAAAATTCATTTAATACTTTTCTAGGAATAGGATTAGAAAAAACCATGTGTTATTCTTAAAATGTATTTTTCTAAAAAATTGTTTTCATCATGTGTTGTGTTGTTATTTTAAAATAAATTTATCAAAGTTATAGAAATTTATTTTATATAATGGATTCCAAATTTGTAATTATGCGGTTAAAATTTGGTAAATAGGTCCCTTTTATTTTTGTTCAATATGAATAATAACTATGGTGAAATTTTTCCTCTCAGTAATGGGTAAATCGGGTAAATCTTGGTTAAAAATAATTAATAAGACCATAAATTTTCATTATAATTATTATTGGATGAATTTTTAAAACCTTATGATCGAAATTAATTTGTTTAATGAACAATTTTCCATGAAAATGACCTATATAATATTTTAAGTAAAGAAAAATATAAAATGTCATTCTCTTACTTTTAAATATCTATTATGTGTTCATATAGAGAAAAAAGAAAGTGGTGATTGAATATAAATGTCCATTATTTTTGTAACAAAATTATATTAATTATAGAAATTTATTTATACTTTTTTGGGACTAAATATTTACCTATAATATTTGAACAACTCTAATACAACATTTATTCAATTAATATAAAATAAAATTAATCATTTTAAAATTAACAAGTGTAATACAATTTGAGTAAGTAATAATGTTACACGAATTTTATAGATTAATATGTAATATTAGGTCTGTATTAATGAATTATAATTAATTTAAAACTTTTTATTTATTTCATTTAAGTCAAATTTATTGAATAGTGTAAAAATTTTCATTAAAGATATTTTATAAAAATAATATTTTATAAAAATATTTAAAAATAAGATAATTTGTTTTAAGAGAGAAAAAATGATAATATATTGTTAATTATTTTTGACATTTTAATATTTATTTTCATATTTTCTTCTTATATGTAAAATCATAACCCTTTAAGTGTGAAGAAGACATTACCACAGTAAATGTTAAAATGAGTTAACTATGTGGTTAAACAAAAAGATAAGGTTCAAAACACCAATTATACGTATAAAATTATATTGGTTGATGTCATTTGAGACCCATCATATATTATATTAGAATACATTCCCCTTTGAGTAATTTTTTCTATATAATAATTTTTTTTATATTTTTCTCTTTTATGAATTTCCAAAAGTGCCCCTCACCTCAATTATAAAAAGAAACCTCCTCCTCTCACTTATTCAAAAAATTTAAAACATCTAGATCAACCATACCATAAAAAATCCATTTTAAAATTCATTATAAACATTATATATTTTATTTAAATTCTAAAAGGACAACCCCAGGATCCTTAATAGGATATCTAAACGCATTCTTCCAAAGAATTGTTAATCACCTTAACCAATCACATTATTTTTAATTATTATTTTGGACTATATAAATTTGATATATTCATTATCAAATAATAAATATAGAATTCTAAATACACTGAAATGTTATTATGCTTATGAAAACACCCTTATTCACCATATTTCCATTAAATAGGATGTCAAAGTATCGGTTATTCATACATACAACATACCATATCCACGTAGTAATAAATTTCATCTCTAATCACCATATTTTATGGATGTATAGTTTAATGGGTTTAATATTTTTATATAATAATTATGACATTATTATTCTTCTATAATCATAATATCACATCTAAATTCTTACCTTTCAATCCATTGGAAAATGATAACATCACTCGTACGTATGTGCGGACCACCACCTCCAGGAAGTGATGCAATTTATTTTTCAATTATGTTTTACTTGGATCGTAATAATGATATATCTAATAAATATAAATGATATATATGATATAATAATTATTTTTTTAATTTGAATTATTATTTAACTTTATTTAGTTCCATACTTCAAAAAGTGAAGACAACATTCATGTGTACATACGACCTACCGTATTCTTCATTTTTCTATCTCTAGTTTTATGGATGAATATATATATATAATGAATATTTATAACATTTACATCTTTATTAAAATTATTTATATTATGTAACCATGATCATATTACATGGACCAAAACTATCGAACCAAAATGTATATCAAAAACAAATTATATATCTCCCAGAACAATGATTTTAATAATGAATAATTAATAAAAAGGTAAAAAAAGTTATAACTAAATCAAATATGATATGATATTAATTATTATGGTTCTTTAAAAAATTTATAATTATAAAATATTTTTCATAAAAGAGGTTTGAATATGTATATAATTAGTCGGGCCTGATGTAATGGATTTGTGTCTCAGTTTTATTTGTATGAGACACATTCCATTTCTACCACTTATTTATTTTACATGGTGAACATAATTACCCTGAATGTATTTTATTATTATTATTATAACATTTATGTGAATTTACATATCCATATAATCTAATTTTTTTCATGGTGATTGAAATTCAAATGTTAACAAAATAGTATGGGTTTTATGTTATAATCTCATAATTTTTCTAAATTGTTTATGATTATGTTTTAGTTGATAAAATTCTATGATATACATCTCAGGAAACTCTTTTATTTTATTCCCAACAATTTATTTCTTTAAAATACATGTTTTACATTCATTTTATTCACCTTAGGTACTCATGATGCCGAAAATATGTTTTTAAAGAAAATAATATTTATTTCTTTTATGGGTAAAAAAACCTTTTCTTACATATCCATGTTTTCTAAAAATGTTTTCAAGAATGTTTTTACCATTATTCAATTTTTTTAAATTCAATTTAAACCATATATTAATTTTAAAAAATTTATTTAAAAATAATCTTCTATTCATTTTCTGAATGGGGTAATTTTTGAATTTTTCTAGAAAAGTGTGAAAGTAATGTTTTATTTTAACATATATAGCATGAGAAGAATTTACCACTATCATGAGAAATCATTGTTTTGAAACTTACTTTAAAATTATTGAAAATTATTATCATATAAATTTGTTTCCTTAATATTTGGGAATTGTTTATGCGTTTAAAAGATTATTTTAAAGTGAAAAGGGTATTTTTGACAAGAAAGTTTCATTTTATGATTTAAATGAATTTTTAATCATTTCTAATAATATTTGATGGCACTTATTATTTATAGGGGATATGATCCAAGGATAATATCCTTATTATTTCTAAATATGGTTTATTTTTATTTTGAAAATATTTATATTAAATCTTTTCATTTTCCATTGGTTATGATATATTGAAATGATGAAATTTTCTTGAAACACATTTGTTTTCCATTTATTATTATGTACTAAAATGTTGATCAAAACAAATTTATTTTCATGGGTTTTGATTTATGATTTTTTTTGATATTATTGAACACATATATATTATTTTCATTATGTGATGGATGAGACCCATATCTCCCTCCAATGCATTGGGTAAAGATAGATATCTCATGAGATAAACATGAATTTAATGGGGGGGGGGGGGTGAACCCAGTTTAGGAAGAAACTCTATCGACCATGATAGTATTGGGAGTGAACCCTGACTACTATAATGGTTTTGAGAGTAATCAAAATCCACTGTGATTTTCTTGGGAGTGAACCTTGACAACTATAATAGGTTGGGTAGTGAAACCAATCTACTATGATAGTCTTGGAAATAATCCTTGATTACTTAAGAAATTATTTTATATGTTTATGTGCTTTCCATAATTATATTCCTTATTCCAATTTTATTCCCTCATGGATTATTTTATTTTATTTCTTTCAGATTCATGTCTTATAAACTATCCATCCTTATGTAAAGACTTAAGATTATGATATTTGATATGCATGGTATGGTTTTAAAAAGGTAAGATCATGTTCTTATACACTTATACTCATGTTATTATTATGTGATCATTAATATAGTACTTTTTTACCATTACTGAGAATTTTAGTTCACTCTTTATTATTTTACCTTTCCCAAATTCAAAAATAAAGGTAATAAGTATGATATGTATAATAATGTTGCTAGTTATAAAGAAATTATAGGTAGATGATGTAGATATTTTATGAACAATTTGTTTATGTTTCTGTGTTTCCAAAGGCATTGGACCTATATTATTTTATCATAAATCATTATTTTATGTAATAAATATTCATATATTAATAAGTGATATATATATGTATGAAATTTATGGGTCTCTATAATGTGCACACTTTATTTTTATGAATCTGGGTTCATTTTATTTTGAGGCATAAAATGATATAATGTCTAGTTGTATCATTATTAGAATTAGATATAAGTAAACCACTAGTGTTGAATTTTCTCTTTAATCACTAAACTACCCTTTTATGGTTAATTTTGTACATTAAATAATTGGGTGATCCAAAACCATATTTAAATATAATATATACACACAATATATAATAAAAAAGGGATCTAAGAATTTGATAATATATCAAAAATAAATTATTTAATAAAAGATAGAATGATAAATATCAAAGAAATAAAAAATGATATTTAACAATTATTAAATATAAAAACCCAAGAAACTACTATTAAAATAAAATAAACATAAATACTCAGTAACTCTTCATTAAAACTCTTGGCATAAGATATTTCCTACTATATGTTTCCATATGAACCAAAAGACTAATCCATGCTAGGCATGAGCGAGTAAAAGAAAAATCATAATAAACTTGCTCACCACTACCGTTATGCCTTTGTATCATGTTGAATTTGTTTCCCTCTTGTTAGTGATGCGTTGATTACAAAAATCCATTAAAAGTAACTACTTTTAAAGAGAATTATTTATCTTAACCTTAAAATAATTCTTTACATTATCTCCCGTAATGATGAGAAAATAACACTCAAAATTTCCATAAAAATTCATCCAAGGTACCCCCCATGTCACCCCAAAATGTTAGAATTCCCTCACACTTATTATATTTTTTATGTCTTCAAATTTTTAGTTTTATGAAGTGTAATTATGATACATGATTTCTCACACTGTAACAGGGCTAGTAGAGGTGAAATAAAAAAATTATATATGTCTTCATCATGAGATAAACCACATAGAACAATAAAATATCTATAAATCCTTATAAACTACTTAGATAGACCTAAAATTTAGAAAATATCCCAACGGAATCATAGGGAACATCCCTAAGATCTTAAATCAATATTTTAGTAAAAATAATAAATCTAAATTTTTCACCCCAAGGGATTCAATCTACTATAAAAACATGTTATGATGGGCTATATCATGACATAATTATTGTATTGAAAGTCTCATAAATATTATATAAGAATTTAGAATCAAATTCATCTTCATTTCGAAAACAAACTCTATTCCGTGCAAGTATTACAATTATTGCGTAACAACCCTGACTCTAGTCACTCAGACTCTATGGTTACTTTATTACATTAGTACAAGATACATGGTGTAGAGACCCTAAATATAGTAGGACATATCATGTGGTTACTTTATTTAATTGGAATTATATAAAAATAACCTCATCTCGAATAACTAAATAGTTTAGTATTCTTGAAAAAATGGATACATAATTAAAATTCACATTTCATTTAAAAACATAAAAATACAAAATGAATTTTCTTTGAGAATTATATTATATTATTTTGTATATCCATGCTTAATAATTAAAATAATTTTCTTGGAATCTTAGGGAAAATAAAACATAAGGGGTGAGCTCAGAGGCTTAGTAAGGGAAAACGTACAATGAAAGCTATAAATAAACCAGGCATAATAAAAATTTCAATGCAAATAATTAATACACATGCTATTTATTCAATAACTTAAGCATAATATAACATTAATAAATTATGAAAAAATAATTTCAAAATCACATGAGAATTAAAATCAACCATAGATATTTTAACTCATATAATAATAAAATTTAATATCTATAATTGAATTCATAATGATGGATTTCATAATACATGACATATTAAACATATCATCAAGACCTTTTCTATGATATATACTTAAATTGGTAAGTCATCAGTCAAAACCAGAGCTAGTTTTTCTCATAAGACCTTCAAATGCATCAAGGGGGATATAGTGGGCCCTGTTCATCACTTAATAAGTCCAATTCATTCCATATATAAAAGAGGTTTATCATAATCAAAATATAAATTCATATTGAAATTAGTATATGAAATGTATAAAATTTACCAATCAATAAGCATAATCATAACTAGACGAATGTAATATGGTTAATGGTATCAAAATAGTACATCCCAAAGCAAAATGATCATAATCCATTCAATAAATTAAACTATATGGAATCCTAAGATATCAAACATGATTAATCATAATATTGAATAAAGTATGTTGACATGGGTGAAAATACTTTAATGAGATCATAGAAGAATTCTTGAGAGAAATACATTTTTTCACTTTTAAATCCTTTTTTAAAATTCACCTTAATTATAAAAGAAAATATTTTCATTGAAAAGAAACTTGTAAAAATAAAAAGTAATATTTATTTAATTAAGGTGACATAACAACAAGAAACTTTTTTCATGTTTTATAAGTTATAAAAACTTTCCTTTCACCCTTTTATAGTAAAAAGAAAAAAAACATTTTTTTCAAAAAATATATAAATATTTATATTAAAAATATTTTTTTAAAAGTCAAAAAGTGATTCAAATGTCTTTAGAGGATCATTATAGAATATTAAAAGAAATGAAAAACATTTTTAGAAAACACCGACTAAGAAAAGAAATATTCCTCAACAAATACATAAAAATAAACTATCTTGAATAATGAAGAGATTGCGAAATAAACCCTTACCACTTGGATTTATATTAAATCAAAATTTCCATGAATGAATAACTTGAAAATTAACTTTAAATATAATTAATAAAATAAATTTAATGATATAACATGTCAATAAGGAATTATAGACACATCATAAATGAATATAGGTTCACAACATCAAAATATTCCCTAATAAAAGAAAATTGATGTGAAGTCCCTTACAATGATAAAATCATTGATGTTGTAATTAATATAATTAATTGATTATGTGTATCAATTATAAATCCACATAAAACAAGTGGAAATAAAATATAAGATAATCAAAATTCATATAACACATAATCATTCCTTGAAATAATCAGTGAAGTATAAGTTTAACACAATGAATGAAAATTGAGTTAAGAAATCCCTTAAAAAGTTCATATCATTAAAGAGAGAGTTAATCAATGAAGTAATTTTGTGAAAAAATGTATATCCACACAAAGAAATATGGATATACAAAATTAATCTTTAAAATTCAATTTCGCACATATTATTGTCATTATATTAACAATGAAGTAGATGTATAACCTAATGAATGGAAATTTATTAAAGAAACCCATTACCTCATGTTTCTCTTTAGTTGATACAACTATAACATCCTATATAATGAATTTAAAAATGCATGTAATTTCTACTAGAACTAAATAAATTTCATATATTATCTTATTTGACCCTTTTAATATGTTAACATATGTAATAACATTGTATGATGCATATTTCGATGTTTAAGTGATTACCATTTAAAATTTCAGTGTATGATGAACATTTCAATAGATTACTATTTAATAGTAATATGTTTAAATATGTAATATCAATTTAAAAAATATACTATAAACTACATATTGTAATTTTTTTAGTGTCTATAATGGATAAATAAATTTTTTTAAAACTATTAAAAAAATAGTTGAAATAACAATTGTGTAAACTGCAACACATTACAACATAATGTTGCATCACACCCTCACCATTAAAATAATGTAATATGTTTTTATATAAAGACAATAGAGGTATAATATAAAATAGAAAATATTATTGAGAACTAAAATTAATGAATCAGAAATCAAATTTTTTACAATATCCAATTGAAAATATTTTTAGATCTACAACTATGTTGTAAAGATCTACTACTTTGATACTCCTATGAAGTAAGAATAAAAGGAATATTTCAATTTGGTGGTTGTTAATTTTTATAAATTGAATTTAATAAATTGAAAACAATAGTACACGGTTATGTTTCATGATGCTACTAAGCCATGAAGATCCGATACTATAATTCTCTTATATACTAAGGATAAAAATAATATTGTGATGCAAATGTTTTTTTATAAATGAATTTTAAGAAATTGAAATAAATAATACCATAAAATTACTATAGTAAAAATGAAACTTTAAAAGATACAAAATTTATAATACACTCCATATATAACACAAATAGCAACATACGAATTGTATGGAACTCAAGGAGAGCAACAATTTGTTCTTACCTCACAATTTATTAAGTGTTTTATTTATTTGAAGTGATTCTTATAGATAGAAATATCTTCATAATATTCATCCTCATTAGAAATCCCTCCCACAATTTGACTTATCCTAAGTATATGTATGTATCCTGACAATAAATAAATTCCAATGGAGTCTAACATGCCAAATTCATCGGCCAAACATTCTAACTAAGTAAGAAAATTCAATTGGATCAGAACCACGAGCACATGATATGTGATTGAGGAGTTAAATACAATTAAAAACATAAAATATTTAGTATACCAACTGCACCAAAGATAGAAGGTTAATTAATATTCAATGAGTGATAATGTTTGTAGTTCAAAAAAGGGAGAACAATCCTTGTAACCATAAAAATGAAATTGGAAATAATGCATAAGGATATGATCTCAAATAAAATAAGCCAAAAAATAATGATAAGATAAAATCAATATAATGATACAAATTTAATTTTATTGAATAGATTTATTCAATTTAGAATATGAAAAAAGATAGTACTAGAAACTGTACATTTCAATTCCTATTGAACCTCATGTTTTCAATTAAATTTTTTAATTTATATTATGAATATTAGTTTTGTAATGCATAGTAAAACTTTGTAGCTAAATGTAGTAATATTGATACTGTACATTACAAATTATACTAAATTCATAATATATCAAAGAGGATTGAAACTATATATTTAAACTGTATATTACAATGTTATTTACCTATATAGAAAAATGTTTAAGAAAATGCATATTTTACATACGTTGTAGTTTAAAATTTTATAATGGTATTGGAAACAATACAAGAAAAATACTATTGAATCCGACTTGTAGAATTTTTTTTATTATATATTATAAAGAATCATATAGATTTAATTCATTTTAAAACTACATATAAATTCAAAGTGAAATAATCTTTATTTATATTGAAACTGTATATTTATATGAAAATTTTATATTAGAATGTTAATGAGATATTTGAGAATCAAATATAATAAAAGAAATATTATTTGGTATTTATTTAAAGTTTATCCTATTAAATAAACCTATGTAATGAAAAAAAACATTAAAATATTTGAATATTAGATATATATATATACACACATAATTATAAAAATATAAAAATATGCACACATAAAGTAAATTAATAAAAAATAATCACAAAAATATATATTCCCAGTTCATTACACATTAAATATTCTTTAGAAACCTTGTTATGGATACTAACTTCATAATAAATGAAATAAAATCCAAATAGTGGCATTAACCATTCATTAAAAAAAAATTTGTATAAAAAAATACTATAAATATGATGTTAAATTATTTATTGAAGAGAGTTGTTAAATACAAAATGGATACAGAGAATGATAAAACCCATAAAATAAAAATAATATAAAATACCTTATCTCAATAATCATGGGTTTTTCATTGTTCTATATTCCCCCACAGTATACAAGACAAAAAACACATGTTGTATATATTTGTTAGAAAAATAATGAAAATGATATTTTTTGAAACATTCCTTCAATGAAAAAATACCATATTGTGTTGGTATTCCATGTAAATTAGCACCCAAAATACTTTATTTTTAAGAAATTATGACATGTTGTTTGAGAAGAATAAAAATTAGAGAAACATAACATGTTAATGTAAATTAATAAAATATACCATTACCTTGTATGAAAATATTTTATATATTTAATTATCATGACCACAGGATGAGATTACCACTAAAAAAACATAAAAATACATGTTTTAAAATTTTAAAAGTATGACATAATTAATAGGTGACATAAATTATAATGAATAATGCCAAAAAAGTTACTATGTGAGGAGGCGAGGGTGCTGAAGGCGGAGGCTAGGGTGTTGGAGGATAAGGAGAAGGTGAGGGTGTCTGAGGTTGAGGTTGAGAGGGGAGTCAGGGAGTGAGAGAGAGCCAAATTAGAAGGTTAAGGTTGAGGCGGATGCTATGAGGTGGGTGAGGGGAGGCTAAGTCGGAGGAAAGGGTGTTGGATGTGGGGTCCAAGGTTGACCTAGAGATCAAAGCAATCTTGGAGCCGGTGGTGAGAGAGACATAGGCATATTCTACTATATAGGTGGAGAGGGATTTAGGGAGAGATAGGGTGATGGTGGTAGAGGAGTTGGAGGTGTCAACATATAGAAGATTTTAGGAGGGAAAGGGAGATAGAGGTGAAGGAGATGGAGGAGGAGGCCGATAAGGGAGATGAGGAAGGAGAGAGAACCTAAGGTGGAGGAGGATATGATGAGGGGAGCTGGGTAGGGAGAAGAAGAATTGGTGGAGAGGGGATATGGGGAGGTAAAGGTGGAAGTTAAGGTGGCGAGGGGAGTTGGGGAGGGAGAGTTAGAGGTAGAGGCGAAGGTGTGGAGGTTGAAATTATAGGGGCAACAGGTTAATCGAGTAGAGAAGATGGAAACATGGGATAAGTCATGAATGATTTGAGGAAGATAGGTAGAAAAAAATTATTGGAGGGATAAAATTACATTTTTATGAAACATGTTCATGGGGAAATCCTACTTTAGTTTATATATTAGATATTTCATTATTTTCATTGTTTTGAGTGATAATTACCAAGTTCTATCAAGTATGCTTAATCAAGAATGTGCTGGTTTTTTTCATTAGATATAAATCCATCATATTTAGAATCATATTAATGTTATTCATATCATATTTTATCATTAAATGTATTTTTAAAACCATTATTGAATTTTGACCATAGAAGATTTATCACATCACATCGTGGATAAGGTAAGCCGTACGTATGCATGAGCGATGATATCATTCACTTAATAGTGAATGGGTAGGAAAATGTATGATATATTAATTTTATAAAATCAAAATCCTGTCAGTAGTATAATATATATAAATTATTACATCATTATAACCATCAAAGTAATGTGGTGATGAAAAATGAATTTCACCACTATGTGGATACAGTAAGAAGTACATACAAACATGAAACCCTTTCATTTTTTATTGGATGGATAAATGGTGGAATATGGTTGTATCATAATCAAAATAATTTCTATATGTATATGATATTGCATCTAGTAATTTAGTATATAAAAACACATGAATATTAAGTATAATAAGAAATAAACAAGAAGATATGTTTAAAATGATTGCCTCATCTTCAGAGGACTTCCTTTAGATTTCTTCTTAATGAATCTAGGGTCAGTATTTTTGAAATAACTGAATATCAATAACTTGGATAAGTACGTTTACAAGAGAAATGGGTAGGTTTTGGTCAATCTAGATGGCTCAAAATGTTGTAAATAAGTGAACTATGGGGTTCCCTTTTATAATTTAAGTGAGGGGAACCTTTAAAATTTTCCAAAATAGAAAAATATAATAAGACTATTATAGATCCAAACACATAGAAATGGAATATAAATGTACATGATATTAATTTTTGAACATATCTTATCATTTTTATTGTCATTTTATAATTTTATGATTTTTAAACAATTTAATAAAATGATATTTTTTTTAACATATAATTATTTTAAAATTTGATACAATTCATTACCATGACTTTAAAAACATTAAGACAATATGTTAAATTTTAACAAAAAATTTTATTATATCCCAAACATATCATTTTAATAAATGAAATTTATGTATTATATTAATTATCTAATGTTATTTTTATTTTCATTTTTTTAATTTCATTTATTTGATTTTGCAATTAAATAAATAATTACTGCATCATCTCTATGTATGCTTTTAAAATAATTATTTATCCAATATAAATTAAAAAAATTACCATGATAAAGAAAAATATATTATACTTTAAATTATTACATATTTTTGAAGATATATTTTGTATAAAAACATATTAAGAATATCACACTTATCAAAAACAACAGTGTGACATGTTTTAATTTTCATTAAATAAAATATAATAAATGGAATAATGTAAACCAGTTTTCTCCAAAAGGTCATAGATTCAACCCATGGATGATTAATTTCAATAATTAATCATCTAGTATAATTATAGAATGTTTTAGGGTCATTTTCTAGTCATTTTCATTTAAATTTTATTGTTTTTTTAAAATCATTTCATTGATTTTCTTCTGCATACAGAAGCACTACATAAGTGTTGCATAAGAATTTAAGGTACTTATTTCATATATAAAAATTATAAATAAATTACAATAAAATAATTAAATTAATTTTTATCAATTTAATCATTTATATTCGTATATTATGTATATATACTCATATTATTTTCTATCCAACTTATTTATTTTGATAATTTGGCTTTTCGTTCCTTGTAACGACATTGTACCATCATTTGGATATGATCCTCGTTATAAAACTAAAAAAATTAGAAATTATCAGTACAAAAAATCATTCATAGGTGATATTTAATACAATGTTCATGTAATGAATTTTCAACTCTCAATTATTAACTATAAGGAAATGAATTTTACTTTTCTAGTGCTTCATTAGCCCTCTATTAGGACTGAAAACGATTTTCATATTTATAATGAAATAAATTATAATTTACATGTAATAAAATATTTATATATGATATTTTTAATATAATATCATACTTTATTCATTAAAAAATTTTAATAAATTTTTATATCATAATTATGTATTGACAATATCACAAGAGTTAGAGTATTTTAAACAAATGTTATTTTTTTACTATTCCCCAATAATCTAACTTTATAAAAATATCAACAATTAATCCTAAGATAATTTTGAAATTTTTAATTCTAAAATTAAATTAATTTTTAAAAATACATTTTCAAAAATCTTCAGATGTTAATTATAAAATTCACTAATAAAAATAAGAAAAAATCATTTTTGAAGAAAATGTTTTCTTAATGAATAAAATGAATTTATTATAAATTATGTTATTAATATTTTTCCAATATATTTATATAGAATATGAAATATATATTAATTTTATAAATCTTTTATTCCTATTCATACCATCCAAATTAATGGCTAGGTTATCACACCCGTATTTAAATAATAATATTTTCGAGTTCGTTTCAGCTCTGTGTTGCGTGAAACGTAAGCTTTGAAAGAAAGTGTTATTTTAAAATATCAGGGTGTTACATTCTCACTACTTTAAAAAATTATGTACTGAAATTTACAATCATTATTGGTAATCAATGGGATTTCTTTTAAAAATAACTTATTGGAAATCTGAAATCGTAAAAAGGATTTATAAAATTTTCTCTTAAAAAGAGGGAAAGGGAAATGTCAACACAAAACTAGTTTTTAAAATACAAAAACATTAATGTGAGGTGGAAATATGGAAATTGAAGATAAATACAACTATCTAGGTCTGATTGAGATTTACAAAAAACATGACCATGAGAAAGTTGACTATCATAGAACTATAAATCTATGATGGGTTAGAAGGCTATTGAATTCTTAGTAAGAAAAGTAATCGTTTTATTTCAAGGTCCTTTTACTAATGTCGGGGAATTATTTTAATATCTCGATAAAGAACTCCAGAAAATATACTTTATTTATTACTATTTCATAATCATGATATCTTCTTTTGGTTTTTATTTGATTTATATACACTTTATTTATTAAACTAGGAGATGGATATTGAAGATGAATGTTTTTTGTCTGAAGAACTTTTAATGAATCATAAGATCTATAAGTCATTTATTCTTCCTAAAAATATATACCAAAATGAAAATGGTTAGTACAATTTATCAAACTTTATCCTCAAATAATAATTTCCAAAGTTTAACTTTATTCATTCAACAAGTTATCAATTTTAATACTCCTCCAAAATATTATCAAAAAGATTCAAAATTCCAAAAAATTATGAATATGGTGACTAAATAAACTTATCATGAAACCCAAATAAATTAGAAGATATTATCAAAGGTAAATAAATTTATAAGATAATAACATTGTAATAACTTGAATCAATATAAAACATTAATATAAACATGAATTCTTCCTTATTCCTTAATTAAAACATAGATTTGTGGATATATTCCTTGAAGCCAAAAATTCTATTAAATCCATCACTGATATAATAGCCCACTTTGTCAAAAAATTATTTCTCTCTTTCAAGGTATTCATTACTATCCATATCAAACATTTCATTACCCAAAAATAACCATCTCAACTTTAGGAATATATTAATGTTTATCTCTACCTTAATCATGTATTTAAAAAAATAAACTTTCCACTTAAAAAATTTTAGTGGTCATTGGTACCATTCAACACATTCTATAAAATCCTTAAATAATAAGTACAATAGTGTAATCCTAGTAAATTTCATAATTCAAATAACCTGGATGTCACTAAGAAAATACTCATATAACATAATTGTTGAATATAAACAGAAGTACATTAATTATTTCACTTTTTTTATGGTAATAACATATACTTGAACATGATTCCTTAGCTTATTTTGAGGAATATTCCTTTGATGCTTGATATACTTATTTTCATAGTTCCCTATCTCTTTATAGTTAAATAATTATACACTCTAATTTTTTTAACCTTTCAAACAAAATCACGATGGCCTTTATATCCACACTTGTATAAAACTCCCATTCATTTTAAGAAATTACTAGGGTATTTATATCCAAAATTATCAAATGTCGTAAAATCCTTCTTTCACTTATTACCTTTATCAATATTTTTGTCTTTAATCCCCTTAATATCATAATTTCATTAAAATACATAATAGTTAGACAATGATTTCTCAGTCCATTTAGTACATGAAAATATGTCCCCATATGATGAGAATGTTTTGGAGAATAGTTCCCTTGGAATTTTTTTTATGTCCACCAAAGAGACAATAATTATTACACTGTTGATTATGTGAAATAATACGGTCTCCACTACTTTGGCTAGGAACCATTTCTATATAAAGGCATATACTATGTTAGATCATAACATTATGATACATAATTTAGAACCTAAAAACTAGTGAAACACATATCATTAATTGAAAATGTTTGTATAACTAATCGCAAAATCCTATGCTTGGTAACTTTGGAATATTATATAAGTCTATTATATAGTTATGTTTTCTTCATATATGTTTTTTAATAAATATAGTTTCAAATGTTTCTACAAAACTTCAGGTGATACCAATTATAAAGTTCCCAAATCTAGAATCCCAGAACCGGTGGTTACTTTATTACATTAGTATTAGATACAAAGAATAACAACATGAAGGAACAAATATTTTATTATCCTTATTAAAATAGATAAATACTTGAAATTCACATTATATTTAAAAACATAAAATACATAGAGAATTTTCATTTATAATTCCATTACCCCCATAGCATATCACTATATAACAATGAAAAACATTTCTTGGCATCCAGGGTAAAATAAAACATAATAAAGGGATGAGAGTAGATGATTAGTAAGGGTAATCATATATAAGAATCAATGAATAAATAAGGCATAATCAATATTCGAGGGTAAATAACTGAAACAAATTCATTTTAATAAATAACCAAAACATAATATGAGAGGAATAAATGATGGTCAAATAATTCCCTAAACACATGAGAATGAAACTTATCCATGGATATTATAACTAATTGAATAATCATATTTAATATCAATAAATTAATTCATAATGATGGAATTTATAATATAGGATGTATTAAATATACCATTAATACCTCAGGAGCACATCAACATAAATGGGTAAAGCCACGCCCAAAACAAGAGCAAATTTGTTTCATTAGACCTATCGATGAATCTAGGGTCTATAACATTCCCCAAATATAACATGATAGGTATAATTACTTCATCATATGAAAGGGTAGGAAAATAATCAAAAAATATATTTTTATTTAAACAAGCATACATAATGTTAACAACTTCCCTAATCAATAAACATAATCATAAACCATCTAGAGTAGTATGGTGAATGGTATCAAAATAGTGCATCCCTAGTAAAATAAATCATCATCCATTAAATAAAATACAGTAGATGGTATCATCCGAGATCATATGTAATGATTCATACTAATTATCAAATTATTTTGTTATAGATAAAAATACATGAATGATATCGTTGAATGTTTTTTGAGAGAAATACCATTTTTCACATTGAAATTATTTATTTTAAAAATACTCCCCAATTATAAAAGAAAGGAATTATTTTTAAAATATAATTTTAAACTACTAAATGAAGAATCAAATAAATAATGATAAATGATAGTTAGAAAATCTTATTTGGATATATAATTTAATAAAACATTCCTTTCACACTTTTATATTAAAAATAAAAGTACCTTTTTTTATTAAATGACAGGAAGATTACTTTTAATTTTTTTTTGTAAAAAATCAAAAAATGGTAAAAATGACTTTAAAATATCATTTGATAAAATTGAAAACATGTTTGAATAAATATTTAGAGAATATGGATTCAGAAGAAAAATATTCCTCAGCAAATACTTCAAAAATAAACATTCCCAAATAATTATGAGATTATGAAATAAATCCTCACCACTTGGGTTTCCTTTGAATCATAATCCCCAATATATAATTACTTAAAAATGAAATTTAAATATCATTATTATATATAATTTCATGATATAACATTTAAAATAGGTGTTATGCACACCTCATAAAAGAATATAGGTGTATAACATCAAAATACGCCTCAACAAAATAATATTGAGACACAGTACCTCATGAGAATCAAATAATTGAATTGGTAACTAATAAAATGAATAAATTATGTTTATAAAATATAAATACAAATAAAAAAGTGTCAACAAAATATAAAATAATCAAAATTCAAATCACACATATTCATATCATAGAATAATCAATGATTTAGAAGTTTAACCTAATGAATGGAAATTGAGAAAATAAATCCCCTAAAAAGTTCATATCACTAAGTTGAGAGTTAGTAAATGGAGTTATTATGCGTCAAAAATTTATATTTACATAAATAAAAGTTTAAATACATCATAAAGAATTATAATTACATTTCACCAATAATCATAGCATTATGTAATCAATGAAGTAGACGTATAACCCAATGAATGGAAATTGAGTTAAGAAACCCCTTAAGTCATGACTCAATTTAGTTTATGATGATTTAGCCTCCTGTATAATGTTTTTAAAAATGTTATTAATTTCTTCCAGAACCATATTCATAATATTAATACATTTTTTCATC
This sequence comes from Viscum album, assembly GCA_963277665.1. Lineage (NCBI taxonomy): Eukaryota > Viridiplantae > Streptophyta > Magnoliopsida > Santalales > Viscaceae > Viscum > Viscum album. The sequence goes on along the minus strand of OY728155.1, from coordinate 1,045,709,995 downwards.
CTTTTATAACAAAATATTTAATTTTTTTATTGTTTCGGGTGATAATTTCCTTCTTTTCTCATGCATGTTATGTCATGAATGTCCCAATAATTTTTCATTTGATATAGATCCATTGTATAAAAAATTTTATTAATGTTATAAACATAATATTTAACCATTGACTATATTTTTATAACCATTCATTAAATTATTACCATGTAAAATGAATCACATCACATTGTGGAGACGGTTGGCCATACGTAAACATGAGTGACAATATCATTCCATTAATTGGGAATGTGTAAGAAAATGAATGATCTATTAATTTTAAAGAATAAATATCATGTAATTATTATCATATATATCAAATATTCCCATAATTATAACCATCCAAGTAAACTGATTAAGAAACATAATTTACACCGCTATGTAAATATGGTAAGCCTTACATACGCACATGCAATGCTTTAATTTTTTATAGAATGGATAAAAGGTGGAATATGGTTTTATAATAATAATAATAAAATATAAATATATATATGATACAATATTTATAAATTTATTATGGAAAAAACACATTAAATAGATGTACTAGAAGAAATAAACATGAAAGTGTTGGTAAAGACAATTACCTCTTATTTAGTGGACTTCATTTAGATTGATTATTAATTGATACAGGCTTGGTATTTTTTGAAGAACAAGACCTCCAAGAAATTTAAAATGATGTTTATAATATAAATGGTTAGATTTTGGTCGACATATATGGCTCAGTGTGGTGTAAATAATTAAAGGAAGGGGTGCCATTTTGTAATAAAAGTGAGGGGCACTTTCAAAATTTCTCAAAATATTAAAATATAATAAGTCTATTATACAGAAACATTATTTCAAATAGAATATATATAAATACGGTATTAATTTTTTTGACCATAAATTTTCCCCTTTGATTTCATTTAATATTATTAGGATTTTGTAAATAATTTAATAATATATTATATTCATAAAATATCATTTTTGTAAAATTTGATACTATTCATGAATTTGACATTAAAAACCCCAAGAAAAATAGTAAAATTGGAACCAAATATTATATTATTCCATAATAATGTTTAGGTAATATATAAAATTTGCGTATTACCTTAATTATCTCAAATTATATTTATTTTTTATATTTTTAATATAATTTATTTAATTTTCCAATTAAATGAATAATTATTGCATCATCATTGTGTAAGCGTTTAAGATAATTATTTATCCAATAAAAAGTAAAAATAAATTATTATGATGAATATAAATATTTTAGATTTCAAATTAATAGTTATAGTTTAATATATATTCTGAATATCACAATTTTGAAATATCACACTTATTTAAATGTAGAGTATGTCATGTTTGATTTTTCATTAAATTAAAATCTATAAAGGGATTAGTGTCAAACGAATGGATTTAAAAGGTAATAAATTTGACCTATGGATGATTATTATTGAATCCTACTCATAACATATAGTTGGGGAAAGTGTTATTATCATTTTATAGTTCCTATAATCTTAATTCTAGTGTTTCTAATCAATTTATTGATTTTTCTTCTGCTTGCACTAGCATCGTGTAAGTGTTACATTAACTTTTAAGGTAATTATCTAATAAATAAAATTTTTAAAAAAATAATATCATAAAAAAAAAAAATTATACTCAATATAATTATTTATATCCATTAATTATGTATATTTACTCATATCCATGTCATGAAAACTTATTTACTTTGTTAATTTTACTTTTCTTGCCTTTTGCAAGCATTGCACAATCATTTGGATACAATTATTGTTATATAACTTCAAAATTAAAAACTATAAGTATAAAACATAATTTATATATTATATTTAACAAAAAGGTTATAAAATAATTTATACCTCAAAACTATAATATATAAGACACCAAATTTGACTTTTACAGTGCTGCACAAGCGCTGTGTCAACACTGAAAATTGTTTCCATATTTAGCATGAAATAAATTATAATTTACAAGGTATGAATTATTTTTGTATGATATTTATATTATAATATGATAATTTATTCATTACATAATTTTTATAAATTGTTATTTAATAATTATGTCTTGATGATACCACAGAAGATAGAGTATTTAATTTTTATTTTATTTTTTACTATTCATAAAAATTTTACTTCTTTAGAAAAATAAAAAAAAATCATAGTATAATTTTGGAATTTTTAATTATAAGATTAAATAAATTTTTTCATATAAAATTTATAAAACCTACCAAAATTAATAATAATAATCACTTAAAAAAAGAATAAAAACCCATTTTTTAAGAAAACATTTTTTGAAGAATAAAATGTATTTAATAAAAAATATGTTATTATTATATAATAATTTAACTAAATAATTATATTACATAGGAACTATATATTAATTTTATAAATTATTTGTTCCTATTCATTTCATCCAAATTAATGGATATGTTATAATGATACCATTTATATAATAATATTTTAAGATTCGTTTAGGCTCAGTGGTGTTCCAATGTATGCTATTGAACATAGTGTTCTTTTAAAATATAAAGGCTCCATATTCTTCCATATTTCATTAAATTTCCTCCTCATAATTTAAAATTCAGGATTATAATCAAGGGGTTTTAATTTTAAAGTAAATTTATGTAAATCCCAACTCATAAAAAGTGTTAATAAAACTTCCTCTTAGAAAGAGGGAAATGGAAATGTCACAAAAAACTAGGTTTCTGAATAGTATAACATTAATGGGTGGTGTAAATATTTACATGTAATAGAAATAAAACTATCATATTCAGTTATAGATTGATATAAAACATTATCATGAGAATACTAACCACCACAAAACCATAAATCTATAATGGGTTAAGGGCTACAGATTTCTCAATAAGAAAAGTAATCGATTATCATTTTTATTTCAAGGTCCTTTTCATAATGTCAAGGATTGTATTAATATATTGATAAAAAATCAATAGAATATATATACATGATTTATCTCTATGTCATAATCATAATATCATCATTTATTTGTGCTTCAATCTATTTAAACTTCATTTATTACACCGGAAGATGGATATTTAAAATGAGTTTTTATTATTAATACACTTTTAAAGAATAATAAAATATATAATTCACTTCTCTAACCTCTAAATATATACTTGAAAAAAGTGTTTCTTACAAGTTTTCAAACTTTATCCTCAAATGATAATATCTAAAGTTCAACTTAATGCATTCCAAAATTTATCAATCATAAAAATCCTCCAAAAGATTACCGAAAATATTAATAATTCCAAACAATTATGAATACGATCAGTAATAAAAATTATAATTAATCCCCCATAATGTATCACTTAATATCACATGTAAATACCTTGATTAGATATAAAATTTTTAGTAACATGAACCACCATAAAACATTAATAAAAACATACATTCCCTTTCATTCCTTAAAAAAACATAGATTTGTTGATATATTTCATAAATCCAAAAATACTACTAAATCCATCAGTGAGAGCATAATCCACTTTGTCAAAAAATTATTAATTAGTTACAAGGTAGTTAGTACTATCCATATCAATAATCTTATTACCCCAACATCATTATCTAAACTTTAGGAACATTTTAAGTGTTATATTTCCCTCAATTATGTGTTTTCAAAATGTTCAAATTTATACTCAATCAGTTTTCCTGGTCATTGGAAGAGTTCAAAAAATGATTTAAAATTATTAAATAAAAATCAATATAGTACAATCCATATACATTTCATAAATTGTATAACCTGAATTCAATTGATAAGATGTTCTTACAGCTTAATTCTAGAATCCAAACACAAGAACAATAATCATTTCACTTAATCTATGGTAATAACATATACCTAACCTTGATCCCTTAGTTTTTTATAAGGTATATATTTTTTGAAATTTTAGACATTGATTTTTGTATTATCCCATCCCATTATAGTCATTGGAAACTTTTTCATTACCCTTGAAATCAAAATAATGGTTGATTTTCTCTCCACACATATAGAAAACTCCCATTCCTTTTATGAAAATAACATGGGGATTCTTTCCATAATTATCACATATATGAAAATTATTCTTTCCCTTTTTCCCTTTATCCATCCATTTCTATGTTTTCCCAATTTTCTCTTTCTTCCCTTAAAATACATAATACGTAGAGAATTATTTCTTTATATTGTTAACACATGATACTATGTCTTCATATGATTAGAATGTTTGGGAGACTAGTACCCTTATAAAAATTTGCTTAATATCATCAAAGAGATGACCAGACTTACTCTTTGGATTACATGTATGGATACAATTTACATTCCTTCTTCTAGAAAGCATTTTTAAATAATTAAATTCACTATATTAGTTCATAACATTGTGAAACATAATGTATAATCTCAAAACTAGTGAAACACTTAACATAAATTGAAAAATTATTTATAACTAATATCAAAAATCATATACATGGTATCATTTGGAATATTCTCCAAATCCATTATATGCTTATGTTTTAATAATAAATATATACTTTAAATCATGTTTCCAAAGTTTATACTAAACTTCCTTTGATACCAACTATAAAAAACCAGACTCCAGTAGGCTTGACCTGGTGGTTACTTTTTTACATTAGCATTAGATACAGGGAATCAAATCCCGATGGATTGAATAGTTTACCAGTATTGGTAAACTAGATACAAACATAAAATTTAAATTATATTTTAAAACATAAAATTCATAAATATTTTTCTTTTATAATTCCATTTTTCCACTTCGCCTCATATTCCTATATAATAATGATAAAAGATTTCATAGTATCTTGGGGAAAATGAAACATAATAAAAGGTTGATCTTGGATTCTTAGTAAGGGTAATAATATAATTAAATTAATGAATAAATAAGGAAAAATAAATATATAAAGGTAACTAGGTGTGGGTATTTAACGATAAACCATGATTATTTCCCGTTCCGATCTAATCGCTGTCAGATAATGGTTTCGTTTAATCCTAACTGGGAAAACTCCTTTGAATAGGTGGTTCATGCTAAACATGAGGCCAAAAAACTAGATATGGAAACCATATTTTCTTATTACGATCATAAAATTTCAAAGAAAACGGAATATATTTCTTTAGGGATATACATTCAATGAATCATTCCAATGATGAATTCCATAAATCATCTGATTTCAAAAGAATGGATGATGGTTGTTTTTCAGAAGTTTTGGGCCCTAATTCCCTTAAAAAATGGCTTGAATTATATAAATTCTCCATTACTGGGAGGATTTAATACTCTAAGGGATATAATACTTGGTCCATTCCAAATCTATATAATATAATTGAGCATTTTTTGGGTGTCCATGACTATAGAATGATTCCAGTAAGAAAATTATTAGTTTTTTCATAGTCTCGTGGAGTTAAAATAGGATCATGATCTGGTATGAAGAATTGAAAACATTCAATTGAAACCTATAATTATTAAAATTTATGAATGGGATATCAATTTTAATCCCTTCAACTGAAGAAAATACACTTCTCAAATTTGGGTAATATTACATGGTTTAAACTGGGTATACTGGAATCCCATAATTCTCAATGATATTGTAGCATGCATTGGAATTTACTTGAAGATAGATAAACACAATATATCTGGGGAACTTGGTATTTATGAAAAAAAATTAGGTGACACTATCTTTTAATATAAGCTTCCATATATGAATAATTTTAATTCCAATTATCATAACAATGATGTTAAAATTGAGTTTGAATATACTCCACAATTTTTTGAGTTATGTAGTTTGGTAAGGCACTATGTTTCAAATAGAAAAGTGATCCACAAGAACATGAAACCCTCTAATGATTATAATTATTGGAATGTGGTTAGTAGGTACATGAAAGGAAAAGATACTTCACTTGATAAAGGTGATCCCTTAAATAATAATGATTCAAGTAAATGGGTTAGTAAGCTGATCAGTTCTTTTGATATCAAAAGAATGAAGGGCGAGAATTTAGGTACCTTTTTGGATGAAGATTAAAGGGAATATTAAATGGATATTTTATCTAAAAGTCATCAAAACCTTGATATGTCCACTTATTATGAAGAAAAACTAATTCTAAGCTATGAGGATGGTTCCATCTTAAATGATCTAACGAATGCGATCACCTCACTTGTTATCTCTTGGAAAATTAATTCCTATGGGGAAGAACATGACATGAATAAGGTATATATTTCACCTCACTACAATGGAATAGAATTAACCCTTATTCACCTAAAATAAGAGGCAATAATATATTCATGGGGCCTACTATGATTTCTAGTGATGAAAAAATAAATTCCCATCATAGACCTACAGAAAAACACCCAACAAGATGACATAGATCCTTGTGATGTAAATTCTATAGATATATCTAGAAAAATTATAAACACTACCTATAATCCTAAATTTATTGAAACTAGGGGAATAAACCCCTTTGTAAACAATTATAGCAATGCTACTGGTCATAATATTCTATAGTTAAATGTAAGGCATGATTATTCTAGAGGATTATCAAATATGGATACTACAACCATTGAGGGCTGATCACTATGGTTGAAGGTTGAGTTGGATGTCACTGAGGACCACTCACTATGGAGAAGTTTAATCATATATAAATAAGTCTATGGTCTTAGAGTTAAAATATGGCACCCTTCCCCCTTATGGAACTCTCTGCATGGGCATATCCCAATTCTTCAACACCATATGTAGTCGATTATGGGACATGGATACAACTATTTTTGAGACTGTAATTCAAAAGGTGTGGTCTTGGGGTTCCCAGCATGCCCCATGACTGACCTAAACTTCAACCAAGTCAGCTCTCACCCCTCTTTTATCTAGGAAACTCTCAAACTGGATCAGAAAATATTTTTTGATAGTATTAGGCTGGAGTGAAATCTATACTCGTGTATCTTAATGGGATCCCCTTTGGGTATTTTATCAGCTACGACTTATAGATAAATGTCATAGATATAACCGGCAAGTGATCTTTGGGGAAGTAGCCTCTAGTGTAAGTCCATCCCAGAAAAGTTCAATTTTATGGTTTTGATAATTCACAACCAAGATATCCTTATCGTCATGAATGTGAAGGGTAAATGGGTCTACTTTTCCTCCAAGTGTTCTAGCTGCTTGGTTCTTAAGGACGAGACCAGGATACACCAATTTTTTAGAAGTGAATGGGAAGGTTGGTTGTGAGAAGATCTGGGGGATTTCAATGACTATATAGGGGTGGAGAATTCCTTTAGAGAGTTTTTTCAGGGCTATTTCAGTGGACAAATAGAAATATTCATTAGGATAATGTTCAGATGACCATCCTTGTAGCTAGTTGTTAGTACATTTGGCATGCTTGAAACCAAGATCGACACAACGTCCCCCCTATGCCTAGATATGCTCTGGTAGAGAGGTATATATGACTCATTTTACCCTTTTGGGTATTCTCAAACATCATGAAGAGAGTCTATCTATCAAATTTTACATTGTTAGAAGGTTCCCCTTCAAGTCACCCAGACCCAAGTAGCAGAGAATTGGGTTTGCTGGTCTCCCCCCATGGCCTCTGGATTAAAAAACGATTAAGAGTATAGTTAGGTATTCATGCATTGGGGGGGATGTGGTCTATGATTCCACTATTTTAGTGCTGTTTACCTATAGATCTTACTATAGGGCAGGTTATTCCTTGAAGGTGGAAGCTAAGGCCATGCTCAATGTACATGAATTATTTCAATCCAGAAAGATCTATTTTACTACAATAGAGATGGATTAAACAATAATTTTGATCTCCCTTAAATATATTTCATCTACTCCTTGGTAGATACTCTATTTTATTCTTAAATATATGTACCATCCCTCAACTAGAATTGAGCTCCTCCATATGTGGAGAAAAGGTAATTGTGTTGCTGACTTTTTGGATTAAAAGGCTTGCATGGATCTCCCCCACATGGAGTTCTTTATCATTGGGTCCTTCCAAATAGGAGGTGTTGACATTGTTATCAGGGATTCCCCCAAGAATCATTATTTAAGAAACCCTTGAAGGATTGTTACATATCCCCCATTTTTATTCAATAAAAATTAGAATTTTGTTGTTATATATTTGAGAAGATTCCCCATATCCATGAAATTGACTCATATATACATTTTCTATTCAACTAGATACTAACATTTAAGGATCCATCACTAAAACATAAATTCATCCTAACAATGAATGATGTGTACTAGATAAAAATAATGTAGGGATCATAGATGGCTCATCACTGATTCCCAGTGATGATATCAATAATTTCAGGGATTTACCTCATGATTTTTAGGCTAACATTAAGTGAAGCAGTGGACATTCTGTTGATACTACTCAAGAAGTTATATGGAGGGAAATTCCCGCTACTCAAGCATCTCCATATTAGGGAAGTGCAGTTAGCTACTCATGTCTATAGAATCAATATATGGATAAGTACAATGACCCTATCAATGGGAGAAAAGTTATTGATTATTTGAAAATGAACTAGAGAAAAATTATAGTCAGAAGAAAAAATGGATCTCTTACTGCAAACATAATTTTAAATGAAGATTATTTTATTAAATTTTTAGGGCCTAACCAACCTTGAAATTATCAGATCTCTTAGGATTTTCATCAGGAAATATAAGCATATTCTTATTTGAATATCAGATCCAAAATGAATTTTTTTTCTAATATAATATCCTCTCTTGATAAGATGGGCTATCAGCTAATTAACAAAAATAATTTTAGAAACAAAATTAAAAGAATTTGGGTTTTATCCGACTAAATATTGGATGGAGTCTCTTCTATCAACTCTTCTGAGTAGATGGTTACCCTCAGTTATAACTATTGTGGATCAATTTTTTTGTTCTTTTATCTAGGATTTTAATGGTTATCTTGGTAGAAGGGATCTTTGGAAGAATATTCAGGTGAAAATTCTGGAAAATAATCATTCATGGACTATTCTAGGAGACATCAATGCTATCCATAATCATGATTTTAAATTTGGAATTTTCAACTCATCTATTTTTAATAAAAGACTTCAAGACATGCACTGAGGATTGAAATATACATGATGTTAATTTTCATGGTGAAAAAATTACTTGGAAAATAAGATATATCAACAAATTGGTGTCCAACAAGTTGAATGATTTTTTTGTCAAAAAAGCTTATGTTGAGGTTTGGAACTCCATATACTTCGCTACTCCTTCAAAATTTGACTCTTATCATAATCCTATTTTGAAAAAAATTTCACTAGAATGTCAAGCCTAATTTTCCTTTCATATTCAATAGTGCATGGTCCTTGCATCCTGATTGTATGATCTTAGTGAAACAAACCTGGAACTATTTTCACTTATAGGATGATGACGTGGATTATTTTTTAAAGATTAAAATGATTAGGATAAATTTTAACATTTGGAATAAGGAATGAATTATCATGATAGATGAAAATAATGATCACATTTAATCCTTGCTTCTCATTACTCAGAGTAATGACACTCACAGTGATTTATCCTTAAATCTTGATCAAGAAAATATGATCACTCATGATTGTAACTATCTTCTTAATATGAGGGAAGGCATAAAAAAGGAATACTTGAAAATTTAATGTATTAAAGAAGGTGAAAGAAATACCATGTTTTTCAATGATCCATAAAGAGTCAGAAAAATCTATAGGGTGCTTGATATCTTAAAAGATAATGTGGTGTTTCTGGATAATACTAAAGATCTGACTGCACATGATTTTTCTTATTATAAGAATATTTTTAAGGGTCCCACTTTTCATATGTATCTCATAGAAGAAATAAACTCAATAATTTTCAATAATGACTATAATTATATTCTCTGTAGTATCCCAATGAAATTTGAGGTTAATTAAGGTATCTTTGGATGAAATCACTACAGTTACGTGGCTTAGATGGGTTTACAGAATCATTATTTCAAAACTATTGGGATATTATTCATATTGATTTCTGTAGAATGATTAATCATTCATTAAATGGTGGGTATATTTTATAAAGAATTAATTATCAATTTATTTCCCTAATTCCTATATTTAAAATTGTGAATGAAATTCATCTTTTCATACTAGTGTCCCTTTTTAAAAAAAATTATAAAATCACCAAAAAAATTATTGTGAACAGACTGGCCATCATTTCTAATAGAATCATGTCTACAAATATAATTGTTTACATTAAATGAATATCTATTCAATATTTCCTTATTACTACCTCAGAATGTGTCAACCATCTCAAGAATGCCACTAAGGGAGGTAATATTGTTATAATGATTAACATGAAAAAAGAGTCTGACACTTTAGATTGGGGTTTTATTTGCAGGGTTTTACTCAATATTTGGATTTTTAAGACATTTATTAAATGGGTTGAAATATATTTGAGTTCATCACATATTTTAGTGGTTAATAATGGATCCAATGAGGGTTATTTTACATTCTCTATAGGATTTATACAAGGTGATTCACGTTTTGTGATTATTTTCTCCATTGATAAATATTAATTGAGCAGATTTTTTCTCAACATGGTGAATGAAAAATAGTCCAAACCATCAGGGATAGAAGAGGTATTTTTTCACTACCCATTTATTGAATGTTGATGAAATTATAATCTTCACCCAAGGGGATGAAAGAAATATTATGAATATTATGAAATTTCTCTTGCATTATGAAAATGTTTTAGGGTAAGAGATCTATCCATAAAAGTCCTCATATTTTGGAAATAAAATTACCACAACTTGAAAAATTGATATCTATAACGATTTTGGAATTAAATAGGGTTAAATTTATTTTATCTATTTTCCTATTTACAAATTTTGGGTTAAACCCCAATCCTTCCACTTTCCCTAAATTTTGAGTCAAATTAAAATTCAATTGGCACCTTTAGAAGTCAAGACTCTCTCGAAGGAGGGAATTATTAGTTTTGTGAAATAAGTGATTGTTTCAAAAAAATTATATTCCTTTATGATTTATAAATGTATGGTGATTATTATAAAAAATATAAGTACCTATATCACAAAATTTATCTAGGGTTGAATAATTCCTAAAAAGAAAATTGCTAATGTTTTATGTAAATAACAATTTCAATCAGTTGAATATGGATGGATTAGTATAGAAAATATCTTTAAATTCAGTCAATCCTTACAGATAAAAATTATGTAGAGAATCATCACTAATAAATCTGAGTATATTTCCATTATTAGACTTATATTCATTATAAGGATGAAAATTGGAATTCTAAATTACATGGACTCTTCTATTTGCACACCTTTTAAAACATATTTTCCATGACTAGAGTGAATTATCAATAGTTGGTAAACATAAACTATCCTATCAATTTTTGGATAGATAATTGGACAAGTACAACTCTCATTAATATTTTAAGAAACCCAAATCCCTCACTTTGTAGTAAGGTGTCATGACATATAAATTAATGATTTCCCTAAAAAACCATCCTACTGATGTCTAAAATATATATTTTCTATTATAACTTCATCAAAAATGAAGACACACTTATTTGGGAATCATTCCATAAGGGAAGGATATCCTCTAAATTATCCTATAGCACATTTTTTCAATTTCAATCTAAACATTGGGATATGTTCTTAAATAGGAGTTGTGTACTCAATTCAAGGTCTTCAAAATCTTGGATGATCAAGCACACAAAGCTGACTACTGAAAATTTAATAGAACACACTAGAATAAGACATTCCTCAGGATGTGTGTTGTGAAACTAGCACAAGGAAGACCTAGACCACTTGTTCCATAGCTTCCGGTATGATAATACTTTATGGGCCAAAGCTTTTGATTATTTTAAGGTTCATCTTCCAAAAAAATCCAACATTAGTGAATGGATTATTTCTTTTACTAAGATTTAAATTTCTCATTATTTGTAGAACCTATTCAAGAATTCCATCAGGGATATTTTCCATATCATTTATACTTGTTGGAACAAAATTTTACATGAGAGCGCTCCATTCTCTTCACAGTATTATCTGGTTCTTATTTTTATGGTTGTTAGAAATGAAAATACTACTCAAATAGGTTTTTGAGATAACTCTATGCATGATTTTACCATACTAAAGAATTTATGAATTATAAACAATTATCACCCACCTTTGGTAACATTAGACATCATATGGATTCAACTTATTCTAGGTTAGATTAAATGAAATATAGATGGATCCATGAGAGGAAAGCCATGCCCTTTTTGATATGGTGCTATTTTTAGAAATCAAATTGGATATGAAATGGGATGACTTTATGGTCCTTGAGGAATCTCAACCTCTTATAAAGATGAAATTCTGGGGGTAATTAATGTGATTGATATGGAAAAGAAACATGGTTGTTTTACTTTATGTCTATAATGTGACTCTACTACCATTGTATAGGAAACCCGGAATGGTATTATTCGTCATTCTTGGAATCTCACTACAAGATGGGAAAACTTCATGAATTCTCTTTCATCCATGAATTATATCATAACTCATGCCTATTTTGAAGAAATCAATTTTTCTAATGGGATTTCCAAAAAGGGAACTATTCTATTTAGTTGACATTATTCAATTACGTTCTAGAGGACCTTTCTTATTTCTTGTAAAGGGACTATTGTAAAAAATGAAAATTATATTTGGTGTAACTTTGTTTTATTTTAATATAGGGGGACTATCCTTTTTTGAATGATCTCAATTTTTCATAAAAGTATAGGAAGGTAAATAACTAAAACACATTCCATTTTATCAATAACCATTAAATAATATAGTAGTAATAAATTATGATCAAATAATTCCATAATCACATGAGCATGAAACATAACCATTGATATAAAAAATAATATAATAATCCCATAGAATATAAATAACCATATTCATAATGATGGAATGCATAATGTGGGACATCTAAAACATACAATCCATTCCTTGACCATTACATCTAAATAAATGGGTAAGAGATAAGCTAAAACCCAATCTAATATGTCTCATGAGACTTACTGATGAATAGAGGGGCTATTGTGGACCTCACCCAACACTTAGTAAGTCCAATGAATTTCATACCTGAAAGAGGAGAAACATAGTAATAATATACATTAATATTGAAATTATCATATGAAATTTTAATAAATTCACTAATTAACAAACATTATCATAAACCATCTAGAGTAATATGGTGAATGATATCAGAATAATATATCCCTAGTCAAACTGGTCATAAACCACTCAATAAAATATGGTAGGGTGTGTCCAAATATATCAACCTCAATTAATCAAAATATTGAAAAAAGTTTGTTTATGTAGTTGAATATAATTTAATTAGATCAATGAAAAATTACATAGAGATATACCCTCATTCACTTTGAAATCATTTATTTTTAAAATGATCTACAATTATTAAAGAAAAAAATTTATTTGAAAATAAATTGTAAACATTAAAGGAATATTCAAATAATTAATTAAATAGGATAGCCTGAAATAATTCTAATGTGGTATAAGTTAAAAAAAATCTTTCACACTTTTTAAATTAAAAAAAATACATTTTTTTTTGGAAAATGAAAAAGATCCCTTTTTTTCAAATATCAAAAAACGAGTAAAAATTAATTTAAAATATCACTAGAGAATATTAAAGAAAATTTTGAAAACAATTTTAAAAAAATATCCTAAGAAATAAAATATTCCTCAGAAAAGACTTAAAAAAATCCCAAATAATGATGATATTGTGAAATAAAACCATACCACTTGGGTTTCTTTTGAATCATAAGACCAATGAATGATTAAATTGATAAGGACATTTAAATATCATTAATATAATAATTTTCGTGATATATCCTGTCAAAGATTCATTATATACACACACCATAAAAGGATATAGAATCATATCATCAAAATATACCATAACAAATGAAAATTGAGATGAAGTCCCTTATAATGATCAAATCATTCAATTGTTAATTAATAAAATTAATATATTATGTGTATAAATTTTAAATAAAAAAAGTATAAATACTACATAGTATAACCAAAATTTATATCACACAAAATATTGTCCTAAAATAATCAATAATGTGTAATTCTAACCCAATAAATGGTAATTGAGTTAAAAAATCCCTTAAAAGTTCATATAATTAAAGAGAGAGTTATTTATTAAAGTGATTAATTGTACCAAATTTACATAAAAATAAATAAATGTGGAATCAAAACAGAAATAAATAATAGGACATTTCACAGAAAATAATGGAAATATATAATCAAAGATATAGACGTATAACCCAATGAATGGAAATTGATTTAAGAAAACCCTTACCTCATGCTTCCCTTTAGTTGATAATTATTTAACCTCATGTATTATTGTTTTAATCATGTTATTAATTTCTTCTAGTATCTAATTTATATTTATAATAACTTTTTTCATCCTTTTATAAAATTATATTTCACTAATTTCATTGTTCTGAGTGTTACTTACATTGTCTTCTCATGCATGTATTGAGATGAATATCCTAGTTCATTTGCATTGGATTTAGATCCACCATATAAAGAATGATATTAATCTTATAAATATATTATTTAATCATTAAATACATTTTAAAAAAATTATTTAATATTTGTAATGGAAAATGAATTGCATCACATTGTGGGGATGGTAGGTTGTATATATGCAAGAGCGACGATATCATTCCTTTAATGGTGAATGTGTTGAGAAATAGATGATATATTAATTTTCCTGAATAAATATAATTACATTATTATCATATTTGTCTCTTATTTTCATCATTATATCCATCCAACTAAAGTGGTGAATAAAAAACAATTACTTCGCTATGTGGATATGGTAAGCTCCATGTACACACATACAATGCTTTAATTTTTTATTGGAAGGATAAAAGGTGGGATATGATTGTATCATAATGATGATAATATATCAGTATATATATGATAATGAATTTTTTAATTTCTTATTGAAGCATCCCTTGCAGAGGATTTATAAAAAAAATACAAAAGGGTTGGTAAAAACCATTACCTCTTCTTCAATAGACATCCCATAGACTGCTTCCTAAGGGATCTAGGGTTGTCTTTTTGGAATAATAGTACATCCAAAACATGGATAAAGATGTTTATAAGATAAATTAGTATAGTTTTGTCAATCTATATTACTTAAACTGGTGTAAATAAGTGAATGAAGGGGTTCCCATTTATACTTTATGTTAGGGAAACTTTCGGAGTTTCTTAAAATATTAAAATATTACACAATTATTCTAGAGATAAATTCATAAAAATGTCCATTAAATTTATATAAAATTAAATTTTATACCATATATTAGCTATTTTTTGATCATTTAATATTTATTTTAAAATAATTTAAGTAAATATTATATTAATAAAATATAATTATTTTCAAATTTGACAATATTCATTACTATGTCTTTAAAAACATCATGAAAAAAGTAAAATAAAAACAAACTATTTTATTATATACTAAACTGGTAAAGTAAATATATAAAATTCATGTATTACCTTAATCATCTAAAATTATATTTATTATAATATTTCAGCTAACATTTATTTGTTTTTCCAATTAAATGAATAATTATTACATCATCACTGTGTAAGAATTTTAGAAAATTATTTATCCACTAAAAATTATAAATAAATTACCTTGATGAATATTAATATTTTATATTTGAATAAAATACTTTTAGTTGAATATATATTCAATATAACACCATATTAAAAATATTATACTTTTTAAAAACAAGAGTGTGACATGTTTGACTTTTCATTAAATAAAATACTATAAAGGGATTAATGCCAACCAAATAGACCCAAAAAATCATAAATTAGACCCACGAATTATTATGGTATAATATTAATCATAATATAGAATTTGGGAATGCATTAGGGTCATTTTATATTCCTTATAATTTTAATTTTAGAGTTTTTTAATTCATTTTATTGATTTCTCTTCTACTTGCATAAGCACTGCGTAAGTGTTTCAAAAGCATTTAAGGTACTTATTTCATATATTAAAATTATAAATAATTCAATATCATATAAAATAATTAGTCTCATTATAATTTTTTATATGAATTAATTATGTAAAATTAATCATATCCATGTCAATACATCAAATTTATTTTTGTTATTTTTACTTTTTCCTTCCTTTCACAAGCTTTGCACAATCATTTGGATATGATTCTTGATATATGACTCCAAAAACATACATTATCAGTTTAAATAATAATTTATAGATGATATTTAATACAAATGTTAGGAAAAGACTTTCTACCACTCAATTATAAAATTCAATCCTCAAATTGGACTTTTCCAGTGCTGTGCAAGCACAATGTCAACACTAAAAATGATTTTCATATTTATCAAGAAAGAAATTATAATTTACATGATATGAAATTTCTTATGATTTTTATATTATGATATATTAATTTATTAGTTACATAACCGTAATAAATTTATATATAATAATTATGTCTTGAATATATTACAAAAGATATAATATTTTAAAAAAACTATACTATTTATAAAAAATTCATCTGTTTAGAAAAATCTGAAAATTTAATCAATATATAATTTCGAAATTAAGAATTAAAAAAGGATTTTTTTTCAAAACCATTTTCTAATATCTCCAAAAAATAATTATAATAATTACTTGTAGAAATAATAAAAAATCATTTTTGAATAAAATGTATTTCTGAATAATAAAATCACATTACTAAAAATTATGTTATTATTTCATAATAAATAACCTATAAATTTATATTAATTATTACCTCTATATTGTTTTCGTAATTATTTTATTTCAATTTATACCATCCAAATTAACATCTAGGTTATAACTATTACATAATAATAATAATATTTTTGGTTTGTTTAGACATAGTGTTGTGAGCTACATAAGTTATCTAACACAATGTTATTTTAAAATATCATGCTGTTACAAAAGGTATTACATGAAACATGATTACTTAGTTTAGTATTATTAAGATAATAAATACCTATGTTATTCTCATATTAAATTTGGAAACAAGAAATACACCTTATAATTTACGCGAGAACATTGTTATTTCTTTTTTTATATCCCTAAAAATTGTCAAAGTTCGCTTATGGGTACCCAAGGGACAAGATAAAAAAATAAAAGGGTGAGATATGATACTTAGTAAGGGATAATTTATAGTTGAAAATATCATATAAAAACCAAGGAATAAATAAAAATGTAGATATAAAAATCATTCAAATGTTCCATATAACTAACATGATGAAATAAGAATATATCCATAGTGACAAAATAATAAAGAAATTAGATGGAATGTAAGAACTATTTTTATATTGAAATAATTCCTAATTTCATATATCATAATATTACTTTCAATGCTTCATTAATGAAATCATACTTACATAGTTAAGGCATGCAATAAATACCCAATCTAGTTCATCTCTTGACATCTATCGATGCATCCAGTGGATATTATTCACGTACCCATAAATTAATAAATACAATGCATTCAACAAATTAAATTAATGAATAATAATTAATTAAATAATAAATTTTAATTCCTAATAAATAATCATTCATATTATAATAATCAACATCTGATATTCCAATACATTCTCTGGTCAATAAATTTAATAATGTAAACATTAGTCATCAAGGAAAAAATGTGGATGGTATCACTTCATCATATATCTATTGAAACAATATAAACTATGAAGGATATTAAATTACATGAAAAACACATGTAGAAGATAATTACATATTTAATTGGAGAGATTATGTTCTTAAGGTAAACCAATGATGGTGGTGGAAAATATGAGTTTGTATGGAAATTGTTTAAAAGAATATTACTTCACATTTTATGAAGAATGTCAATGTTTATAAAAAATAAACATAGAATTTTCATTTAAATATAATTTTCAATAATATTAATTGAATATATTTTAAAAAATTACTTTAAAAAATTTAAATCTTGAAAAAATGTAATTTTGAAAAGAAATAAGGTTTAAGTTAATAACTGTGTAGAAGAATATAAGAGATAGAAAAATAATATATATTTTAAAATATATTTATTAAAACCCATATTGATAAAAGATTAATACTACACCATTTTAAAAATTGATAAAAATAAATATTAATATCAATATAAATAATAAATATTTTTCTTTCAAAATAAGAAAGTAGATCATTATCAGGAAGAAAAATGTGAATACGGTGGAGAATATTCTTAATAAAAAATAAGAGAAATTTAAAATGAACCCTTTATGGGTTTAGTAATTTTTAAATTAAATAAAATTAATTGGAAAAAATTAAATTTCTGTAAAAATTGAATGAATTTCATGAATTATATAGTATAATATAGACATGGGATATTATTTTCACCATATAATGAATGATGGCGGGGAATATTGAACATATCTCAATGAATTAAAATTTACAAGATAAAACTCTTACCTTTTACCCATACCAATCACGAAAAATAATTAACCACCTATACAATAGATATAAAAATATCAATAACTTATTTTATATGATTATTAATAGATATTATCTTATATATTATTTAATTATTCCCATTCACTACATATATATTAGTTAATTACTGTTTATTTTCATAATTAGAAGTTAAAAATTTCAATTATTTTGAATGTGTTGTGTAATGATGTTGCATGACAAAGTTATTTGATAAAAAATTCATTATTCTTGGATTATTTATGATATTAGAATCCATTTTTAATTATTTATAAATTTATAATATTTTACAGGGATTTCATGAGTATGGTTTGCAAAAACAAAATCCCTGATGTTCTTATTTTGGGTAATTTATCGACATCAATATGTAATTTTATAATGATAATTAATTATTATTTTACACTTAAAAAGTAGTATTAATGACATATTTTACATAAAAATATAATATATATCAATTTAAAAAAAATACTAAAACCATTCACGTAATAAGGTGATAAAGAATTAAACATGTCACTTCTTGGAGGCGGTGGTCTGAATGTACACACATACGACATTTTCAATTTTCAATGAATGAGTGGATGAAATAAAATGGTTAAAATTTTATATATCTTAAAAATGTTCTAAATATAATATTTATTAATTATATATCCTTTTAAAATAATCTTTTTAAGGATTTTATGAAAAATTAAATACATCGCTTTTTGGATGATATAGTTTGCACTTACACAAGAACAATGTTCCCATTTTTTTAAGGAAGACATAAAGTAGATAATTGGTTTACCATTAACATAAAAAATTTAACTATAATAATAATAATAAATATTAAATTTAAATTAGATTGGATAAAATATATTTAAAGTATAAATATATAAAATAAGAAAAAGTTAAGAAGTGACTAGTACAAATGTTGAGAATTTGAACCTTCTCTTTTATGACCTATTTTAAATGGTGGATTTAAGGATTTACCTGGAACTAGGGGATAAAAAAAGTGGTAAAGTAATATAGAGAGAATAAAATTGGTAGAGTTTGAACTGGAATTCCAATTTTATAGTGGATGTAAATGGGTGGTGATAGTCTCATTTTATAAGTGAGAGGAGTAGAGTTTGTAATAATATAAAAGAACAAACCACTATTAAAGTAATGCAAGACCAAAATTTAAAAACAATGGATGTGGTATAAGTATTTGGTCAATAAAAATCTTAACCATACATTTAGAGATATTTAATTTAAAATTTTAGGATTTTTCTCCTTAGATTTAACTTTTACCTTAATTTACATTTACAAAAGAAATTTATTTTTAACCTCAAAAATTTATTTTAATGAAAATAAAATAATATGAACATAATAAATTATTAAAACATTATAATTTAAGATTAAAAAAATCAAATAATATTTTAAAGGCTGAGAATTTTTTTAGTATAGTGCACACAATGTTTAAAAACCATTTTTTAGATAAAAATTATTTTTAAGAATAAACATTAAGTTTTGGATAAAATTTTCAATGTTGTTTATTTTAATAACAGTAATTAGATAATTACTATAAAATAATATTTATGTATCTTTCAAATAAATCCAAAACAAAAATCCACCGTTTGAATATTAAATTAAACTGATGGTCCCATATCACTTTTTATTGGAATAAAAAATTACTTGAGTTCAAAAATGTTAATAATAGGTTTGTAAATCAAATTTTTTATTTTAAATGTATAATTTTTATTAATAAATACAATTTTTATAAGTAAATTGTATTGATAATTTTTTAATTAAGTATTATATCATTATGATGTGATAAAAGTCACAGTATTTGAAAAAACAGTATTTTGTACTACTCACCTAAAAATCAATCTTTCCCGAGAAATCAAATAACTAAATCCTAATAAAATATTATCTTGTTAAAACCCAATTTTTAGTTCCATTTTTAAAATTTAAATTTTAGAATTTAGAAATTTTCTTTCAAAAGGAAACATATATAGAAAACTATTTTTTATAAAAAAATGACATATATAGAAACTAAAGTTATTTTGATTTTATTTCATATTAATCTTAATTAAATACTTTTAAATGTTTTTTTTACATTCAATTTTTTTAATAGTATAATATTTCAAAAAATATAATTTTTTTTATTAATTAAAAATAATAAATATATATAAAAACAATATTCTTTAAAAAATATAAGATAAATTATTTTATTCCCAATTCTTTAAGATTGATCAAATTGTTTAATAGGTATTAAGTAATTTTTATCATTACATATTTATTAAATAAAAATACTATTATTCAGTTAAATTCATGTTTTGAAAATAAATATTATAGAAATATTAAATATATAAAATACATGAATTCATATTAATTTATTACATTACAAGTTTATATCATCCTAAATTCTATGTATAAATCCACTAAAACTTCAATATAATATATAAGTGTAAGATAAGTGGTGGTGGTTTTCATGGGTGGAAACTCCGTTAGAATGGATCTCAATGGTATTTCCATGAGCTTGAACTTCAAGCACAAATGATTTTACTCAAGCTAATATTGATTGAGTTTGGAATGGGCATGGTTAATGGAAAACACTAGTGATTATACCACCCTTACATGCGTAGAGAAATGATCCTCATAAGTAAGACATATAATACTTGATTCTATTTCTTCTTATTTGTATATATATTTCTTAATGAAGTTACTTATGTTTATACCCAAAAATTTATCTTTTTATAATGGTCTTAATAAATACCTAACATTTTATTTTAATAAAATGTATCATGATTAATATTGGATCAACATTAGGTATGGAACAAATTATTCAAAAAAATATATATTTAGTCTGATGCTAATATGAAAATCTCAAGGTGTTACATTCTCCTCCCTTAAATAAATTTCATCCTAATAATTCACATACTACTCAGTAATGAAAAATTGCTAAGGGTTTGACTAAATATATAATTTATAATTTGACATAAACCACACAATATTTGGGAATACTATAAAACTGATATTTTCTCATAAAATTTATATCCACATTATTGAGTTTATCTCCAACCATTTGAGTTAAAAGAACATCATGATTGGGTATCTTAGCTCATATAATTATTTTTCCTATAGAGTTAATTACTATCCTTGCACTGATAGATGATAATAGGTAGGTTTTTATATATGTAATGTGAGTACCCAATTCCAATAATTAATATTAAGGCTAAGGATATATATAATAATTTTCTAAAATCCTAAAAAAAACCATCTAAAGGAAGAATTAATAATATTTACATTAAGAAAATTACCGTATATTTTTTCTTATGATATAATAATCATAAAATTAAAACTTCTTTTGATAATTAAACAATTAGTTTGATGATCTAATACTCTTTAAAAACTTCATAGATATACTATTAATCCTTTAATCAAAATTCAATTAGTTATTCAGAACTATAGAGTGGAGGATTAGTATACCTTATTTATCACAATCCACTTTAGTAATTTTCATGGAAAATGCTCTTCCTTGTTCCATTTGTATAGAACATTATTGATGTATATCATTCTTATTATCCCTCCGATTAGGTAATTGACATAGATAATTACCATCTTACCCACATTTAATATATATAACTATTAGTGGTACCTTAGGATGAAATGTATTTCCTTCCATTTTCTTAACAAACTCTTTATTTTCATTGAAAATCAGTTTCCTTATACCCTATTTTTTCACACATAAAACATCTCTTAGTTCATTTAAGTCATTTACCTAGGTACTTCATCTCGATTTGTTGACATGTATGAAATTGAATATTATTTCCTCTATGGTTTTTATCACATGAAATACCACAAATCCCATCCTTAACTTATTTTATGTGTTTTTAAAATGAAATAATTTCACGTTGTTAATAATAATTTAGTATAGCTAGTTAGACATAACTTTAAGATTATTCACTTAAAATGTTATCTCATTTAATTTATCATTTAGAAAATCACAGCATTGTACATCACATCCATTGTTATCTTATATTCTCCTTTCTCTATCCATTACTTATATAATGGGATGTTAAGGTGTAAGAAAATTAATAATCACATACGAGGAAAATCTTAATATAAAATATTCAATTCATAAATTTTGTACAAAATCAAACATATAAATCTCTATGTTTAAATATAAATTATACATGGTTATATTTCAATTAGTTTATTTAAATAATGTAGTGATATATTACATAATCTGCTTCCATTAAAATCCATTATAATGGTTTATAAAGGTCTTGTGAATCAACCAAAGTAGATACCCTAATAGTGTAAAATATAGTGTGTAGTTAGGACTATTTTGAATGCACCATGTGATGCTTGAGTTAATACCCAACCAACATTTTCTTGGTTATTACCCCTAGGTGAATCTGTGCGAAAGACTTTATCCAATTTTTCAATCTAGATAGGGATTTCATTTCTAGGAAAACTCACACTCTATAATTTACCAAAACTTTATGATCTTTTCTTATATATATTCTTCTCCCTAGTGTCCATCATATGGAATCTTTCTCTAATATGTGTTCTCCTAAATCTAATTATTAATGTTTCCACTAATCTTAATGTGATACCAAATATAACAACCCCAACTCCAGTAACCTGAAGCCAATAGTTACTTTTATATTTTCATATGATTCAAGGGACAATATTACATAAAAACACACAGTTCAACAATCATGGGAGACTAGATACACACATTATTGTAAAATTACATTTGTTAATATGAAATAAAACTTAAAACTATATTTACAACTTTATTATTTCATCTAATATATCCCCAAAATCAATCAAAGATCACTTTGTAGCACCCTTGAGAAAATAAACACAGTAAAAGGATGATATTTGTTGACCAATATGGGATAATGTTGAACATTAGCTATCTTAGAATGACCAAGGCATTGATAAAATAATAGTGATAAATAATAATAAAATGTGTCATATAATTAATATAAAAAAAGAGGAATATATCCATTGAAGATATAAAAATAAAAACAATAATGTGGATATTAATAACAAGTTTTAGAGTTATAGAATTCATAAATTCAGACATCTTAATTTTACTAACAACGCCTCATTCTGAGATATCATATAGAAATAATTAATAAACACACCAAATAAAAAAGATAGGTTGTCTTTTGAGACCTACTAACGCATCGAGGGTCTATTTTGGGATCCACTAACCACTTAATAAGTCTAATAAATTAACTATATGAATAAAAATAAAATGAATAATAAAAATGAATTAGTAATCAATAAAAATACATATTGGAATAATAAACATAAAGAATTTCAATACTTTCTACTATTAATAAATGGAATAACTTGATCATATGACTTCCATAGAAATAAGGTGGATGGTATCACTAGATCATATCCCTAGTGAAAAATGATAAATCTTAATTGATATTGACATATATAAAGAATATTTTCAAAATAACATTATAAATTTACATGAATAACTAAGTTTCTTAAATAAATCTGGTAAAGGTAATGGAAGAATACATTAGTATAAAAAATGTTTAACATGATATTCCTTTTTTATTTTATAATGAAGGTCAAAGTTAATAAGAAATAAAGTCACAAGTCAATTTAAAATATTATTTACTAGAATATGACCCGAATAAAATTAAAATAATTAAAAAATTTGAAATATAAATAAAATTAAAATTTGAAAATAAATAAGGGCCATCTCCAGAAATTGGGAGTGGCTAATAAACGATACAAACACAAATAATATTTCATAATATCATTATTAAAACCCACATTATTAAAAGAGTAATAAAACATCTTTTTGAAAATAGGTATAGAGAAATTTTATGATCATAATGAATAATATATATTATATTTTAAAATAATAAAGTAGAACATTAGTGGAACAAAATATATAAATATAGTTGAGAAAGAATCATGGAAAAAGGAGAGGGATTTTAAAAGAAGTAATTATAGCTCTAGTAACATTTAAATTATAAACCATTTAATGTAATAACATGATATATAATTGAAAATAACATTAATATCATGAAGGATATGATATAATATATTCATGGGGTTATATATACAACATATAAAAAAAGAACGTGTTTAATATAGAACATATGAAGGAAAATTAAGATGTGAAAACTTTTCCCTTTTACTCCCAACATTCACAATTGATCTTTATGAAATAGTATAATATACATAACCATATTAATCACATATTTTGGAACATTATTCATATATATTAAATTTTATATTATCTAATTATGCTTATACACTAAACACATATTTTTTTATTAATGTTAATTTTCATCACTGAATGTTAGTAATTTTGATTGTTCCATACTTGTTTAATAATAGAGCTTTAAAATAATATAATTTGATAAAAATTCACAATTCACAGATTAGTAAATATATTTGCATCTGTGCATTTTGAGGATTTATTATGCCCCATTTTTTTTCTTACTTCAAGTCTTTTATTTCTTTTAGGACTTGCACTGTTTCACGACATGTAATGTCAATTTTAAACTCTATAAGTCACATGTTTCCTATAGTTTTATATTATATTACCTAGAAGTTCTCCATGAATATCCAACATTGAGGAAAAACTTATTTTAAGTGGAAATCATGTTCATTTTTTGTCTTCCTTTTCTCAACTCCCATAACTTATAGTATCTTGAAAAAAATTAAAATAACATCAGGTGTATATGCACACATGAGAAATAAAACAATTAGAATCAATGAATTTTAATATAAAAATCTGTACACAATAATGATTTTATTAATTCCCCCACTTGAATTCATACTTTTTCTCAAGGATGGAATCTCAACATATTAATTTTGTTGACCTTACCATGCTTTAAATTAAATGTAAAAAAACGATTGATCAAATAAAAAGTTAAATGTTTGAGGGTCACACATTGAAAATTTATCACCACCTCATTTATAAAGAATAAAAATAAACCATGTATTTTAATTTAACATTTATTAATTATCCAAGTCTTTTAATTCATTGGTTTTCATATTTTAATTCAATAATAATATTCATACCCTTTTTAATTCACCTCATGTGAATTTTTCCACTCATCATCAAGGAATGGATGAATATAGCGATGCAAATACCTCAAAAATATTTCAATTATCATAGTCTTGATTGGTAAATATCATCTCTAACATTTAAAAAAAAATATAAATAACCACGAGGAATTCACCATTTAGGATCAAACAAATCTATGGCTTAAGAAAGGAAGGTGAATGATGTAAACTAAATAAGGTCAAAAATTTGGTTTGTCTCTAATTTAATTTTCATTATAATAAAAAAAACTCACTAAGAGTTTCTTGTTCCCCTAGTATATTAGGGAAGGACCATAGAGAGATTAAATTTAATAAATAAAACACCGAATTTTATTATTATTATTATTATTTTATTTTTTGAATATTTTCCATGAAAAAATATCACAACCACCACCCAACCCCAAATTATCTTGTCATGACACTATTTATAGTAGTTATAACATGATCACCAGTCAAACAACAGTGATTTTTGAATATACCTAGAAACAACCCATTTGTTTACAGCAAGGTGTGTAATAAATATGAATAATGTTACTTCCCTAATTCTCATGAAATGTTCCCCCATAGTTATTTATTAAAAAATATTAATCCCTTACACTAGTCCCCATATACCCCACTCTTATTAATGATATACATGAAAAATATTTAGATCAAGGTAGAAAATTATAAGATGTAATTGTAACCTAACTCTTTCCTAGAAAGGATGTTCATGGATTTTATATTATTTAAAATGGATTAATGCAAGATGGGTCTCAGGATAAGGGCTAACAAAAGATTCCTCAAACTTATTAAAAGTGAATCTATTCATTGATATATTTTAAAAGATATGATGAAAGTTATAGAATGGAACATTCCGGAGCTTCCCATGTAATATACTATATAAATAATAGGAAATATTGGTTAAAAGGATGTATTGGGAATGAGAATGAAAGCTTGGTACAATCACTCATGGTAATGCATACAAATAATTAAATCAACTCATGAAAATATCATAAATTCAATGCATGAACAAATATATGGAAAATTTAGTTTTACAAATACAATATGCTCCCTCAAATCATGATTTGTAAAATACTATTCCACATGATAATATATACTAATTATTTTCCACATTTTTTTCATTCAAATTTATTGACAAAGAAATTTAAAATTAATAGTATAGTAATTGTACAAGGTAGTTTATGTTTCGAAATACTGATGATTTTAAGTAAGAATCAAGTGTAGGTATGTTATTTGAAGTTAAATCTCTAAAATAGTTGAATGTGGGGGAATTAAATATAAAAATAAAATATTGGAAAACTTAATCTCTTTTTGAATTTTTCTTTAATGTTGGTTGTACATGTTTTTCCTATGTCAATTCATGATGGTTAAATATCTCGTGAAATGTAATTAGCATTTTGCATTTTCTTGTCCTTCTTGCTACATATTTCTGGTATTGGTATTAGTGGTCCTAAAAAATTAAAAATAAACAAGTGATTTCACATTCCTTGATCAATGAATTTTGAATGAAACTTGGGTTAGTTCTTGTGCACCTCTAAAAACTGAAAATAAGTAAAAAAAAAGAAGAAAAAAACTTGGGTTGCATCCCAAAAACAACTCTTAATTAATATTTGTTTAGATTTACCATACTTTAGTTAGATTATTTGAGTGTTTTATAATTATAAACATATAGTGTTCACCCAATATTGACTTTGAAATCAATTGAGATCACATTGCCTTTTCCTTGTTAAAATTGGCATGTGACTTAAAGGTGGTGAACCAAGTCTAAAGAAAGACAATATGAACTCAAAATCTCTCTAAATGTGATAAATTATTATTTTTAAATGTTTATATGAGTGTGTTTAGTTTCCTAAAGGATCATATTAGGTTCCAAAACTATCTCCTCATCTTCTTCTGTTTTTTCTGATTCTTTTTGTTCCTCTACATAGTGAGTGCAGGGTGAAACTCGTTCTTCTTATTCTTCTTGAATCACTCCCATATATTCTAACAATTATTGATATAAATTTGGTATCCATTTCCTTATCCTCATCCCCATATTCTATTGGATTTGATCATTATTTTGTGTTGCATATTTGCAGAATATCAGTAGTCAAGTTCTCTTATTCTATTTTTACTTATTCATATTCTTACTTATGTTTACTAATTTTTTCTTCATCACAGTCAAGTTCTGCAGAAATATATCCTTAATAATCTAATAATATAATGTCCAAGATATCATGGATGGAATAAATGTCAACTTCATAAGTGGTAATTACCTATTTTTCATTGTCCATGATTCTTTTTTCAGGATTCTCCTAATAGAATTATGACTCCTGGTTATGAGGTATTTTGTACTAAAATCTGGGGTATGGTTTTAGGTACTCATTGGATTGATTATCATTATAATAATTTCATTTATTTATTTCACAATATCATCTAGTAATAAGGATAACCTATCATTGGTAGTCATTATGACCCTCATCCCTTCCATCATAACCAAAAATACCCACTATGGTAAAAATAATAATTGAAATAAAAAACAAAATTAAAACTAAAATTAAAAACCTAAAAACTAAAAAGAAATCATCCCTCAAAATGCCACCCATTTTGATAGGCCCAAAGTTTGTCAATATTTCCCTACAGGTCTAAAAAAATATAAAATTTATAAAAACTCAAACTATGCTAAATAATTAATTAAAATAGTTTATTATTAGTGTTTGATGTCAAACCCAATGAGATGTTAAATTATTTTGATTAGGTTTTCAATAGATTTGATTTATTTTAGATGATTAAATTGGTGAATAAAATATGGGTTTGATTGATTTTAATAAAGAAATAGTTGAATACTAATAATATTGATTTTTTTCGAATTAGATTTGAATGGTATGCCAAGGATTTGTAGTTTTAGGTTTCATGTTCAATTGGAATTAATTTTTTTTTGATTAATCCATGTTTGGTGTTAGAGTTATGAAAAGAGAGATCC
Organism: Viscum album; assembly: GCA_963277665.1. Lineage (NCBI taxonomy): Eukaryota > Viridiplantae > Streptophyta > Magnoliopsida > Santalales > Viscaceae > Viscum > Viscum album. Next base: position 1,045,681,466 of record OY728155.1, on the reverse strand, counting down.
AATGGTCATGGTATCATCTGATTGATGCGACAATCCACCATTTTCTTTGGAATGGTAATTCTCGGTTTCAAAAAATCAATTTTGTCACAATACAATTTTTAAATACAGTCACCCTAAATGTGATAATGGGTATGCAATAATTCTAGGTAACCACTTTCACAATTTATAACATTAAATTTAGATTCAAATACTAATATTTATGATAATATTAAAAGAATTGGATTGGTTATTGATTGAATAAACTATGGAAAACCAAAGATATGAATAAAGGAAAAGAAAAAAATCCAACGAAACCTTCCCCATTCTATTAAAAAACCCAATAACAATGTGGATTTACCCTATCACACTAGTAATGAGAGAAAAAAGGTAATAAAATAAATAAAATAAATCATAATGAAAATCAAAGATAAACTGGTGGGGGCCCTCCATAGCATTGCTTCTCAATATATGTATTGGTGTTCGGATCTCCATGACAGCATCAACATGCCTTTATATTTATATACTTCATATAGGCTCATGCACCATTAAATATCATTTAATATGGCTAAAAAAGTGTTCATGGTGGATCCTTGGTAAATAAAATAGGCCAAAACCCCTTAATACATTGAATCCGGTCATTTCATGGTCATCTAGACCTTTTCAACACGTGTAATCTGTTCACCACATATAATCTATCCATTATGTGTAATCTGTTAACCATGTGTAATCTATTCACAACATGTATTCAATTCAAAAAATATAAATTTACATTGCCCATAATATTTACAAAACCTGTAATATTTACACATCCTATAGTATTTACACATCCTTTCATATTTACCCATCCTGTAAATTTCTAGCTTCACCTATTTTTTTCTATTTCAACCCCTAAAAGCATCCCATTGACATCATTTATCATAGTAATCCTTATTTTAGTGTAAATGATTATTGGTTTTGGATTCTTCTTCTAATGTCCCAAAAATTATAGTATCACGAAAACATGAAGAAAATATCAGGTGTATCGATATGTATTAACAACAAATTCATCATAATAAATTCTTTATATATACATATATAAAGTTTATAAAATAAATTATCTAACAAATATCTTATATATTCATTAAATATATTTGTAGAACAATCCATGTAATTCAATGATGAAAAATGAATAAAGTTGCTTCATTGAGGTTGTGTTCCATACACACACATGGATTTAATTTTTATTTTTCATTGAATAGAAAGAACATAGAAAATATTATATCAATACATAATATTAACTATGTTAGAAATATAATATTTACTCCTTAAATACTATCTTATAACCATCCATTTAATACCATTTTGGAAAATGAAATATGTCACTTTGTGGAGGCGGTAATCCGCACATACATAGAACAATGTTCTCATTTTTATAAGTGGGAAGGGTAGATAATGGTTTATGACATTAAAAAAATAAATTTAAATATATTAATAATACTGATATAATGGGTAAAATAGATTCAGTGGATAAAGGTTGACAAGGGAAAAGAAGATAAAAAGCGACTAGTACTCATGTTGAGAATTTGAGCCTTCTCAGGGAGGCCCTCCTTGAAATGGAAGATTTAAGGGTTTTAAACTGATATGTGGGATACAAAATCTGATATATATCTTAATGAATTTATATTGGAAAGCATTCAAGAAAATTTTTAATTTTATAGTGTATCTATAAGGCTACTGGAATTATCCTTTTATAAACGATGGGAGTGATTTCTTTTGCAATAATATAAGATCAAACGTCACTATTCAAGGAAGGAGAGTAAAAAATACTATATTAATGAAGTTTTTATATGGATTTCATCAATAAAAACCTTCACCAAATAAATTGATATAATTATTAATGAATTTTATTGTTTTTCTCTTTAGTTTTAAATTTTACCTTAATTTAGTTCAATCGCAATAACTCTATTTTAACATTACTAACTTATTTTAAAGAACAAAATTATAATTTAAATTATAACCTAATTTGAACATGATGATTTAAAATATGAAAATAACCGTGATGAAATTTAATTTTAATATTAGTGCTCACAATTTAAAAAAACTATTTTAAAAAAAACTGAATTTTTAAACATAAACAAAATTCTAAAGATAAAATTATAAATTTTCTTGATCTTCATAATATAAGTTGGATTATTAATAAAATAAAATAGTGTTGTGTGGATTTCATATAATTCCAAATCAAAAATCCAGTAAGTGAATATTTAGTTAAAATAAATGACTGAAAACTATTTTTAATGGAATAAAATATTACTCAAATCCATATTGTAAAACAATGGTTTTGAAATTAAACATAATATTTTAAATATTTAATTTTAATTATAAAATACATATTTCATTAATAAAATATAGTTTATAAATTTTTAATAAATTTTTATTTCCTAATGATTTTAGAAAAGTTATTATATTTACAAAAACAGTATTTTCCACTATTCACCTAAAAATTAATCCTTTCAGAAAAATCCCAAAAATCCATCCTAACATAATATCATCCTTAAAAAACATAAAATTCATTTTATTTTCCTAAATTAAAATTCTAAAATTTTGTAATTTCCCTTTTAAATTGATAAATAGAATGAAAATATTTTTTATATGAAAATGCCTTCTTTAAAACATGAAGAGTTATTTATTTTATTTCATATAAATTATCAATTAAATAAGTGTTAATGTATTTTTTTACATCAAGAAAGCATATTAGAGTAATAATTTTAAAAAATTTCAATATAATTTATTATTTTCAAAATACTAAATATATATAAAATTTTAATTACTCGAAAAATAGAACAAAAATGATTTTATCCACACATCATTAAGATTTGTCAAAATAATTTTGGGTGAGAAACTTTATTAAAATAAAAAAATATGGCCCCTTTTTAATTCGGAAAATAGGAAACCAATTACTAGTCATAAATAAATAGAATCCCAAAGTCCCATTAATGGCCTATAGAACCTATGGCATAAATATAATAAATTTTTATTAAATACAAAATTTAGTAATTAGTTAAATTAATTAATTAAAATTAATTATTATGGAAATAGAAATTAATAAATTAAATTTATTAATATAAGATTTATTACAATACATGTTTATATCATCATAAAATCTACTTATAAATCCCACTCACAACTTCTGTATAAGATCAAATGATAATATAAGTGGTGCAGGTTTTCATTAAGAATACATCTCCACATCATTATAAAAATATCCATCAAATCATGGTTTTAAAAACCACAGTCAACAAAAATAAATAATTATCACTGAGTAATAAAAGTTCAATGATCATATCAGAATATATGTTCAAATCATGAATTCCCTAATAAATTAACCAATAATATATTTTACTTTTCCCTTAGATTTGATGATACTTCTCTCCCCATCTGTTAAGATATTTTAACTTATTATTAGTATTTAATCACACTTCTAACATACCTTATAAGAATAATATTTCGTTCATCTCTATAGATCATTTAAATTGGAGTTATGTTCAATCTCATGTATATTCACTCTATCCATAGGCTTGAAAGATATTTAAATATCCACTCTAAAACTAAAAATAAAAAACCATGAGAATATTTATTATGGATATAGTGAATATGAGGTTATGTATTTGTAGTTATTAATGTGAAAATTCCACATTAATGCCAAAAAGAAGGCTTAAGATTCATGTGAAATTAATGATATATAATATAAATCTCAATTAAATACTCCTCTGAAATTATATCTCAAACAATAACACTGAAAAAATCATCATCCTATTTAGATCTAAGTATCAGAAATTTTAGTATAAGAACAATGAAATATTCACCCACTTTGCAATATATATATATATATATTTCTTATTTTTTTTTAAAGTTAAATAAATAATGTAAAATAAAATTTAATTTGAAAAAATTCACCCTGCCTAACAATGAATGATAACACTACACATTCACAATACAAATCATCCCAATCAACATCATGAAATTGATCTACCACTACACGTATTCCATTGTAAATCAATAAAAAGAATACTAAGATTATTTTATCATTTATAAGTAGAATTGTAATGAGGGTTCCAATCAAAGAAATTCAGGCTCTATGGGTTAAAAAAAGATAAAACATTGGGTAACTATCATATGTAAAAGGGACAAAATAAAAATAAATTGATGTATTCAATCATATTAATGTTTTAAAAATTATTAATGATTTTATACGATTAAAATGAATGATCTAGTTGTAATATATACCCTGAATATCACTTAATAAAGAGGGTGTTGAAAATAATTTGTCAATAATGTTTATAATTCCGCATGTGATTGGGTATAAAAATATTGGATAATTACTCACAGAATGAATAATAATAAATTTTAATCAATATAAATTTTAGAAAATAAAAGAAAAAAAGTGTTTAAAGAATTTAATTTACATTAATAAATCAGTCCTCCCAAATCACGACTCATTGAATCTTAAGTCTCATACATATCTTTAATCATTCAATCCATTATCATAACAATTAAATTTTATCAAAAATATCTTTTTAAACATGGTATAATCATATTTTAAACAAAAAAAATAATTATAGATAAAAAATATAGAAATAATTCTAAATGTGGTAGAAAATTAATAAATTTAAAAAATGATAAATTTAGGGAGCATAAAAAATAAATAATTTATAATAGTACTCCTCTATCCTTTGATTCTATTTATATTTATATTAGATCTCTTGTCTTATTACTTCCCTGATCATTCTCATGGACCTACAAAATATAAATACACATGTGAAAGTATTTGGTTCTATCTTTTAAACATAAAAATATATAGGTGATTCAATTTATTTATCCTTAAGAAAACAGAAAAATAAATACTAAAAAACTTCCTATGAAAGTAATTTAAATATAAATTTACCATACATAAATTATTTTTAATGTATTTTAGCTAGAAATGACCACACCATTTCATGTAATAGAATATTGAAAAAAGTTACCCAATCTAGATCAATTAATGTCTCCATTTTAAGTCCTTTATCATAAAATCATTTCCAACATCCTCAATCCATTAAAGAATCATGATTTCTATTTCATTTCCTCAAGTTACAGATTTTTATTATTCATCATAGAATTTAACTTTTTTATATAATTAATGGAAGAGGAATCATAACTAAAAACTTCAAATTCATCAACAAAATTATTAACAGCTAGATGAATATTGAATTTAAAATTCCCACCACCAAATCTAAATAAAAACAGCCCATATAATACACCATTTAAGGCCATTTGTATTTCTAAAAATTTCCCACTAAGTATTAAGAGAGTTTTAACTTCATCCATATAAAGCATAAGAAAGTCAACCATAATGTAAAATTTACCAACTTTAAACAAATCACCGTCACTCAAACCTTATAGATATGTCAGTGCTGTGACCGAAAATTGAAAAGAAACTTTTTTAGGATTAATCTCATATAATCACAATATTTTTGATATTTAGTATGAAATGTTGCTCATACTATCACCAAAATACCATAATTCAAATCTAAACACATTTGATACAATATTAATTGGAATTAATAAACTACCGAGATATTTTCTCTTCTTTAGTAGATTCCCCGACTCCACTTCTATATATTCTCAAGTGAGTGGTATTATTGCAATATTATAAATATTACTATTATTTGTAGACAAATCCTACATTGAATTTTCTTTTTTTGGAATGTCTACATAATATTCTTCAAAATGAATATTAAGATTAATTTTCTTTAATATTTGTAGAAACCGTGTTATTTGATCCTTAATTTTACCTAACTTCATCATTTCCAGAAATGGTAATGGTAGTTTTTAAGGCGATGTATCTTCCTCTATAAATTTTTTTATCTTATCATTCTTTCTATTTTCTCTTTAACTCATCTTTCCACGTTCTTTATATATACTGCCCATGCTATTGTTCCTTGTTTTATCACCTTATTCTATGGTATTTTCACTCCTAAGGATGATATAATTTAATTCTTTCCATGGATTCATATCCCTACCACATATAATGAATCCTTTTGGTGTCTCCATGAGTATATTTTCAATTTTACGAAGTTGAAACTCAATATTTATCATGAAAATTATTTTATATTTTGAGTCAATATTTAACTCATTGTTAGAAACCCTAGATGTTTCCATTAATATTGATACAATTTAATCTAATGGAATTATATAACTATAAATTTATATTCATTATTATTATTAGAATCTAGGTACTCATCCTATTTATTAAAATACATTTTTGTGGCCTCCAACACTAAATATTATTTTTATGATTAAAATAAATTTAATTTTCTTCTTTCGTGTACATACATTATGGTTGGAGCATATACAAGAATAATATCTATCCTCGTTTTTAAGGATTTATTTTTTGTACCCATATATCCATTTTTATCAACTATATAAACTAATTTCCTATGAACTTATTCCATTTTATATTGGAAACTATTGCTAAAAATTTCATTCAATTAATTGGAACCCATTAATAAAAGTTTCTTAATAAAAAACCATCCAAGAATTAATAAATCCAAGTTCATGAAATATTAAAGGAAAAAAATATGGAATGGGAAGTTTTATCATTGTTCGAATTGAATATAAGAAGACCCTTTGTATTTAATTATCTCTATAACCACAAAACAGTCCTTTTATTATTGTTAAGTACTTTAGTTCATTAAATAATTTGGTGATACAGACCCATAATAAAAAAATTATACATAAAATAAATTTTAGTCAAGAAGGAATATAAGAACTAGTAATTAATTTTAAACTAATTCTTCAATAAAAGAGTGGATTATCATGATAAATGAAACATTAAATGATATAATATAATGATTAAATGTAAAAATCCAACATAAACTACCATTAGAACAAAATAAACTTTTATTCTCAATAACCGTTTATTAAAAAACTAAACATAAGATGTTTAAAACCTCATGTTTTTACAAGATTGAAAATATTGATCCATATTAGGATTGGGATATTTAATGAAAAATTTTAAACTATTTTCTAAACAGAACATTCAAGCCATGGGAAAATATAGTATAATTCATCCCACTTATTAGTGATGTGTTGATTGTAAAAATCAAAGTGAAGGCACTTTTTTTATTGATATATATATATATATATTATCATTATATATATCAAAACATTCCAAATAATAAATTATCCAATCCTCATTTCATGGTGGCCAAATCCCACTCAATTTTTTCATAAAAAAATATCCATGGTCTATCAATGTATGAAAGAATTAATGAAGAGATATAGAGTATAACACAATACCTATACTATGTATAAAAAATATAAAAATGGGAATGATGAGGTATAAAATAAATTAATAGAAGAATTATAGAAATAAAATTATATCCCAATAGAATATACTGGATACAGAAGATAGAGGATTCACTATAGGAATATACAATTTCCTTTAAAACACAATTAGTTTTGTCTCCTTAAAAAATAGTTTATAGGAAATGATATCACTAGTTTAATTACATCATAAATAAGTATAGGTTTTTAAGAAAGTGAATATTTAATTCAGTAAGTCTTGTGACCAGAGAAGCCTCTAGATGATAAGAATTAAGGAGGGAAACACATGAAAAATTCTTAAAGTTAAAAATAAAGAACTACGTCTTTCTATGATAGATGCATTTTGAAAACATATTTTCAAATTAGTGAAAAATTAAAATTTTTCTTATCTTGAATAAAAATAATTCCTTGTAAGATTTTTTTCCAATGTACATAACTATTTCTAGTGGATAATTCATTTATATTTGGGTCTATTGAGATTTGAGGGGCACAATCTTTATAACTATTGAATGTAAATAGAATGAAACTGAAGTAGTTTCATGATTTTTTTAAAGTATCTAAATTATGAGTCCAAAAACCTCCCTATTATAAATGAATAAGTACTATTAATATGTATATTTCCAGCACACAAGTCTAGAAACTCAAATATTTAGTATGTTATTCCTTGAAAATTTCATTTTAGAATTTATTGGAAGTTATGTCTATGATGAATGTTGGGGATAAGATAAAGTAACTAGGATGTAAATAAAATTGTCTATATTTCTATTATTTTTTGTGGGATTTTGGATTAGAAAATATAATAATAATAATAATTTATTTTTTAAATTAATTTCCCTCACTATGAGGAGTGAATAACCTAGATTTATTGTGAACTATAGAAAATATCACCTTAAAACTAGGGAATGAATTGTGATAGGGAATAAAACGGTATAATGAAAATAATTACACAAGAAAACCAAAATTTTGAACTTGAACCTAATTATCCTAAACATTTTAATTGATTATAACTTCAACGATCCTATCTAGATGAAATTTAGATAGATCATATGAATTGGATTAAATAATAAATATGTGATCTAATATAGATGTGACGTTAAGTCCACAATGAACACATGTGTATGTGTTACCCATTACATTAGAGTTCAAGTGTCCTATGATTTAGATTACCAAAAATTACATATTTTACCTGACTTATAAAAATATTCCCAGGGTATACCTGGTATCTTGGGATAGAATAGTTTAAAGTTTATCTACATGCATCTTACATGTTCTTTACACAAACAAGGATAAGAAAAAATTCAATACGTTATAATTATAAAATATAATTAAAATATTTTAGGGAATCAATAACTTGGATAAATAAGGGGAATGATGTATCTAAATTTCAAATAGAATGTATAAAGTAATTGTAAAAAAGAAATTTTTAATTAGGTTCTTAGAGAAGATTCATTTATGAATGTTCTACTTGGTAAAATCTTAATTCCACTATGTTTTATTCTATTTTAGACACTATATCTAAATATTTTCCTTGAGGGGAAGTTAAACACTTTTAAACAAGGTGAAAATATCTTGTTCATGTGTGGGGGAGTGATCATGCAATAATTTTTTTAATTTGTTTTCTAATTTTTTATATTATTTACATCATTGATTTCATTAAATTTATAATAAAAGGTTCCAATATGGTAATAATGTTAAATATGTAATTATATGGGAAAAACTATTTATTCACAGTTTCTTATTAATTAATTTTTTTTGGAAATATTTTAGCAAATATAAATTAATTTTTTAATTTTAGGATTAAAATTTTAATAGGGTTTTAATAATAATTTTCATTATTTTTATTCATTTTTGTAATAACTGAGAAAAATAAAACTCATTTTTTTTTTCATTTTTCATGGTTGTAGGTATGAGGATAAAAATGAAAATGGGGTGATGTTCATGTACGAATTTAGTGACAATTTCGTAATTTTTCTTAACCTGTATTAATTTTCTACAATACATTAAAAGACATTGATATTTTCCAAAAAAAATCAAAGGTTAAGAGTGTCAAACATTAGTGAAGCACAATAAAACATTACACAAATTTTATATGACTTTCTAGTTAGTACGTATGACTTTCTAATGATGTTATAGGACTTTTACCATATATAATTTAATATATTTTTTTCATTAAATAAGACATTGATCTTAAAAATAGTTATCTTAACATTGTAATAAATTTATCAGGTACGTTAGACTTCGTCCATCATATAAGACTCTTACTACCTGGTCAGACTTTTTTTTGTAGGAATTTTAATGAGCATTTGGCTTTTCCTTAGTCACAAAGTCTTCATAATATTTTTTTCTACTTCATAATAATTTCCCCCTCATATGAGAATTAATATTTCCCCACTTTTGAACCATGGAGAGTTAATATATAGAATTCCCAAAATAAATAGGGAGTAATATAAAGTTAAAAATTCGTTTTTCTAGTCTAAAAAAATCAAAAAAAAAAATATCTCCAAATTAGCCATGTAGTGATCATTTAATGAAATAAAGAAATAGAATATGCTGGTAAGGGATTATGAATATAAAAGAATAAAGATAAGACCATCGATGAAATATCAACCCTTGGTATAGAAACGTAGAATTCATTGGAGGAAATGGGAGTTAGGCACTGAAATATTATAGGATCCCAAAGGCAGTAAAATGGATCAAGGGAGAAGAGGAATACCATGTTTCTCATATATGAGTGGAGGCCACTGAAGTGCATGAAATACCCTGGTCATTATTCTATTTATAATATGGGGAGGTTGGTCAATCAAGAGAAGGGAGATAAGGTTCACTGGGGTCTTTTCTTTTTCTTTTATACACCAATTCTTCTCAATTAAAGGAAATCTATATCCATTGTGGTCCAACCAAGGAGATTTCCCCATACCAATTTAATGTTTTTCATATTAATTTATCAATTCCCATATGTTTTATCTTTTTGTATGTTGTTATATTTAGAATGTAAGAGGTATATTTTGTTTTATTATTTTCATTTCTTAATTATCTTTTATTGGGTTCAACACACATGCTGCCTGGTTTTCCCACATTTTATATACAAATGAGGGATGTGGGTTGATCCAAGTGTAATTAGAAATCTATAATTAATAGTTTATGTGATATAAAGGAGTGAAATGATAATTATATACTTCTATTAAAATCGATAATACCAATAGAAGTAAATAGGTTTAGGTTATAGCTATTTTATGAGAGAGTAAGATAGTTCATTTAAATGAATCATTATTTAATAGGGTAGGGGACTATCCAATGTTAAAACATTTATTTTAAAACATAATTTATAAACTATTTTTATCCAAAATCACTCCAATACAAATATTGTTCTCAGTTTTTTGACACACATTAAACTACCACAACACAAAAGAACCCTAAAGAAACCCCTATTCTTCAAATAAAAATTGTGTCCCACATTTACTAAAATTTAATTGGGTTCAAAAAATATACAATTACAACACCATATACCACAAAAATGTCTTAAGGCCCATAAAGGTTTTATTTGTAGTGAAAATTATAGATTTGGTTGGTTCAAAGAGTTATTTCATTTGGAATTACTTATCAAACTTTGTCTATTTCTAGAACAAATGTAATGTATTTATTCGATGTGAAGAGGGATAAATTAGGAATCTATACAACGTGTTGTTTATATAGACACACCATGTAGGTTTTTTGGTTATATCAATTAGGGTGTGTGCGAGTACATGTCCAAACACCCCAAGTGAAGTACATGGAATGTGTAAGTACATTCTTTGTAGAGTAACGTTGAATATCCTGAACTAGAGTACTCGACTCCAGATATTGTGGGTATTTCATGTCATGTATTTCTTTAAGGCATGTCATATATTAGGGACATACACATTGGTATGGGAATAGGTACAATTCTTTGTGGATTCTAGAAGTATCGAATCTGTGTAGATTATATTTTACATTGTGTACTTAGAGAGTAAATGATGTGGTGGAATTGGTTTATTCTCACATAGAGACTTTGGGATTTAACATTGTGTAAACACTACCACTAGTCGTGTACCTTCCATTCCATCTTAATTTTTTATATGTTCTTTCTCTAGTGTTATATTTAGAAAATTAGTTCATTTCAAGTATCATTTCATAGAGAATGTGATGGTGGGTTCCTATGTACTATTATAAGCCATCAAATATATGATTCATGGATAATTGTAAAATTTTTCATAGTAGTGATGATGATAGAATCCCAGTGATGATATAGAGTATGTGTGAGGATAGTAAAATCCCAATAAATATTATAGCACTAAAAATTGGGAAACATGTATATTTTTATAGATCAATACAATAGAAGGTTTTTGGTGGTTTTGGGTCTAAAAATGATTGAGAGTCACAAATTTATGAACGTGGATTATCCTTCAGAAGTTCTCTCTATATAGTGTAGTAGATCAAAGGGACCCTACTGATATTAAAGTTACATTATAGGATTTACATATTTCCTATACACCCCATACTTTGGGTTTGGTGCCTATGGTTTTGATAGGAGTACCAAAAGTTTAAAATTTACTCTCGTGTTGTTTTGTTCTAAGTGACCAAATTTACATTATTAAATTATGAATACCACCTCTATCCCTTATAGCTCCACATGAGTTTCTGTGGGAGATGGATTCAACAATTTTTGAGTTATATTGATGAACCTTTTACTTGACCACATGTTTTAATAAATATGATTTGAGAGAAGTATAGAGATGGGATTTGGGTAGTCCCTAATGCACAATGTTGCTTTCAAGGTGTGGTCCATTCCTATCATTGATATAGTCAGGGAATCCCTAGAAATATATAGTATAGCACCACCATGTTTTGTGGTTTCATGAAGGTCTCTTTATGGAGGGAGATATCCATTATGTAGGGGGTACTAGAGTTTTTACTCCTTTAGATGTTTTGGGGAGAAGTATCTCCCCCTGATAAGATGGTTTTACATTTCCCCCTTGAGGTGTGTTATAACCCATACATAGAAGGAAAAAAATCTCTTTTATTAATTGTGCCTATTGTTATAGCATGTGTTAATTGATATGATGAGGTATAATTTCATGCTGCGGGTGAAAATTGGTACGTAAAGATGGTTAGAATGATTAGGGACTTATGGTGAACTAGGTGCACCTTGTTTCTATCATTCAATATAACGATCTATTAGATTTGGGTTGAGTGAGTGGGGACCCATCTCTTTGATGGTTGATTAATCCTTTTGATAATTTTTAGGATACATAGATATCTTTAGTCCAAAAATAATTTAGGATATATGTATTCCCGTTTTACAGGTGGGGAAGGGAACACACTCATGAAATAGTGTGTGGATCACCCATTGATAGGGTTGGTAGCCCCTCAAGCTTTTCATTTTACTATAGGGTGTGATTTATCCACCTCAGTAAGACCATATGTGTCATAATCTATTCGAGTTTTTTATGGGACCTTTTATGTAATGAGGTATTATCCCAGAAACAATGAATTGTAAATCAGATTTTCTATTCACCATGCATGTCGGGAAGAGGGTTATGTTGGTGCATGAGGTATGGTTTGTTGTGTGATAGGGACGCCCCTTGAAATAGATTATAATCTTCATGATATAAGGGGTTAGATCTAGTGATTTGAGCGTCGATCCATTTGTGACAACATATTACTGATTGGTCAAATTGTCTTCTGATGAGCCATTGGGTGTTTCCCTCTGTAGTGTATGGTGTATTTTCTGTAGATGAGAATGGATGTGTCTTATCTTAATATGTGAGGTGTATTGATATATCTCACATCCTACTGGATGAGTAGAATATTTTGATATCTTATAGTTTTCCCCCATGTGAATGATTACAGGTTGATTAGAATGTGAATTTATAGATTCTTCCCCATTTATGTTCTCCCCTTTCATTCCGTTTTAGGTGGTTTTATGTTTTGGACCATTGAATTCAATCCTTACTAAAAAAATATTTCCCTTTGTTTTAGGGGAAAACTAATGGGTATTTTTATACTCAACGTAGCAGGAGATTTTTCCCCATAAGTATTATGTCTATGATGATGGCGCACAACTCAATAAAGGTATCATTTGGAGTTGAGTTAGTGGACCCAAATCATAGTAATGATAGTGGGATTCATAGATATTATTAATCAGGTGGTAGTTAACATGATGTGGTAATTTTTATCCATAGTCACTCAAGGTTAAAAGATAATATGATAATTTTGGCCTTTTATTTTTTCCCTCTTATTCTAGTATTTATATTTTACTCACTTGAGATGTTTAGTAGACGTATGCATGCGTATTATCATTCTAATTTCATATATATATCATACGTTTTGGAGTATATTTTTTTCTTTTATAGTTATGTATACACACTATTGGTCATATATGGAATTTTATCTCATTTTGTGTTATGAATTATTGGTTTAATTTAGTAGCCACTAACATATTGAAGGTGTTCTTTGGGTGGCACACTCTCTCACCACCATCTTTGGAGGGGAACTGATGGGTTAGGTCTTGTCTTGTGCTCTTACCATGGAATTCATGGAAATATTTCTATCTTTTTCTATAAATCATTGAAATATATTTATTTCTATGAATTTGTGGGTTTTTTTTTAAAATGCAGAGATACTAACAACTATACATTAAATATAAAATATATTCCTTTCAAAATTAGATTTTAGGGGTTTGTTAGAGAGGATAATTGAGAAGAAATTTGTTTGAAGAGGAGTTCCAATTTTTATTAATCAAACAATATCTTTAAAAGATATTAAAAATATTTGTAAAATAGAATAAAGTTCACATGATTCTGAAATTGATAAATATCATGTGAAATATGTATTCTAAGGAAATGATTATATTGATAAACCCAATGATTTTTAATGGGATAAACAAATTGAGAAGAAGTTTTAGAAAATAAGAGTCTAGTCAGGGAAACACTAAGATATACTAATTAGTAAGAGTACCCAGGGAATAAAATCTTGTGATTTTTTCCATGAAGAGAAGATCAACCCTAAATAAATTGATGAAATGTTGGATTTTATCCAAATCATTTTATATTTAAATATAGACACAAATTTTAAGGATAAAAGAAGAGTAGTAGTCTATATTAACACACCATCATCCTCATCTTAAGGAAATTAGATGTTTCCATATATCCATGAACTTAATTAATATAACTATTTTTTAATTTTTTTAGGTTTTGGGGGAGATATGTCCCAAAGGGATATTTCATTAAAAGATGTATGGGATATTGTGACATGATATGAGTTTCTATTTTCAATTTGAGTTGTGAAATGGGTATCATGAGGAATCTATAATTATAATAACATGAGTGAAACAAGATGGATCGAAGTAAAAACAATTAATATCATAATTGGTATCAAGTTATAAATGAGTTATTGGTGTCTATATTAATAAATTGGATTTATACATTGAAGAGGGGAAATAAAAACTTAACTGAGAAACAATAAAAAAATATTTATCATTTTTTTTATTTTTTTAATCTGACATTTGATATAATAAATTTTTTAATATATAAAAATATATTACAGGTAGATGAATCTCTAGCTGAATATTAATTATTTATTTAGTAATGTGGTTGATAAATTTTCAGGAATTATCATATGAATATCTAAATTGTTATATCCCCATCAACCAAGGGAAGAAACCAAATGGAGGAAAAATATATGTATTTTGTGTTTGAATTTTATTTTGGTAGAAGAAATATTTTAAAATTAATACACATAATAATTCATGGATTATTCACTAATAGTTTTCTAAATGTGTGATTGAGATCATAGAGGGTGTTCCTTGGTAAATACTTAATTTTGTGGATAATTGAAACTTACAGAAGTTAGTGATAGTAATAGAAAATAGTGGTGTTATTAAATTAATATCTTTTTCCTACCCAATGTTACATCTTAGTAGGATTATAGGTTTTGTTTATGGATAACCGATAAGTGTTAAGATCACTTAATAAAAGTATAGGACGATTTAATTATAGTTTTAGATATTTAAATTAAAATATTTAATTATTTTAAAGGAGTAAAGATTTATTTGGAAATCAAAGGAACCATAAAGTGTGTTGTAATAGGTGGATCCTAGTGTCTCTTGATTTTATACAAAGACTATATTATGAAATGATGATAATATTTATTTATATCCCTTTTTTATTTAAAGATAAAAGAGAAGGATTTCAGGAAAACAATGTTCTTGAATTTTTTTGGACACTCCTAGAATAATAGGAATAATTAGTATAGATTTTTCCATTAAGTATCTTAATTAGTGCAGAAGATAATGGTTTGTAAGTATGGGTTTCTCAAAAATTCCTTCTAGAAGAATAGCTGGACATGTTTGGATGAAAAACGAGTTAGTCCAGAATGTAAACAAATTTACCATAGTGTTTTAAAAGAGTCATTACAGAAGTTGTATGGATATGAAAGTAGTGGATATTATGTTGTTTGAAATAAATGACCAAAATATAATGATAAAATAGTTTAATATATTTCCTTTTTACATAAGGTAAAGGTTTTCCAAATATTATATAATTTTAGTCTTTGTGGAATATGTTCATTATATTTTTTCGTTAAAGGGGAGAAGATATTATCATGAATATAAGAGATTTATAAGTGAGAAAATCATGGATCATATTTGGTATATGATTAGTATCACGATGTTTTATTGGTGTTTACTTCATCATAGTATTTCCTATAAATTTAAAGTGATTTATTGTTAGAATCCAGTTGATAATTTGTGTTATTGTTTTATTTTTTGTCAACACATGTTTATTGTTGTTGGTGGGTGGTTTTTTTGTCAACACATATTAGTTGTTTTTATTTATTTATTATCATACAATACTATTTGTGTAGGTTTTGAATCTAGTAAAGGATTTATGTTAATTGAAATATAAAAATTCTCTATATTGACACATATAGGACTGGAGTTTCTTGATGTTCATAGATGATCCAGAGAGGTAGTGAGAATGGAATCACTAGTAGAGAGATTAATATAGACACCTTAATATATCTATACACCAGGGATATGGATTTTGACGATGTGTGAGTAGTTTAAATGAAGTTTAGATTCAAAATTAGAAGGATGAGATATATTAGGGAACTTACAAGAATAAACCATTATATTAACATATGGATAATTCCATGGGTGTTGTTCATAGAAAAATAACAAAGTAATAAAGTTGTATATATATATAAGTTCCATTGGGTTAATATGTAATTTGAACAAGAATTTTGGAATATGAAAAATTCAAAATAGTAAATATCATGCATGAGGTTTTTTATGATATTTATAGTGATATTTAAGGTTTTTTATGATAGATAATTTACTTTTTCGTAGAAGTGGGAATGTACAAATGAAATACATAAGAGTTATTATGGAAATAGTCTACTTGTGGGAAAGATGTCTACTCTATAAAGAAAATACAAAAGATACTTTCATTTTCTTTATAGTTGAATGAAATATGTTATAGGTAATAATTTTATGGGATTTACAACAACAATGTGAGTAGGTTTATGCACATTTATAGAGATTTTACTATTTAGAGGTGTTCAATCTATGGAAGAATTTTACACCTTAGTGATTCGGTATGTTAGAGTTTATATTCTTGGAGTCTAAGAGATTATGTAATGATGTGAAGAGTTATTCCATAGTGAAGTACTGAAAGGATAATCTTAAGGTTCCCTCTAATTTTTTATGGGGTAAGATCTATAAATGTTTTTGGTTGCTGATTACATGCCGTAAAGGAACATGGTACACAATGGATGTTCCTATGAATACAAAAGTTTTGGTTTATGGTTTCAAAAGGATATGAGCATCACATTTTGGTTTTAGTGCTCATGGTGTGAAGAAGAAGATTTTTTTTGTTTCTTTATGTAAAATATTATATCATGTATAAGTGAAATATGAAAATTCATTATGAGAATTTTATAAAAATTTGAAGGATATTTTTGGATGGGTTTTCCAATCATAATCATGGGAAATTATTGATATTTTTGTTGGGAAACATGGTGAATTTCAATAAAAATATATAAAAGGGAACTATAGAGATATATATCTCTATAAATAATAGTGATTGTTGTTTAACAGAAATAGGTCATCACTTTTATATTTTTTGCTATGATAGAGATTTTCCCAAAAGAAGATATAATTGAGATTGAACAAATAATTTTATCTCTTTGATGATCACTCCAAAATAATGAAGGTAGATTTTCCATAATGACTCATGGAAGGTGGGGTTACAATAATGATGATGTTGACAACTAGTTTATTTTGGTGAAACATGTGGAGATTAAGGATCACCTATATATATTATGTTCAACAATAATAACTATGATGTTATTTTGAGTTGGGGTGTTTTTTAAATACCAATTTTCATTATTACTGTAGTGAGAAAGAGAGAGGAGCAAGTGGGTGGACCTAGGGATATAGTAAACCATACCTAAATCATTATAAGGTTAATGACCCTGAACATGATGTTCCCTAGCATAACCCCACCACTAAATAATGATTTTAGTTGATTGTAGTGCATTGAAACATTATTGTTGTATGCTCCTTGGATTAATCCAGTGTGGATGAAAAAAGAAAACTCTTGTGTATTATGTACATGTTTTGTTTATATTCTTTAATGGGTTTATCCATAAATAATAAAAGTGGTTAAAGGAAAATAAAATGTAAATAATAATCAGATCATCATTTAAAATATAACATTAGTCTATCCTAATTAACAATGAGGTCAAGATCATTTAGAACAATGAGAGTTTCAGGATTATGTTTTTATGTTGGAACAGGTTTCATACCTAGATTCACCTCCCTCTCTAGGTAACTCTTAGTAAATACCCTTACCGGCCAAAAATATAATGAATTATGTATATGAAAAATATTATTTCCTTGAATTATTAGAGTGAAATATGATCTTTTCAAAAAATGAATACTTTTATAGAGTGATATTTAAAAGAATTACTAAATTTGAAACATTGTTTGTGTTTATGAATTAAAATATTTTTGTATTTGTATGAATTATTTTATGTATTTACCAACTAAAATTAGCCCACCCTTTAATGCACCAAAACCCTAAATGTTGTTTTTCTAAAAAACCACATGTTGGGGTGTTGAATGTTGGGTGAGATTTATAAAACAAACCAACCCACCCATTTTCACACCCAGAGTTTTAAATATGATTCCATTGAATCATGTTGTGTAATATTTTTTTATTTTTTCTTTTCATAAAATAAATATTTAAATGAGTCCTAGATATAAATATTGATGTGTATAGTCATGAAATATGTTTTCCATGTTTATGATTTTTTTAAATAAAAAAAATCATGATTTATAGATTTTTTTTAAAATTACATATATAATAAAATTTTAAAATGTATTTATTTATTATTATATATTGTATTTCAATCATTATGGAAATATAAAAATATTATTTAAAATGTCATTGAAACCTTTGTTTTATAAGAGGGTTGTTATTATCATTTAATAATTTGGAACATGAGATTTAGGTTTCTCTTTTTGAGTGTTGAAATAATAATATAATAATAATATATTATTAAAATTAAAGTATTATTAATAAAAATAATTTGTTAGTGAAATAAAAAATAATAAAATAATAAAAATAAAAATAATATTACTATTATTATTATTTAATTAATTTGGTTAAGGGTTCTCCCGTTCCATAAAGTCACCCTATAATATTACATCTTACTAATTTTAAAATCTTGGGGGCCTCCTTTGGAGAGGTGATTTGTGGTTTAATTATGGGAAAATTTTAATGGGGCATAATAGTTTTTGGGAGTGGTGCAATAAGGTGAAATAAATGTGGGTTGACATAAGTGGCCCTCCATAATAGTAGTGGCAGTGGCACCAGGAAAGATGCTCAAATGGGGGGGGGGGTATTGGTTCTTATCAACCCAAAATCCACCAACATGTATTTAATATGTAGGATAGAGGTTTGTTTTATGATATCATGATGTAATAAGACATGATGTGATGGATCTCAAGGCTATTAGTTGATTTCTTCAAAATGGGTATTTGGTCCATCATTAGTTTGAACTATGGTCTATCAACAACTTGGGACTTCAGACCAATTATATGGAATAAAATAGGTTTAATTAGTGCTTTTCATATATTTTTGGGGGATATGAGACAGGAACAACTAATGTGTCTGGGTGCATGTGTGTTTTTGGTATTCTCCCCTAAACCAAATAAACAATTTTATATTTAATAAAAAATAAAAATGTAATAAATAATAAAATTAATAATATAATTGATAATATTTTTTAATATCTAGTATTATTATTACTAATTCACACTAGATAAATGGGATTACACTAACTAAACAAACACACACACACACACACACACTCAAACACCTCAGTATTTCATGCATCATCCCTCCCCACAAGGATAGTAAGACACAACTAAACCAATTTTATTATATATCAGTGAACCATGAAGGATCAAGTAATTGAAAACTTGAAGACCATGTGGTATGATTATTCAAATAACCCTTATATTATCACACATAAATCAATCATGAACAATGTAACCATGTTGTGGTCTGTTTCCTAGAATTGAGACTCTACAATATTTTGTCCCTCCTAGGATCACTATGCACATTACCACATAGTGCTTCGTTCTGATTCTATGTGGAATATGTCATGGAACTACCTATGGTGCTCCCAATAAGGTGGAAGATGAAAAATGGAAATTTTGGGGTACCACATGTTCTGACCCACCAATGGTAGTAGGGATCCATAGTGAATTCCTCAGTGATCATCCAATCCCTACACCAACAATGGAGTCTCTTCATAGAGAACCCTATGGTGCACCGTTCTTACAACATGGATCTTATGATAGAGCTCCCCAAAATTCTCAAGACATCCACTAAACATTTTATCCCACAATGACACTCAATATCCAACACTGAGAATCGAAGTGGTGGGGGGGGGGGGTAAATCACTTGAGAGTTCCCTCCAACTCCTGAGACATCATCCCACCATTTCCTTCCATCGTTGAACACTTTACACCACATGAATGCCCACTAATCACCCCATGTTGTGCCCTGTTATATTGCATTGTAATTATGCCACTTTTATGACACTATTATTCAGTAATGTAAAGGTCTAGTGGCCCTATTGACCAAACTCTCAGTTACATAGCTGAAAATCCCATTTTAATGAATCATATCTCTATTATAGTACCCCACTGCAATACCTAAAATTTTATATGCGTTGTTACATTGGTAAAATACTAATACAGTACCATGAAACTGATACCTATTGGTATTTGAACTCATGCATGATTATTAAGAATTACTAATTTAATTATTAATTAATTGATAATTTAAGTAACAATTATTGATACAAAAAATAAAAATTCAATTATTATTATTTATATTATTATTTTTCTTTTTGATAATTAATAATATAACTATTATTAATAAAAAATAAATATTATGTGATTATTGTTTAGTAATGACAGTAGTAATTCAATTATTATTATTTATATTTTTTTTGTCATTGATAATAAATAATATTACTATTATTATTAAAAAATAAATATTATGTGATTATTATTTAGTAATGACAGTAATGTTATTAATAATTACATCACTGTCATTTTTTATTACTAATTAAATCATAAATTATTACCAATTGCATTATTAAATACTTTTAATTACATTAATACATAATGTATTATTATTTATTTATTACTATTAATTATATTATTAAATTATTTTTAAATTCATTGTTATTTATTTTATTATTAACTATTATTTACTCTTTTTCATTAATTACGTTATATTAATTTATTTATTGTTTAGATTATTAATTACATCATTATTCCATATTTGTTTTCTTAATGAAGTGTTCTCCCATAACCTATTTGAAAAAAAGTTACATCATAATTTTTTATTATTGTCAATTATAATATTAATAAAATAACATTTTTAATAATGTATTATTTTTTTATATTATTATTCCAATGTTGGAAAATGAGAACCTAAATCCAAAATTGAATTTTTTTAAATCATTTAACGGTCTCTAATTTATAAAACTACGGTTTTAGTGAGATTTTAAATAATATTTTTGAATCAATTCAATAAAACGTAATATAATATATAACAAAAAATTAAATATGGTTTAAAAATTTTCTCTCTCACTCTCCCTATTTGTAAATATTTATAACATATATCTATCTAAAAAATTTGTTTTGAAACCCAATTTTAAAAAACCACTAGGATGTTTGTTTCGCACGGAATTCAGGGATGACCTCCTGGATGGGAGATTCAAATGTTCCGATCGGTTTCTAACGGGTTTGTTCGTAGAACCGGAAACATCCAATGATTCCACATCCGTTTGGACCTACTTTCCAAAGGTAGGCGCTCATTTGCTTGTGGGCTAATGAGGCTTAGGAATTTGCATTGGTTGAGAGGATGGGAGGTCGGACTCATCACACATTTTTTAGGGGAATTATTGTCTACTCCGGGACTCTCTTTATAGATTTAAGTTATGTTCGTGAATCCTTATTACATTACCAAGTATAAAATGAGCTTTCCTTCAGTTTAAAAATCAATGATTAAATATGTAAGAAATTTATAGGATCTTTTATATGTATTCGAGGTTCTGCATCAATAGAGAATCATCTGTATCTATTTAGAGATTCTTAGTCAATGGTATCCTTCAAAAACATTTATAAAAGTCTCTTGGTCATTATGATGACCAGGCTGGTTTTAAAGCCACTCAGTGGGGCACTTGAAGTTTATCGTCATTTATAAGGACATGGATTATTTCAAAGTTGGGATCGAAACCATAAATGGGCTACCTACATATCCTTTGTTTTGGAAAAGGAATCAGAACCCACGTAGTTCGAGTAAGGGTATGATATTTATGATTGATGGCTCAAAGCAGGATGTCACAATTACTTTTACACTCTAAGCTCATGTGAGTCAGGCTCGGTGTGAGAAACAAGAGGTATTGGTAAAAATTAGACAATTGTGCCATGAAAGATGCAATCATAAGAAATGGTTTGGGGATTATGTATGTATGACTTCCCAGATAGATGAAGGTTTAGGATTCACTTTTAGGGAGAAAATCCATGAACAGGGTCCATAAAGGTATATGTGCTTCATGGATATTTGAATACTCTAATCTTGGGGCTTACTCCTAAGGAGGATGCCCATGTTAGGAGGGGACTTATTATTGGGTTTTACTCCTGAAAAGGAAACCCAAATCAAGGGTAAATTAGGACTGGTTAAAGAGAAATTAGAGGACTTGGGGCTTATTCTTGGAAAGGAAGCCCAAGATTATAACTGGGACTTATTCCTGAAAAGGAAGCCCAGCTTAGGGGTTAAGGTTTGGGGCTTACTCCTGAGGAGGATGCCCATATTTTAGATTGGGGCTTACTCTTAAGAAGGATTCCCAAATTAAGGGACTCGGGGCTTACTCCTAAGAAGGATGCCCATATTTGAGATTGGGGCTTACTCCTAAGAAGGATGCCCATATTTGAGATTGGGGCTTACTCTTAAGAATGATGCCCATATTAGAGGACTTGGGGATTACTCCTAAGAAGGATTCCCAGATTAAAGGATTATGATTGGGGATTACTCCTGAGGAGGATGCCCAAGTTAAGGAATTAAGGTTTGGGGCTTACTCCTGAGGAGGATGCCCAAGTTTGGGAACTTTAAGAATTTGGGGCTTACTCCTAAGGAAGATGCCCTGATTAAAGGACTTATAACTGGGGATTATTCCTAAAAAAGGAGACCCAAGTTAAGGATTCTCTCATCTTAAAGGATGAGGTTGAATGAATGAGCTCTCCATATTTAGTGACATAACGATACTTAAATCACTAGGTTTTTAGAGATATTCCACATAATTCCTTTCAGATAAAGAAGTCAAATCAAGAAATCGTGCCATAAATGGCTTTGAAGAGTGTCTTGAAGACTGAATCTTGAAAAGGAAAGGTGTAATGGCTTAAGAGGGGTAAAATGGGCAAGATGGGCACCCAAAAAGGTAGGGGCGCGCAAGTCTTGAAAGGCACGCAAGTATTGCGGCGGCGCGCAAGTATTGGTCGCGCAAGTATACTTGCGCGACATGAGGGGTATTTGCGAAATTTTTAACCAGCATGAGAATACTTGAGCGACTTTTTATTAATCACTTTAAAATCCTCTTGAGGTTCTTCCAGAAAAGGGATGTGCAAGTTCTAAAGAAGGAAATAAGGCGGCGCGCAAGTGTTGATAAGTTTCAACACTTAAGCCTTCCTTCTTCTCTTTAGATCTTCCGTTCTAGGTAAGAAATTACCTTAGAAGTGTTCTGGAATCTTTGAGAAGAGACTTGGGCGTCAGGAGCTTCAATCCGAGTTTCTGGAAAAAGATCTTCTCGAATGGGGGGCCCACAGGGTCTATTTATAGGCATGAGAAGACCCCGGGCGGTTACCAGGCGGTTACCACTTACGTCGTGTAAGTCACTTGCGCGCCAAGGTGCATCGCGCAAGTCCACCTGTGCGACAGTTATATAACTTGCGCGATGCAGTTGCTGTTGATCCTTTGTTCATGCCTTTGTCGATTTTTGATATTTTCTTCAAAGGTTGAATAACTTTGAGCTCAGATATTCCCCTTTTCCGATTTTTAGATTCTGTGACGAAAGGAGCGTCAAAAAAAGTCCCCCCTCAGAGTTGGATCCGGAGAGAAATGAGGATTTGACTCTAAGGAAATCAAATCCATCCAAAGGAAAAGGGGGAATGCAAGTCTTCAGGTCACAGAGGTCGGCGCACAAGTTTGCGTCGCGCAGGCCTTGAGCGCACTGGGTACGGCGCGCAGATAGGCCTCCTGGCCTATAAATACATGGCCTCACCTCCGTACAAGCATCCGGATTTCCGGACTTCATACCTTCGAGCTCTCGCCGCACAGGTTATCTTAGTCACACAAGATGCTCTGTTTACCAATGTTTTCCTTGATGTCGCGCTATTGTAAAGGTATTTGTACTTGCGCAGTTTACACTTGCGCGTCAAAAACTGGTGCGGCACACGAATACTTGCGTGCCATGTTTTAGACTTGCGCGCCTTAATGCCTTAGCCATTTTTTCCATTTAAGAGTTAGTTTATTCATCTTTTGTGCAGATTCAGTGGCTCCCAAGGGAATTGGAACGGCTGATGAACTGGCTAGCAAGCGGATTGATGACAGGATGAACATTATTGGCCATGATTACTATGATATCTGCAAAAGCACTCTCCCAGATTTGGATAAGTACTTGAATAAATATCATCCTAATTTTCCAGAGAGCATCCATCAGCCTCTGTGTGGTCATGATCATCTGCAAGGAGTCAATGTTCCAAATGAAAACAATTATACACCTGAGATGCAGCTGCACTGCTACTCCTCTATTTCGGTTATGCTTTGCATTAAGAGCAACAACAATGGTGTGAACTTTCAAGTTCTCCTTCCATGCCATTTCTTTACAGATATGAAAATGGCAAACCCATGGGCTGAAATGTTTTCCACTACCGGTTGGTAGAGAGAAGACATACATGGTATTAGAGAAATATCTGAAAAGAGTACTCTCTCCAATTGGCTCTTTACTTCCAATGCACCATTCTCAAATCCATGTATCCATCTTCCAAGTCTCTTGGATAGAAATAGAGTCACTGTTTGATCAGTAGAAAATTTTCTCAAACCGCACTCAAGAACATCCTTTTACAATTGTTCCAAGAAGAGCTGGTATCACTGTATCTCTTATTGTATCCATTTGAATGAATGAATTCCAGGTGGTTGCTGATGAAGCTCGGGATGCCGTAAATCAAATGAAGTGTTATGTTGAAAGCCTCTTGTAATTCTTGAAAAAGAGAAGAGACTCCAGTCTGTGGATGTCCTTCTAACTCTTGTGTATCAATGAAAAACACTTTCATCTTCAATCATTTGTACCTGCATTCTTTCACTACCTTCTTCAAATTTACTTAAGCCAATGGGCCTAGTAAGCATAGTTTGATTTTTACTAGGATTATTACAAATAACCCTACAAACTTTGAATCTTTTAATTGCTCAATATTACCTAAATCATACAAAAATGTATATTTAGTGAGCTGGAACATGACTTTTATTCAGAGTTCCTTTGTCTTTTTTGGGCAGTTTAAAGTCATGCATGCCGGACATAAAGGGGCTAATGTTTAAGGTTGAAATAGCTTTGACCAAAATGGATAAAAATTGATTCAATTCGTTGACAATTTATCTAAAAACATATTACCATACTCAAGTATGAGAGAAAATATGTAAACTATGGCTTAAGAATATTTGAATCTGAGGAATTATATGAAAAGGAGCTAAAAGGCCTTAGAAGAAGTAGTTTCCAAGAATAAAGTTACTATTATTTAACAAAACCCACTAGGGGTTGAAATATGCAGGGCCACCTAAGGGCATTGGCTGCATGGTCAAATAAATAGTATCTTTTGGCTGACAAGTCTGTTATGTGGACTGTTTATACAGGGCCACCTATGGGCACGTGTTGCATAGTTAGGCGAAAGAACTCTCAAAAATTTACTTTCCTAGTGATAAAAGCCAGTGAAAGTTTATGGAGATCAAATTTTCTAAAGTATAGATTTTGTTGTATGGGAATAGGTACTTGAATATGGAGAAGATATTTTCAGACAAGATTATCGAAGAACTGGATGAATATCACTCCTACGAAGGTCTGACCCAAACGTAGGGAAGAAGAATAAACCATAGACTTGAATACTTTCAGATCATGAAAAAGGATATGGGACAAATATGTTAAGGATGGCTATTTTTTGCGGATCCCTACATACTGTCGTTTAAGACAAATAAGGACAAAAGAGGCATTCTTCCCAAGAATGAAGTTTCCATTATTTAACAAACCCGTTAGGGGGTTGAAATATGTAGGGCCACCTAAGGGCATTGGCTGCATGGTCAAATAAATAGTATATGTTGGCTGACAAGTCTGTTATGTAGACTGTTTATGCAAGGCCACCTATGGGCATGTACTACATAGCCAGGCAAAAAGAATTCTCAGAAGTTTGACATTTTTGTGACTAAAAGTCATGAAAAGGGTTATGAAGATCTGAAAATATTTAAGGTTAGGATTATAACACATAAAGATGGGTATTGTCCAATATATACAGAGATACATAGGTCAATGATAACCATAATCATGTTGTGGCTGGGTCCTGAATTGAAATTTTGGACTTCACTACATATCTCATAAGAATGAGAATCAAGCCATACGTAGTTCTTGAAATGCAGTTTAACATCGTGCAGGACAAAAGTATGAGAAATCTTATTTTAGGGTCATAGAATTCGGACCATAATAATGAATACATAGTGTGTGTTTTCATGAGGACTTTTCAGCCAAGGGACTGAAAGTGAAATTTGGGGTTAGGCCCAAAATACTTGGGACTGGATTCGAGGGACACTCGAATGTTCCTACGTATCCCATAAGGATGGGAATCAAGTCCACGTAGTTCTAGAACTACCCTTTGTACAAATTTGGTTCATACATGTGAAGGGTGAAATGGGACTTTAGTGCAATGATGGTTTAACCTGAGACAAAAAGTTTAGGTATTACCATGTATGCACGTAGTCTTTTGAAATGAAAACATGATTGAAAAATCAATGTCAATAATAGTTCTCTCTCAAATGAGGAAATCAAAGAATATTGTAGTTTATTGTCGTACCGGACAAAAGTGTTTCATAGTTTAACATCACATAACAACGAAGAAAGTGAATCAATGTAAAGATATTGATTCTTGGTGTGGTTTCACGAATCAACATCATATGAGATGGTGGTGAACCGATGTGAAGAGATTGTTTTCGGGCTTGAACCCTGGGAGGTTGCCTACATACCCAGCCTGGAGGGCAAGGATCAAAGTCCGTGTAGTTCAATTAAAGAATGAATTAATGATCAAGTTGTTCTTGGGGACATTGATCTAATAAAAAATGTTGTTGGGACTTACACATGGTTAGGGGCCCAAAGAGAGTGTTATGGTTGAGGTTTTCTCTAAGATCACGTGAGTCATACTCGGTGTGAGAAACAAGAGATAACAACAACCTTAACGATGCACAGTTTAATGTCATGTAGGACATATCAAGGGACTATGCAGTTTAAAGTCTTGCAGTTAGGACTATTGGTGCTGCACAGTTTAGTGTCATGTAGCAGGGAAAAAATAACAGTTTAATGTCATGTAGGACATATCAAGGATTTTCTGTACAGTTTAGCGTCATGTAGTTAGGACAATGGGGACAATACAGTTAAACGCCATATTGGATGAAAGGGGGATTGTGCAGTTTAATGTCATGCAGTAAGGACAAAAGAGTGTACCATTTTAACGTCATGTCGGACGAAAGTGCGAATAGTTTAAGGTCATATGCATGGACCCTGAATGGTGCAGTTTAATGTCATGCTAGACCTTTGAGATTATATAGTTTAACATCTTTCCGGACGTAAGGGACTTTTATACAGTTTAGCATCATGTAGTTAGGACGTCACATTTTAACGTCTTGCTGGACATAAGGGACTTGCAAATAGTTTATGGTCATATGCATGGACCAAGGAAGATGCAGTTTAAGGTCATGCTGGACGGTTTAGGGAACTTTTTCACAGTTTAACGTCGTGTGGGACAAAGTTGCAGTTTAAGGTCATACTGGAACATTGATGTATAGTTTAATGCCATATAGCAAGGACGAAATGGTGCTGCACAGTTTAGTGTCATGTTGCGGGGACATCTTCTTTTCTACAGTTTAACGTCATGTTGGACGAAAGTGCAAATAGTTTAAGGTCATATGAATAGACCGTGGATGATGCAGTTTAAAGTCATATTGGACTATTAAGTGCTTATGTAGTTTAACGTCTTTCCGGATGTAAGGGACTTTCCTACAGTTTAACGTCATGTTGGACGTAGTTGCAGTTTAAGGTCATACTGGACCATTTCTGTATAGTTTAACGCCATATAGCAAGGAAGAAATGGTGCTGCACAGTTTAGTGTCATGTTGCAGGGACATCTTTTTTTTTCTATAGTATAACGTCATGTTGGACGAAGTTGCAGTTTAAGGTCATACTGGACCATTGTTGTATAGTTTAACGTCATATAGCAAGGACGAAATGGTGCTGCACAGTTTAGTGTCATGTTGCGGGGACAGGTTATTTTTTCTACAGTTTAACGTCATGTTGGACGAAGTTGCAGTTTAAGGTCATACTGGACCATTGCTGTATGAACCAGTTGTAAGAATCTTGGTTCTGGGGTCCATATTTTGTGTTTATACAAAATATTTCTTCAGAAATCTGGCATTGGTTGGAGTCGTGATGAGTTCTCCATCCATTGAGATTAATGAATATGCTCCATTGGAGTAGACCTTATGTATTGAATAAGGTCCTTCCCATTTTGGTTCAAGCTTGGGAGGCTTCTTTCCTGGTATCATTGGTGTTCTGAGAACTAATACCAATTCTCCCTAAATGAATGAACGAAGATGAACTTTTTTGTTGAAAGCTCGTGTTATTCGATTCTAATAGATTTCCAAGTAGTGAAAAGTGCACAATCTTTTCTCCTCTAACAGTTACAATTCATTAAATCGCTTTTGGGATTGCTCATCTGTAGATAACTGATCAAAAATGGATACTCTGAGTGATGGAAATTGAACTTCAATTGGAAAGACTGCTTCTGTTCCATATACCAATGAATATGGAGTTGACTGCGTTGCATTGCGGGTGGTAGTACGATAAGCCCATAAAGCATGAAAGAGTTTATCAGGCCATGACCTCTTATCTTTATCCACCATCTTTTGCAGTATATTTGAAAGAGTCTTGTTAAAGGCTTCTATTTGGCCATTGGCCACCGCATGATACTGAGATGAATGGTTAGATTTAATGTTGTATTCTTGATACAATTTCTTCACCTCAGAAGAACAGAAGTTGGTGCCATTGTCCGTCAATATGGTATGAGGGACACCAAATCTAGTAATGATGTTAGACTTGATGAAGCTAACAATGCATTTAGAACTGACTTCTTTGAGAGGTACTACCTCTGCCCATTTGGAAAAGAAATCAGTAGCAGTAAGAATGTACTTAAACTACTTGGCCATAGCTGAAGGGTAAGGTCCCACCACATCCATTCCCCATGTGGAAAATGGCCATGAGTATTTAGCTGTATGAAGCAACTATGGAGGTTGATGAATGAAGTTGGCATGTACTTGACATGAATGACACTTCTTTGTGAAATCAACACAATCATGTATCATTGACGGCCAAAAGTATCCAAGCCTTCGAATTTGATCAGACAATCTATGTCCAGACTGGTGGGCACCACAGACTCCTGCATGAACTTCTTTCATGACAGCCATTGTCTCTTCACCATCAATGCATCTGAAGAGAACTCCATCAAAACCACGTTTGTAAAGAATTTTCTCTAAGTGGTTTGGGCCATCATAAAGAGTAAAATTGACCACACGTCGCCATATTTGTTCTTTCTCATCTCTATCAGGTGGAAGTGTTCCATTTTGAAGGTATTACCTGATAGGTGACATCCATCCTGTAGTATGACCATACGGTTCAGGAATGGGACTAGTTTCATTAATTTCTGCTGTTCTGGCTTGAACATAAGCTGAAATTTCACGACGGTGGGCAATACTAATGGTTGTCTCGTCCCGATTTGGATCTGCTAGAGCTGTGGCTATATTAGCCAGTGCATCAGCTTGAGCATTTTGTGATATTGGGACACAAGAAAATGTCGGTTCTGAAGGGAATTCCGCCATTAAATCTCTGACGTAATCATCCAAAGGGATTAATTCTTCTTTTCTGATGGCATAATCCTCATTGACTTGTTTGATTACCAGGTCTGAATCACCTTTCACTTTTAAGTGATTCACTTGTGCTTGAAGCGCTAAATCCAAGCCTGTAATAAGAGCTTGGTATTCGGCTTCATTATTGGTACCACCTTCCCACAATAAAAAGGAATAAGGTAACACTGCCCTATCTGGAGAAATGAGCACAATTCCTAAACCAACTTTGTTGAATTTAGGATTTTCCATTTTCTTCCCTGTTGGACTTCTCGAAGCACCATCAAAATACATTTCCCATGTTTGAGGATTCTCTTGAATAGAGAAAACTTCCTCATCAGGGAGTTCAATATCTGAAGACGTTTCTTCCATGGAAGGATGTTCAGCCAGGAAATCAGCCAGAGTTTGGACCTTTATTGCCTTTTGAGACACATACTGAATGTCGAACTGCTGCAAGATAACTGCCCACCTTGCTAGACATCCTGTAAGCATTGGACGACTAAGGATGAATTTGAGCGGATTATTGTGAGATACCAATTGGACCTCGTGATGTTGTAGGTAGTGTCTTAGTTTCTGAACTGCAAAGATTAATGCTAGGCAACACTTCTCAATACTTGAATACCGGGTTTCTGCTTCAAGCATAGTTCTACTGAGATAGTGGAGGCTATTTTCATTCCCTGCATCATTCTTTTGAGCAAGAAAGGCACCCAATGATCGCTCTAGAGCTGTCACATAGAGGATAAGTGGTCTACCTTCAACAGGTGGCATGAGTACTGGTGGACTCAATAGGTATTTATTGAGAACATCAAATGCTTCTTGACATTCTTTAGTCCACTGGTAAGTGACTCCTTTCTTCAATAATTTGGTAAAGGGTAAACTTTTGCCTGCCAAATTGGCGATGAAACACCGAATATAAGCTAAGGGTCCTTGAAGTCCTCTTAATTCTTTCAAATTCTGAGGAGGTGACATACCAAGGATTGATTTGGTCTTCTCAGGATCGACTTCAATACCACGATGGCGTACAACAAAGCCAAGGAATTTTCCTGAGGTTACCCCAAAATCACATTTTAAGGGGTTCATCTTCAAATTATGTTCTCGAAGTTTGTGGAATATGACTTCCAAATCAGCCAAGTGATTAGAACTTTGTTTAGATTTAACTACCAAATCATCCACATAGTACTCAACAAACTTCCCTAAGAAAGGTTTGAAGATACGATGCATGGCGCATTGATATGTTGCACCTGCATTCTTTAAACCAAAAGGCATCACCCGGTAACAAAACACACATTGAGGAGCTCTGAAAGCTGTAGATTCCTCATCTTCTGGGGCCATTCGGATCTGATTATTTCTGGAATATCCATCCATGAAGTAAAGTAATTCATAGCCAGCGGTTGCATCAATTAAGAGTTCTGTATTCGAAACTGGGAAATCATCTTTAGGACAATACCGATTAAGATCTCTGAAATCGATGCAAACCCTAATTTTTCCATTCTTCTTCTTTACAGGGAAAATATTATCCAACCACATGGGATATTGAACTTCTTTGACGAAGTTAGCTTTGATCAGCTTATCCACTCCAGCTTCAATTTTGGAAGCATAAGTTAGGTGTGTTCTTCTCGCGGCTTACTTAAATCCTCGATGTTCTTTTAGTAAACCCAAATGATGAGTAGCAACATCAGGATCAAGCCCAGACATTTCTATATAGTTCCAAGCAAAAATATCTTTATTTTTCTTTAAAAAAGAAATATACATCTCTTTCTCTTCAAGGTTCATGGCCGCACTAATTAAAGTGGGGCATGGATCTTTCTCTGTACCCAGATTTATTTCTATGAGTTCATCCACAGTGGTAGAGATACCGTCTTCAAATGCTGGAGGAGCATCTCTAAGATCTTCCTCTTCCTCTTCATCATTTTCTATTTCTTCCGTTTCTACTTGCATAGTAGATGACAAAATGAAATTTTCATGATCATAAGAGATTTCAAAATTTGCACATTTTGAAGAAGAAGCTTCCATTTCTGACCCTATTGATGATAAAGGGACTTCTTTGGGAAATAAAGAGGAGATGATGGATTGAGAATCGACATCATTATTCACCTCTGGTGTTGCTATAACTTCTTCTGGCCTGATTGGCGAAGTATATACTTTTTGGACTTCAACAGATGAAATGAAAACGTCACCACTTATGCTTTCATCACTGTTTGGTAGGTTACCAATTTCTCCCATGTTGTCTGGATCAATTGCCGTAATTGACATTATGGATCTTTCCATAAGAGTATTTCGATTTGGGCCTATTTTGTCAATTTGACTGATAGGTAACACATAATCTGTACTCACATGTGTAAATGGATTTATTGGAATTTTCTCCAAACCATATGGAGCATTAATTTTGGTAATTTCCTTCATTGTAGATTTTTCTCTACCCTTCATGTGATAAAATTCTGCCTCAATGTATTGAGACTCACATGTCTTAAACGGAGCCTTATCACCATACAATGTTCCAACTTGACCATTGAAATAGTATTTGAGACATTGATGGTATGATGAAGGAATAACTACATGATGATGTAGCCAGGGTCTTCCAAGCAAGACGTTGAAAGCTGAGTCTTGATCAACAATCATGAAATCCGAATTGGATACAAGATCTCCAAACTGAGTTCTGAGTGTAACTTCTCCCAATGGTTCTTGTTCATTTTTATCATATCCTTGTAAAACCATGGTAGAAGGAGATAAATCAGATTCCGTGAGGCCCAATCGACGAAGTGTACGAATGGGCATGAGGTTGACTCCTGAACCATTGTCAATGAAAGCTCTTCGGATATCTACACCATTGACTTTGCCAGATAAGTACAAAGGTTTTATGTGCCCATGCACAAAATCATCTTCATATTTATCAGTAAAAGATATCACTGCATGGAATTCTACAGGATTATTCTCTATGTGATAGACTTCAGCAGCAGCAATTTCAGCTTCAAACTCCTGAGGACTTGACAAAGCTTCGATGAGTGCTTCCCGAAGATCTTTTGACAGATTCAATGCATCCAAAATTGATAACAAGGCTGGTACTTGGGCCAAGTGTTTCAATATATCATACTTTTGATCTAGAGGTCTGCGTTTCCCAACCGGAATATGTGGTTTAGCAGGTACCTTGGAAGAAGATTCTTTGGAAGCTGATGCATCTTGTATTGGGATAGAATTTGGCAAAATCCTTGGTTTTGGAAGATTAGACTGATTAGATCCATTTACTTGCTGAGATAAAGAAGATGGAACCTTTAATCGGTCTTCCAAAATAACTGTGCTAAAACTGAGTTGGCCATTGGCAGCAGAACTTGCTTTTTCTTTTTGAGCTCGCTGAAGGGCTCTACCACGAGTTTCTGCTGCATACACAGTGCTAGCAGAGGTAGAATTGGAGTAGTGGATTCGGAAAGATCCACATCTTCCCCTGTATCCTAAACCTCTAGAATTTCCTCGGATTCCCTTATTTGATACAGGGAATTCAGGTTCATCAAGACTGGAATATGGATTTGTTAATTGAATTATATTAACAGAACCGAAGATTAACTCTTCGTCTGATAAAGACCCTGCCTGACTAGCCTGTTTAGGTTGTGCCGTTTGATGGGGCAGTGCCCGTGGCTTTGAAGTAGATGGCATGAAATCTGCCAGATTCAAAGACAACTTAGGCCTCAATACATACTCATCTTCTTCTGATTCCTCTTTCTTCTTTGAATTGCGCTGCCCTTTTGAGGATTTGTCTTTTGATGGAGACTTCACTGCAGCTTTTGTAGGAGACACAATTGGCTTCTTCAATTGTGTTCGCAAAATGGCATGGGTCCGATTGATTGTCTTTCTGACCATCCAATCATCATATTTTTGCGCAGTTTTTCTTTTGACTTCCTGCCACTCGCCTCCTTCCTCTGGATCTGTAGCGGTAACACACGCTACATGAGCTGAAGAACCCTTCAATTTGACATGTCCCAATTCGAACTTCTATTGCAGAAGGTCATTGAAGACAAAACACTCCTGGATGGGATGCCCCAACATTTGATGAAAGGGACAATAATTCAGACGGTCTTCATCTCCTTCCTTGTTTGGAATCTTGGGCACTGGTAATTGAACCAAAATTATTTTCCAGAGCTGAAATGAAGTAACCAAGAACTTTCTCACTTCGGAAAGAGTATGTTTTACTCTTCAAATCCTCAAATTGTTTTCATCGCTGATCTCTTTGATCATTTGAATGAAATGGCCTTTGTTGTTGGCGTTCAGGAGGTGGATTCCTTCGAGAAGATGAAGGTTTTGAAGTAGAAATAGGTACATGTGCTTGTTTAAGCATAACTGTAGCAGTTTCTGCTTTACCCATTCTTCTTCCTGGAGCTGATGGAATTACACGAGATTTAACCTTAGCCTGTATAAGGGAATCTTTAATCTGCTGAGCGATTGAAGTAAGGTCTCGAAACCCTCATGTGTATTTCACAGGGATCAATGGCGTGCGTAATTCATCACGCAAGTTTGCCACACAGATTGGCAATAGCTCTTCCCAAGGGAGTGCTAAACTCAGGGAATACGTTAATCCCTTCCAGTGAGCAATGAAATCAGAGACTCTTTCATTCTCCCTTTGCTTGCAGTTTGTAAGATCGAAAACTGTCGTTTTTAGCAAAGTTGAACTGAACTGAAGAAGGAATTTTTGACAAAGATCCTCCCATCCAATGATTGACCGGGATTGCAAGCTTGTATACCAGACGAAATCTGGTCCTTGCAAGGTTCGCACGAAGCATCTGAGTTTCACTGCTTCTTTCTGCTCTAGAGATCCCATCATAGGATCACCACAAGACACGTAATGTGTCAAATGTTGTTCAGGGTCGCCTGATCCATTGAATGAAGGGAAAACAGGGTTTCCAAAACTGGATGGAGGAGAAATTGAATCTACCCATTCAGGGTAAACTTTCTTTTCAGGTTGAACTTGCGCCCATTTCCCTTCCATAGTTTCTAACTGATCTGTTAATGACTCAATAGTAGTTGTTAACTTTTGAGAAACATCAGGTTGAACTTGGTTTTGGGTAGGTGCAATGAATGGAGCTTGGACAGACGTGGTGGTTGGTGCTGCAACTGATGGTAGCACTGCCAACCGTTGTTGCGCTTGACCCACGGGATTAGACCTCTGAGGGTGTACTGATAAAGGAGGATATTCTTGATCCATCTCAGTAACTGCAACAAATTCCTTCGGCTGTCGAACTTCAGCATTCTTAAGAAGAAGACTACTTTGAAGTAGTTCTGCATTCATTCTTCTTAATTCTTTCATTTCTTCCTCCTGTTGTGCAAACCTTCACTCTAATGAGAGCGATTGACTTTCTCCAGAGGAAGGATATGTAACCTGATTCTTTCCTGTCCCTTTGTTGGATACCTTTTGGAGGGAGGGAAGTGAATTACCTAAGTTCTGAGTAATCCTTTGACTTCGTGTACGCACACCTTCTTCATTTGTATTGGTGCGTACATTTTCTTGAGCAGGACACTCTTCATCTGAGTCCCCTGAGTGAGTCTCTTCTGGTGGATTAGCAACAACGGCATTGATGAAATTGATTGATGTATAATGCATCACATCTCTTCTATCAACATTTCTGTGATATTGTCTTCTTTCATGTCTTTGATGAGACATTGCCTTTTGTTGATTCAATATTTTAGGAACTTCTTAACGAGCTATAACTTGGAGGGAATCTCCTGATAATTTGGCTCTTCGTCGCTCTTGGGGCTTCTTCCCCAATCGATAAAAGACCGACATTCTATGAGGAGGGTATTGATGATTTGAAAGAGTCCCCAGTCTCGAGAACTGGGGATGTTCCTGCTGCTTCCGCTCAACTCCTCGAATCCCATTTGTTGACTCTGAGGGTTGGGTTAGAGAAGTCCCCAGTCTGAAAAGCTGGGGTGGCTCTTGATATGCTACGTCTGAGATCTTCTTAAAAGATCTCTTGATCTTGCAAATTTTAGTTCGGAAATTAGCTGGATACATTAGCCTGTATCCACTTTTATCACCTGGTTCAACAGACCGTTGGATGATTTCCAAGACTTATGTCATTTGATGATTTGTTTTCTCCATACGAGAGTCTTGTGAAATATTCTCGCCTGCTTGATGTAGGATCAACTCAACAACTTGTTCTCTATATGATTTATTTTGATAGGAACTAGTTGAAGCCTGTTCTTGAGAAAGATTTTGATTATGAACAAAGCCCATTGACTATGGCCGGCCATGGGCAATAACATTGCATGAGACCATTTTTGGTGAGATTTGCTGACTAGAAAGCACTGTGAAATGTAGTGCTCTGTGAACACCCCATCCTCTGATATGAACATCAGATGGATCATTTGCAATTAAATGACGCAATTTTCTTAGTGCGCCAAGGCATGAACGTTGAAGGGTTCTCTGTTGCTTTTCAGCCTTCGGATACCGAGAGACTGATAGAGATTCCAAATCAATCTGACGTTGTAGCCCTTCTATTATCTTAAGATGATTTTCATATTCATCATAAGATAATACCTTATTCTTAAATTGACAAAGATTTTTCCATATGTTGAGACAAATATCATGGATTCCATCATCCGTAAACATCTTTGGAATGTCATACTGGTAGTCAGCCAAAGGCCAAAACATGACTGGTACATCACCTTTTTCCAGTTTTTTCCTCATGTTCAGCATTTCCTCTTTATCATTAAATGAAGATTCTTCTACTTGTTTTGACCAGAGTTGGTGTTTCCTTGTTTCTTCATCGGATTCAACAAGATTGGTAGAGAGATCATCGATCAAACTAGAAGATGCATGACTTAGGGGTGGTTCGGAGAATGACCTACACCCTGGGCTATATTCTGATTGAGAAAGTATTTCACTTGTTAGCGATAAAGCATCAGACATGACTGGTTTCTCATTTGCAAGTGCCTCAAGATAAGAGGGCTTTCTCGGCACTACATTGTCCACTAGAGTATTTTCCAGGCAATGTGAATCACTACTGCGGAGAGGACTTTTGCAGCGAAATTCATCATCATGGGGAGGACCACCATAATGGGTTACAGAAAAAGATGAGATCTCTTTCTCCTTGGTCTTCTGACTACACAGAGGGTTCCTGTGGCTCTCATCTGAAGAAGAAACTTCAAGATTGACCGAATTTTCATGAAGAAAGCCTTCATGAGGAAGTGTATATTGAAGACCTTCAGAATTAATGTTCCTGTTATTGGGAACTGAGGGAGCAGAATCTTGAATTCCGACAGATAAATGTCTGAGGGCTTCAAGAACTCCAGCATCGAGCAAGGCCTTGTTGCATATTGGCCTTTGATCTCCTGACTGTGCTGGGCGGATCTTTTTCTTAGATGCGTTCTTACTCGATTTGGAAACCACTTGTTGACGAAAGTGGTTACTCTGAGAAGGTGCATGTGCCTGATCAGGAAAGATGGTCAAATTAGGCTGACGATCTCCACTCAAATCAGGTGTATGTGCCTGACTTGGTTGTCCGTATGATATGGGGGAGTATGCCCCATAACCCTCTTGGACTGGAACAGATGTGTGTGTCTGTTCCGGAGTGAATCGTTGATGTGTCACTCCACAGTTAGGGATAGATTTATGTGTCTGTCCCTGAGATGATGCTGAAGCTGTTATGATATCCTGGAATGCATCCAGAATATGAGCAGGAATTTTCTTTTTCTCTTTCACCATTGAGAAAATATGTTTGGTGACTTCAGCCGCCAGAACGGAGATATACGTCCATTCCGGGTTTGGAGTAGGTGTATGTGCCTACTTCTGTCCTCCTTTTCCTATCAGTGAATCCTGACAGTACTCAAGTGTGGAGGAAGAGAGTTGAGTCTGCCTCCTGTTTGTCGTCGGGGCTTTCCGACTGACTTCTCCGTGCGCTACCAAGTGAGACTGTTGGTAGGTTTGATTAGTATGAGAAGGTGTATATGCCTGCTAATTACACTTCGCCAAACGCGGTTGACGAGATCCATCATATGTAGTCAGACAAGCCTGCTGACTAACTGGTGATGTATAAGCAGGTGTATGTTCCTGCCTATAGTACTCCGCCGGAATTGCCTGGAGGGATTGGCTTGATGCTGCCAGACGAGTCTGCTGGACAACGGAATTAAAACGGATAGGTGTGTGTGCCTGTTCATTGTTCTCCACCAAGTTAGCTTGGTGGAATCCATCATATGTAGTCAGGCGAGCCTGCTGACTAACTGATGATGCATAAGCAGGTGCATGTTCCTACCTATAGTACTCCGCCGGAATTGCCTGGCGGGATTGGCATGATGCTGCCAGACGATTCTGCTGGACAACGGAATTAAAAAGGACAGGTGTGTGTGCCTGCTCGTTATTTGCCACCAAGTTAGTTTGGTGGACTTCTCCAGAGATGGCAGGGATGACAACCTGCCCATTGTCAACCGGATTCCGTCTCTGGCGGTTTATCTTGCCTGCTCGGGTTCGAGGAACCTGAGCTGAATGCCTGGAGTCGGTACCCTCATCATGTTGAGGGTGCACTACCGCACGAGTCTGGCAGTGATTGTTGATGGGAGCCCTCGGGAAGGACTCCTGTCTTTTTGAATTAAGTCCCTGAGGGACCTGCTCATTCACTTCCTCAGAGTAAGGGAGTGAATGGAAATTGCGTTCCAGGGATAACGACCCGAAACGGTTGGAGACGGTAGTCAGCACCGTCTTCTTCTTGATCGCTGGCCGCCGTTGTCCGGACGACCATGTAGAGTTGTTAACTCGGAGGGCTTGACGAGCGGCCAATAGAGTTAGGACAGTACCATTGCGACAGTACTCCTTAACCAGTGCATTAGAAACCCAGCGTTGAAGATGCTGAGTTGGTGATGTCATCCTCAGAGCGGATGATGTTCCAGCAGGAGTAACAGCATTGGTTTTCACAGCAGCTGACCTCATAGTAGAGGTGTTCACAGCAGCAGTATTCACAGGGGTGAATTTAAGGAAATCCATTTTGCAGATGATCTTGAGAAAAGAGTTCCTGTTCCATATAAAAGACATAATCAAGATGAATCCGGCCACTGCATCTTTTGGATGAGCACATGTCAATGATTTCTTTGTTGGCCCAAGGGGCCTAACAAATAAGATGAACATCACTTTAACTTGGTTAAGGATTCACGTCGGGTTCACCATTTTTTGTTTCGCACGGAATTCGAGGATGACCTCCTGGATGGGAGATTCAAATGTTCCGATCGGTTTCTAATGGGTTTGTTCGTAGAACCGGAAACATCCAATGATTCCACATCCGTTTGGACCTACTTTACAAAGGTAGGCGCTCATTAGCTTGTGGGATAATGAGGCTTAGGAATTTTCATTGGTCGAGAGGATGGGAGGTCGGACTCATCACACCTTTTTGAGGGGAATTATTGTCTACTCCGGGACTCTCTTTATAGATTTAAGTTATGTTCGTGAATCCTTATTACATTACCAAGTATAAAATGAGTTTCCTTCAGTTTAACAATAAATGATTAAATATATAAGAAATTTAGAGGATCTTTTATATGTATTCGAGGTTCTTCATCAATAGAGAATCATCTGTATCTATTTAGAGATTCTTAGTCAATGGTTTCCTTCAAAAACATTTATAAAAGTCTCTTGGTCATTATGATGACCAGGCTGGTTTTAAAGCCACTCAGTGGGGCACTTGAAGTTTATCGTCATTCAGAAGGACATGGATTATTTCAAAGTTGGGATCGAACCCATAAATGGGCTACCTACGTATCCTTTGTTTTGGAAAAGGAATCAGAACCCATGTAGTTCAAGTAAGGGTATGATATTTATGATTGATGGCTCAAAGCAGGATGTCACAATTACTTTTACACTCTAAGATCACGTGAGTCATGCTCGGTGTGAGAAACAAGAGGTATTGGTAAAAATTAGACAATTGTTCCATGAAAGATGCAATCATAAGAAATGGTTTGGGGCTTATGTATGTATGACTTCCCAGATAGATGAAGGTTTAGGATTCACTTTTAGGGAGAAAATCCATGAACAGGGTCCATAAAGGTATATGTGCTTAATGGAGATTTGAATACTCTAATCTTGGGGCTTACTCGTAAGGAGGATGCCCAAGTTAGGAGGGGACTTATGATTGGGTTTTACTCCTGAAAAGGAAACCCAAATCAAGGGTAAATTAGGACTGGTTAAAGAGAAATTAGAGGACTTGGGGCTTATTCTTGAAAAGGAAGCCCAAGATTATAATTGGGACTTATTCCTGAAAAGGAAGCCCAAGTTAGGGGTTAAGGTTTGGGGCTTACTCCTGAGGAGGATGCCCATATTTGAGATTGGGGATTACTCCTAAGAAGGATTACCAAATTAAGGGACTCGGGGCTTACTCCTAATAAGGATGCCCATATTTGAGATTGGGGCTTACTCCTAAGAAGGATGCCCATATTTGAGATTGGGGCTTACTCCTAAGAAGGATGCCCATATTAGAGGACTTGGGGCTTACTGCTAAGAAGGATGCCCAGATTAAAGGATTATGATTGGGGATTACTTCTGAGGAGGATGCCAAAGTTAAGGAATTAAGGTTTGGGGATTAATCCTGAGGAGGATGACCATGTTTGGGATCTTTAAGAATTTGGGGCTTACTCCTAAGGAAGATTCCCAGATTAAAGGACTTATAACAGTGGATTATTCCTAAAAAAGGAGACCCAAGTTAAGGATTATCTCATCTTAAAGGATGAGGTTGAATGAATGAACTCTCCATATTTAGTGACATAAGGATACTTAAATCACTAGGTTTTGAGAGATATTCCACAGAATTCCTTTCAGATAAGGAATTCAAATCAAGAAATCATGCCATAAATGGCTTTGAAGAGTGTCTTAAAGACTGAATCTTGAAAAGAAAAGGTGTAATGGCTTAATAGGGGTAAAATGGGCAAGATGGGCACCCAAAAAGGTAGGGGCGCACAAGTCCTGAAAGGCGCGCAAGTATTGCGGTGGCACGCAAGTATTGGTCGCGCAAGTATACTTGCGCGACATGAGGGGTATTTGCGCGATTTTCAACCAGCATGAGAATAATTGAGCGACTCTTTATTAATCACTTTAGAAACCTCTTGAGGTTCTTCTAGAAAAGGGATGCGCAAGTTATATAGAAGGAAATAAGGCGGCGCGCAAGTGTTGATAAGTTTCAACACTTAGGCTTTCCTTCTTCTCTTTAGATCTTCCGTTCTAGGTAAGAAATTACCTTAGAAGTGTTCCGGAAGCTTTGAGAAGAGACTTGTGCGTCGGTAGCTTCAATCCGAGTTTCTGGAAAAAGATCCTCTCGAATGGGGGGCGCACAGGGTCTATTTATAGGCAGGAGAAGACCCTGGGCAGTTTCCAGGCGGTTACCACTTACGTCGCGCAGGTCACTTGCGCGCCAAGGTGCGTCGCGCAAGTCCACCTGCGCGACAGTGATATAACTTGCGCGGTGCAGTTGCTATTGATCATTTGTTCATGCCTTTTTCGATTTTTGATATTTTCTTCAAAGGTTGAATCACTTTGAGCTCAGATATTCCCCTTTTCCGATTTTTAGATTCTATGACGAAAGGAGCGTCAACAATGTTAAAACATTTTTTATAATTCAATAAAATATATTTTAAATTTTTACATAGACGGTAAGATAATATATCAAAATAAACATCATATTATATGTATATATAAAGATAATAATAAATTTATAGGGATAAAAATGGACAAGATTTTTTAATAGTTCGAGGGTCAATCCCTATTTATTGATATAAATAATGAAATACCCTTTTAAACTAGTTTGATAGGAAACCCAATATATGGCCGGTAGGCCCAAAGGAACTTTGGCCAGTGAGAAATAAGGCCCAAGGGAAAATACATGATCCAAAGGAACCAATGGCCTGTAAGCCCGAAAACACACAATAAAAAAGGGGATGATTCGAAGGTATAAGGGGAAGAAAGTCACATTTCATGCACTTTTCAAACGTCTCACCACCCCCTTTATTGACCAACTACACCAGTGCTAGCAGCCTAAAATTTTGTGTCTCCCCCTACCAAAAACTAAACCGTTCTGGAGACAAAGTATGGAAAGGAACTCAAATTTCCCGCATTGATGTATGGGGGATGAAAGAATGATGGGTTCTAGGACACCTATCAGACTTTTGATCCTCTCACCATATGATGTGTGTGTGGATCACATAGTATCATTAACTTTTTTTAACACACAATCATATTTAAACATGATGTAGGGATCCATAATGATAAGAATACATTTGTCACTCCTGAAGGATGAAAAAATGATGGGTGTCAGCACACCCATCGATCAATAGTGGTTTCCCACCTGAAAACACGTGAAATATTTGTTGTACCACCTACAAAATGTGCCAACACATTAGTTTTTTGTAACACCCCAATTTTTTATAAAATATTATTTTTTCAAACATATTTAAATTATTTGATGGTTTTAGCTGTACACAACACCAAGTTATGATTTCATTATTTGTAACACCAAGTTAATATTTCACTACACGAAACACTTATATTATCTTTTTGTTACACCCAACACAATGTTTGGATTGTGTTACACACAATGTCTAGTTCTTTCGAAAATTTGTGTTACACGCGAGACAATGTTTTACCAAACAACAATATACTATGATAGTAATCAACTAGATTTTAGAATGGTGGGAATTAATAAGTATTAAAAAAATTATTAAATTAAATATTTTGATTCCAATTAATTAGAAATTAATTCAAAAAACTAATTGAAAATAAAGGATAATTTTTTTTATGAAAAACTATATTTATTCTTATAAAGACATTTTAACTTAATAAATTAAATTAATTAATATTAGTGAATGATATAAATGAAATTTTTATTGTTTATATTATATTAAATGTTTTTTAATTTATAAAAATTTTCTTATAGGAATAAAATAATAAGAAATTAATTTTTAACCATAAAAAGATGTATTTTTCTAAAAGGACGTTATGCCGCCTTTTAATGATAGACTTGTTTTAAAACTAAAATTTGATGCTTTTATAAATTTTATTTGAAAAGATAAACATTTTTTAAATTTTAATTTCAAAATTATATTTGGTTGAATTTTTGGGGTTTCTTCTAAATAGTTTTATCTTTTGTTGAATAGTGAAAATACTGATTTTTATTGAAAACTATTTTCCTTTTAATGTATTTACAAGGTAAAATTATGTTTTGAAATAGTTTTAAATTTAAAACTATTATGGTGTAATCTGTTCTTCATCACCTATTTAGATGGATGAGTACAATGATGGAAATAATATATACATATGAAAATTATTACATGAGAATTATTCTATAAAAAAATAATATACCATCCACTTCCTTTCAATTTCACCATTAAGGTAATGATACCATCGATCGTGCGTACATACAGCCTACCATCTCCACGACGTGATGCGATTAATTTTCCATATTCAACATTATAGAATTATTATATAAATTAATATATAAAATAAATGAAATATATATTACCTTAATACCATTCTTTATATGATTTAACTACATCCTCTTCACAATAAATCAGACTTATAAGAAAAAACATGCCTAGGAAAATGAAGAAGTTAACAACCGAAAGAATGGTAATAATGAATTTTAGATTGATAACAT
Organism: Viscum album; assembly: GCA_963277665.1. Taxonomy (NCBI): domain Eukaryota; kingdom Viridiplantae; phylum Streptophyta; class Magnoliopsida; order Santalales; family Viscaceae; genus Viscum; species Viscum album. The sequence goes on along the minus strand of OY728155.1, from coordinate 1,045,637,725 downwards.
TTTTTAACCATTATACAAGAGTTTCATATATATACGAATCAAATTTGACCAATGTTAAGTGGTAATTTCATAATCTCACTATTATTTGATATTATATATACATAAGTATCTACTGGGGAGTATTTATCTTCTATGTCCATGAATCGTAAATACATTTTCCACAATATTTTTTCTGTTCTTTTAAAACTGTTGAAAGTAATTTTTAGACATGGGTAAATTTTTATTAAATGTCTGCATGTAATCTTTTTCCATTTTCCAAAAAAGCTTCTTTTTGACTTTTTCATCAAAAGTATAAAAAGAATATATTTTTAACATATATGGCATGAAAATATTTTTTTTCTTTCATTAATACTTAATTACTCGACTCTTCTATTATATTCATACAAGTTTAGTTTCCAATAAAAATTTTTCATTTAAAATTTAATGGAATTTTAATAAAAACATGTTTTCAAAATAAAAGGGATATTTTCCCAAAGAATGATTTCAAGTGATCTCTCTAAATTATTTTCTATATATGGTAAAATTATTTGGTGTAACTTCTATTTTATTGAAGATGTGATTTATTGAAACCAATCCCATTATTTCTCTAAATGATTTTTGATTATATTGTATTGAATCTTATGAATTTATTTCTTTTCCAAGAGTTTTATTATGATAACATGTTTCTGAAACCCAATTTTTATGTGTTCTAAATGACTTATGTTCTTTTGGAACACATATGTATGAGTTTAATTATGTGATGGGTGTGACCTATATCCCCTTCCAATGAATTGGGTAAATATTTATATCTCATGAGATATACTGGACTAGAAGGAGAAGTAAACTCATTTTAGTAATACAAGTCTATAATGAGAATAAACTCGATTTAGTAATATAGGGATGGAATAAAAAGTAAACATGGTTTAATAAATGAATTTTTATATTATGATGGCCTCGGAAATATCCATTGAATAATATGGAAATGATTTTAAATACTTATGTGTTTTCCAAAATTTTATGTCTTATGTTATGATCTCATGGATTATGTTCTTTGATTATTTATTATTTATTCCATGACACGATATCATGATATTTTATATAGACAATATTATTTTACAATGTTTTTCTATACATATTCCTTATGATTTTGTTATAATTGATATAAACCTATTTTACACATATCGATCCTCTGATCTCTACCTTTTCATATGTCTCTTTTCCGCATGTTATAATGAAATAATTTAGGTAGGAATACGAAAAGGGAAGATATTTGTGGGAAACTTTGACTATATTTAACCAAACTAGAAGTCTATTTTTAATGATTCGAAAGGCACTAAAATAATACGATCCTTGGGCATGTGTTTTTAGAATATATGTAATATTCCACCAAAATGATGTAATGTCTAAGAACATTACTTTTTTGGTTGTTATAGTTTGTATGAGAGACAAGGTTATTTTAACCTTTCCAAACTAGTATGAGAAAACTTTAGTGATAAATCTAAGTGTAAACCTAGGTTACAAACCTAGAGTTTGGTTACAATAATAAAATATCTAAGTTTAACCTAAGGTTTCATAGTTTGAAATTTCTTAAGAATTTCATTTGATTATAAGGTATCCCATGTATTATTATTTTTTCTCACACATTTATTTTTAGGTTTTATAAAATGCATGGAATGAGGAGGATTCTTGTTTAATAATACACTACATTCAATATTTTGGAAATAAAATTCAAATTATACATTTTATCTTATGTTTAAATTAGAATTTTATTATAATAGGGAGGTTTTTACTTATCATAAAATTCATGGAATGTGGATAGAAAATGGTCATAAGGAATTTATGGGTTACTTAAAATGGATAATTATTATGGAATATAATAATAATACATCACTATAAAAAATATGTCAAAATTTAGTACATATTTTTCCCATTGTTTCTATAGTGTGTAAATAAATTTAATGACAATGATTATGGATATTAAATTTGTTAATTTATGAAATATATTATATTTTATCAATAAAGAAGAATCCCCAAAGAGGTATTTACTAAGGTAATTACAATTTAATTTAAAATATTTATTAAACATTTTAAATATATATTTTTAATTTAATTTCATGTATTTTGACAATAAACATATTCAAAAGTAAAATTAGACTTTTTTAGAAATGAGTGGTCAACTAACATGATGTCTTAATGTTTGTAGACAACCTGAAGATGTGATTTCCTATCATGATGGTAATTTTTTTATTTCATAGAGATCATGAAGAGTTGGTTTATCTTATTCTTATTTAGGAATTTTATCATTGATTTATTTTTGAAATTTAGGAATAGAATCCACATAAATATATTTTATGTATTAAATAATTAAATCATTTCAACTTCATAATCCCACCTCATGACTTATTTTGGGCCTTTGAAGGGAAACAAATATCACTATAAAATGATCGTGGTCCTTCATGAAGAAATAATTTCCCCTTCAGACCCCCCCACTTAATATCAAATATTGAACTACAATTATTAAGAATAAATGATTTTAGACTACAAGAAGGACTATGAACTCTTTAAGGATGTCTTTTATTCTATTCATTATCATGAAATGTTTATTGAAAAATCAATTCCTGATGAAGGATTCTGTAAGGATGATTAAATCATGTACTATTTATTATTATCTACAAGGATATTTTTTTTATCTTTATTTGATTTATTTATGTTTATTAAGGATGTAATTAATTCCATTTGGGTAAAATTCTATTTAATAACAAACTGGTGATACAACATTGTGTTTTATAAATAAAAAACATGTTATTGAATTTACTACAGTGTATGATTTGGGAATTCAAATATCACTTGTATATAATTAATAACACTCCATTTGGGGTACATAAATACATTTCATTGTAATCACTTTGTGATTATATAATGTTTTTAGGCTATTGATTCTCCTCCAAGAAACAGTTTCGGTCACAACACATGTCACATACCCAAAAATTGATCAAATGTGCTCATATTGACTTGATACATTAGAGAAATGACCCATGATTCATTTTTTGTGTGTATGAATTAATCACTCTTAAATTTAATTCATGATGTGGTTGGTGTTATTGAAAAATTTGTTTTAATTTTACATAGATATTTTAGTTCAAAACAAATAACACATACTCAAATCCTATAAAACATTCTATCATTGTATTTTTATTTATGGAAAATGTTTCATACTTATTTTGGACTTATATGAATCTACTACATGTAAATTCAACACATGACATGGATAGAATGACACAAAGTGCAAGTTTTCAAGAAAAAAGTAACATTTCAGCATACAACATTCTCCACATAGTCGAAACCAAGATAATACATTTATATTCTCTTTATACATTGGGACAATAATATATGATTCATTTATGACATGTGATAATAAATCACACATAAATCTAACATGCGGTGTGACTAGTATGAATCAATGAATGTTTTTAGTATAAAAGTTACATTTTTTTCTCACAACATGTTTCATGGAGTCAAAGTTGAGAAAACCAATTAAGATTGAATTGATAAATTAGTAAAATGATCCCTGATTCATTTTTGATTTTTAGGAATTAACAACATATCAATATGGCACACAGTGTGATCTGATTGACGGAAAGTACATTTCTTCAGTCTAAAAGTGACATTTTAGTCTAAAACATACGGTACATGCTCAAAACTGAGCTAGGGTTTATATTTTCTTGATACTTTAGAAAAGTTATATGTAATTAATTTTTTATGTGTAGGAATTAACCTCAATTCAATACTACACATGGTGTGCATGGTTTAACCAAAAGTGCGTGTTTTCATTTAAAATGACATTTCAGTTCGAAATGTGTGTCACATACTCAAAACTAAGAAAGAAAACTTTTAATTTTTTTATATTTAAATATAGATATAAATAATTTTATTGTGGCATGTAGAACTTAAATTAAAGTCTATTCAACAAATAGTGTGGTCAGTATGACTGAAAGTGTGTTTTTTCATTTAAAAGTGAAATTTTAGTTCAAAGCATATGTTGAATACTCAAAACCAATAAAACACACTATAATTGTATCAATAATTTATAAAAACTATATATAATTCATTTTTGTTGTATTTTAATAAACCACACTTAAATCCAACAAATGATTTGGATGATACGTCTTCAAGAGCACGTTTTCATTTAAAAATGATATTTTAGTTCAAAAAATGGTCGCACACTCAAAACTGAGAAAAAAACTCAAAATTTATATATTTTTAAGTAAAAAGGATCAATAATTCATTTAAGATATTTTGTAATTAACAAAAGTTTAATATTACATAGAGTCTGTCCAATACGACTAAATGTAAGTGTTCTCAATTGAAAGTTACATTTTAGTTCAAAATGACTGTCACAAACTCAAAATCAAGAAAACACAAATATATTGTGTTCATATTTTATGAAAATGATTAATAATATATTTGTGATGTTTAGTAATAAAACACACATCAATCTAACAGAGGGTGTGACCATTATGATTAAAAGTGTGTGTTTTCATTTAACATTTACATTTTAGTTAAAAATGTGTGTCACATATTCAAAATCAATAAAAAAAATTCATTATAATTTAATATAAAATTTATCAATCCATTTTTTAAGTGTAAGAATTAATTGTATGTTAATATGACACACATTGTGTTCAGTATGGATGAAAGTGTTTGTTTTAATTTAAAAGTGAAATGTTAATTTAAAATAAACATCACATACACAAAATCAAGAAAAAACTCTCTTATTTTATTAATAATTTTGGAAAAAGATATTTTATTCACCTGTTATGTTTATGAATCAACTATATATTGATATAGCACATTGTGTGGATGGTATGACTCAAATATCATTTTTATTATAAAAGTAACCTTTTAGATTTAAACGCATGTCACATAGTAAAAACCAAAAAAAAACACACTCGATTTTTTTATACTTTAAGAAAACTGTATGTGATTCATTTATCATTCATATTAATCAACTAGAAATCAATTCAACACACATTGTGGCTAGTATGATTGAAATTTCCTTTTTCATTTAAAATGAAATTTTTGTTCAAAGCGTGAATCACATACTAAAAACTAAGAAACAATACTAAGATTATCTTGATATTTAAGTAAAAAGATCTATAATTAGTTTTTGTCTTGTATGAATTAATCACACATTAATATGACACATAGTGTAGTTGATATGCCTAAAATTGGATTCTTTCATTTAAAACAGACATTTTAGTTCAAAACATGTTTCACATAATCCAAATTGATAAAACACACATGTATTTTCTTGATAAATTATAAACATAATCCATAATTCATTTGTGATGCGTAAGAATCAACCACACATTAATCTGACACACTATGTGGCTGTCGTCATTGAAAGCTTGTGTTTTCATTTAAATTTAATATTTTTGTTCGGAAGCCAATCACATATTCAAAATAAATAAAAATTTCATTAATTGTATTGATGCTTTAAGGAAAAATAGATATATTATTTTTAAAGTATATGAATTAACTACATGTAAATCTGACACATGTTGTGGCCGGTATGACTAAAAGAATGCGTTTTCATTTAAAATTGAAATTTAGTTGAAAATATGTATCAAATACCCAAAAAATAATAAAAAACATTCTGATTGTCTTGATACTTTAGGAAAAATATCCATCGTTAAATAGTTTATAGAGGGGGTTACAAAGAAACAAAGAGCCCTATCGTGCCTACAAGTACATAGGGAGACTTGATCTTGAGACCTCCCATGAGACCCACACAGTCACAACCGCTATGTTGCACCCTTGGGGAAAATAGTTTTTGAATGGAAGCAATTTTCCTCATTGTAAGGTGGTATTATAGAAGTGTTCGAGAGTGGACCCTATTACTTGAAAATATTTTGGAATAATATTCATGATTGATTTATGATGTGTAGGAATCTATTGAGATCAATCGATCACATGGTGTGGCTGGTATGACTGAAAGTGATTTTTTCAATATGAAAGTATAATTTTATATCACAACGGATGTCATATAATCAAAATCGAGAAAATATGCTCAAAATATATTGATACTTTAGTAAAATGATCCATGAATATATTTTTATGTATAAGATTCAACTTTGAATCAGTTAGACACACTGTGTCACTGGATTGATTGAAAGTGTGTGATTTTTGTTTTAAAGTGCCATTTTAGGCTAAAATACACATTGCATAATCAAAACTAAAAAAATTGCTCGAATTGTCACAATAACTTAAGAAAATATTTTTTGTTTCATTTTTGATATATAGGAATTGACCTCAAGTGAATTTGACACATGATGTGGTTAGTAGGACCAAATGTTCATGTTTTCATTTAAGAATTACATTTTAGTTCAAAACACATGTCAGATACTAGAAATAAAAAAAATCACTCGTATTGTCATGATATTTTAGGACAATGATCATTAATTAATTTATGATGCCTCAAAAATAGCAACATGTTAATATGACACATGGTGTGACCAATATGACTAAAAGTGCTTGTTCCCATTTTAAAATGAATGTTTAGTTATAAACCCGCATCACATAATAAAAACTCATCAAATGTGCTCTGATTGTCCTGATTTTTAGAAAAATAGATATTTCATTTGTTACGTGTAGAAATTGACCACTTATCATTCTAATTGACTTTATAATGTATTACATAACATTTAAATTAAAATTTATTTTAATATTCTTATGTACTATTTCTAAAATAAGTACTATTTTTCCTATAGTCACTTGCATTTTTTGTATTTGGTTCTGTTGATTATTGAATAAAGCATACTAGAAGAGTTTTTTCTTTATTTGTTAAAATTATTTTTGTTTGTAATTATATTTTACCCCAACGTAATTGTATTGCACTGAAGTTATTTAATGTAAAATTAATTTTTTTTATATTTAATGTAATATTTGTACTAAAATTTACAAAATATTATATTTTTCACCAACCATTACATAGTGATGTAGACAAAACCACTATAATCCTATATCAGCTTGAAAGCTATTTTATCAAATCTAAAATTAGCACTGATAAAAGTATCCACATTTTAAAGATACTCACAACATCAGTGTTTATTTTTTTCACCAAAAATTGATATCTAGCATCTATACTATGTGATGAAGTGCTTAGGATACCAAAAATTTGAATATATATTTTGAAGATAATTTACAACATATTTATTCAAAGTTATCATTGTAATGTATTTAATATTTAATGAATAAATTTTAGATAAATTAAAAAGAATTTTTTTTATGAATCATGATGGGAATTAGTTTTTAAGTATTAGAGAAGTAATTGATACATTGATTAAAACTTTAAAGGATCATGGTTTCTTTGAACAAAAGGTTTATTTTAGTGGACATTTCATTATGTGTTGAATAAATTGATGTTTCCTTGTGTTTTATGTAATTGGACTAAAAATTAGTTCAGATGTTTTCTAGTAGTGGGATAAAATTAAAACACATTCAAATAAACCATCTAATTATAGGAAGAAATATTATATTTTAAGAAAAAAATAAAATACTAAAATAAATTCTTTATCAATTCTATATAACAAAATAAAATTTTTACCTAAAAAAATATTTAAAATAAATAAAAAATTTTTGAAAAATTATTCTAATGGGAATTTGAATTTGAAACTAGAATCATGACTACTAATGTATACATACCTTCTATAGAAAACCTAAAGATGAATCACCTGGATGTTTTTCTATTATCATAATAACTTTCCCTCCTATCTAGAATGTATACATGCTCTCTGGTGGTTCTGGAACACTTAACCACCAATATTTTATGTAATATCATGTAGAAAGTTGAACCTAACATAAAATCCCCTAAATAAGCCTGAAAATATGACCACCACATGACTGAATTCTATATCAATGAAAGAAATAATACCCCTAGATATTATGTGACATGTATCTCGTAAAAGTGTTAAATGACGCATCACTTAAAATACATCAATAGGTTGATGATTATGTTTTGGAATAGTTAGTTGAAGATTACAAGATTTTATATGGATTTACTATTGAGTTTTATGGATACTGTACCTTTATAACCACTTCTCACTATAAATTTATAATTGTATGAGGAGGAAATTTATTTGAAGTGCATAAATGAGAACATGGGTAAATGATTTAGGTAAAGTATATGTTGGGCCGAACTAGGTCATTTTTAAGTAACGAAAGGCTGCATAGCATTCTAATTTGTTTGGTGACAGTTCTTCTATAAAATTTCTATGAGTTATGGTTATAATTCTTGTTCAATGTCTCTTTTGGGATATATTTGGTGTTATATCATTTTTGGTGTGATTATAGTTATGTAATCATATGAATTAGGATTAATACGGTGATGGAAATCATGAAATGGTTGGATTTAGGTGTCCCAATAGTTATGGTTGAGAGATTCCTTGAATTATTGGGATTATTATTATTGTTGATATTATGAATTTTCATTAGAAAATATGGTTTATGTTATTGGGATTGTGAAACTCATTTAATAGGTCATGTTATTTGGGTGGTGCATTGAGATGTACGATTGATGTTATTTGGATGAGGCAGTGAGTTGTCAGCAGATGTTATTTTAATTTCATGTAACTGACCAATGTTGATTTATATTGGATGGGGGAATGGACATGAGACGTGGAAAACTCCCACTTGGGTGTTCTAACCTCATCAGAATGAATTTGGTGAGGTTGTGGTAAACTATTACATGGGTGCAAGTACCTTGATCACAATGACAAGGTGGGGTTTGGAGGCAGTGGGTCCACTCTTGAGTTTAAGATACCCATTATTGGTTATTTCTCATGGTTCTATACCCCACAGGTTTTGTTTGAGAAAATAAGTGTGTCTTGTTTAGTTTTAAGATCCTGATATTGATGTTATGTCGGTTATGGTTTGTGATAAATCTTTTTTATTGTTAAAGTGATTTCATATATTTTTATAAACTATCATGGGTCTAGGGAATGATTTATAAATTTTATTGGTAGCTATTTGGCTTTTCACATTCATGGGATACATGGGATGTATTTGGGATATCCTATCCAAACTTGTACACACCCCCTTCATGAGAATCTTTGATAACATGCAGTTGTTGTTGACTTGAGTTACATGTTTCCTGGTCATCGGTTCATTGTATGGGATGGAATAATTTTGATCATATAATAAACAATAATGAAGGATGGGTCATCAATTTTAGTTTGGTAATTTTTATATAGTGGTATATGTATCATGGAGTAAGTTTTCATATCATTGTATTACTGTTGTATTTGGTGGTGGTGTATGCATTAACATTAATATATTTCAATTGTATATTGTTTTATAGGGATAAAAATATTATGTGGGTTGGGTTTTCGTATCATTACTCCTGGAAAGTGAGTCAACTATTTTTAAAATCATGCTTTTAGAGGCTGGAGAGTGACTACAAGGACTGAAAAACATTCTATATTGACTTAGGGACATTTTTTAGTAGCAAAAACCAGTTGGGGTGTTATAGTATTGGGTCCATGTTTAATGATTATATAGTGTTTTTTAAACCTAAAAATTAGGTTTTTTATCATGTGATGAGAATTAATATATATTGTATGCTGATAAAAGATCTTTATAGTTCCAATATTATGTGATGATGTTCTTGGGATACCAAAAATATTTGAAGATATATTTTGAAGATAATAAAGAGAAGATTTTAACAAAATTATCATGAAAATGTATTGAATATATTACGAATAATTTATAGAGAAAATAATGGACATAGTTTAGGAATCATGTTGGGAATTAATTTGGAAATATTAGACAGTTCCTTGATACATTGAGTAAAATTGAAAATCATCATGTTTTCATGGAACAAAAGGATAAGTTTTTCTTCACATGTCCTTTGGTGTTTAATAAATGAATATTGCATTTTTGTATGGATTTAATATAAAAAGCAGTTAAGATGAATTCTAGTTTTGGGATCCACCTTGTAGACCTATAAACATACATTTTAGTTATAATTGGGTTTTTAATAAATATTAATTTAAATAAGTTATGATAGGGATAAAAAACTAGAAAAATAAAATAATACATCAAGTTAAAACAAAATAGAACATATTTTGTGGAAAAAAACTAAACACAAAACATAAATGATTTATCAATTTAACTCAAAAGGATGATTTTTAATTAAAAAATTAATTTAAAATAAATAAAAAAATGATTGAAAAACTATCCTAAGGTGAATTTAAAAATGAAACTAGATTCTATTTGTTTTGCGACATTAATCAACCTAAATTGTATGTAAAATAAAGTATTAGGATGAACCTCACCTAAAAAATCCCTAAATAGGCCTGAACATATGATCACCACATTCTAAGATGTTAGTTCCCTTAAATAATGAGGAACCCTAGATCTGATGTCACGCATCTCTCATAAAGTATTTTTTTTCACTTGCAAGGTAAGTAGAGATGCCTATTTTTCAGTAGAAGATATAGTTACTTGGATAACTAGGTCTAATAAATATTTTTCCATCCATCAAAATCATGAAGAGATGATGGTTTGACTTGTTTAGCTCTGTATGGAAGGTCTAGTCTAGTAATGGATGACTTTGTTGAAAATGATCATGGTGAGATTCTCTTGGAGACATATCAATGTGGAGTTATTAGGGAATAATGGAAGTGTAATATAGGAGGGTCCAGTGATATTTATTAGGAATTTTCTTTAAAAAGGATAGTGGATAGAAATATTGATGAGTTTTAATGGGTGGAACTTTGTATGCCAATAATTAGTGAGAAATGGTACATGATTATGTTTATCGAGGGATAAAATCTTGAAATAAATAGAATGGTATTGATTCATAGACTACAGAGATGGGTTTAGCTTCTTACACTGAAATTTATAATTGAGATTGAATTGATAGTCAAAGGAAAAAAAACAACCGAAGGATCATTGCATGAGTGGTGTTTCTGAGAATCTGGTAAGGAGTTGGAATACTAGTTTTGTGATGGTTGTTTCATCAGGGGACATCATAGATAAATATAGAAGATTAGGGAATACCTTAAATGGAAGGGGTAGAAAATTTTAGAGTTTAAGGAAAGAAAAACTAAATTCTTTTGTTAAATTTATTGGAAAATGTTTCACCCAGGACACAGATGTCCAGAGAAGGGATACAAATTAATGGTGTGGGAATGTGTAGAGCTACAATAGGAGAAAAAATTGGAAGGTGGATACTCATAAGAGAAGGAATATTTAGATAGGGACATGTTGAAAATGAAAATTTTAGGTACCACTATATAAAAACTAGAGGATGAAATGAATTAATTCAATGCTAATGGAGGAATACCTCTACTGGTTCTTATGGACATCAGATCCAATGATAACTTCATTTCATAATGGTTAACTAGGGTCTTACCATTTCATATAGTAGATAAATTTAAGGATATTATGTTTTTAGTGTTATTGAAGGATTTTATCATATGGAAATGTAGAATTATGTGAGGTAAATGGATTCTAGACCTGAAAATGAAGTGGTTTGGAATATCAATGATACATCTGGAGTAATTATCAAACACTTTTCTGATTAAAAAAATTAGAATATCAAAATAATAATATTGATAAATAAATCATGTAGTGAATAATATAATCAATAATTTATAGCAAATAATGGAATCACAAAGTATTTTTTAAGTCGTTATATAAACCTAAAAATTTTGCCTCTCATATATATGTAGACGTAGAATGTGCAAAAAATTGGAGAATAATCTATGACCATAGATAAAATTATCCAATATGGCATTTAGAAGGAATGTTTTATTTTTAATTAACGGACTATCTCAAGAAAGAAGTCCAGATCCCATGGAAATTCAAGAAGATATCATCTGAAGAGAATCTAAGGGAAAGTCACCACACAGTAAATCTTTAGCAAGCAGAAACCTCCTATAAGAAGAATAAGAATGATAATTTAAAGAATCTACCATAAATGGGGAAAAGCTTTTGGATAATGGGGTACAAAACCAAACTTGGTATCTTGGCCATGATGTTATCCCATTCTCCTTATAATATGATTCTCAAAGAAGCTGCTCTATCACCAATTTTCTAAGCTCAATCAACCCACATTCAAATTTCACCACCCACAATATTCTATTTTCATAGACAAACTCGATGAAATATGAAGGGTGAAATTCTAAAATCAACATAATCTTGATAAGCTGGTGAATTTCCACTCTAAATCACCCAATAACTTAATCTTCACCTCTAAAATATCTTCTTCCAACCTATGGATTTTGGCTTGTTACTACAAATATGTTATACAAGCCTATAGATTTCAGGTTTTTAGACCCAAAATTTCGTTTCATTATTACAATTTTTTACATTATTATATAACATAATCCACTGAATATAGAAAGAGGTCATAAAAACAAGATCATGAAAGAAAATATCTTTGAAATGGAAATATTCTAACTCCACTTGAAACAAGCATTCTTCCATGAAACATCTTAATGTTTCTATATAATGAAAAACCATCTCATACATCATTCTAAAATGAGTAAATTGAATATCCACACATCATCTACAGATTATCTATAGTGAAACTAGTTTTACGATTTTTATCTCAGCATGATATTCTTTCTTGAAAGGGTGTCAATAATACTACACATATTATAGAATGGGGGAGTAGTTTTTTAATACGAAAATAACTATGGATCATTAACATAACATCACAATAATATTAAAACAACCATAAAAACAATGAAACATTTTCATATTGTATTCTAATTTGAGAAAATAATTTTTATTTTAAATGATTGTTTCTATTTTATTAATTTAATGATTTTTATCATTATAAAAGGAATGAATTTTGGATTCTTTGTAATTGTATTCTTAAATTTATTTATTGTGTATTTAATATATGTTATTATGATCATAGAGGTTTATTAACTTTTTTGTTATGAATATTATTTGAATTATTTATCATATTTCTAGTCACTTGTACAAAGACACATCATAGTGACATACATTTCATATGTGTTTTCATCTTCTTGTAATTGATGGAGTGTAGTGAAAAGTAATATAATGCATCTTTCTTTTATTAAAAGAACATTTGAAATGTGCTCATACTTAAATTTAGATATGATTAAACTCAAATGTGTGGAAAATATTAATTTCTATAGTTTAGAATGGTTAATGAAAAATGAATATCATTGACCTAAAATTGGAGTCATGGTGTAATATTTGATTAAATTTCATGTTTTCATCGCATCATTTAAGAAAATAATTGAAAGTGAAACTTTAATTGAATAATTTCAATCAATAATGGCATTGGATTTAACTATAGCATTAATCATGACATGAAATAAATTTTATGATTGAGAAAAAAAAATTAACCTCTAAAAATTTAATGCATATTGAAATAAATTTTCAAAGTAGAGTCCTAATAAGTGTTTATCTACCATATATGATTTGTTTAATATTTTTAATAAAAATATCATAATATAATTTTTTTTGTTTCATTGTAATGAATATAATCTAAATAATTAATACCTTAAAGAGTGTTAACCCATTGTCAACCTAGTAAGGATGTATTTGTCTTACAACGATTCAACCAATACACACCCATCAGATAGATTTTTAATTCCTTTTTAGTTTTAATAATTGTATAAAATATTAAATTTTATCATTTTATAAAATATTCCCTAACTTGTTTCAATTTTTTAAAACTATAAAAAACAAAAAAATATATTCTAGCCTATATAAAACATGATGGATCACGATTTCATTTGATCTCAATGGATGGTGCCTTGAATATAATCCTATACCATTCGATGATGTAGCCACATTCAAATAATTGAGGATAAATAATGTACAGTTCTCTCACAAGATCATACTGACCATTCTATGATGTAACCACATGCGTATAATTAAGGGTACACAATTTACCATGGTAAGAAAATATAATGGTTGAGTTAATCCATATTTACATTTTAATATATCAAACACCATAATTTGAACATGTTTATCATGAAGAATAACTGTCCATTATTGATTATTTAAAACTATTTAATCAATTTAATGGTAATAGTGATTGATTTATTCCATTAATTTTTCATAATTTAAATATTATTCACTGTAGATCAGGTTGTATAAATAATTTATAAATTTACTATGCAAATTGATTTTAAATAGGTAATATGTGAGATACTCTATTGGTTATCAACATATTCCACTTAATATATCTTTAATTGGTCTAAATACCATTTCATAAAGCATCAAAGGGTTCATAAACTCAAAGTATTAATCTTTTAAGGGTTTAATTTTTATCAAATAGAATAAGGGTTGGGGTCCGTATGATACATGTAATAACATTATAATAAAAGTTAAATAATTCTTTGGATGTGTTTCAATCTCTTTGAATTTATCTTCTTAATTGATACAATGTTATATGAGGGATCACTATTTATTTTACAAGATACAAAAATTCATTGACAATATCCTCTCATAGGAACTCAAGAGGGCCACTATAGGATCTTGAAGATCAACATAGAACTCATGGTTACTTTACTTACCATATTAGGGGAGTACATGAGGGTATCAGGGAGCTACATAAGGGTCACATGGAATATGGGTAAGGGCTCATGGGAGCCATGTAAAAATCTTGTGGTATTTGTATAAGGGGCCTGGGGAATATTTATATGGTTCTAGGGGAGCCCGATAAGGGTCTTGGGGGAGTTGTATAAGGGTCTTGTGGAGCTACATAAGGGTCATGGTTTTCTTAAAATTCAATGGGGGAAATACTCTAATCACATACCATAATAATTGTTTTTTTTATAATAGTGGGTTCCCTAGACCCAACTAGACCATACTTTTAAATTACCATATCATGTATACAATGGGCTATACATAATGTACACTTACCATTATAGTGAATACTTTTCTGCATCAACTCTTTAAATGGTAATTTCCATGGATTAATTTTCATATCAAAATGTTATAGAAGATCCTGATCTATAATGAGTCCCTCAAGATACTGTGAGATTAATCTTAAATATTTTTCATATGGTCTAGATACATCATAATGACTGGACACCGTTTTTTTCGGACTATCAGGTGAGGAGGGCTCATAAGCATTCAATATTTTTCTAATGAAGTTCAAAATTGGGGATATTTGGTAGGTCAGATCATGAGGAAAGACACACCAATAATAACACCAAATGTTTCTGTTGTCATTGAATGTTTCTATCTACATACATTATTATTGGTATCCTAAATTGATATAATTATCAATGTCTTCCATTTGATCACATAATTTGATGAAAAAAACTAATGATAATGAAATCATGTCAAGGTAGCTTGTGTTGATTGCATCATTTGTGGTATAGAATTGGTTGAATGATTAAGATATATTTTTTTACTTCTGAGTTGAGGAAGTAATATATATTGGGCCTGTTTTATCAAGATGGAAGAAATTTTATAAATCCTAGGGCAAGGTGGTCTGAGGTAAAATTTTCTATGTCGATAAAAAAATAATAAATCAAGAAAGGATAATGGAACAAGTGTGAATCCTATGTTATGATATATCTTAATACAATGAAATTATATTACATAATACGTGTTCTTAGGTTGGATGTCATTGATAGAACTATTAATTATCTCTTTAGGGTCCTTTATGGGTTTCTACGCATCACTCATAGTCTATGAATACTATTCCATACTACCGAGATAAGGGCTTAGTAGGTCAAATGAAATAATGTATTCAAGAATATACCCTATTTTGGTGAATAGGTATATAGGATATAGTAATCCCCACCACAGGGTCCAAGAGTTTTCCATTTTTATCGATCAATGATAAATAAATAAATTCATTACTTTTCAAGTAATGAATAATTGTATTTTATATATTTATTAAAATTATTTACAAGTGTTTAAGTAAATATGAAGAAAAATATTATACAAACAAATATTATATTAATAATCATTGTTCATTTAATATTAGAAGGAATTATGAGTTGAGTTAAGTAAATATATTTTATAACATAATATATATTTAGTATATAGTTATTTATGTGATGAAATATAAATAATATTTATGATGTAGTTTATAATTTTATAATTATTTATTTCTTATTTAGTGAATGATTTATTTCAAGGGGCTTGAGAAACATATTCCGATATTCTGTCGACCCATTATATACGTAGAAGAGGAGAAGCTCATAAGTGATTTGTTCATTCCAATGGATGAGAGTCTCTCTCTCTAGTCCTTCATTCTATAGAGAGAATATCTTTCTTTGAACTACCGATCCTAGCATGAATTTTACGGATTGAAGGTACGAGATCGAGGTAATCGTCGCAGTGCCATAGGATTCATCGGAACTCTACGCTAGAATATGGAATCTGACGAATGATGATTGTGTTGATTATTGAAGAGTGTGTTCATGATCAAGATGGGTTTGTCTTCAAATAATTCATGAAATGTAAATGGAGACTAGATATAGTAAAACACACACCTAATTGAAAAAGGTACATGTTCATTTTTATTTTATTTTTCTATTTTTAATTCATGTGAGATCCTCAAATAAAACTAAAGACAGTATCATAAACAATTGAATGTTTTGTCATCTTGTCGATGTAAAATTTTAAATCTGTATCCCACTAACTTATAATTCATTCCATAATACGAAAAATTGGTATAAGAGAGATCACAATAATTTTCGGAGCCTTTTAAAAAATAATTTGTAATTAATTAAGTAGAGGGTTAAAATTCTGTCCCAACGAATCTGACCACAAGTCAATCCAATTTCAGATTGCTAAGTTATGGTCATCCAAATTTTTTGATACAGATCATTTGTGGTTTTTTCAATTTTACATTTAAGAATGATTTATATTTATTCAATCATGTATTTAAAGTTTCCTGTTATATATAACAACATTCAATTATTCTGTCCAAGGATATGGCCGAAACAGTGTTTCAAGGTGGTGGGAGCACTACAAATCAAAACAAAAAATAGTTTTTTTTAATAAAAATAACCAATGGCCGTGTGAGTATAGTACATTCCACTTGTTTGTGTAATCTTTAAATTATATAATGAAATTAATCCTATAAACTAGGAATTATGAGTTTATTGGTTGGAATAAATTTTGATCATAACATTTTTTGTTGGATTTAAAAATAGTTAGTGGGGAGGTTCTACTGGAAAGATGGGTTGGTGGGACTATATATATAAAAAACACCAATTTTCTTTTAAAAAATTCATAATGCTAAGGGTGGGGCTAGCGGTCTTTTGATGATGCTTCCTTCAAGGACTTAATACCGACCTTCCCCGAGAAACCAGCTCCCAGCAGCCCTGTAGCCACCTCGCATCGGCCATCATACCCCCCTCCACAAACAACTGTTTATCGCAGCTTCTGATTGTTGGCAGTCACCGCACAGTTCTCCCAGCTATGAGGTAATCCATCTTCCATAGTTTCATATGCTTATGTTGGACTAGATTCACCCGAAATTGTGCCTGGGTAGATCCGCCCAACCTATAATGGGTCAAGGTAGATCCACCTGTCCTAGAACATCAGGGTTTGCATGACCCAAAATGGGCATATGCGGGTTCAACTTCACCATCATTGGCCCTGTTAAGGGTTTCAGGGCCCAAGAAATTATTTAAATAATAATAATCAAAATAAATTAATTTAATTAATTTAATTTCATTAGTAAATTAATTAATTAAAATTCAAATTTGGTTTAAAAATTATAAATTCTATATTCTGAAAAAATAATTTAGTTTTGGAATTAAATAAAAATAATTTATTTATTTAAATTTCAAAAATCAGATCAAATTAATAATATGAACAAATTGAATTAAATTATTATAATTTAAATATTTAATTTAATTTAATTAATACCATCATAATAAAATTCAATGAATTTATCTTTATGGTGTGTAAATTAATTATGATGATTGTTCTTGTTCAATTGACCAGCCTATGTATGTATGATTTATTTAATTAATTATTTAATTGTGTGAGGTGATTATAATTAAATAAAATGGTATATGCATCACCTTATTTTGGTTAATATTTAGAAGGGTTTGCATGTTAAAATTTATTTGTTGTATATTAGACCCCTGGTTCCCCATGCATGTGTGCATGTATTATTATACTTAGATAAGGATTATGTTAGAAATGAACAACACCAAGTTTAGGTGAAATCCAATTGAGCATTGGATACAATGGACTAGGAGGAGGTGCATCATGATTCAATCTATAAATCAAGTATGATCCCCTAAGTCATGGTTGGCACATTGACTTTGAATGGATCGACCTGTTTTAGATGCTCAAATATGGTTGGGTAATTTTATTACCTTTATGAATTTTTTATTGTTTTATTCATTAGAATGATAGTGATATACACACAAAATACTAAACAAGAAAAATTCATAAAGAAGTGTTGAATTTTTTTCTATTAATTCTCAGTTGTGACTATGAAAACATAGTTTGAACAAGACTAATAGAAATAGAATACATTTGAAGAGAAAAATATAAAAACCCTCAAAGAAATATTATGTCACAAAACTCCTTGAATCATTTGAATTCAAACAAAACTAGGTGTACAGGGTGACCATTAGCCAAAGTTTATGGTGCCTCTTACTACTTGGGAGTTCTTATGTGAGTGATGGGATGACTCAAATTATGTTGGCAAAAAATTAGTGTCCAAATATAGATTTATACAAATTTAGAGTCAAGTGTTTAGAAAATCAACTTTATTATTTTAAGATCTAGATATTAACATAACAGATCGAAGAGTCATGAGTTAATGTGGATATGCTGACAAACACCGACATTGAACTCTCAATGTACTGGAATATCTAATGATTTTAGGAATTTACGGGAGGTTCAAGATCCTTTTC
The DNA here is from genome assembly GCA_963277665.1 of Viscum album. NCBI lineage: Eukaryota > Viridiplantae > Streptophyta > Magnoliopsida > Santalales > Viscaceae > Viscum > Viscum album. Next base: position 1,045,618,850 of record OY728155.1, on the reverse strand, counting down.
ACAATAAAGCAAATGTTTAAAATAGAACAAATTTCCAAGTTTAGTATAAGAACTTGTGAGAAACAGTAAGACAATGTTCTATTATCCCCAATACATTTTAATCCACCTCTGAAAGCAAGCATATTAAAAATATGCTTACAAGAGACTCAGGCATGAATCATGTCATGGTTATGTCATTATGCTATCATCCTTGTGTGATGTTAGTTGTGGATACAACAATAGGGAATGAATGATATCACATTTTGTCTCATCTCTAAGAATATTGTGAGGATAAAGTGAATAATAGACATGAATAGGTGTTGTTTACACGAGATATGTGTAAATTGAAATATGAATCATGATATTTCAAGGAATCATTTTCTTATACCATTTTCACCCATCTAATATAGTTTCATTTAATATTACAAAATGAACATTATAGAGAAGACACTTTTTTACCTTTTGGGTAAGGATCACCAAGAAAATAATAAATTAATGAAAATATTATCTTTAATTATTACATAGAACAAGTTGAAAGACAATGATAAAATTACAATGTAAAGTTTGACACTAAATGAACCATCACGACATCATTAAAATAAGAGATATTAAATAAGAGTTTATTTTCTTCTCGTACATTGAAATAAGTATAGGGAAGTTTAAATTCAATAAACTGAATTAAAGAGGTAATTATTCACTTATTTATTAGGTTTATTCACCAATATTAAATTTATTGTTTTGATTTTAATTTATGATTATTAAATACAATATAATTATCTAATATTTGTATTGAAATACAGTAACCAATTAAGTAATATAAATGTTACAAGAAGAAAGGTGTATTCTCCAAGCAAATTTGAAAGGGTGGTTCCTAAGACAACAGTGAGAACTACATATCTTCTAATTGCAAAGTTTGATGATTCCAGTAGAAATTTTATTCGGTATTTCCCAAAAAATTATCTCACCTGTCCTTTCGACACAAGGAGATGTTATTCCATGTCCACGAATAAATTTTTCTAGTGGTGTTTAATACTTTACTAATAGTCCAATAATGCTTGAATCATAGGAAATACCTAATGAATATAAAATTTAAGACTTATATACCTAGATTTGGAAAGATAATACTTTATCAAGAAAAACTAAAATTTTACATCAAGGATATACCGAGTATGGTATTTAGTGTCATTGGAGTTAAATACCTTAGGAATTATTAAGACACATATGTACATTTTTTTTGGAAAAAGAAACCATTAGAAATAAAGGTGTCCCATTAGGCTTTCAAAATTAGCTTCGCTAAAGATCATAAACTATTACATGGGCAATCTAGTGGAATGTATACTTCAAAACATTCCTTTTAAAACATTATAGAATATGTAAGTAAAGTATTATGCATTCATTTTAAGAAGATATATGTTCCTTAGGGTTGACATTCAAAAAAATATCTTAACTAGTCATTTATTGATCTATATTATATAGTGTAGCGGAAGTCCTAAATGTACATTACATTATCAACATCATGGATATCATGATAATAAGGAGGACTAATGAAGTGTATTACATATTAAAATTGATCAACAAAAAGTAGCATGTAGTAACACCTAAATTCAAATTTCTTTATACACATCATAATCATGGTGTATGTTAATGTAGCATCAATGTTGTGACATATATCTATTATAGATACTTCCATTTTTTCATAACATACATTGAAAATACCAGTGTTATCCCATAACCATACTCCAATTAACTTGACTAATGGATTTATTTTGAGTTATAGTATGATTTAAATCCATTATTTTATAAGAACATATGTTTAGATGCCAAGTGTTTTTTAGGATACAAAAAATAATGCATCAAGAAAAAAAATGAGCATCTAAAGTAAATATCCAAAAAATTTAAGGATATTATAGAAATACCTATAATAGAAAGGTTCTAATCAAGTGGTATACTATATTTATTTATGGGTAAAAATCTATATTTTAGATTTTGGTAGCCATATTGACATGAATTTAGTCAATACCAAAGATGCACAAGTAGTTGTCATAGGAACGAGTTCAACAAGATGCATAGAATTGAATTTTCCAGAGACACATACTGAATATAAAGGATAAAACCATGATGATGGTTTTATATTCACCATGTTAGGAGGTAAATTATTCATTTAGAATAATAATTTCTATAATTAAGATGTATATAGAAATTATCTAATATTAAAAAGATCAATTAAAATTCAAAAATGGATTCCTGTATAAAAAAATAGGGGCTTAATATTTTGAATACAACAGTGGATATTCATGTGATATAATACATGGATGGTAAAATCATGGTTCCAATAATGCTCAATTGATTATACCATGTCATTATTCCAAATTTTATTATAATTTAACTTGTCATTGAGAATTTCTATGATCATATTATTGAGAATTAGATTTCAAGACAACCAATCATTGAAGGTGTCTATACAATGAAACCAGAAAGGGGTTGTGACATCATATAATTATAATAAAGGGTTAAAGTTATTATAATCTTGCTTAGGATTAATGTAAGAAACAAGAACACAGAATATTAATTTGGAATTAATCTATGCCTTGTGTCTCCATGAAGTTAGTGGAAGTTCAAGGGTTTTCTAAGAGAAATATGTTTCGACACATATGGAAAACAACTATTGGTGTTATAGTTAATTAAGACTATAATTAATGTAATTATACAATTATTGAATTAAATTAGTGACCTAAGTTATAGGGAATTGGATCTTATGGGCTATATCTAATGCTTTCTTATACCTAGTAAATCATACATATACCAACATGGTATTAAAAAATACATGTTGGAACAATTTGAGAGATAATTGTTACCATTGTCACATGGAATAAATCTCTCCAAGAAGACATGCATGGGAATATGAGGAGAATAGTGTGGTGATTATATTTCTATATGCTTATATTATGGATTAATCATGTATTTCATGACATGTACAAAAAATGATATTTCCAACATAAAATTTATGGTAGGAAAATAACAATTATATTATGGAGAACTACAAGGTAAGATATTAGAAATATCTAATTATAATTGAACAATTATAAATGATATGTACATAGTATGTGGAGAGAAATCGATATAAGTATTTAGGAAAAAAACTATTATTTCTTGGATAAATGTTATATAATATCATAGTTGGACTAAGGTAACGAGCAAGACAGTCTTTTCCAAGCTAGTTTTAGAAAAATATACTAATCATTAGTGAATTTTGGATTATGAGATAGTTAGAAAGCATTGTATTAAATGCAACAATTTCTTCCAGTTCATCAAGAATCAGCTGGTAATTTAATTTTTAACATTACTATAATTCTATTAATAGTGTTATCCATGATTTCAAGATTAAATAGTTGAAAATAGTATATACTTAGGGATAATATCTCTTGAGAAGTTTCATTCAAGGATATGAGGTCACACATATAAGAATATCCTTATAGTGGAGACATAGGATACCAAGTGACTAATGTTGTGACCAATTGGAAACATGATATTGATCAATTGAATGATAAAAAAGATAGTAATCAATATGGATCTAGTGAAAGTGGGATTGTTATAATAGTGTGTTCCCTATACCCAACTATACAATACTTTTTTATTACCATATCATGTATATAGTGATCTATGCATGATTTACACTTATCATGATAGTGTAGAATTTTCTAAATAAAATATTTAAATGGTAATTCCCTTAGACTAATTATCATATAAAAAGTTTATTTTAGAACTAAAAATATAATGATAACCTCAAGATAATATGACATTAATCTCACATATATGTCTCGTGGTCTAGATACCACATACTGACTAGAAATAGTTGATGTCTGCATATTAGGTTCTAGGGGATCATATGCATTGAGACTTATTCTCATGAAGTTCATACATGGTGATCTTCGGTTGGAGGTATCATGAGAAAAAATGTTCCAATAGGAACACCACATGTTTCAGGTGTCATTAGTGTTTTAATCTATGGAAATGTGTATTGGTCTTTTGACTTCAGATTATTATCAATGTATGCCACTTTATTTCATACATTGATGTAAGGAAAAAACTACGATAATTAAATCATTATGAGGTAACTTGTGTTGGGAGCACCATTGGTGGTATGGTATTGTTTGAATGATCAAGATATAATTTGTCACTTCTAAGTTGAGGAAGTAATATATCTCAAGTTTGGTTGATCAGGATGGTATAACCTTCATAAATACTTAGCCATGGTATTTGTAGGTAAATCCATCCTTTCATATAAACAAATAATAATGAAATAAAGGAAAATTTCACAATTGTTCAACCTACAATATGAGATGCCTAAAGAGAAGGAAATTATATTACACAATAAAAATTTATAGGTTGGTTTTCATTATTATTACTACTCCTTATATATTTAGGGGCCTTGATGGGTTTCTAGACTCCACTTCTGGTCTATTAATAATATTAAATTTTATTGAGAATAGGTCATTGAGGGTCACACATAATAGCGTACTCGATAATGTACCATATTCTGGTGAAAAGGTATATAGGAAATGGTGGGCCCCACCACAGGTTGTGAGAGTTTTCCAGTTTTATCAATCATTGATTAATAGATAAATTAATTATTATTCAAGTGAATAATTATTGGATTGATTTTTTGTATTAAAAGTATATAAATGTTTTTAGGTAGTTATAAGGGAAACTATTTTTTGAATTAATATTACTTTGATAATCCAGGTTCACTTAATATTAGAAAGAATTACAAGTCGAGTTAAATGAATCAGTTTTATCATATAATATATATTTAACTTATATTATAGGAATGTGATAAAATATACATAATATTTATGATTCATTTTAGTTTGTTATAAATATTTATTTCTTATTTAGTGGGTGATTTATTTTTGGCGTCCAGGGAAACCTATCCATGTATTTTTTTGACCCACTCTATAAGAATGAGAAAAGAATATTATATGTGAGATGTTCATTCCAATATATGACAACATTTATCTCCACCCACTTTATAGAGAGATATGTTCTCTCTTTGAGTCTCCAATCCGATCACACCTTCAATGGATGAAATGTATGTGATAGAGGTGATTGTCACAATGAAAAATGATTTGTCAGAGCTCTGTGCTAGAACCCAAAATTCGATGAACAGATAGTGCATGGATTCTTGAATGTTTTGTGGGTGATATATAGGGGTTAGGTTATATATTTTTTAAGAAATAGTCACTAGAGACTAGCTGTAGATGTATATGCTCTGAATCAAACAAGGTACATATTCATTTTTATTTCCATTCTATTTTCAATTTATATGAGATCCTCGGACCATACCAGGGCTAGTATCATCGGCGACAATAAGTTCTGTCATCTCGATGATGAAAATTAGTAAATATCATACCCAATGTCTTATTTTGTACACCCAAATACAAATATCTTTAATGTAGGATATGGGGTTTAATAGGTGGATTGTGCTAGGGGGATAATCTAGTTTGTTAGGTGGAGTCATGAGCCTTGTCCTGATGAAGAGTCTTTCACAAGAGTGTAACTTGATCTGGTTTCTTAATCAATCTTGCTAGTTAGTTTTTCTTCTATAATGTTCTATTATTTTTGAAAAACCTCAATCATTTGGTTCTTTCATTGAGAGAAGTTTGAGCATACTGGACTAAAGAGGAACAATAAGAGTCTGTGGGTATTTGAGGACCCATATAACCACATGGATGGAGAATTGAATTAGAAACCTATAATCGACAGTTTTGAAGTTGGATTTGATACCTCCATCGATGATAGAAGTTGGATAAATTGGTTTAATTTTTGTAATAGAATATGAAAAACATATTAGTGACATTGAACAAGCTCAATCAGTTCGTACAGAATTAGGATGAGAGTTCTATATGGGGAAAAGATAAGGAAATTTCGGTAAGGAAAGAGGAATATGATAGTTATGTTTGAAAAAATGATATTGGAAGATGTAAGTAGAAATTTTACTTGGTGGAAGGTGGTTGAAGAAAAGTATCAGGATCATAAGAGTTGTGTACACTAGAAAAGAATGGAGAAATTCTTATTTTTTCAGGATGATTTTTAGTTACTTAGATCACTAGGTCTGATACATATTTTTCTATCAATAAAACTCATGAAGAGATGAAGGTTCAACTAGGTTGGCTATTAATAAAAGTTACAGTATAATATTGGATGAATTTTTTGATGAATTTTTAGGTTGGTATCACTAGGATACTACTCATGGAAGAGTTGTTAGGGTCTTATGGAAGTCCAGTAAAGTATGATTAAGTGATATTTCATAAGAAGCTGCATCAAATAGGGATAATAGGTATATATTTTTATGAGTTTGAATGGGTGGAATTTTAAATACCATAAATTAATGAGAAATGGTACTTGAGTATGTTTATGAGGGGATTGAAGTCGAAAATTAAGATCATGGTATTGATGGATGAACCGCAGAGCAAGTATTGACTACTGACACTTACATATAGAATTGTGGGAGAATTTATATTCAAAGGAATAATCAAACATCCTGAGGAACATACTAGGAGTTATGTTCTGGGGAATATGGTAAGGAGTTAGAATACTATTTTTGAGATGGTTGTGACATCCGGTGATGTGATGGAGAGAGAGAGCCGGGGCACAATGTTCAGAGGTGGAATAGGGTTAAGAATTTTGCTTGATAATGGTTTGAGTAAAGAATATTTAAAGGATTTTGTTATACCTATGATATAATATTCCATACAGGGAATATATTTTCAGAGAATGGGTACAAATTGATTGTAGGAGAATTTGTAGAGCCATGACAGGAGACAAAAGTGAAAGGTTGATGCTTATAAGGGAATATATATTTGGATGTGGACATGTTGGAAATGTAAATTTTAGGTACTACTTTATTAGGATTAGATAAAATAAGGATAGAATGAGTTGATTCCATTTTAATAGAGGTAAAAATTGAAGAATTCCATCTATTGGTTATTATAGACAGTAGATCCATCCATAACTTCATTTACAAATGTTTAACTAAGTACTTACCAATGCATATAGTAGAGAAAAAACTTTTAGTACTTTTCTAGGAGATGATAACCTGGTGAAGTCAGAATTCATGTGACATTTTTTGAATGTAAAGATAAGAGAAGAATAATTTGAAATGGATACTTATATAGTTGATACCACTGTCTTGGATTTGGTATTGGGAATTACATGGCTAGGGACCTTGGGAAATGTGACAACCATTTGGAAGGACATGAAAATGACACTATCAATGAGAGGGAGGGTAATCTTATATTGGGTGAAAAATCCACAAGGAACATCCAAATTTTTAGAGGAAGTTTTCGGAGGGAGATTATAGGTGTAAGGGAGGCATTGGTCTATGGAAGAAATGGATAATGGGGAGGAGATAGGGTTAATTAATCACTAGAAGGAATAGATGAAAGGGGGATTGAACCAATATTGGCCAGTATTTATGGAACCATGGATAATTCCACCAAGGAGGGAGACTGGCCATGCTATAAATTTGAAAGAGGGGGATAGACAATAAAAATCCTACCTTATAAATAGTATTATTTTATGAATAATGAAATTGAGAAGTAGGTAAATGAAAACTTGGAATAGGGTTTTATTAAGAACCACACCAACCCATATTCATGACCGATAATTTTAGTATAGAAGAAAGACAAAGGATGGAGAATTTCTGTGGATTATTAGACATTAAATAGATAGATCATTCCAAGATGATACTTGATTCCTATAATAAAAAAATTATTGTATGATTTTTGTGGATCCCAATATATTACTATCGTGTATTTTAAGTCTAGTTTCTACCAAGTCCTTATAATTAAAATAGACATCGAGAAAATAGCATTAAAAACCCACAAATGGCATTATGAGTATCAAGTAACATAAGTTGGATTGAAAAAAAACTAGTGAATTTCTAGGAAAAAATGAATGCAGTGTTTCAGACATGGTTATAAATGGTAATTTTAGTGTTTTTAATGATATATATATATATATATAGAAAAGGGTGGTGAGAATACTTGGAGAAGGTTTGGGATGTTCTTATAAAAAAGGAAGAAAATTATTTATTTACAAATAAGAATAAGTGTCCCTTATGGAGGAAGTCAATTAAATATCCATTAAGTTTTATTTTCAACCATATGATATATTTTGGAGGGAATTCCTAATATTTTAATTTCAAGATGGGATTCCCTTATTGTGAGGCAAAGCTCTGAGATAGCACGATTATTTTTTGTGATGACTCCGACCGCTCTGATAACTCTAGTGACTTCTGATTGACTTCCCAACATGAAAATAGTTTTTCTTTAGGTGGTGATAAAAATGATTGGGAACTATATAGTGAAGGTAGTATCATGTTTTCCCCAAGCCTCCCTTAATTACAAGGAACGATTCATCTTCTTTGAGAAGTGTGGCGACTCCAATGGTTCTTAGTATCATTCCCCAACAATTTGTTTTATAAAAAACAGGCACCAATAAAATAAGATGGTTTCCTAACCTATCTATTTCTAATGAACGTTTTACTATTTTTACTTCATAAATTTTTACTATCCATATCAGTGGAAAATCTATTTTCCATTTCAGTTAATCTAAATGTTCCCTTGTTATATTTCCATTTTAATATAGTTTTTTTATATGTAATTTCCTTTTAATGGTTAATGTATATATTTTTTCAAATATAAAATGAAATATATTGTTTTATAATCGACTAAATCCCATTCAACCATATGTAAAAAGTATTATTTTACTATTTTAATGATGAAAGAACCATTAAAAATTTTATTGGGGGATCCACTGAAACTTCTAGTGAAAATTACACAATAATTTCTACATAAAATTCCATTGTAAGTTCCATTAGAAGTTCAAGTGTACTTGTATTTACATGGAATTCACTCTGGAACTTCTGGTGCACATTCCACCAGAACAACCAGGGTAGTTTCCACTAGATATATCAATGCAACTTACACAAGAACTTATAGTCCTATTATAGGAACAATACCTTATGTTTTGATTTAAACCTATACTATAATTTTCGAAATCTATAAACAAATATGTTTTCAATTGTAGTGTAATGTTGATAGGATTTAGGGGGAATTATTCTATTAATTCCATACTAGAAATTCAAATGAATATTGAACTAAAATTTATAGTAAAGATTCTATTAGAAAATAAAATAGATATTCCAAAAAAACATCCAATTAAACATTAACTAGAACTTCCATTGGAACTTTTGGTGGAACTTCCAATCCTATTATAGGAAATTATGGTATAATGGTACCTTATGTTTTGACTAAAACAAGTATTTTAATTTTTGGAATACCAAATCAATAATATTTTCTACATTACACTAAAATTATTCTAGAATTCAAGAGGGAATTATTCTATTGTTTCCCCACACGAAATTAAAATTGATATTCCAATGTAACTTCCATCATAACTTATAATGGAACACTCAATCCTATTATAGAAAATTATAGTAAAAATCTATCATAATTTTTCATTTAATCCTGTACTATAATTTATGGAATCCTGAAACAAAAATTTTATCAATATTTTTTAACAAAAGCAATTAAAATTTCATTGGAACTTACATGAATTTCCACTATTCTTGGTGGTTTCAGCCAAAATATACATTTAGTAATGATTTAAACCTACACATTGATTTGTGGAATACACCAAAACACATGTTATATGTAGTGCACTAAATTGTTTTAGTATTGATAGGAAGAAATTGATAGATTTATTCTCTACTACAATATCAAGGAAGTACCACCTGATATTCTAGTGGAACGTAAATCCTCCAATTATGAATGTTCTAGTGGGAATCCCCCTCAAGGGATGACCATAAGTTCTACTGAACATTGTGAAATACCCAAGAACACTTTTCACTGAATGTTTTCATGCTAGGATGGAGAAATGGAAAGGTTTATTCTAAACTGAAACAACCATGAATTGTTGACTATAACTTCTAGTGAAACTTTGTGTCCTCCTATTATTGGAAATTACTATGGGAAGCCACATCAAGTTATTATTGGAAGTTCCAGTGAAATTTTTTGATTACACACCATCACATTAAAATAAAATTTTTCAAGCTTGATAGGGGAAATGGAAAGGTCACTTCCCTACAGGAATTCAATGAATAGGTGACTTGAACATCCAGTCCCACTATTCATGGATGTTTTGGTTGGAATCCAACTCAAAGAATGACTAGATGTTACATTGAAATTTTTGGAATAACCATAAACACTTTCCAATGAAATTTTTCAGTATCGATAAGGGAAATCTAGAGGTTTCTTTCCCACCGGAACTTCCATGAATAGGTGACTATAACATTCATTGGATCATTTAGTACTCATATTCTTAGAAGTTCTGGTGAGAATCCACCTCAATGGATGGATGGAACTTCCACTAAAATTTATTTAATACCCAAAAAAAACATTCTGCTAAACATTTTTAGGCTTGAAGGGGGAAATGGAAATTGTTTTCCACATAGTAACTTCCATGAATACGGGACTGAAACTTCTAGTGGAACTTACCATCCTCCAATTCTTGGAAGTTATGGTGGTAATCCACCTTATAATAACCCTTATCTTTATTTCACATTAATACATGATTTATTACATAAGAGTACACTTAATACAACCAAAATTATTTTTAAATCTAGTTTATTTGTGAATTAGGTACATTACATGAAAACTTTAAACACAAAGTACATAATCTTTAATGAAGACAACCTTAACATGTTCAAAATATTCCTTCATAGTTAAAACTCCATGGGACAACCTTGGGACAAACATAAGAAAGGGGTGATCTATAAATCACTAAAATGGAATAAACATGGCATGAGTTATAAATGTTATACAATAGGCATATCAATAGGTAAAAAAGGAACATTAATAATAATGCTTGATATATTATTATTATCATAACATGGGAAATGAGGAATCAACTTAAAACACTGAATCATGAACATAGGTCAAGGATAAACCAAAAATAATTCATGGTGTACAAAGTCCCAAAAAGTAATCAGGTACAGCCCTATCCCAACATGACGTATCAGGATACAAAACATTACTCAATGCTTTGGAGCACTATATGGGAGCACAAATCATAATTATTTTATTCCCATGCTTAAGTTTACCACATAGATCATACAACATGGAATAATTAATTTTCATAATTAATTACATGATCATGTAATGTTGATTGAATAAATGTAATTCTCAAATAAATAAGTATATGTGCATAATGCTGAATACCCATTATGGAATAATGGGTATGGTATTGACTAAAAAATTCTTTTGTCATGGAAAATAGCCGTGAAATTTTGACAGCATAACAACGTTACATAAAAATTAATAAAAATGGTTGATGAGAGAGAAATAGGTATTTAATTATTTTTAAATAAAATGGGTAGTAATAGGGACATGGAAAATTATATAGCAACATTATAAATTTTTAAATATAAGGCATTTGGTAATGAAGAAATATGAATATAGAAAACAATCCTTATAAAATTTCAGCATGGTAACAGGTGTGCATAAAGAATCATAAGATGCTTAATGAGAGTGAAAGAAAGATATCATAATTTATAAATAAAATATAAATTAATGTGAATATGGAATATTATTCGCATAATAATATAATTAGAATTAAAATACATAACATAAAAGGAGTTCTTTATACTATAGGATAGTGGAAGATCCCTTGCAGATATTCGACATAGTAATCGATTAGATAATGATAAAAATGAGAGATGATAACTAATACATCATTAATATAACATCAATTTTACATTAATTTAATTGTTATAAATGAATAAAAATGTATCAAATTAAAAATAAGACGACTAATTTCATAGAATGTTCTTGAATTGAAATGAGGAGTGGAATGTGTGGATCCCCTACTTGAATGTGTTACTAAAAAGGCATGGAAATGAATTGTTGAGAAATTGGGTAATCTTGGAAGGAATGTACAGAGTACTGGGAAGAGTATTCATGTTTTCCAAGAGGTTTTATTGATGATAAATGGTATCTTTGGTGGGTTTATATAGTAAAGGAAGAGGATTTCATTATTATTTAAGTTTTGGACTCTACATAATAATATATTCAAATGAACTAACCATAGCATTTTATTTCCCATGTTTTTTGAAAAATGGGAGTGGTTTAAATTATTTTATAATTCCAAGGGTCTAATTTTTGTAAAATATTATCATTGGTGATGTGGATGTGAGTCACACTCTTAAATAAATGATTTTAAAAGCTTAAAATATAGCATAAGTTTTAGAGGATTCACAAAGGCTTTATAAAATGAATAAAATAAAACTAAAATCACTTTATATAAAAGTAAAAACATATATCTGGTCATTTATCCCATTTATAAAAATTATTACATCAAATTTTGGTTATTATGATGTCATAAAACACAATGTATATTTATACAGTATTTAATTTTTACCATAAAAATCAACCATCTCTGAAAATTATGAAAAATTATCTATTGGATAATTTTGATGATCTGATATCAAAAATAATATTCATTTTATATAAATTATTTTATCAATATGTTATTTTTAAATTTTTAAATAATAACATTCATTTATTGAAAATGTTGGGGTTTTTAAATAACAGTTTTCAAACCCTTATAAAAATAACATTTGAATTCATAAAAATAATATGATCATTTTTATTTATTAATTTTTTTAATATTATATAATAATATTATTTAATTAAAAAATCCATTAATACATAAAAATATATTCATTAATTAAATTTTAATATGACCTCAAAATACTATTTGTTCTTTATTGTATCAGAAAAAAATAAATTATAAAGTAAAAATAATATAATTAAAATATATTAATTATCCTATAAAAAATAATTTAAATAATCATTTTATATGTTATTCCTACATATCCAATTAATACACCCTCAAACTTCATAAGATTAAGGTGTGCGATTATTAGACTTTCATGGGGTGGTTCGACAAACATGGTTTGGGTCATGATATCGATGAGCTATAACTTCTTCTGTAAACAGTTTCACTCATAACAAATATATTGGATCTCATCTTGGGCTTGGTCAAGGTAAAATACAAAAACTGATATCACCTTTATAAGATCTGATAAATGGGATTCATAGGGTACGATTCTACTGGTTTAGGCCATCACATCCTTTTTCTGTGTCAATTGGAGTTTTTAAAACACTATATTTATGATAATCATGTGATCACTGTTCAGAGGTTATATTATCAATGGAAAAGATACCTAATAGTCATTTAAATACAATTTTATATTATAAAAAAAATCTGAATTCATGAGTTTTCTATAACCACATTACTTAATAAGATAATTAATAAAATCAGTAGGGGAATTTTATTTATAACATTTCAGGTCGATAAATCTCCCCCCTTCAGAAATTTCACCCTTGAAATTTTATTTTACCACACTAAAATACATGAAGTTAACACTACTTCATCACATCCTATGGTTCCCATATTTCCTCTTTAATCATATAGTTTCTGTAAATCACTTTGATGAGGTTCATTTTCTTATTTCATGAACTTTTTCTCTATAATATAAGATCTTCATTGACTACTCTTCATAAGAAAGGTCATTATACAATGTTACTACCAACAGATTGAGTATATGTGAGGGTTATGGTATATAATTTCCAAAATGGATTCATGAAATACATCATGTAATTGAGAGAGTTTTGGTGGGAGTGCTATTCAATAAGCCACCGTTATGATGCGATTAAGGATCTCAAAATGGATGATGTACCTTGGAATAAGCCTTCCATTCTCCCTACATGTCAAAGGATCTCAAAATGGTTGATGTACCTTGGAATAAGCCTTCCATTCTCCCTAATTGTCTAAATTTATTCCATGGATATATATAGAAGAATACATGTCTCCAACATCAAACTCTAGGTCTTATCGACAATTTTCTACATATTTATTTAGTTGGCTCTGAGCAGGCTTGATGTGCTACGGAATGGTATTAAACTTTTCCACCATTTACTCGAACATTTTAAGACCAAGTAGTTTGTGTTCCAAAACCTCATCCCAACATGTAAGTGTTATACACCTCCTATAATAAATATATTCATTGTGAGTCATTTGGATGATTGAGTGGAAACTGTTGCTGTAAGATAACTCTGCCAAAGGAAGATATTCAACACATACTTCATTGAAGTCAATTGAGCATGCTATAGACATATCCTCAAGTGGTGGGATATTCTTCTCAGATTTTCCATTAGTTTGAGGGTGATAAGATTTACAAAAGTTCACCTCAGTGTTTATATCTTGATAGAGACTTTTCCAAAACATAGAGCTGAATCTTGGATCTCGATCAGACACAATCGATAGTGGTACTCCATGCAGCCTCATCACTTCTCTAATGTATATCAATGCATGTTGATCTAGTGACAAATCCTATAAAATAATAATGATGAGTGTAGTATTTCTAAGATGATCCAAAATAACCTAGATATAATTATTTCCTTTGGATCTCTTAAGAAGCCTGGTGACAATGTCTCAGGTTATGTTTTCCCATTTCTATGTTGGTATGGGTAATGGTTGCATCATTTACTTAGACATATGCCTTTCAGCTTTCACTTATAGACATACCAGACACTTCGATGAATATTTATCAATTTCCTTCTTCGGGTTGTGCCACCAATAGTGCTCTCATATATCTTGATACATCATTATGTTTCCTGGGTGAGTGGAGAAATTTGAACTATGTGCATCGTCCAATAGTTCATTATTTAACCCGGTATTTAATGGAACCCATAGTCATGACCCAAATCTCTTAATACCTTCTTCATTAATAGTTAACATCTAGGATTTTACATTTATTTCAGTTTCCTCTTTATTTTTAATTCCAACATCATATCTTCTAGAATCATTTAACCTTTCAAGAAGATTTGGTTGAGAAATAATTAGGGAAATGATTGATGATGTTCCTTCTTTTATGACTCCCATTTCCATCCTCTTAAATTCTAAGAAGATTGAGTCATTCTCAATTATCATCAATGATAAAATTTTGGGATCCTCTACACCTAGAGAATATGACACTTTATTAAAATTTCTAGGATGGTAGTGTATTGAGCAGTCGTAGTCCTTGAAAATCTCTAACTATCGTCATTGGAACATATTTATCTCTTTCTATGTGAATATATATTTAATACATTTTTATCTGTATATATTTCACACTTATCCCCAAAGAGATAATGCTTCCGTAATTTTAAAGTGAAGATCAATGTATCCAACTCCAGATAATGTGTTGGATAGTTTAGTTCATGAACTTTCGACTACCTTGAAGCATATGCTATGACTTTTTCATTTTGCATCAGCACATAGCCCAATCCCTTCTTCAAAGAATCATTGAATACTATGAAAATGTGTCCACTTATGGGTAGTGGGAGCCTAGGGATAGTGATAAACCTCCTTTTTGACTCCTTGAATCATTCTTTACAACCAATATAAATTTTTATTAAAAACGTAATTTAAGGTAAAGTGATAAACCATCATTCGCAATCACAAAAACCACTACCTGCTAAAGGATCTCCCAAAGTTATTAAACACCAGACTAAGGTTGTTTGAATCAACCACTCTATATAATTCCCAGTTCAATGTGCTAACCTGTGTGTTTGGATCCTCCCTGAGAAGTTCTTCCATATGAGAGATCATCCATTCCATGGACAGAATGAATTCTTCTAGAGATATTTTTCCTTGAATGAAACCTTGAGAAATTATTCGATCTTTCTTGTTGATCCATCCTTCTTGCTCTTCAGTGGCCTCAACATGAAACCTTATTTCACAAATTCTTTCAATTTCCTCTGTTGAGGCATTGGGCTATGTGTCTTTGTCAATCGGTTCTTCTTTTGAGTGAAATATGAGATTCATACACTCCCCTACCTCTTCTAATATTACCTTTGGTTCTCTACATGGATCACCGTTATCCATGTCTTTCAGGAGTTTTCTTTCCTTACATCCACCTTTTTTTTTCTGACATGGTTTCCATTGGTTTTGGAATGTAAGAATTATCCTTAAGTCCCTTTGGTTTTCCCCCTATACAATAATGAATTTCCCATAGTCTCTCTTTTATTTTAGCCCATTTTTTCTTCTAGGGTTGTGAGGACATTTTCCCTTAGAAATGATCCCAACTGTCCACTGAGATTTTTCTATAGTTATCAGCCCTTGAATCTTCCTCATCATGTGATATTACAAGATCTTGATCCACCAGACTATCAAAAAGGTTCCTTATCTCAACCCTCGAGCCTTCAGTGGGGGGATTCAACCTAAACCGCTTACTTAGATCATTGGGGAACAACTTGTTCTCTCCTACAGATGTAGCCTTTAGATATTATGGGGGTTGGAGAATGTTTGGGTCCAAGGGACTCAACACACTCCCCTCATCTCGACTCCCTATACTAGGATGTGGCACTGCATCAACAAAATGGGGAACCACCTGTATTCCATGGGGCTTGGCCACCCTCCCCTCCTCAGGCCTCCCTTTGTCATGGGGAGGCACAACATTATACAGCAGAGGCACCACCTGCATTGAATTCCCAGAATGTTCAGCCTCCTTGTGGTTTCCATCCCCTATTGTAGCACATTCATGATCACCATGAGTGATTTTACTCATCTATACTCTAGTCCTCGTATCAGATGTCTTCTTAGAACTGGTGTAGTCTTTTTTTTCCTCATTAACTCCCGGCTCCTTCAACGGTATGCCTAGGTTATTTTTTCCACGATCAAACTCATTATCCACCCATGGATTTTCGGTCAACCTCCTCCCCTTACACTGTATGGAAGCCAGATGATCGTGATCCCATGATACTCCTCAATACATTGTTTTTCCACAACATCCTCACGCTTCTCTGAGAGGGTTCTGACAAGGGAATCACATTCATTAATAGTTCCACCCTCCATAATATTGGGCGGACCAGACCAGAGTCAACTGGAGAGGAAACCCCAGCACCTGGATGCATCGTGGCCTATGGAGGAACAACTTGAGCAAGAGGGGATCCAGTAGTCATAGCATACCTTCTAAAGCCATTGAATCTCTCCCGCAATTTTTATGACAATGAACTCTAGTTGACAATTCAATAAAGCAACTTTGACACATATCTTTGGCTCAACTAGGTGACATACATACTTGGTGCGGGAATCAGAACAAAGGTAGTGGCCAACCAGATTGAATATCAACCGTAGGATCACCGGGTTCTGAAACAGAAATGGAAGAGCAGGTAAGGATATCCAAGGAGCTGAGGGTAGAGGATCGCACCTCAGGTGAAAATTGAAGTTCCAACAGAATAGAGTTAACTTGAACCCCTTCATAGAATGCAGATCAAAGGCCCAAGAAAACACGAGGTCATCTTAATTAGATAATCGAAGCTGTAAATGTCTTGCATCTAAAAGACCTACCGTTACTCTATCCTTAAATTTTCAAAAGGATAAGACAAACTGATCAAATGTGTTACCTTTAATCTTTCTTCACATTCATAATTCCAAGACAACTTGACTTTATTATGAGTTATCTTGGTAAGAGGGTTTGATAATTCAATAAATTTCTCACAAATAAACAATAATATCATGATAACCTAAGGAAACTACCAATATATGTCATGGATATTGGAATCAATCATAATTTAAATGATTTTGTATTTGAAGGAACCACAGATAACACATTTCATGTGATGATATACCCCAATAATGATACTTCCTTCAACCTTAACTCACACTTGTTTTACTTTTCATAAATCTTATCCCTTTATAGGGTCTTTAACATGGTTCTCAGATGCTCCTTATTCTCCTCCACGGTTTTGGAGTAAATTGTAATATAATCTATAAATACTTGCAAATATTTATCAAGATAATCTCTAATGACTCTTTTCATAAATTATATAATGATTTCTGGAGTTTTAGTGAGTCGGAATAGAATCACTATGAACTTATAGTTATCTTACCTTGTACAAAATGTAGTCTTGGGGATATCTCCCTTCCTCGCCCTTACTTGATAATATCCTAACTGAAGATACACCTAGGAGAATTATTATGATCCATGTATCTGATCAAAAAATTAATAAATCCATTCTTTAACATGGTAATTTTTTATGTCAAAATAATATATGCAAAGGTGCATTGACTCATCCCTATTCATGATAAAGATGAATGTTGTTCCCCATAGTGAATCACTTGTGTGTATAAACCCTTTATCGAAATTCTATTGTAGTTGTTTCTTTAGATCCTCAAGTTCCACAACAACCCTATTATATAGATTCTTGGATATCGATTACACCCCAGGTATACTCTCAATTTAAAATTCCACCTCTCAAATAGGAGTAAGACCAAGTAATTCCTCGGGAAACACATCAACATGTTCCCCCACTATATGAATGTCTTTGAGGATGATCCATTCCTTATAATTAACCATTTGATCAAGATATGATTTCTCGTAGGGAAATAATATCCATGATTGAGATTTTGGGGAAAAATAATATTCTCCTCCTCCTTGAAATTGAATAGAATCAGGGCTCAACTCACCATATAGAGATTGATTTCCTTCTCGTGGAAATTTATGTTGGCTCTATATAGGGAAAGACAATCCTAACCCAGAATTACATCAAATTCCACCAAAGGTAGTATAAAAAGGTTCTATGGTAATTTCATCCCACAAATTGTGATAGGGGAGGAGTTATATACTTGGGAAGAAATAATTTAATAATTTTCTGTTTTCACAGATAACTCTACTTCCAAGATTTATGGTGGTGCTTAAATATTTAAACTAAACTTTCATGATATGAATGAATGCATAGAACCAAATAAGATAACCCTGCCTTTCAATTTTTGAATATAGTTATATTTTATCCAATATATACTTATAGATGACCATTTTTAAACTATTAAAAACTTAAACAGGAATCCAATGACATTAAAGGGATAACTTATAAATTACACTTATTTCTTTAACTTGTGAATTTCTAAGCTACAATATATGTTCTCCATGATCTATTTACTAACATGTATATTTAGGGGGATTTTTCATTCCCTTAATAATGGTTCATAATGAACTTATGAATTTAACAACTCATATCCCCCAGGAGTGTCAAAGCAGGTGTATAGTATGGACCTTAGTTGTGTACCAAGTTACCCCGAGTTAGGCTCGAAACACCTTGTCAGAGTTTTTACTCCTAGGTACATATGTTCTAGAACCACATCCACTTATAGTATCTAAAAAGGGTGGTATTTTTTATAAACCACTAACTCAATACAATATAAAATTTAGGGATTTTTTCTTATACTTAGTATTATCCTTAAGGCATTCACTATATTTTTATAATCCAAATTCTAAAAATAAATAATCTTTTACTATAATACCAACTATAAAACCCTTCTCTTTATTTAGAATTAATAAATGATTAATTAAATAAAATTACACTTAATATAACCCAAATTATGGAAAAGTATAAAGGATTTTGGAATTATGTAAATAACATAGAATCTTAAACCCGAAATATAACAAAATTATTAAAAACTTCTTTAACAAGATCAAAATACTCCTTCGAACATAAAACTTCATGGGATAACCTCATGAAATACATAATAATGGTTTGATATACAAAACCCAATAAGGGAATAAACATATAATAAGTGATACATTTTAGAAAATAGACATATGAATGAGGAAGAAAGGTGACATTAATAATAAGGCCTGATATATCATGAAAATTATGACATGGAAAATCTGGAAACAACTTAAAACACTAAATCATGAACATAGCTCAAGGATAAACCTCCAAGACATTGTGTTGAATAAATTCCAATAAATGAATTAGGTATAACCATATTCCAACATTATTTATCATGATATTAAACATTACCTAATGCAATGGTGCACTATCTGGGTGCACCCATCATAATCATTTCATTCTCATTCTTATGTGGGCCACATATATCATGCGCCATTGATTCATTCATCGTCATAATTTATTCCATGATCAAGGAATGTGGATTGTATAAAATTAATTACTAAATTAATAAGTATGATTTCATAATGTAAAATACCCTTAATAGAATAATTGTTATGGTCTTCACTGCACAATTATTTTAGCATGAAAAATCACGGTAACATTTCAACAGCGTAACGACGTTACTTAAAAATTATTAAAAATGGTTAAGGAGAGATAAATGGGTATATAATTATTTTTAAATCAAATTTTAAGTAATAGGGACATTTAAAATAATAGCCCAACATTATAAATTTTTAAATTAAAGGCATAAGTTAATGAAGAAACACGAATATAGAAGATAATCCTTATGAAATTTCAGCATGACAACCAGTGTACATAAAGAATCATGTGAGGATTAAGGAGAGTGAAAGGAATATATAATAATTTATAAATCAAATGGATTGTAATGGGAATATTTAAGATCATATCTCATCATAAGAAAATGAAAAGTTAAGTACATAACATAAAAGGAGTGGTTGATAAAAGAGGAGAGTGGGAGATCCCTTTCAGAATTTTGGCGTAGTAATGACATAGAAAATGATTAAAATGATAGAAGAAAATGATATAACATTCATATAAAGTCAATTGTATGAAAATTTAATGATTATAAATTATGTTAAATGTAACAAGATGAAAATAAAAATACTAATTTCATATAATGTTCTTGAATTGAAAGGAGGAGAGGAAGATGATTATCCCTTAATTGAATGTGTGATTCCAAAGGATTAGAAAAAACTTATTGACATCTTGGGGGTTATTTTGGAGAACTCTTGAGAGTTTAGTGAATATTATGTATGTTCTCGAAGGATTTTGATTTAATATAAAGGAGAGCATGGGTGAGATTATATAGGAAATGAGGGAGATTTCATTATTATTTAGGTTTTGGATTCTACATAATAAAATACTCAATCACACAAAATATCCCATGGTTTATTTCCATGGTTTCATCCAAATGGGGTTGGTTGACATTATTTTATTATTAAAAGGTCATAACTTATTAAAATACTACCATTGGTGAAGTGATGATTTTAAAACCCTAAAATATATCATAAGTATTGAAGGACACACAAAGGATTTATAAAATAAATAAAATTAAATTAAAATAAAATTATTTTAATATATATATATATATATATTTGGTCATATATTCTATTTATATTACTTATTACATCACATTTGGCTTATTATGATGTCATAAAACACAATGTATATTTACACATTATTTAATTTTTACCCAAAAATTTGATGTTCTTAGAAAATTATGAAAATATCAAAATTGGATAATTTCAATACTCTGATTAATAAATTAATTTTAATTTTATATAAATAATTATCTAAATATGTTAATTTTTTTAACATAATAACTTACATTTATTGAAAATGATAGGTTTTTTGAAAATAACAGTTTTCAAACCCCTATAAAAATTACATTTAACTTCATAACAATTATATGATCATTTATATTTGGTAATAATTAATTAATATTTTATTAAAATGCTATTTAACTCAAAAATTCATTAATTCATCAAAATAAATTCCTTAATTGAATTTTAATATAACCCAAAAATACTATTTGTGCTTTATTTTATCAAAATAAAAATCATTTATAATGTAACAATAATAGGATGATAATATATTCATTTTCTTATATAAAATAATGTACATAATCATAATTATAGGGTCCTGATTCATATCACTTTAATACACTAGGAAATTACCTAAGGGTAAGGTGCATAATTGTTGGAATTTCTTGGGGTGGTTCAGTGAACATGGTTTGGGTTGTAATCTCGATGAGCTCGAACTTCTCATGTAAACAGTTTCACTGATGATTAAGTTATTGGATCTCAGCTTGGTCATGATCATGGGAAAATACAATAAAGGATATCTCCCTATGAATCTATGAAAAATGGTCTTCATAGGGTAAGATTCTACAGGTTGAGTCCATCACTTCCTTTGTATGTGCCAACAGGATTTTTTAAAACTCTATATTTATAATAATTAGGTGATCACTGTTAAAAGGTTATATTATCAATGGTAAAGATACTTAACGGAAATTTTAACTCAATTTGATATAATAAAAAAATAAATTCACGTGTTTTCTAGAACCATATTACTTAATAATGCACTTAATTAAATAAAAATGGGAATTTTAGTTATAACAGTTCTGGTATATTGTATCAACCCAAACTCTTATAAAGAAAATTCCACTTAAATTTTTACTAAATGCATTATTATATATTTTGGTTATAAAAAACACATGAACTTATTTGGAATTATTATTCCCATTGGATTTAAAACACTAATATGTAACGTTACCATTGATAATATAGTCTTTGAACAGTGATCACATGATTAATATAAATATAGGGTTTTAAAAAAATCCAATTGTCACTGAGAAAGGATGTAGTGGCCTCAACTTGTAGGATTTTACCCCATGAAGACCATTTATCATAGATTCTTAGGAAGATAGCACTTCTAGTATTTCCCCATGACCAATCCCAAGTCAAGAACCAAAAAATTTATCATGAGAGAAACCATTTATGGGAGAAACTCAACCTCATCCAGATCATGACCCAAGCCATTTTCACTGAACCGCCCCATGAAAGTTCCACCATCACGCACCTTACCCTTAGGGTGTTTTATGGTGTATTAAAGGGATATGTAATAATAACCTAGAAATATGAACATGTATATTATTTTTATATAATAATGAATATATTCCCATCATATTATTGTCACTTTATAAAGGATTTTTATTTTGATAGAATTATGAAAAAATTGTATTTTTTATTAATATTCAAATTAAATTATTGAATTTATTAATTAATTCATTTTTTATAAAAATAAAACTTTAATGATATATTTTTATTAAATAATTTTATAAAATATAAATGAACCTAAAAATTTTATGAGGTCAAATGTAATATTTATTAGGGTTTAAAAACTCTTATTGTCAGAAAGCCATCATATTCAACAAATGTCAATCATTATTTTAAATGTGTAAATTTATTTATTTATAAAATTATTTATATTAAATTAATATTTTTTTAATTCAAGTGTCAAAATTATCAAATGGTGATTTTTTCATAATTTTATAAGAGTCGAATTTTTGGGTAAAAATTAAATACTGTGTAAATATAATTTGTGTTTTATGACATCATAATGACCCAAATATGATGTAATAAGTAATATAAATGGAATACATTACCAAATATATTATTTTCCATTAAAATAATTTGATTTTACATTTATTTGATTTATTTTATAAATCCTTTGTAAATTCTCCGAAAATTATGATATGTGTTAAGGTTTTAAAATCAAATCTTGAAGAGTGTGACTCGCCTAAACATCACCAATTGTAATATTTTAATAAGTTTGTACTATTTAATTATAATTTTTTTTAACAAATTCCATTTTATATAATCCATGGTAAAAAACTATGGGATGGTTTCTGGTTTGTTATATTTTATTTTATAGAGACCAAAACCTAAATAATAAAGAAATCACCCTCCTTTCCAATATAAACCCACCAATGATTCCATTTATATTCAATAAAACTCCTTGGAGCACCTTCATACTCTATCCTCCACTCTCTCTAGTCCTCCCAAGGAACCCACAATCTTTCAATAACCCCCTCCCAATCCTTTGGACTCACAACCTCAAGTAAGGGATCCTTTAATCTCCTCTTTTATCAAGCACTCCTTTTATGTTATGTATTTCAATTTTAATTTTATTATTAAGGTATATGTTATTACCTATTATAATTAATTTAATTTTGATATATAAATAATTATATATTACTTTTAATCTCATTAAGCCTTCAATGATCATTTATGTACACCAGTTACCATACTGAAATATCATTGGGATTCATTTATATATTCATGTTTCTTCATTACCTTATGCGTCGTATTTCAAAATTTGTAATTTTGATATATTATTTTTCATGTCCCTTTTTTCTGAAAATTTTTTCAATGTGAAGAGAGACAAATTTTCTCTCCTTAACCCATTTTTATGAATCTTTAAGTGGCACTATTTTGCTGTCGAAATCTCATCGAGATATTCCAAGCCAAAAAAGTTGTGTGGTGAATACCATAACCTTTTCCTATAAAGGGTGTTGAAATTTATAAACATATAATTTTTTATTGGTTACATACACATATGTATTCAATACTCTTTAATTTTTGAATAAATAATTATGATGAATGAATCCAAGTTGTATGATCTATGTGGCACACATAAGAATGAAAACGAAATGAATATAATGGGTGCCCCTGATAGTGCTCCAATGCATTGGGTAATGGTTTGTATCATGATACATCATGTTTCGGAATGTAGTGAACCTTATTCCTTTATGGGAGTTTTTCCACCATGTGTTCGTGGTGGGTTTATCCTTGGCCTATGTGTAGGATTCTGTTTTTTATGTTGTTTCTATATTTCTCATGTTATGATTAACATGTTGTATCTTGTATCATTGTTCAAGTTTATGATTGATACTCTTTTTATTCCCCATTTACATTCATATTGTGAACTTGTATTATTATCTTCATGTTATTCTTTATTTTTTCCCTTACTAGTCTTTATATCTCATCATTTTCTATTGTTTCCCCCCAAGGTTATCCAATGTAGTTTTATGTCTGTTGGAATATTATGATCATGTTAAGGAAGTTTTTAATAATTTTTTATCCCATGTCCTAAGTTGGTTTGTAATGTGCCTAATTATAAAATACACTAGACTTATCAATATTTTTCGCTGTATTAAGTGTAATAAATCATGAATTAATTTGTAATAAAGAGAAGCGTTGTTATAATTGGCATCATAGGGTAGTTTTTTTGTGGATTAGGATGAGATAACTCTAAAGAAACCCATAGGGATAATACTAAGTATAAGAAAACATCGCTAAATTTTGGTAAGTATATATTAATTGGTTTATTAAGAAAATAAATCCATGTATGGATACTAAAAGTGGATGTGGTTCTATCACAGATGTACCTAGGAGAAACAACCCTAACAAGGTGTTCTGGGCTTAACTCAAGGTAAACTGGTACAAGACAAAGGGAATTACTCCATATTTGGTTTTACACTTTCAGGGTATATACTTTAGAAAATTCAAAATCTCATTGAAAATGATTATTAAGGGAATAAAAGATTCTCATTAGAATATATTTTAGGAAAATAAATCATGGATAACATAGATTTAAGCATAAGAACTCATAAGTTAAGGATATATATGTAATTAACAATTTATATCTTTAATGTGATTGGATTCCCCTTTATGTGTTTAATTGTTTAAAATACTCATCCTTAATTTTCCTTTTATTCTATCTAATATCCGAAAATAGAAGAAATTGGGTAAGAAATCAATGAGATCGAAAATGTGATGACTATCCTAATGAGATACCCAATCTGATGGGAGAAATAATCAAAACCTTTTTCATGATACTCTCTCAGATGACTCATGTTCTGAAAATAAACCTAGATTAATTGAAGAAACCAAACCCTCCTAATAGTGAACAAGTGGCAATCGAGAGCATTATGTGAAAAAGGCCTCCTACTTTCAATGTATCTTATGATCCCTGAATTTCAGAACAATGGATCAATTCCATTGAGAAGATATTCTCAATCCTTAAATGTTTTGTGAAAGAGATGTTTCTACTATATATTTATCATATAGAGGGATAATTTGATCAGTTTTGAGCATTGATTAACAATATGAAGCCTAGGGAATAGATCGATGTGATGGAGTGGAAGGAATTTAGGAAAACAAAATCGATAAATATTTCCCTCATACTCTCTGAATTAAAATGGAAAATTATTTCCTCATTCTCAAGAAAAAAGATGAAAAATATATTGGGGTTTACAAGGACAACTTCCCAAGAATTTCAAGATACGGGTCTATCTTTTTCGTTAACCCTAAATGAATGTTTTACCACATCTTTATTGGGATAAAACCTAGTCTATGGAAATCTTAGGTTATCCATGACATTGATAGATATGATGAAATCATACAATGTTCCCTCAAAGTTGAAATAGAGATTTGAGAATCCCATGGGTAGTATAGGGATAAGAAGTAGAAAGTGGAGTTTAATTCTAGTGGTCCGATTGAGAAATATAATGGTGCTATGAAATTTCAGCATCCCACTTGTTAAAGGTGTGTAAATAAGAACCCCAGAAATTTCCTAACGGGGGAAAAAATTATTTAGGTGTAGGAAATAAGGTCAAATAAATTATAATTACCCATAGGAGAAACCTACTAATGAAATGGAGGAAGGTAATACTTTAGTAAACCCTTAATGGATTGTTTATTACCACAACATCAAAGAACTATTGAACTTTTCATCCCAATTCCCTGAGACAAGGTGTTTCTAGGGAAACCAACAACCTATTAGGAAGAAAAGGCGAGATTTTATAAACAATACAACTAAATTTAATCCCAATAATGAAGTTCTGGCATTTACGCTAGTGTTTCACTCAAGAATATCAAAAATAGTTTTTTATTCTAGTTCTAATCATTCCTTCGTATCATGAATGTTTAGTAAAAATATTTGACACCCCCCACAAAGAATGGAAATACAAATGTCGGTGAAAATGTTAAATGGGGAAATTATTACATCCCATGTATATAATTCCTCTCATGTAAAAATTTGTGGGATAAACTTCCCAGAAAACCATGTTATACTTCATTTGGTGTAATTTGATGTAACTATGGGAATGGATTGGATTACCATATATAGAGACAACAAAAAATTCCATGAGAATTAAATCAATCTCTATAAAAAGAATAGATGCATGATTATTTACAAGTGAAAAGATGATGATGAATACACTTTGACACCCTCATCTCAAGAATGGATATTATTTCCCTATTAATAAGAGTTTCATTGTCTAATGATTTATTCTATGGAATGGATCACCCTCAATGATATGCCTATTGGGAGGGAAAATGATGATGTGCTTATCGATTAATTTTGTAGTATTCCCTCTAGTATTGAGGTTGAATTTTAAATCAAGATTATACCTAGGGAATTTCCAATATCCATGTCTCTATATAAAATTGATATTTTGGAACTTTAGAATCTAAATAAACAACTATAATAGAATATGAATAAAAGGTTTATATGCCTAAGTGATTCACCATGGGCTTCACTAGTCCTCTTCATCAAGAAGAAGGATGGGTCAATGCCCCTTGGCATTGATTATCGTGAGCCTAAATAAATCATGATAAAAAACAAGTATCATCTTCCATGGATTAATGAATTGTTTGATCTGCTATGTAGAGCACAATACTTCTCCAAGGTGGTTCTTTGACTAGGACATTATCCATTACGGATTAAGATGGATGATATCCCTAAGACCATTTTTCGTACAATGTATAGGCACTATGAGTTCATAGTGATTCCATTCAGAATCAATAATTCTTTAAGAATCATCATTGATTTTTTGAATATAGTCTTTAGAGATTGTATTGAAAAAATTTTGGTATTATTTATAGATTATATCCTAATATAATCTAAAATAAATGAGGTTCATTAGGTGAATTTGAACACTATCATAAAGACCTTACGAAAGGAGAAGCTTTATGCTAAGTATAGTAAGTGTGAGTTCTAGTTGAAGGAAGTGTCATTATTTGGGAATATCATCACAATTAATGGGATATATGTAGATCCTTAAAATAAAAAATAAATATAAGTATAGTCGAGGCCAACATCTATAACATATATCTGTAGTTTCCTTGTGTTATATGGAAATTATTACTTATTTTTTAGAAATTCCTCATGTTCGTCGATCCCACTTACAAGGATAACTTGAAAGGGAGCCAAGTTTTCCTAGAATTATGAATGTGAATAAATATTTAAGGAGATAAAAAATGGGGCTTATCACAACCACTATTCTCCCACTACCCACAGGTAGAAAGTTTTTTTTAATATTAAGTGATGCATCGAAGAAGGGATTGGGTTTTCTGTTAATGTTGAAAGACATAGACATTGCCTATACCTAAAGGTAGTTTAAAGTTAATTAGAAGAAATATCCCCCACATGATCAGCAGTTGGAATCAATGATCTTTGTATTAAAAATATAGAGTCATGATCACTATAGGGAGAGGTGTGAGTTATATACTAATCACAAGAGCCTGAAATATATATTAACATAGAAAGAAATGGATATGAGCCAATAAAGACGGTTAGATCTGATCAAAGATTATGACTAGTCAATTCAATTCCTTCTTAGTAAAGAGAATAAAGTGTCAAATGCTCTAAGTAGAAAGGATCAAATAATTTTATCATTCATAAGAATTGAGAAGGATCTGATCGTCTTATAATTTAAGAGGATGGAAATGGGAATCATAAAGGAAGTAAAATAATCAATCTTTTCACAAATTATTTCTCAACTATATATTCTTGAAAGGTGAATGGATGTTCAAAAATATGATGTGGGAATATTAAAAGAAAGTGGAAACTATTAGAAAAGATAAATCCACAATGTTAAATGTTAATGAAGAATGAATTGTGGGATTTGGTACAAAAACATTTGTTCCATCAAATAATAAGTTAAAGAATGAACTATTGGATGATGTACATAGTTTGAATTTGTCTATTCACCCATAAAACACAATGATGTATTGATATCTCTAATTGAACTAGTTGTGGGATAACATGAAGAAGGATATCGTTGAATATACATCAAAGTTCCTGATATGAAAACAAGTTAAGTTTAATAGGCATAAGTCTAAGGGGATGATGCATCCATTACCTATATGAGTATGGAAATGGAAAAGAAACACCATGGACTTTTTCACCGAACTTCCAAAGACATCCGAAGGAAATAATTCTATCTTGGTTGATGCTGATCTTCTTCCTAATACTGAACACTTAATTTCTATTTGAGAGGATTTTTCACTAGATCAAGGTAAGGCTTCATGGATTACCATGATGGATTATTTAAGATTGAGATCCAAGTTTCACCTATAGGTTTGGGAAAAGAATCCAACATACTCTAAAAATTATGTTTTACTTCAGTTTGGATTATCACCCTCAAAATTATTTCCCACCAAAGAGGACTATCCAAACACTTGAGGACATACCGATAACATGATCAATTGAATTCAAAGGATGATGGGGCCAACATCATCATCTGTTTCGAGTTTTCTTACAACAACAGTTTCCAATCAAGCATCCAAATTAATTATTATGAAGAACATTATGGGAAGAGGTGAAGAACACATGTATGTTGGAATGAAGACATGGAATGAAAAATACTAGGCCGAAAATTATATAAGAAATGGTGGAGAAGGTAAAAAAATTATACAACACATCAACACTACTCATATTTGATGGATGAGATATATTGACAATCCCCGATGATACCATGATTTTGATGATGGATGTATGGTATTAATTTAGTTATATCAATGATATAAAGTTTTGAGATTTTGGAAGAAGGGGAATATTATTACTAAGTACACCATCCCTTTTGGGATCCTTGATCGCATCAGAGTAGTGGCTTATCGACTAGCACTCCCACTGAACCTATCACATCTACAAGATGTATTCCATGTATCCATCTTGGAGAAGTACATACCAGACCCATCACATGTACTCAATACATCGGTGGTACCATTAGAGAATGAACTTTCCTACGAGGAGCAGCTGGTGAATATCTTAGATCATAGAGAAAAAGTTCTACAAAATAAGATAATATCCCTAGTCAAAGTGTTGTGGACAAAGAAAAATTTTGAAGAAGCAACTTGGGAACCATAGGAGGTGATGAAGTAGAGTTACCCTCATCTGTTTTAGTATTTGAAAAGAAAATTTTGATAGAGAAATTTTTTATGCGGGGAAGATTGTAATGACCATAAGTATTATAAATAAAATTCCCTTTTCATTTTTATTAAATACCTTATTATATAATATGGAAATAGAAAACAAAGGCACTTATTTTGTCTTATTATTCCCATTGGATTTAATTAACTACTAAGAATCATTTCTGTGGATCATTTTGTCATTGAACAATAATCAAATGATTATTATAAATATAGGTTTTTAATAAATCAAATGGTCACAAATAGAGAAAGTGATGTGCTTAACCTATGGGATCATACCATATGAAGCCCATTTATCAGAGCTTCTGGGGGAGATAGAATTTCTGGACATTTCCCTTGACCATTCCCATGCATAGATCCAACAACTTAATCATGATCAAAACCATTTATGGGAGAAGTTCAAGATCATTGAGATCACAACCCAAACCGTATTCGTTGTACATAGCCATGGAAGTCCCACCATCTCCCACCTTACCCTTAGGGCCTTTGTTGGAGTATTAAAGGGATATGTAACAAGACCCTAGAAATATGAGTATGTATATTATTTTTTATATAATAATGAATATATTTCCATCCTATTATTGTTACTTTAAAAATGTTTTTTATTTTGATTTAATAAAACACACATAGTATTTTTGGTTAATATTAAAATTAGATTAAGAATTTTTGTTAATGAATTAAAGGATTTTTGACATAAAAAATATTTAAATTATTAAATAATGTTTATTAAATATAAATTAGTTATAATTTTTTCTATTTAAAATGGTATTTTTATAAGGGTTCAAAAAAATGTTATTGTCAAAAAACCTATCATTTTCAATAAATAATAGTTTATATTTAAAAAGTGAATATTCACATATTTAAAAAATTATTTATATAGAATGAATATTATATTTGGAACCAGGATGTCAAAATTATATGATTTTTTAATTTTTCATATTTTTTTGACAATGTGTAATTATTTGGGAAAAAATTAAATACCGTATAAATATAATTTGTGTTTCATGACATCACAATGACCCAAAAGTAATGTAATATGTAATATAAATGAGATCACTGACCAAATTTATGTTTTCCCTTTAAATAAATGTTATATTATGTTTATTTTATTAAATTTTTAAATCCATTATGAATCCTCCAAGACTTATATTATATTTTAATATTTTAAAATCATTTTTTACAAGTGTGACTCACCTACACATCACCAAAGGTAATATTTTAATAATTTCATCCATTGGACTTATAAAAATTCACCATCGGATAATTTTGACAACTTTATTTCAAAAAAAATATTCATTTTATCTAAATTAATTTCTAAATATGTGAACAATCACTTTTAAAATAAAAACCAACATTTATTGAAAATGAAGGGGTTTTTAATAATAATTTTTTTTGTACACTTATAAAAAATTAATTTTGACTTCATAGAAATTATACGATCATTGAAATTTAATAAAATAAATTTAATAATAATATTTCATTAAAATATTATTTATTTCATATATCCATTAAATTTTCAAAATAGATTTCATATTTGAATTTGAATATTATCCCAAAATACTATTTGGGTTTTATTGAATAAAAATAAAAATCTTTTATAAAGTAACAATAATAGTATATAAATATATTCACTATTCTATAAAAAATAATTCCCATAATGATATTTTTAGGGTCTTTATACATATCCCGTTAATAAACCAACAATCACTCTAAGAGTAAGGTTCATGATGGTAAGACTTCCATGAGGTGGTTCAGAGAACATGGTTTGGGCCCTGATCTCAATGAGCTTGACCTTCTTCTGTAAACACTTTTTCTCATTCTTAATTATTTGGATCTTATCTTGGGCTTGGTCAAGGAAAAATCACAAAAATT
Source organism: Viscum album (assembly GCA_963277665.1). Taxonomy (NCBI): domain Eukaryota; kingdom Viridiplantae; phylum Streptophyta; class Magnoliopsida; order Santalales; family Viscaceae; genus Viscum; species Viscum album. Next base: position 1,045,587,136 of record OY728155.1, on the reverse strand, counting down.
CTATCTCCCTCGGACGCTCTGATAAATGGCTTTCATGGGGTATGATCCTACTAGTTGAGGCCATCACATCCATTGTTTATGTCAATTGGATTTGTTAAAAACATATATATATATACTAATCATGTGATCACTATTCAATGGATATATTATCAATTGTAATGATACATAATGGTGTTTCAAATCCAGTGGGAATAATAAGTAAAAATAACTAAATTTATTTTCTATAACCATATTATATAATAAGACATTTAATAAAATGAAAGGGGTTTTATTTATATTAGATTGGGTTGATATAATCTTCCCCCCATAAAAATATTTCTTGCTTACAAATTTTCTTTTCCCACACTAAAACATATGAGGATATCTCTGCTTCATCACTTCCACCATTTCCAATGTTTTATCTTTAAACATGGGGTTTCTCCACAATACTTTGGCGAGGTTCTTTGTCTTATGTCGTAGAAATTTTTATCAATTATCTAACATCTTCACTGGCTGATCCTCATAGAAATTGTCATTTTCTAATGGTAATACATGTAGATTGAGTACATGTGTGGGTTCTGGTATGTAATTTCTCAAGAGGGATACATGGAATACATCATATACGTGGGATGGGTTGGATGGGAGTTCAAGTCAATAGGCCACCGCTCTGAGGTAATCAAGGATCAAAAAAGGGTAAATGTACCTTGAAATAAGCTTTCCCTTATTACCAAATCTCATCACTTTATTATATGGAGATATGTCGAGGAATACCATGTCACCAATATCAATCTCTAGGTCTCGTTGATGATTTCCATCATAACTCTTTTTTCGACTCTATATAACCATGTTGTGTTACTGAATTGTCTTAAACTTTTCCACCATTTCCTCGACCATTTCAGGACCTAGCAGTTTTTGGTCCTTAACATCATCCTAATATGCTGGTGTTCTACACCTCCTCTCAAAATGATCTTCATAGAGAGCCATTTGGATTCTCGAGTGGAAACTGTTTGTAGCACCCCAAGATTTTGAAAATAAATATTGAATGCATTAAAAACTGTGTCCCTAAAAAACAGGACATTGTTATAAACTACCCATTAAACATAATTTCTCCTATAAGATGTTTTGTATTTTGAAAAACGGTCATCTAGAGTTACGTTCAGTAAGTTATTTAGAGTCTGATTGAATCAATTTTTTTTGGTTAATAGTGACATACCCTGATGAATAGTAATATGAATAGAAATATGACCCTTATGAAGAGTAAATATTATTATTATTTCAATTTTTAAGGTTATAAGATAATGGCATATTGATTAATTTTTCATGGTGGTATAAAATCAGTTATAGTTTTATAATGGTTAATTTTTGAATAAATTATAATTTTAATTAAAAATAACTTAATCATATTTAGAAAATTATTTTCAAAAAATGGAGTTCATTTTTTAATTCTATATGTTAAAAAATTATAAGGTTGAATTTGTTGGATTTTTCAGAAATTCTTGGATTTTTTATGAATAGTGAAATACAGTAAAATGCCGTATATAGAAATTATCACTTAAATACACTATTTATGGCATCATGAATGATGTAAGAACACTCGATTCAAACTCACATGCTCTATTTAATATTTTGATAATAAGAACCCAGACAATTCATAGTCTTGAGAAAAAAATATTAAAATAATGATTAAAATAATGTAAAACCCCTCCTCTCCTCTACTGTAAATATCGCCCTCATTCCCCTCTTCTCTTCACTACTATAATCCTTAAAGATCCTAAATTTTTAACCCAATAGACTTCCCTAGTTACTGTCCACGTACAACAACTCTTGTTCTTTCCAAAAGACCAAAACTCCTTCTGTTAAGGAGGTTCTCAAGGAGGTTAGTTCAATAGGTAAGACATATTTCTTTTTCATATAGTTTAATTTCAATTTATATTCTTTACTTATTCTCTCCTAAACACCTATTTACAATCGATTATTATAACTTCAGTATAATCTATATATTTTAATTATACCTTGTTAATGTAATAACCATTATCAATCTTCTTACACACACACACACTCTCTCTCTCTTATAAATAAAATCATATTCCGTGAGGTTCCAATTTACAACTTTCATAAATGATGATGTTGTTTTCTTCAATTTCTCCTTCATTACTGGTAATGAAACCAGTTTTATGGTTTTAAAACACTATTATATATGTATAATAACCTAAATAATATTAAATAACCAGTATATGTTCATAGTATTAATTCATATGACAAAACTAGTTCATAATAATCCAAATACCACAGAATAATCTATGTTACTGTCATTAATATTTCATCCAATGATTCATCCTCATACCAAGTAAAATATGATATATATAACCATTAAAACATCTGTATGTTCATAAGTAATATATAATTTCATTTATGGAAAATTACATCCTTTCCACATGAACATCCATCCTAATATAAAAATACACAAATCCTGAAAACCGACGAAACGAACACTCCAGAACAACAAAATTCAATCTTATAACTTATCAATAAGAACTTAAAAACCTAAAAAAATTATGAAAAAATTAATAAATTTTTCTAATAGTATCTTAATTAAGTTCTTAATAAGTATAATTTCATATTCCAGGACCTTATGTTCAAGAGCAGAACACATTCGGACTTAAGGTAAGGGTATTCTACCCGAACCTCCATTTTCATTTAGGTTACTTTTATTGTATACTTACCTCAAATAAATTCTTATTTATTGATATTTACTCATCCTATATTATGATATAATGTTTTTATATGTTTAAAAACTTTAATCCTACTTTCATTTATAGGGAGTTACATTTTTTAAAAGGATATTTCAAAAATTCATGCAGAAATACAAGCCCGATTCAAGGGAATTTCTTGAATTCCTACTTATTTTCAAGGGAACTCTATAATATGTTTTAAGAAAACATTATATTTCTAAAATCACTCATTTTATTATGAAAATAATATATTACTTAACTTCTGTTTAAATAATGATTTTTCCAAAAGAACTATTCTTTTGAAAATAAAAGACTATTCATCTCAAGATTTACTCGATGATTTTATAAGAGTATCTCCTTATTTTTTCACACTCTTGTTGATTATTATATATTATTGTGATTAATATTTCATGATATCATATACCTTATTTAATTTAATGGTTTTGTGATTATTTTTACTCTATATATGCTATCTTAAAACCATTCACCAATTTACTCTAAATGGTTAGTGTTTATGCTTAATGTTCAGGGAAAATTATTTACGTTTCATATGTTAGTTTCAATTTTAATTTATATTTTGTTTACGTTTATACCCATTCATATGAGGACTTTATTTGACATATTAAGTGTCAGGTGGGGCCCTCTATATTCGCTTGGTGCATTGGAAGATCTCATGTGACAAACTAGGTCATGGAATAAGGCCTTGAAAAAATGATTATTTATGGTCATGGAACGAGGACTTGAAGTTATAGTTATGATATGACAAATTATACATTCCCTAATTATGAAACTAGTAATTTAAATATCATGAAATTATTTGACTAGTAGAATACCCATAATTATGCTTCACTATAGCATTATTTATTCGGATCTTATTCCATCCATATAGTGTTCAAGTTTATTTTTTAAAAGGAATGAATTTCAAGTTATTAACCATGAATAATGTTTAATTTTTTGATATATTCCACTATATAGCTTACCCTTACTGATCATTTGAGATCACCCCTTTCTTATGATTCATTTTCTTAGAACATGAAGAGGTTTATTATGTATGAAATACTGAAATAACGTAGGAGTTATGGAAGATGTCAAAAGAGTTTCTATATTGTTTTCCAATTAAAGTTGTAATGTTGAACTTATGTATGTATCTTATTTCCAAATACAAAACTACTCAGTCCTTTGAGATTAATATTCCTTTTTTATTTGCTAATATAATAAAATAATATACCGGCTCCAGGTAACTTGGTTGGGTCCTTATAGTAAGAATCAATGATTTTTTTTAGAAAACATGAAAACTAGATTTAGAAAATGTCGATTAGGTATAAAAAACCTAAGATAGTTTTTGAGGATAAACATACAAGAACATCCTGGAATTTTTGGCAAGGAATAAATTGTGTGGATCTTTCAAGGAAATACATCCCCATATGGATACTTCAAGGGGTCATGGTTCTGGTATGAATGTACCTAAGAGTGAAAACTCTGACAAGGAGTTTCTGGCTTGACCCGGGGTATCCTGGTACATGAGAACAGGCCTTACCATGCACTTGGTTTTACACTCATAAAGGACATGCTTAGGAATATTAAAATTTTCTTTACAATACATTATTATGGATTTAAATGTAATGTTTTCCTCAAAGAAATTATGTTTATGATTAAAATATTATCTATGGACATGATTTCAATTTATGTTATGTATTTTTATATGTTGAGATAGTACATTATGATTTATAACCTAATCTAGTGTATGCCATTATTTAGAAATGAAACATAGAGGAGGGAATGGAAACCGCATGAATGTGTGTATCCCATGCAGGGATTTCCATCCTATGCAATAAATTGATGTTGGTTATGGAAATAAAATAGGTGTGGAGAAACTTATTACTATATTGGGACAACTTACTCAGGTTATGAAAAATAACCTTACCTGTTTGGAGTAACTAGACCCCAAATGTGGAAGACCTATGTTAGATCTCTTTATGACCAACAAACTCCATAATTTAATGGGACTACAAACCCATTTGTAGCTAAGAAGTGGATATGTTCCTTGGAGAAGATATTTCTTTCTTTGGGATGTAATGAAAGAGAGAAGGTTGTCATGGCAGATTATCATCTATTGGGAGGTGCAGATCAGTGGTGGTCATTAACCTGAAACACAAATGATGGAGAACAAATATAATATATGGAATGGAGTTATTTTAAAGAAATTTTCCTATAAAAATAATTACCTCCTGAACAATGAGAAGATATGAAAATTATGTTTTTAAATCTAAGGTAAAAATAGGATGAGAATGTTGCAAAGTATGATGTTAACTTAAAAAGGTTTGAAAGAAAAGCTACAGACTACAGATTTCATCCAAGGAGCAAGATTGATCAATTATTTGATGGTTTAAAACCATTCCTCTAAAGGGCTCTAGTCTCCCAAAGGCTCTCATCATATGAAGATATAGTCCCAAGTGCTATCAAGATGGGAAATGATTTTTTTTTAGTATTATAACATTAAAGGAATGAAATAGAAGAAGAGGTCTGCTAAAAACACTAAAAAGGAAATATGGAAATGGGGAATAAGGGAAGTGTTGACCATCCACCCTAAACTAATTGTGGGAAGAAACACACTGGAAAATTCCTGATGGGAATGGGAGTCTATTACAAGTGTGGATAAAAAGTTCACCTATCTCGTGATTGTAAGGGGAAGAAAGAAGCTACCAATGTTCAATGATAAAACTACAGGGGGATGGGAAATTATGAACATTAATTCCCTAAGTGTTAAGGAAGTTTTCCCTAAGGAAGTCCAAGGGAGAAATTAGAGGCTCATGAGGTCACAACTACGGAGGTTGAAGTTCCTAACTATGTTGTAGTGTGTACTATTATCATTTTCGTGAACAAAGACAATGATTTATTTGATTTCAGATCATCTCATTCTTTTATATCTTCCCAATTTTCCCAAAAAAAATTATATAATTCCAATTTTATTTAATAAGTATGTTTTCAATCAAAACTCCTAAGGGGATTATCATTACCACAAAGATGTGTCAGGAAGTCCTCATTATGTCATATAAACATTCTTTATCTACTGATTTTATTATCATAACCATGATTTAATTTGATATAATCCTCGGGATAGATTGGATTTCTTACCATGATGCGAAAAGTTATTACAAGAACAAAGAGTTTACAATTTTTGAGGATGATGTGGAATCCCATATCTTTAGGGAAGAAACAACACTATCTGATTCACATCTAGATCCAACCCCAATATCAATACTAAATTGAATTATTGGGGATGAAGGGAATGAAATATCTATGGGTGAGGAAAGGAATTATCAAATAGAGTATGTACCTATTATGCATGAGTATGTTGATGTGTTTCCAGATAATTTACTAGGACATCCTCCAGAGTGGGAAGTTGAGTTCCCTATTGATTTAATTCATGATTCAAGGACTATATTAAAGATTCCTTATAAAATGGACACTGTGGAATTAGTAGAATTGAAGAAACAACTAGAGGGATTGAGTAATAAAGGATTTATTATTCCTAGTGTGTCCCCATGAGGATCCACTATTCTTTTTGTTAAGAATAAACATGGATCTATGAGGTTGTGTGTTGACTATAGAGATATCAATGCTATAACAACAAAGAAAAAGTATCCCCTACCTCACATTGATGATTTATTTGATATAATTAATAGAGCCAAATATTTGTCATGGATTGAACTTCTATCCTGATATCATCAATAGGTAGTAAGGACGATAAATATTCCAATGGCAGTAATTTGAACTACGTATGGGCATTACGAGTTTACAGTAATGCATCTTATACTGAGTAATGCACCCTTTGTTTTCATGGTTCTAATGAAGATATTTTTTAAGGAATATCATGATGACAGTGTGGTTATATTTATTGATGATATCTTGGGGTTTGGATTGGTGGTACGCACCTAGTAATACTATATGAAAAATGGGGGTTCAAACCACATTGGGCATAGGGTACTATAGCAGTATTGTAGTGGATTGTAGCAATGGTGGGATAGTAGTGGCGGCAGGGGTACTATAGCAGCTACAGGTACTGTAGAATTACTATTCACATAATGGGCTTTGGGGCAAAAAATGGGGCCTACGGGCCATGTAATGTGCTAAATGCCCACTAGGACTTAGGGCTATGTAATGGGTCTCCCTCTACCTAATTAAAAAGAGGACTTTGATTTGATTTAATAATAAATGATGCTTCATCCCTATCCTTTAAAAAAGTCTTATTATACTCCAAAATATTCAAAGATCATGGAAATCAGTTGCACACTATTACGAATACTCTTAGAAGAAATGAATTATATGGGAAGTTTAGAAAGTGTGAGTTTTGGATTCAATATGTTTCCTTTATTGGCCACATTGTCTCTATATATAAAATACCTATTGATCCTATGAAGACACCGACTATGAAAGACTAGACTACTCCAACAAACATAACTGAGGTACATAGTTTTATAATTTTAGAAGATTATTATCAGTATTTCTTTTATAACATTTCTCGTTTACCCAACCCAATGACCAGGGTTACATGTAAAGGGGTTAAGATTGTATGAAAAAAATAACTTTAGGAATATTTTGAGGAATTGAAGAGAAGATTAGTGAATTCTATGATCATGAAACTACCATCATGGAATAATGGGTGTGTGATCTATAGTGATGCATTGATGAAATGAGTTGGTTGTGTCCTTATGCAAATTGATAGGGATATTGAATATGCATCAAGGAAACTAAAAATTCATTAAAAAAACTATCCCACTCATGAACTTGAGTTATAAGTTGTAATCTTTTCTCTGAAGATATGGAGACATTATCTCTATGGTGAAAATTTTTAGATATATACCGATCACAAGAGTTTGAGATATATCTTCTCACATAAAGAAATCAACATGAGGAAAAGGATATGGATTGAACTACTCGGGGAATAAGATTTTTTCGTACAATACCACCCAAGAAATGGAAATAAGGTTGTTGATGCATTGAGTATGGAGGATCAAGGAGTTCGCAACAAAATAAGGATCAAAAGGGATCATGTATTCAAGGATCTAATAAGGACGGACATGGGAATTATCAAAGAAGGAGAAACATCATCACTATTTCAATTGTTTTCCCAACCATATTTATTAGAAAGTATTGAAATCTCTCAACCTAATGATGAGAACCTTCAAAAGAAAATTAATGCGGTAAAAGATGGGATGTTTGATGACTTCATGTGTGAAAATGGAATTATGAAATTTGGGAAGAGGATTTGTGTTCAATATATAGTCGAGCTAAAAGGGAGTTATTAGATGAGTTCAATAGCTTTAATTTCTCAATACACCATGGTATCACAAAAATGTATAGAGATTAGAATGAAAATTTCTGGTGGGGCAACTTGAAGTGGGAGATTGGTGATTGTGTTTCAAGATGTCTAGTCTGTCATCAAGTAAATATCGAAAGATAACACCCAAGAGGATCCATGAAAACTATAAATATTCCTATATGTAAATGGGATGACATGAATATGGATTTTGTCACTGGATTACCCAAAACTCTAATAAATAATGATGTATTATGGGTAATTTTTTATTGACTTATGAAATATGCTCATTTCATCGCTATAAGTGAGAATTTTCCACTAAAGTCCCTAGAACGACTCTATATCAATGAACTTGTGAGACTTCATGGGTAACCTCTCTCAATTGTTTCTTATTATGATCAATGATTTATATCAAAATTCTAGAAAAATCATTAAAAATATTTGGATACCAAACATCGATAGAGTACTGCTTATGACCCTCAAAACTAGTGGAAAATCTGAGAGGATGATCCAAACCTTAAAGAATTGTTGAGATCATGTTCAAAAGACATTCAAGGTATGTGGGATCATTATTTACCTGTAGTGGAGATTTACTACAATAATATTTTCCATTCAAATATTCAAATGGCACCATATGAAGCATTGTATACAAAGAGATGTCATACACTAACTTGTTAGGATGAAGTGGGGGAAATGAAGCTTGTGGGACCAGATCATGTAGAGGAAACAACAATGAAAGTAAACACTATTTAAAACCATATCAAAGTATTTTAAGGTAGGAAAAAGTGTTATGCTGATAATCGAAGGAAGGATTTGTAATTTCAAGTGGGAGATCACATTTTCTTAAAAGTATCTCCGTAGAAGGGTGTTATAAGAATATCGAAGAAAGGGAAACAAGACCTAGGTACATAGGCCATTTTGAAATTCTAGAGATAATTGGAGCTATTTCATATCATTTGGCTAGGACACCAAGCTTGTCTAAAGTAAACAATGTGTTCCATGTCTCACTATTGAGAAAGTACATGACAGACCCAACACATTTCCTCACTTCTGATGTTCTATAATTATAACACGACTTATCATACTGTTAAGAGACTATACGAATTATTGACACTAAAGAACAGGTGTTAAGGAATCATACGACTTGACTGTTAATGAAACTTTTGAGAAATCTTAATATCGAAGAGGCAACATGGGTTCCTGAGGGTCTTATGATGAAGACCTACCAAAATATTTTGATGAGGAAACATTATATGAATTTCAAAGAAAAAATTTTTATAAGTAGGGGAGAATGTAAAACCACAAGGTTTTGAAATTAAATATTGAAGGCATGAAACACTGAGTCCCTATAAAACAAAACTTTTTTATAAACTAGCTTTTAAACATAATTTCACCCCTACTATGTTTTGAATTTTGAAAAATGGCCATCTAGAGTTTTGATCAGAAAGTTATTTGGAGTCTAATAGAACCAACATGATTTCTTGGTGAACAGTAACACACCCTTATTAATAGTAATATGAATAGTAATATGACCCTTATGAATATTAAATCAAAATATTATTTTATTTTCTTAAGGCTATAAGATAATGACATCTTGACTAATTTTTTATGGTGATATAAAATGAGTCGTAGTTTCAAAATTGTTAATTTTTGAATAAAGTAACATTTTATTTAAAAATTAAAATATTCTTATTTGGAAATTTACTTTCAAAAAATGGAGTTTATTTTCGAATTATACACATTGAAAATGGTTAGGGGGAATTTTGGGAATTTTTATAAAAATTTTGAATCATTGATCAATAGTGAAATACAGTAAATTACAGTATATAAAAATTATCAGTTAAATACACTATTTATGAAATCATGACTGATTTAAGTAGACGTGGTTTGAAATCCCATACTATCTTTACTATTTTTATCAGGAGAACCAAGACTATTAACAGTCTTGCATAAAAATATTAAAGTAATGATTAAAATAATGTAAAACCCCTCCTCTCCTCCACTATAAATACAACCCTCATTTCCCACTTCTATTTGCTCCTATAATCCTTGAATATCCTAATTTTTTTCCCAAATAACCTTACCTAGTTACTCCCTACAACTAGGAACTCTATGTATTTCAAAAATCCCTAATCCCCTCCCCTTAAGTAGGTTCTCAAGGAGGTTATTTCAAGATGTAAAGCATCTTTCTTTTTCATTTAGTTTCATTTCAATTTATCTTCCTTTATTATTCTCTCCTAACAAACTCTATTTAATTGATATATAAAACTATTGTATCATATATATTCTATAATTATAACATGTTAATGTAATAACCATTATCAATCTTGTTACTCTCTCTCTCTCTTTTATAAATGAAATCATCGTCTCTGAGGATCCAATTTACATCCTTTGTGGATAACGAAGTTTCATTCTTCAATTTATCTTTAATTATAGGTCATAAAACCATATTTATATTTTCACCATACTATAATATATGTATTATAAAATAATTAATATTCAAGTTCAGAAATATGTACATATTATTAATTCATATGACAAAACTATTTCATTATAATCTAAATAGTGCCAAATAATCTAAGTGAATCTCATTAATATTTCATCCAATGATTCATCCTCATACTATGTAAAAATGATATATTTTAAAATTAATACTTTTTTATGTTCTTAAATAATATATAATTTCAATTCTTGAGAATTACATCCTATCCACATGAACATCCATACTCATATACAAATATTCTGATCAAGAAAACCAACGAAATGAACACTCCAGAAAGATTGAATTGAATCTTATAGCATATAAATAAGGAAATAAATTAAAATAATAAAATTATAATAAAATTAATAAATGTATATTATTTTTTAATTAATTTATTAATAATTCTAATTTCTTATTCTCGGACCTTATGTTCAAGAGCAGAACACATTCAGACTTAAGGTAAGAGTTTTCTACCTAAACCTCTATTTTCATTCAGGTTACTCTTATTGTCTACTTAACTCAATTAAATTCATACTTATTTATATTTACTCTACATATATTATGTGATAATTTTCTATATATTTCTACCAACCAGAATCCTACTTTCATTTATAGGGAGTTATATTCTTTAAAAGGATCTTTCAAAAATTCTTCCCGAAATACAAGCCGAATTCAAGGGGAGTTTTCAAATTATTAGTTATTTTCAAGTGAACTCTTTAGTATGTTTGAAACAAAAATTATCTTTCTAAAATAACTGATTTTATTAGTAAAGTACTATCTTACTTCACTTCTGGTTATACAATTACGTTTCCAAAAGAACACTCCAATTCAAAATAAAAGAGTATTCATCTCAATATTTACTTGATGATTATATAAGAGTATCTCCATATATTTCAACACTCTTGTTGATTATTATGTATTATTGGGATTAATATTTAATGATATCATCTAACATATTTAATTGAATAGTTTATTATTATTTTTACTGTGATTATTCTATCTTAAAACCATTCACCAGTTTACTATGAATGGTTAGTCTTTATGCTTAATGTCAGGTAAAGTTATTTTTGTTACATATGTTAGTTTCAATATGAATTTTTATGTTATATATGTTTATCCTAATTAATATATGGAATTAATTTTACTTTGTAATTTTTGTGTGGGGCCTGATATAGCCTCACAATGAAACAGTACATCTCATGAAGAAAACTATGTTCTTGGCTCAAGGCCTTGAAAAAATGATTATTTATGGTCTTGGAACAAGGCCATGATGGTATGATTATGATGTCCCAAATTATGAATTCCCTAATTATGAAACTAGTAAATGAATGGTCATGAGGTTATTTTAAAATTTGAATACCCATGATTATGCTTTATTGAGGAATTATTTATTTAGCTCTTATTCCTTACATAATGTGTTCAAGTTCATTTTTTAAAAGGCATGAGTTTTTTGTTATTCAACTTGCCTAATATTTATGTTTATGATATATTCTGTAGTATTTATTACCCTTACTAATAATTTAATCTCACCCCTTTCTTATGTTTTATTTTCCCAGGACATGAAGAGGTTAATTATGAATGACGTGCTAAAATAACCTAATAGTTATCTGTGTTGTAAAAGGAGTTTATATATTGTTTTCCCTTTCATGTTATAATGTTGAAATTATGTATGTATATTTTTTCCAAAGATATTAAACTACTCAGTCCAATGGGATTCATAATCCATGTTTATATGAAAATGTAATAAAATAATATAACAGCTTCAGGAAACTGAGGTCAGGTCCTTACACTGTTATTGTATGAAAACTTGACTGGAGTAATATGTTAATCCCATCCTCCATTGAAGTTAATTGAGCATGATATAAATATGTCTTGAAGTGTTTTTATATCCAACTAATATTGTTCATAATTCTTAGTGTGATATGTTGTACTAAATTTCATCTCAATGTTTAGAGAATATTAGAGAATTTTCCAAAACATAAAGGTGAATATTAGATCTCAACTAGACAAAATCGATAGTAGTACTACATACATCCTCATCACTTTTATTATTTATATTTGAGCACGTTAATCCGGTGAGAAATATTCATTAATTGTAATGAAGTGTGTAGTAATTGTAAGAAGGTCCACAATAACCAAGATATCATGTTTCTTTTGGATATCAACATAAGTCCAGTTACAAAGTCCATGGTGATGTTCTACCATTTCCATGTTCGTTTGTGTAATGGTTTCATCATCCGAAAAGGATTTTTCATTTCATCCATTATGTGCTGACATACAAGGAACTATGATGTATATTTAGTGATCTCCTTCTTCATTTTTTACCACCAATAGTTCACTTTTTAATGTCTTGGATTTTATGGCTATTATTTTTTAATATTATATGGAATAATTTTGAGACCAATCACTGAGATGATATTCCATTATGAGTCCCTATGTCTATAGAATAAATGTTCAAATAATTTTAAAATATTAAATAGCACATGCACGAAATTTTCTTAAAAAAACTGAAAAAAACATCTAAATGGGTGTCTAGATTAGAAATTTGTGGGCACCTTTCTGTTCAGAGTAGCAGCTTTACCCTAGGTGAGGCCTAACATCATCCGTTGTGGGTCGGTTGTGAAAAGTAGTTTTAGTCATTTTAAATGAATAAAATAATTTTCCAATTTATTATATTTCACAATTTTTTTCTATGTAGTGTCAAATTGACTCATTTTCTTTTTTAATTAATAATTTAAGTAGGGATCCATGGTTAGTATCAAAACCCTGGAAATTCCATGGAGGGTCTAGAGAGAAACCCTAGAGAATTATCATGGTGGTGACGATAGAAATTTGGATTGAGGATCATTATTGATGTAATTTTCAATGGTAATTGATATTCAATAGAGAAAAATCCATTTCCCAGGTAGGATGTGTTTTTTTGGATTTCTTTTCCCCATTCAGAGATTCAATTATGAAAGTGGATCCACCAACAAACAGGTTGATCCACGATTCATTCGTTTTTACATGATGTGTTTAAACTATTGGATTTACACAATTGATTATTATATTTTTTTTGATATTTGATCATTCTTATTGGAACGAATCGATGCTAGAATAAACAATGGTTGACGTTCGTTCCTCATATTTGTTCCATGTGAAATTCTCTCCCTTGTTTTCTACATTTGTTCTTCATTCTTCATGGGGTTATGAACAAATGATAATTTCACATTCATTTAATGATGTAATGATTCGAAATTGAAGATCCAACATAGGTATTACCTACCATAGGTGTGATGGCGATGACGGAGGACGAATCGATGCAATTTAAGAGATATCATTCTTCAGGTGGTTTTCATTGAATGGATTTAAAGTTGTTTTCAGAGATAATTGAAGGACCAAAAAACATATATTCTGTGTTAGGGTGATAGAACGACCCTCGATCTAGAGTTTTGAGGAAAACAGATCATCGGAATGGTATCTAGTTCATCGGTCGATGTGCATGGATAAAGAACATGACTTTCTGAAAAATCTCAATGAACATGGTGTGTAACTCGGGGTTACATGGCGTGTAGCCCCTTCTATGTGGCAGCTAGTATTTTGGGAGATAGTTAAATGTCACACGACATGTGACCCCACAACACGGCATGTAGGCCCTTCCCAGAAACTCGGTGTGTATCTTGGGAGATACATAGACATGGGGTGGAGTACACATCTTACAAACACGACATGTACCCCATCACACAACTTGTCCTCGACTAAGTACACAAACTACCCCATCTATTGGTACATGGGTAGAGACACATGAGATGACACAATATAATGGTGTTTCATAGTTCCTTGAAACATGTGTTCTAGTTTAAGAATCAATGCTTCTAGGCGGTTTCCATTGGATTTATTAATGGAATCGAAAACATCCAATAGTTATTTATCCAAAAGGGAACTTCTTTCCAAATAAAGGTGTTCGTTATGTTTGACATTTTCAATACTTAAGAACATTCATTGTTTGAGAGGATGGGAGATCAGAATCATCGCACGCTTTGGGGGGGGATTATTGTCTATTTAGGGACTCTCTTTATAAATTTAATATATTTTAATGAATCCTTATTAATTCTCCAAATATAACATAGGTTTCACATGGAATTTTCAATCACTTATTAACATGTGTGAAATTTAGAATCATTTGTATGTATTCAAGGTCCTTCATTAGTGGAGATATCCATATGTATTCGATGTTCTACATCAATGGTATCCACTCATATACTATTTTGAGATTATTTTAATCATCATTATGATGATACTGGTTTTTAATCCACTCAGTAGGGCACTCTAGAATTTATTGTCATCGATGGAGATGAAGGTTTGTTCTGATATTGGGATTTTACCCATAAAATTGGATACCTATGTATCCTTGTGAAAAGAATAAGAACCCTTGTAGTTCGGTTCCGCTTAATGGGATACATAATACCTTTTAAGGTTGTGTGATAAAGACCTAACCATATATTTTAATGTCATGTGGTAAGGAAATATAACTAAAATGTTCTTAGTGAATGTTTGGTGTGGTACTTATGCCGAAGAATCCTAATGAATTTGGAAAGAATATGAGTTTCTAGGTAAGATCAGACCCTGTTGGAAATATCACCTAAGATGAATAGGGATGATTTGCTATTTAGGGTTTGAACCTCATGGACTCTTCCTAAAAATCCCATTTGGTTGGGAATCAAAGCCCACATAGTTCGATTAATCTCATGGGAGAGTGTAGTCCTTTGAGAGAAATGAGTTTGCTCTTACTTTATAAAAAGAATGACTTGATAATTTGAGGGTTTGATAAGAGGATTATCCCTAAGTAGGATGCTCCGATTAAGGGAATTAGGGCTGTTCTCATGAAGAGGATATCCAGTGAGCTCGATCCCTGATGAATGCATCGTACGTATCCCAATTATGGTGGGAACCATATTTCTCATAGTTCATTCACCTAGGGTGTTTTTGTGTTTCTGAAAATGTTTTAATCATCATGAATTCCTAATCCCATTTGATTCATGCTCTATGTGAGAAAAAAGAGGATGAAAAAGATTTAACAAACACACCCGCAATTTTCCTCCTCTGTTGGTCAAAGAAGACGCACCTACGGTGGTGATGGTGGGTGTGGGTGAGGCAACCCGGGAAGAGGGTGAGGCGATGAGCCTACCCTCTATTCACCTAACATTTGAGAAGGTTCCAATATAAGGAATGGGTGGAGGTTAAGGAAGTAGAGAGGAGTTTGAATGCTACCTCTTACTTGGAAGGTTAGGGCCTTACACCAGGATGGCTACCCTAGAATTGATGCTGGTAGGGGAGGGAGACTTTTCCTTTTCTTGGATGGAAAATAAATTGTATACCTTACCTTCCCTACTAGATACCTGAGGCTCCAGGTTTTAGATATGATAAGGGGAGATCAGAACCCAAACCCTAATCCTCCAAACTATGAACTACCCAACAATATTCCTGGGAGAAACGTCCATGTGGCTGCAGATATAAAAAACCACAGAAACTCCCCGAATCCTAACCCCATTGTGAAAAAAATGTAGAAAACCTCTAACACAAGATATAAAAACCCAAATAGGAGACACACAGATGGGTATTTAACAAATTATTGACGAGCTAGGTGGTTTTGTTGGAGGCTTCAACTTAGTCTATTTTAGATAAGGGAACCAAGGAAGGAGGTACCCTTCCATGAGTGGCCTTAAATAGGGTACATAAGTTGATATGTAGGCATTATACATAGCTTTTCCAAATAGTTACTCTGTGTAGGTGTTCCACGTAGGTGCCCCATGTAGGTGCGCCGGGTAGCTGTGTCATGTAGGTGTGCATCATAGGCCTTTATGATGACTAAAAAAATGCATCACATAGGGGAACCCAGCCTATGAAAGCATCAAATTTTGAAATAATTTCAAAAAATGTTTATTCCAACTATTTATCTCATCTCTCAAGTTTTATAGGGATCCACATGAGGCAATTTAAGGGATCTAGGAGAAAGATCCATGAAATGGGAGCTTTAGGAAGTCTTTAAACTTTTTCAGTCATTAAATGAGGATCCAAGGGTTATATTTATAGGAATGGATGGGGTCTTGTTGAAGTCAATTTATCAGTGGATTTCTATTGTGCAATCCCTCTATATAGGTCTACCACATAGGGGCACAGAAAGTATACTGCCACGGAGGGTCGCTGCAGAGGTCTACCATGTAGGCCGTTGAAACATTACCTTTCCCTTTAATTCATTGAACATTTACTTGGGATTTTGAAATATTAGGGGGCCACCTTTATAGTCTTATTTTATTCCTATGCGGTGTCAAAAAAATCCCCACCTCAGGATTGGATCAGATTAGAAAGAGGGACTAGTCTTGAGGAAAATTGCGGGGGAAAGTCTATGGATTAATTTCTGAACCACACAAGTTTTCCAAAGAGCTAATTAGTGTAAGTATTCCATGTATCTTATTCAAATAGGCATCTCAAAAATATCTATGTTATTCTCTAAATAGGTTTCATCCTTTGCGATTTTATTCACCCGTGCATTCAAATTTTTTGTCTCTTGTTGCGTAGCTCGTTCATCCAGCCTCAACGCATTGTTCTTTCATGTCGTAGTGATGGAGCTAGGAAAAAGTACCTCTTCAAAGGAGTTGCACTGGGATCATTGTCGAAGGACCAGCCTGACCGACCTCATCGAAGGACCTACACAAAGAGTTTCCTTTGCAAAATTTTCAAATTCTTTTAAGTTGAAATTTGAATTTTCATAAGTCAAAACTACAAGCTAATAGGGGGAATTTAGTAATTATTTTTCAGGAAAATGGATCATTTGATGACCATTTCTGAAAAATCTATGGGTTTTCAAAATGATATGATAAAGATCGTTAGACCACACTATTATTATTTTTTTGAAAGTACACTTACTGGATTATGGAAAAGTTTAATTCCATATCGACATGAATACCCAAAAAGTCTACTCCTACCCCTGTATGGGCATGTGCTTTTACAATATTCCCATATTCCATCTACGAAGAATTACTTTCCAAATAATTGCTTTCTCTAGTGCTCTAATTTTCCTTGTATGAATATTACTAAGAGAGGTATACTGGTTCATGAGGGAACAATCCCTATTGGATGCATCCTACATCATAGTGGTTGTACTCCTAATATGAATGATCACATTGTAGAGCCAAGGCCACATTTCTATGATTCAATCTTTTAGTCTTCTCAAACAGATCAGTAAAATGGGTGGAAGGAATATTGGGAACTTTGTTCCGGAGGATGTGTTAAACCTGACTGGATGTGTGTGTTTTGGATGCACCAAACTTGTGAAGAACTCAATAAAGAGCTACCAGATGATTATTTTTATGAAGCTATCTATATGGGAAAAAAATATTTTTATAAAAATTATTTCATTATGGAATTGTTGATCCTATTATGTCCGCAAACTAATTCTTTCCATTTGATGCACGGTGAAGTTGGCATTAGTTTATGGGATATATACTAAACAGTTGGGGTTCCCATTATTGGGAAAATGTATGATGAGTTTATTATTCCGGTTACAACATGGGGTGATATTACTAGAACACGACTGTTGGATCATGAACTATTCAAAATAACAAAAAATTAGCCAAATATAATAAATATATTTATTCTAGAGTGTGGATGGAAGCCATTTTAGAACCAACTACAGAAGAAGGTCCCACTTGTGGACATCCTACTATTTTCCCTTTTATAAATAATCAGGGAAGTTCCGGAATATATTGGCCTATATTGGATAGAGGTGACTATATGCACTAGGATATAATGTAAAATCTGATATTTGTGAAAAGATACGCTTAGCCACCTTCCTGGACATGTGGTTAAGCATTTACATGCTTCGAATCCACGATTTCAGAGGCAGTGTAAGGCCAGGGACATTTGTTATCACAGCTAAATTAGTAGAATGAAAGTATATTGTGTTAGAAACATCTGTATTGATAAGAATATACTATTCCCTGTGTCATTTATATAATGGGATGGGTTCATTTAGAATTACAGGGCCATTCCAAGTGTTTTGGGGCTTGATTGTGGAACACTTTTCTTCATACTCAGTGTTGAATTCAGTTAGAGTACCCAATGGTCGATTCAACCCATTTATACAGAATGTTTCTTGTATTAAACCTCGGAATTTGAGACCTGATGTAGAGATAAGGGCCTTGAATGCATCAAGAGAATTAAGCTTCATTACTTTTGGTAATCCAACAACTGTAACATTTATACATGATGGGAAAGAAGAAATTTATGAGCTGAAGTCTTGTATGATGAAATTTAGGGATAGTGTATTATCAAACAGGATTGATGGTGAAATTAACTATGAGTCTTACATCCTATATAGGTTTGGTCATTAGTTTAGATGTCTTTAACAATCAAACACTTTCCACCCTTGGGGCTTCTTCATACCCTCAAGTGGCTTTAACCAATTGAACATATCGATTGGAAGCTACAACGACTATTGTGCTTGGAAATCGTGGTTAGAAGCCCAAATCCAAACATGATGTAGAAGTTTCATAGGTTTTAGAGCCTTCAAAACATCTTCATATAAGGTATACCAGGAAGACTAGGTAAAGGGAAGAAATACCTCTAGTGCCAAGGTAATCCATCCGCCACCATCAGAAATATATTCATATACAATATATTGACCATTCTGAAGAAGAAGAAGGGCGACCTGAAGAGGCTCAGTAGTTATAAGGTGTTGAAATTTCTGCACAACCAACCATATCGGTATCAAATTATGTGTGAACTTAAGCCATTCACTTTTGGGAGGGCTTGACCTATGAACTTAGGGATTCATGGGCATTCCGCCAACATGTATTTCGAATACCGGATGTGGGTGAAATTAAAGAACTTTTTTATTATCATTCAGATAATAAACTAGCTGAATTACATGAGTATATTATGGAGTTGGAGGATTTTATATATGAAACTTATGAACAAATCCTCGCCTCTAAATGAGTATCCCATATGAAGCAATTAGGAATAAACTAAGGGGTAATTATTGAAGTTGAGGAGGATTGGAATATTTATGATAATACTGAGAATGTATTTCCCTTTAATTTTGTCTCAATTTTTCATTATTATTCACCATTATTAATCTTGATGAAATTATTTTTTCAACTTGAATTCAAGGAAGGAACCTCTAGATAGGTTTGCGGGTCAACAAGGTATGGGCCTACAGGTTCACCCATAAATACATCAAATGATCCTCCCAAGTCTCCAGAACATTCTGTATGAGTGAGAATCATGATTGGGGTAATGGAGACAGATCATCCATAGCCATTACCTCAGGTTCCTCTGCTAAGAGAAGTGTTTAAATTTAACCTCAAGCTTATGAAAAGAAACATAAGAGATGAATGAGATTATTCTGAAGTGTTTTCCGAAGGAGTAGGTATTTATACTATTTGGAGGTCATTATGAATTACATGATATACTCTGGTAATCACATTTATCCTCTTACATAATCTTTATCGCTCTCCTCTCTCAAGTGAATAAGAGATTATTCTTCAATACCAGAAAAAGATACCTCAAGAGAAGCCAAGGTTCATGTTGATGAATCTTCTACCTTAATAGATAAAACATCAAAATATTTAGTTGTACCCGCTCTTGGTTCTATTGAGAGAGAGAAAATCCATGGTAATATCAAATACATATCTCTGTAAAATTAAATTATTTTCTAATATTCTTCTTTTCAAAATATCTTAGATCAGTTTCCTTTTCCAATGGATCCTACAATAATCAATGTTGGTATTCCTATCGCTATGGGAGGAAGGAATGAGGACCTAGGGAAGTATAAAGTTAATACTGATGTTGACCCAAACCTAAAAATATCTTATGATTCATCACCAATTGAAGAATCAGCAGAACAAAATATCAGCATAGATAATTTGGGCATCAACCAACATTTTTTGGATACCTTTAATACCGAGGACACTATAACATTCCAAGCTGCATGCACTGAAATGATCGATGCCCTTAATCCAAAAATTGATATTACGGGTTCCATCATGGAGTTTGGGGATTTTCATGAGGAATTTCACGGACATAAGTTCTTATTATTGGATTTCCTATACATAATTTGACTACTTTTACTAGATACATCACATCAATGTTCACCTTAAGAATCTTTTTCTGTAGAAAATGTTGTGAAGGATCTTCAGGAAGGGGGAATTCTAATCTATCCTTCTTTTACTAAAGTTGTAGAAATAGATATTGAGGACCCCCCCCCCCCACCCCCACCCCCCACATTGAGTGATGTTCCAAAGCCGTCAATTATGAAAACTTTGAAAACTCATGAGAATGACCCTCCTCAAAAAACAACTTCTCAAATTGATGAAATTGCGAATACTAGGGATGAATCCAATCAAGAGGTCGACTTATTATTGAGTAAATGTTATCGAATGTCTAGATCATACTCTATTTCTACCATTTTTCTAAAAATGAAAATGATCTTGATTTATCAGTTAGGTTCATCATCTTCGATAGTTATATCAGATGGTGAAGCTTCTACGTTGGATCAAGCATCAACAGAAGGTGATGATTCTACTGTTACAGGAGAAGTAGAACAAGGCAACTGTTTTATGTGATCTATTTCCAGAGTACATTTTACCCCATGTTAGTGAATCATATTTAGACTTATATATTCAATATACTCTTGGCATGGCACATAAGAAGACATAGAGACATATAAGGAGAATAATTGCTAAGAATCCTTTAGATGAGCTGCTATCCTATTTGAAAAAACTCCCAACACTACTCTACATTTTGGGATTTGACGGATTTAATTATCGACCACTCTAATATGCAATGAAAGATACCATTCACTGACGATAGCTGGAACATATGTTGTTGAAATATTTTGAAGAGGTTAAATGGATTATTAATATTGAGAGTTTCCAACCTATAGTAGTTGAGGTAGAGGCTGATCATAACAAGAAGTAGATCAAAATTAGCCAAAAACTAAATAATCCATGAAGGGGTGGGTTTATCTTCATCATCAACTGGATTTTGTTCATAAAAATCTCGATAAATTGAACCAAACACTGAGAGAAACCCAATTGGAGGGGAAAACTGCCATTTCAACTTCTAAAGAAGAAATTCCTCAAGCAGAGGAGGCTGGTGTTGCTGAGCTATCTCAACTTCAACAGGCAGTTGATAGGGCTCATGCGGTCGTTCAACAATGGAGGATCCATGTTGAGAGAATATTTTAACATGTGATAGAGAGGCTTCATTTTTTGGATGTCCCACTTATTTTATATGAATGAAATGAATTTTGTATCCAATCATATATTTATTCATTATTGCTTTCCATGATTGAAATATTAAAGGTAATTATGATGATGATTTTTTTAACATCAATCATTTATGTTAGATAATCATGATTACAATTACATGAATGGGGGTTCTCAAGATTTTCATATTATGCTGATGGGCCTAATGAGCATAGTTTGAATTTTTTTCTAGGTTTTTGTAGATAAACCACAAAAACATTGTATCTCTTGAATTCTGTTTCTCAATATTTCCTATACAAAAATGTAGGTTTAGTGATTTGGGACTCAACTTTTTTCCAGATATCCCTTTATGGGTTTCCAATCTAGTGACTACCATGTATCTTGTTTTTTGCAGTTTGGAGTCATGTATATTGGACTAGAAAGGGATAGTGTTTAAGTTCGAATAGATTTGACCATAAATATTGAAATTAAATCCAAAAAAGTCTCAGTGGATAAGATTTTCTCTAATATTAAATAAATATTTCCAAGGGAATATTTATTCATTCTTTTTTTCATGACCACCAAATCCAAAACTTGTATAAACATAAATAAAGTATCTTCCAAGAATGAAGTTACCATTATTTTACAAACCTGTTATGGGGGTTAGGTTATGTAGGGATGACTATGGAATATGCTACATAGCCAAGTTGTATCATCTTTTGACTGAAAAACTTGTCATGTAGGAAACTTATGCAAGGCCAACTAAGGGCACATACTGTATAGTTAGGAAAAATAATAGCTCTTATGAATTTAACATTTTATTTTTAATAGACAAAATAAAATAAAATTTGGGTGACTCAAGACCAAAGTGGGTGTTTTTTCAAGGAAATGTATTTTAAGAATAAATTGGAATTTATGCTGACATATTTCATGAATAGGAACACCACTTCTATAAAAATTTGGTGTGTAATGATTGGTTTATATTTCTTAGAAAGTAGAATTTCTGATATAATGTTATGAAATTCTAAGTCATGAAGTGAGGACATTGTATTGTATAGTTTTATTTCATGCAGTGATAAAATTTTAATATGCAATTTTAAGTCATGCAGTGAGGAAATTTTACTATGTTGTTTTAAGTCATGCAGTGAGGACATTGGGTGGCTTTAATTTATGGTCATTATCTTTCACAAAAGGTATGAGACTCTCAATTTCATGATATTTTTTTTGGAAACATACTAACATATTCAGGTATGGAAGGGAATAATTGTAAAATATGATTTAGGAATTTCTTAATTCGAAGAATGATATGGGAAAAAAGGTATAAAGTCAATAGAGGAAGTATTTTCCAAGAAAAAAGTTACCATTATTTGAAAACCCCATTATGGGAGATGTATTATATAGGTCCAACTTGGGGATATGATACATAAACAAAAAGTGGCATCTTTTCACTAATAAACCTGTCATGTAGGAAAATTTTATGCAAGGCCACCTAGGGGAATATACTGCATAGTCAAGAAAAAGAGATCTCAAAAGTTTCACATTCAGTTGCTAAAAGATGAAGAATGTTTATGAAGATTCCTATTTTATAATGGAAAAATTTTGGTTTATGAAGAAAGGTACCTAAATATGGAGAGGATATTTAAAATCATGATATCCAAAGTATCAGAGGAATATAATTTCTATGAAGGTCTGACCCAAATGTAGGAAGTATGGTGTCTATAGTTGTTTAGGTTGTACAACTGGGACCAGAAATGGAAACAGTATATGATATGTGGTCATGTGATCCAAGCTTATTTCCTATTGATTTGAACACATGGAGAGGGAAATGTGTAAACCATGTTCTTGAAGACTTTTAGATTGATAGAAAGGTATTGGGTCAAATATACATGAATGGATACATTAAAATTCAAATTCTTGTATATTGTTATCAATGTTTGAATGTAAAAAAATTCAATTTATCAAAGAATGAAGTTACCATTATTTAAAACCCTATTATGGGGGTTATATTATGTAGGGACAACTGAGGAAAATGATGGATAGTCAAATAGTGGTATCCTCTTACTGACAGGCCTATTATTTAAGAAACATATGCAAGGCCACCTAAGGGCATGTACTGAAAAGTCAGGAAAAAAAGTTCTCAAATATTAGAAACTTTGTCACCATAAATAGTAAGAAAGATTAAGAAGATCTGAAAATATTCCAGATTAAGAGGGAGAAATATGGAATGAGGTAATGCTCAATGCGTATGAGAAAATTGTGAATCAATATTTTTTATGAGTTTAGGGTCATTTACATAGATCTCACTCAAATTTAAAATGGTGATTTTTCTTGATTCCTTTGAATCAAAATAATGTTGTGCATTTTAGAGTCATGTGGTGAGGACATGAATTGATTCCGACGTAAAAAGGGAATATTTTGGTTGGACTGTGGAATTAATCCCAGGTGTCCCTACGTATCTCATATAGTTGAGAATCAAGTCATATGTAGTTCATTAAACATTTTATATGGATTTTTGGTCATAACATAGGGAATAATGGGGTTTTTTACTATTGTTGGTCCCAATACTTGAGATCCACGCATCTCTATGAATCTCATATAGATGAGACTCAAGCCAAAAATAGTTCTTTAACATTAATTTCCTACACCAATTGAGTTTAATGTAGGATATGGGGGCTTTAACACATTCTAGAAGAATAGTTAAACTTAAGAAACAAAATGTTATGAAAATAAAACCTTGTATCTTGAATTAACACATTGTATATATCAGGTTTATATACAGGAAGAGAAAAGGAAATAAAAAAAATTGTGGTTGCAGTTGGGCCTAAGATTGGAGATCCAGGGATATCTACGTATCTCATATAGATGAGATTCAGGCCACATGTAGCTCTTGAAATGAGTTCCCTATGTAGATATGATTTAGACATAGGGATGAAAGGGACTCAAGTGAAACTAAGGAGTAACAATGATGTTCAAGATGCTTGAATATGGAATCTCTTATCATCAAATAGAGAAGAAGTTAATTATACTGTTTAATTTCTTGTAATGAGGAAAAATGATGCTATGCATTTTATCGTCATGAATCATGAATTTTTTTTTATTTTTATGAAGTTTAATGTCTTGGAACTAGGACTTTGTGATGTGTAGTTTAGAGTCATGTAGCTAGGACATCGTACTGTGCAATTTTAAGTCTGGCAGTGAGGACATTGTACTGTGCAATTTTATGTCATGTAGTGAGGAAATGGTTTTTTGCAGTTTCAAGTACTGCAGTGAGGACATCATACTTTGTAGTTTTAAGTCATACTGTGAGGAAATTGCATGTAGTTACACAAATTATTTCTTAAGGAATCTCTCATTGGATGGAGTTTTAATAATCTCTTAATCCATTGAGATTAGGGAATAAGAACCATTTGAGTATACCTTATATATGGAATAAGGTCTTTCCCACTTTCGCTCATGATTTGAAGGTTTCTTTCCAAGTATCATGGAGTTCTGAGCACCAATTCCAATTTTCCTTAAAGAAATGAATAGAGGAGAGCTTTCTTGTTAAAGGCTTGCACTATTCTGTTCGAATAGACTTCTAAATGATGCAAAGTGTGAAATATATTTTTTTTCAAATCATTCCAACTAATCAAATATTTTATGACACTTTTCATCTGTAGACAACTAGTCATAGATTTCAACTCTGAGTGATGGAAATTGAATTTCAATTGGAAAAAAATTCTTATGTGTCATACACTGATGAATATGGGTTTGCCTGAGTGGTAGTACGGGTAGTAGCTCGGTATGCCCATAACTCATGAAATTTTTTATCATGCCATGATTTATTATCTTTATCCATCATATTTTGGAGTATATTTGATAGGTTATTATTGAAATACTCTATCTATCCATTAGACACTCCATGATAGAGAGATTAATGGTTGGATTAGATATAGTGCTCCTAATATAACGTGTTTACCTCAACAGAATAAAAATTGGTGTCTCTTTCCATTAATATATCATGAGGGACACCAAATATGGTGATGTTGTAAGTTTTAACAAAACTAACAATGCATTTGGCTTTGGAATATTTGAGAGGTGTTGCCTCAGCCAATTTGGATAAGAAATCCGTAGCAATAAGAATATACTTGAACTACTTTTTTTTGTTGGGGGATAAGGTCCTACGAGATCCATTCCCTATATGGAAAATGGCCAAGAGTATTTAGTTAAATGTATAATCTCTGGGGGTTCATGAATGAAGTTAGAATGCACATGTAAGGGATGACATTTCTTAGAGAAATATGTGCAATCCTGCTTCATTGAATGCCAAAAGTATCCAAACCTTCAGATTTGATCCAAAATCCTATGCCCAGACAGGTGAGAACCACAAGCTCCTGGATGTACATCTTTCATGATAGTTGCAGTTTCTTCTCTATAAATACACCTAAAGAGGATTCCATCAGAGCCTCATTTTTAGGGGATCTTCCGTTGATCTGGACTATCCTAAAGAGTAAAATCGGCCACACATTGTTGGATCTGTTCTATTTCATCTCTATCTATTGGAAGTACTCCATTTTGAAGGTATTCCATGATTGGGTTCATCCATCTCATGGTATGACCATATGGCTCCAAAATAGGGATACTTTTTTTTTTAATTTTCTCCTTTGTAGTCTGAACGAACGGTGAAACCACATAACCATGGGAAATACTGATGATTTTCTAATCCTGATTTAGATCTACCAAGGTTGTGGATACATTAGCCAGTGCATCAGCTTGGTCATTTAGTGATCGTGGGACATAAGGCAATGTTTGATCTGAGGGAAATTCATTCGTTAACCATCTGATATAATCACACAAAGGGATTTACTCTTCTTTTCTAGTAGAATAATCCCCATTGATTTGTTTGATCACCAACTCTAAATCACCTTTCACTTTTAGGTGGTTCACATGCACCTGAAGTTCCAATTCGATGCATTCTATGAGATTTTGATACTCTACATCATTATTGGTACTGCCTTCTAACAAACAGAAGTTATATGGAAACACTACCTTTTCTCGGGATATAATTACAATTCCTAACCAAACTTTGATGAGTTTAGGGTATTCCATTATATTCGTTGTTGGACTTTTGGAGGAACCATCAAAGTACATTTACCATGTTTGGGGATTATATTGAATTGAGAATACCTCTTCATTAGGAAGTTCATCATTCAATGATGTATCTTCCGCAGATGGATGTTCAGCAAGGAAATCTGCCAAATCTTGGACTTTTATTGCCTTTTGAGGCACAAACTGGATATCAAATTGTTGAAAAATAACTTCCCACCATGCCAAACTCCCTATAAGAATAGGATGGGCGAGGATAAATTTTAGCGGGTTATTCCGAGACACTAATTTGACCTCATGACATAGCAGGCAGTGCCTCAATTTCGGAACTACAATGATTAATTCTAGGTATCACTTCTAAATACATAAATATTAAGTCTCTATGTCAAGCATAGTTTGACTAAGATATAAAAGGCTGTTTTCATTCCAAAAATCATTCCTTTCAGCAAGGAAGGCATCTAGTGAT
Source organism: Viscum album (assembly GCA_963277665.1). Lineage (NCBI taxonomy): Eukaryota > Viridiplantae > Streptophyta > Magnoliopsida > Santalales > Viscaceae > Viscum > Viscum album. Next base: position 1,045,559,844 of record OY728155.1, on the reverse strand, counting down.
CTATCTAAGAATGACACATAGAGATTAAGTGGTCTTCTTTCAAAAGGTTTCATTAATATTGGTGGAATCAAGAGATATTTCTTGAGGGTATCAAATGCCTCTTGGTAGTATTCAGACCATTGATATGTGACTCCCTACTTCATTAATTTGGTAAAGGGTAAACACTTTACTATCAAATTGGTGATAAAGCGCAGAATATAATCCAAGTTTACTTGATGTCCTCTTAATTATTTCAAATTTCGAGGAGGTGACATGCCAAGTATTGATTTTTCCTTTTCAAGATAAACATCTATGCCATGATGGCGTATAATGAAGTTGAGAAATTTTCTTGAGGTTAACCCAAAAGTAGATTTCAATGGATTCATCATCAAATTTTATTGTCGAAGTTTATTGAATATGTTCTCCAACTCAGCAAAGTGATCGTAAAATTTTCTAGATATAACCACCATATCATCCACAAAACATTTGACAAATTTTTCTAAGAAGGGTTTGAAGATATGGTGCATGGCACATTGATATTTTTCCCTTGCATTCTTTAATCCAAATGGCATTAACCGATAGTAAAACACTCTTTGAGGGTCTCTGTAGGATTTAGACTCTTCATAATCTGGGTCCATGTAGATTTCATTGTACCCATATTAGCCATCCTTGAAGGAAAGATATTAATAGCTTGATATTTCATCAATTAAAATCTCTTTGATCAGAACTATAAATTCATCTTTGGTAAAATTCTATTAAAGATCTCAGAAATCAATGAAAACTCTAATTTTTCCTTTTTTCTTATTCACTAGGACAATGTTGTCTAGACACTTGGTATATTGAACCTACCTTGAAAAGTTATACTTTATAAACTTATTTAATTGAAATTCAATTTTAGAAGAATAAGTCGGCTGTGTTCTCCTTGCTGCCTGCTGAAATCCTTGATGCTCTTCTGGAAAACCCAAATGATGGGTGGCTACATCTGGATTAAGTCCTGGAATTTCTGTGTAGTTAAAAGAAAATATATCTCAATTCTATTTTAGAAACGAAGTGTACATCTCTTTATCTTCAGAAGTCATGGATTCACTAATTATAATGGGGTGTGGATCTTCTTCTACACCCAAATTTGTTTTTCTGAGCTCATCCACAGTGGTAGAGACACCTTCCTCAAATATTGGAGGATCATCCCTGAGATCTTCTTCTTCTTCATTACATATCAATTATTCTATTTCTACTTGCATAGTAAGTGTAAGAACCCGGTTCTTATTTTTGAGGTACGGGCTTATTCCTTTTCCTTTTCCTTAAGTGTTTTTGAGAAAATACTGAAAATGGGGAAATTTTCTAAATTTGGGAAACTACACGCCATGTACTTTTCCACACGTCGTGTACTTTTGTCCATGTGGGATGGGTACACGGGGCATGTAGCCATGTCGGCGATGAGGGGTGTAGGAACCGACTACACGTCATGTAGTGGTACCTTAAACGCTATGTAGTCCGTCAGAAGGCCTAAACAGTAAGGCGGTGGAGTAGCCGCCAGTTGGGAAACAGTACACGCCGTGTACTCAGGAGTACATATCGTGTACTCATGTTGACAGATGAACAGTGTGGAGGTTCCACCAGAGGAACAGTTAAATGAAGGAAGTACACGCCGTGTACTTAGAATTACGCGCTGTGTACTTTGTTTTTTTGCTTAAAACAGGCAGTAGCGTCCTCATTTGGTAGAGGAGGCATTTGAGCTATTTTGCAGCCAAGGAGGACAGCCGAACCTTTGAAGATCCGTCGGGTGTTCGTATGGAATCTGATTCGGTTTCGGAAGATCTTGTTGGAACCGCACGGGTAAGCCATTTCTACTCCTTAAGCCGTTCTTACCAATTATTCCTCTAATGGACGTTATTTACGTTTGAATGGGTTTTGTTCCTCGTCAGATCTACGCCATTATTGGGCGTTTCTGGAGTCAGCGTTCGGGTATAACGTTTGTTGGCGTATAAGGTAGGTGTCGTGGTGTAAATTTCCAACTATCGGGAGTTTTTGTGCGTTTCGTGCCACGAACCCATGTTGGGGTGTCATGTGGATGAGTCCTTTTCTATATTTGATGCCTAGAATTTCATAGGTGATTAAATTGTGGTAAAAAAATGCTGGTTGAGATCATTGCTTGGATCCGGAACCACCCCGGGGGTGTGTTTCACTGTTTATCCATTTGGACAGGATACCCTAAGGTATGCCTTTAAAGTAGTAATTGTAGAATTTCCTTGAGAGGAATTTCTTATTTACTGCATTTGACATGTTGGGAATGGCCCTGTAACCTGTTTAGCCTGAGGGAGTTGTTGTGATTAGCCTGTGGGCACTGCACTATTTAGCCTGTGGCCTGTAGTTATTTCGGCCTGAGGGAAACTTCTTCCGTGCCTGTAGGCAGCTGACTCTGTGCCTGTGGGAGACACTACCTACGCCTGAGGGAAAACTCTGTTATGCCTGAGGGAATATTCTTGTGTTGGATACTCGCTGCCCGAGGGTAGGAGTTTATGTGTCTGAGGACACTAGTTGTTACATAGAAATGCACAGTGGTGATTTCTTATATAAAATGGATTAAATGAATAATTAAATGTAAATTTAACTGTTAAGTTAGTTAATTTGTAGTACTGCTTACTTTAATGCATTTTACCACTGCACACTATTGTTTCATGTTAGCACGCAGTTGGGAACGTGCCTTTGGTGGGTGCCTACTGAGATATATTTCTCACACCTTGTTTGGGTCACGCTTTTCTGCCAAAACAGATTATGTTTTTGTAGGTGTAGATAGGGGCAAGAGTCCCAATACAGGTACTTGACTGTTTCTGTGGAGTAGGAGGGCATGGGACAGATCCTTGGCTCGCGATGCCGCTGCCAGCTGTTTGCTTTGCGTTGCTGTAATCTACTTTTTGTTGTACTGTATTGATGTATAACATGTTCTGGCTATTTTCTTAGAACTTGATACATGTAGCATCTTTATTTATACACTGTTTGTTATATCCAATGTTGTGGATTATTTCAGTTGTGTATGGTTTACTGCTTTCGTTGTTTGTTGTATGTTTTATTTCAATTCTGATGCGCTACACTTTGACAAATGAGGGCATAGATTCCCCCCTATCAGACCTAGGCCCTCGCTGCTAGTCGACAGCCTCTGGCGTTTGGGGAAATGCACTTCAGGTCATGTGGCAAACCGGGTTTGGGGCAACCATTGAGTGGCACCCGGGTCCGGGATGTTTCAAAGTGGTATCAGAGGGGTTCTTTTCTTTGACATACTATTTGGAGCTGTAGTCAGGGATATGATGAATGGTAGTTGGTAATAATTTGGGCCCAGGCGTAGCTAACCCATGTACAGGGAAAAGCCAGCCTACCTCATATTTTTTCAATTCTTTTGATTTTCCAAATTTTATAGTTTATTTGATTTCACCGTTGGGTGACTCACTTTGAGATTGTGCAGTTTATATTTTATATGTGGGTTCTATTTAGTTGCAACCTGATGAGATGAGGGTACATCGTCTCATGCATCATATAGGCATGTGCTAGATATCACATTTCATGCATAGGTTCCATTCTATGTAGGTGCATTAGAATTCGCATGTTGTTGTGATAGTTGTTGTGCTAGAAAAGAATGCTGTTGAGATAGCTACTTGATAAATACCTGCTCTGTGATAGGGTAATATTTTCTGAGCTTGTTTATTGAATGGACTCCAAACTTTGGTTTTTGGGGATTATGGGCCCCCATTGACCGTAATTTGGTGGATCATTGACTGTTTATTGGTTATAACACATATGAGATGTCAAACTTTGATTCGTGGGGAGTATAGGCCCCCACAGGTCGGAATTTGACACTTAGGTGTTGTTTTTCGGTATTTTCTTTGTTCTGGAGAAGTTTCCGAGGCATACTGTCCGGAAACCCAGTATAAACGCCGTGTAGTATTTTTATACATGCCGTGTATTTTCTTATGTTCGGGAAGAAAAATAAACTTTTTGAGTACACGCCGTGTACCCTAAGTACACGTCGTGTAGTCTCTTTCCGTGTCACAAACCATGCTGGCGGCGACACTGGGGAAGGGAATAGCTTGGAGAAAAAATGTCGTGCACCGAATGTACATGTCGTGTAGTGTTGACCCAGAGTCTGGCTGTGTAACTAACAACACGGGTCGGTGAACTCCTTGGAAGAACACGTCGTGTCAATGATGGACACGCCGCGTAGTGTGACCTGGGGACTCAGCCATGTAACTAACAACCCGGGCCATTTTCACCTCTCCCTGAACACGCCGTGTACCTTTGGGACACACCGTGTAGTCTTGTACGAGGACAGACAGTGTGGTGTTAGCCGTGTGGCTGGGAAAAGGGGTTATGTACACGCCGTGTATGGGAGTAACACGCCGTGTGGTGTTAAGCCGAGTAGTCGACCGTGTCACAGACGACATGGGCAATTGGAAAATAACACCATACACACCGTGTAATTTTTGTTGAATGGAAGTCGTGTGACTTAGCCGTGTAGAAGGACTCGGGCAGGGGAAAGGAAGTCAACTACACGCCTTGTAGTCATTGTATACTCCGTGTAGTCTTGTTTTTCAATTTTCAATGCATTCTTCCTCTTGTTTCCTTTTTGGTACCTTCACTTTTCGGTCATAATAATCTTGAATCTGAGGCGTGATTTTGACCTTGTAGTGTCATGCTGCCTAGACGACTGTGCGTTGTTCACCAGGAGAGCAGCGACGACTATACTCCTGAGATGGTGGGCCATGGGCTACCAGTTGATCCTCCAGTAGAGCCAGATGTAGCACAAACTGCTATACTGGAAAAATGCATGGAGGCGCAGTTCCATGAAGGCTTTATGCGGTTCATGCAGACCTTTTAGGGAGCACCACAGGCTGATACATCTATGGCTGAGCTGACTCATATCTTCCAGCAGCAACATCCGCCTACATTTTCACTGGATGGCGGACCACAGGCTGCGGAGTCTTGGTTGGGGTCGATGCAGACTATTTTCGAGCATCTTGAGATGCCTCCAGGGCAGAGGGTCAAGCTCACGACGTATATGCTGCGTGATTCCACCAAGAGGTGGTGGGATGTTACCACCCAATCAGAGCATCACATAGAAATGGCGTGGGAATATTTTTAGGTAGTTTTCTATGACTTATTCTTTCCCAAGACACTGCGGGAAGATAGAGCTCGAGAGTTCATGAATCTATAACAAGTTTCTATGTCGATGATGGATTATTCTTCTCATTTTATGGAGTTTCAGTGTTCTTCACCCGTGTAGATGGGTGATGAGAATTTTAGAGCCAGGCGTTTTGAGGATGGTCTTCGTTATGACATTCGAGTGCTAGTGAATGTTTTTAGGTTGCCTACTGTACACGATATTGTGAACTAGGCATTGATTACAGAGAGAAACCTATGGGAATCGAGTGGTGTGGGACAGGGTGGTTCAGCACCAGTTACTGGTATTATTTCTGTTGGCAAGAGAAAGAGACAGATGGACTTCTCTTAGGGAAGCCGTACCAGTCAGAAGAATGCTTCAGGTGGCCAGGTTATGTGATACCAGTGTGGTAGAAATGGGCACAAGAGGCCATAGTGTCCATGAGACCCAGTGGAGTGCCGAGATTACGGCAAGTTGGGTCAACTGCAATGCTTTTGCAGGGCGTTTCCACCAGCTAGTGAGATGGGTTCTGTGCAGACTCTGTGTGCGGGAGTAGGACCAGTGGATTCTTAGCAGTCGGGAAACTGGAATACGTCATGGCATGCAGGCAGAGATTGTAACGACCCGAAATTTTAAATAAATATTGTTTCCTAATTTTATGTGTTAGTTTATTTTATTTTTATACTCAACAAAAATGTTTCATTTGATAACATGAGTATAATTGAAATGAGACTGTTGGGTTTTGACTGTTATTTGACCATTGGTCAATATGACCGCTGGAAACTAAACGTTTTGACTATTGTCTCTAAATACAAGCAATCTTGGTTAATTAATATAGAAAGAAGATTCGATGGCCTCACCCAGTAGTCTTGGACCGATCGAAGCCCATCTAACAGAACTTAGGAAGGAGGTAGCACCACTGGGCTTTGCTCTGGACCAAACCCAAGCTGAACTTCATTGTATAAAGCTAGAACGAGATCGCCTTTGTGAGAAGTTCAAACTGATAGAAATTACTACTCGTGCGATGTTGGCCGAGCCTCCCTTGGATTCTCTCACCTTAGCACACCTTACACTTAGGTCCTATGCTGGTGTGACAAGGGGCTATGTAAGGAGACCGTAACTGTCTTGTGTAATCCTTTGTTTTAAATAGAAATTTTGATTTCTCTTATGAATTTTCAAATGACTGGATAAATATAGTATGCATATTTTTGATGAATTTTAGAAAAAAGATATTTTAAATATCTTTATGTAAACCCTAAATAATTAAAAATGTGTAATGATTTTCAAAAAATGGTCTTCTACAATTATGTTCAGTACGAAATTTAGAGTCTAATAAGATCAACTTGATTTTTGATGAATAGTAAATTATGAATAGTGATTTTATGATTAGGAATGTGTCCAAATGGATTAGTAATATCACTTAAAGAATGTATTAATATAATCTAGGCACCTTGATTAAGTAATGTGATTCAATAAAATGGTTAAATAACGGTTTCATAAATTATTATTCAAGTATTAGTTTTTTTCAGTTGAATAGTGTTTTTTGATTAAAAATTTAATTAAAAATATTTAGAAAATTATTTTTATAAAATGGATTTCATTTTTGAACTCAGAGCGTCGATATTATGTTATGGTAATTTTTGGTAATTTTTCTGAAAAAATGAATTTTCGGTGAATAATGTATTTATTTAAAAATTAAATTAAAAATATTTAAAAAATTATTTTTATAAAATGGAGTTCATTTTTGAAATCAAAGCATTTATATTTGGTTAAGGTGAAATTTTGAGATTTTTCTGAGAAAGTTGAATTTTCAGTGAATAGTAAAAATACAGTTTTAGGGTTTCGGTATGTTTAATGATCTCATAACTGTGTCATGATGATGTCATGAGATATTTTAAGGGATGGCCGGCCAAAGGTGATGAATTACTTTATTGGGGGCCCCATGTTTCCTAACTCCATGGGAAGTACCATGGGAGGGCCCATGCTTTTGAGAAAACCACTTTTGAGGTGTCCCTTGTCCATTAATGCCTTGTCCCCTCACATTCCCTATAAATAGCAAGCCATCCTCTCATCCATTCGACTCCCCACTCTCCCCAAACGAAGTTCTGGTCTCCTTACCTCCCAAGGAGTCCTCCCAAGGTGCCCCCAATCCCTCAAGGTCCAAACCTTTGAGTTTTAAGAGTTACGTTTTAAGGTAAGGGATCCGACCTCTCTCTTTCATTTCAAATAATCTCTTTTATGTCATTCATTTTATGCTCCATGTTCTTATGTTGTAGGATGTTCTTTTATACTCCTCTTAATTCCCTTTTCATGTTCCATTAATGAGATATCCCCTCTTACTCTCATTATTTCGTTTTATGAAGTTTTAAGTGGTGCCGTTCGGCTGCCGAAATTTTTGTAACAGATTCTTTCTTCCTTCTCATTTTTCAAGATCTATTTTAATGTAAAGTATTTCAAGTCCCTTTTTATTATGTTGGGGTATGATCTATAAATTTATCATACTGATATTTTATGATCATATGATGAGAGACCCCATTTTATCTCTTCAATTCAGTATTTTGAAGTTTTAAGTTGCGCTGTTAGGCTGCCGAATTTTTAAGTGGTTCTTCACCCTTCTCGTTTTGAAGTTCTACTTTCATGTCAATTCTTTCAAGTTCCTTTATGTTATGTTGGGGTATGATATCTATATCTACCATACTAGACTCTTATTTCATATGATGAGAGACCCCATTTTATCTCTTCAATTCAGTATTTTGATGTTTTAAGTGGCGTCGTTAGGCTGCCGAATTTGAAAGTGGGTCTTCACCCTTCTCGTTTTGAAGTTCTACTTTCATGTCAATTCTTTCAAGTTCCTTTTTGTTATGTTGGGGTATGATCTCTATATCTATCATACTGTAATCTTATGTTCATATGATGAGAGACCCCATTTGATCTCTTCAATTCAGTATTTTGAAGTTTTAAGTGGCGCCGTTAGGCTGCTGAATTTTTTAGGGGATTCTTTCACCCTTCTCATTATTTTCAATGTTCTACTTTCATGTCAAGTCTTTCAAGTTCCCTTTTTATTATGTTGGGGCATTATCTCTATATCTATCATACTGAACTCTTATTTTCACATGATGATAGACCCTATTTGATCTTTTCAAATCATTTTTGTTGAAGTTTAAGTAACGTCGTTAGGCTGCCGAACATTCATAAGAGAAATCTAATTTTTGTCTTCCTTCCATGTTTTTATTTTCAAATGGTATTTCCTTTAAATTTAATTACCATGATCATGTATCATTCTTATTCTGTCCATCTACTGTTTTATGGGTCATTTATGAATCTTTGACCCATTTTCCCAATCTTTTTAATGTCTTCTAAAACCTCGTAACATAGCCGTTATGCTGCAGAATTTCCGTATCAAAATGTCTCTCTCTTTTTCTAAAGTTATTTTATATTATTAAGTGAATACTCAAAGCTATTTATCCTAAAGGGGTATTCACATATATACCAAAATGTTCTATTTTAAATTCTGGGATTTTCATACATGAGACCCACCTTCCTTTTCTGTGGGTTTTAAAGTGACGTAAAGATCATGTCTTTAAAGAGGTTTTTAAAACGTTGTGATTATGAAATGAAACCCATTTATTTTATGCTATATGGGTTATTTATGAAATTTTTGATGATGATATATGTGGCTCACATGATAATAAAGGCAAATTTAAGGGTGCGCCCTGATAGCGCTCCAATGCATTGGGTAATGATGTAACCACTAGAGATTACAATTTTCACGATAACTTGGTGAATAACCTTGGTAATTTTCAAATGACACCTTGGGGATGGACCATGGTGATATGTTCATGATTTTCTTTGTTAAATGATGTAGCCACATCTTAAAGTTATGAAAAATTATATTTTTATTACGATATGCCACATGATTTTTTTTATCATGCCTTAAAATTCTTGTTCATGACATAGTTGATGTATCTCAAGTTCACATGTTAAATGTTTCCCTTGTTTCCCTTACTGGGCCTTCTGATCACCCTTTCTTTTGATGTATGTCCTCAGGTTATGAGATGCAGTAATGAACTTAGGATGAACATGAAAAGAAGCCTTTCAAGTGTTTAAGAATAATGTGTTATGTTTTCATGTTTTAAGTTCCCAGTTTCCAAGAAACTAAATCTTAAAGATCCTCAGTTTTGTATAATGTAATGAAATTTTATGTGATAAAAATGTGGGATGCTATAGTTGGTATCAAAGGATGGTTTAGTTATTTGTGGAAATTAGGATATAAAAACTTTAGGAATAAGCCTATAGAAAATTTTATATATAGGAAATGTTCCTGGTATTTTGGTGAGTATTGAGTAATGGGTTGCCAAGCAAATACATCCCTATCTGGATACGAGCAGGTAGAGGTGGCTCTGGCACAGATGTACATAGGGGTAAAACCTGAAAACACCGCTTTGATCTATACTCAAACGGGAACTGGTACACGACAACAGGCCTTGCTGCACTCTTGGTTACGACACTCCCGGGGGATATGCTTTGGTAAATTCATAAGCTTGGTATGAACCATTGTTAAAGGAACAAAGATAAAATAAAATAAAGATTCACATAAGAATATATGATCATGGATAAACTAGATGGGAACCTAGGGGATCACAAGTTAGGGTATACTTTTCTTCTACAAGTTATCCTTATATGATTTAAGTTCCTTTTCATGATTATTGGTTAAATATTTAAGCCTATAATTATACTTTATCTTCTTAGTTAATGGTGGGAAATGGAATAATGTTTCCCAACAACCAATGTGATAGGAAATGCGACAATTTCCATATTAATATGACAGAGATGATTCGGGGATTAAACGATGATTATTATTTTGGAAGACGTTCACTATTTTGGGGACCCTATATGATCGAGGTAAATAGATTACTACAGTATTTTCATTGAGTAAGGTTGACTTATATTTTGAAGAATTTATGAATTTAAGGTGGACTTATAGTAATTTAGGTTACTTATGGGAATGATTAATCTATCTTGGGTAAAATATGTTTAGGTTAGCTACTTTTGTTATAAGATGTTAGGAGTGGTTGATGTTGTCTGGAGAAGAACAATGAAGTTGTTTTGGAACACTATGTTATCAAATCCTTCTTGTATTTGGGTTTCAATCTTAGTTTGGTTTATTTTGAGGAATTTTAAGGACCGTTATTTATGGAATGGTCTGTGATAAACTTTGGGTAGTACCATGGAAATTTGGAGATTTAAAAGTAGTTTCCATTCCTATGGGATTCTTTCTTTTTTAAGAGTTGTTTTACCTTAACCTTTCTGTTTTTGGGATAATGTTTAAAGATAGAAGAAATAGATAGTTAATCTTTTGTAGATTATGTGATTCTCTAGAAGATGATTCTTGTGCTTTTATGAGACCAAGTGTTTTTGAAGTCTGATCATTTGGAGAAAATATTAGTGTTGGTAGGGACTTATTAAAGGATGAAACTCTACTTGAAGGTAGGTATATTTTCTTATGTTTTTTTTCTATGTAGTAAATGAATTCCTCAAAATTATGAAAAGAAACGTAAAACAAAAATGTTGTTGGTTTATGATTCCTACTAGGTAATCAAAGACCGTTTACACACATCATAAGTTTGGGATTTCCTTATGGTTAACTTTCTCCTAATCATGTTCTCTATCACTCTCCCTCAGAACTTGACCCTTGGTTTTCTCCTCCATGTCCATGTTTTCCTACATGGAATCCTAGTGTGGGTTAACTCAGGTGACCTTTGTAATTCCCTTTCATTCTTTTAAAGTAATAGTTTTAATGACTCCATTTCAGATGTGGGACTTTCAATGAAATTTCAAAACCCAATTTTAAGAAATTGCGAGGACGCAATTTCTTAAGGGGGGAAGATTGTAACGACTCGAAATTTTAAATAAATATTGTTTCCTAATTTTATGTGTTATTTTATTTTATTTTTATACTCAACAAAAATGTTTCATTTGATAACATGAGTATAATTAAAATGAGACTGTTGGGTTTTGACTGTTATTTGACCATTGGTCAATATGACCGCTGGAAACTAAACGTTTTGACTATTGTCTCTAAATACAAGCAATCTTGGTTAATTAATATAGAAAGAAGATTCGATGGCCTCACCCAGTAGTCTTGGACCAATCGAAGCCCATCTAACAGAACTTGGGAAGGAGGTAGCACCACTAGGCATTGCTCTGAACCAAACCCAAGCTGAACTTCATCGTATAAAGCTAGAACGGGATCGCCTTTGCGAGAAGTTCAAACTGATAGAAATTCCTACTCATGCGATGTTGGACGAGCCTCCCTCGGATTCTCTCACATTAGCACACCTTACACTTAGGTCCTATGCTGGTGTGATAAGGGGCTATGTAAGGAGACCGTAACTATCTTGTGTAATCCTTTGTTTTAAATAGAAATTTCGATTTCTATTATGAATTTTCAAATGACCGGATAAATATAGTATGCATATTTTTGATGAATTTTAGAAAAAGGATATTTTAAATATGTTTATGTAAACCCTAAATAATTAAAAATGTGTAATGATTTTCAAAAAATGGTCTTCTACAATTATGTTCAGTACGAAATTTAGAGTCTAATAAGATCAACTTGATTTTTGATGAATAGTAAATTATGAATAGTGATTTTATGATTAGGAATGTGTCCAAATGGATTAGTAATATCACTTAAAGAAAGTATTAATATAATCTAGGCACCTTGATTAAGTAATGTGATTCAATAAAATGGTTAAATAACGGTTTCATAAATTATTATTCAAGTATTAGTTTTTTCGGTTGAATAGTGTTTTTTAATTAAAAATTTGATTAAAAATATTTAGAAAATTATTTTTATAAAATGGATTTCATTTTTGAACTCAGACCGTCGATATTATGTTATGGTAATTTTTTGGGATTTTTCTGAAAAAATGAATTTTCAGTGAATAGTGTATTTATTTAAAAATTAAATTAAAAATATTTAAAAAATTATTTTTATAAAATGGAGTTCATTTTTGAAATCAAAGCATTGATATTTGGTTAAGGTGAAATTTTGAGATTTTTCTGAGAAAGTTGAATTTTCAGTGAATAGTAAAAATACAGTTTTAGGGTTTCGGTATGTTTAATGATCTCATAACTGTGTCATGATGATGTCATGAGATATTTTAAGGGATGGCCGGCCAAAGGTGATGAATTAATTTATTGGGGGCCCCATGTGGCCTAACTCCATGGGAAGTACCATGGGAGGGCCCATGCTTTTGAGAAAACCACTTTTGAGGTGTCCCTTGGCCATTAATGCCTTGTCCCCTCACATTCCCTATAAATACCAAGCCATCCTCTCATCCATTCGACTCCCCACTCTCCCCAAACGAAGTTCTGGTCTCCTTAACTCCCAAGGAGTCCTCCCAAGGTGCCCCCAATCCCTCAAGGTCCAAACCTTTGAGTTTTAAGAGTTACGTTTTAAGGTAAGGGATCCGACCTCTCTCTTTCATTTCAAATAATCTATTTTATGTCATTCCTTTTATGCTCCATGTTCTTATGTTGGAGGATGTTATTTTATACTCCTATTACTGCCCTTTTCATTTTCATATAATGATAGATCCCCTCTTACTCTCATTATTTCGTTTTATGAAGTTTTAAGTGGCGCCGTTCGGCTGCCGAAATTTTTGTAACGGATTCTTTCTTCCTTCTCATTTTTCAAGATCTATTTTCATGTAAAGTATTTCAAGTCCCTTTTTATTATGTTGGGGTATGATCTCTAAATTTATCATACGGATCTTTTATGATCATATGATGACAGACCCCATTTGATCTCTTCAATTCAGTATTTTGAAGTTTTAAGTGGCGCCGTTAGGCTGCCGAATTTTTAAGTGGTTCTTCACCCTTCTCGTTTTGAAGTTCTACTTTCATGTCAATTCTTTCAAGTTATTTTATGTTATGTTGGGGTATTATATCTATATCTACCATACTATACTCTTATTTAATATGATGAGAGACCCCATTTGATCTCTTCAATTCAGTATTTTGATGTTTTAAGTGGCGTCGTTAGGCTGCCGAATTTGTAAGTGGGTCTTCACCCTTCTCGTTTTGAAGTTATACTTTCATGTCAATTCTTTCATGTTCCTTTTTGTTATGTTGGGGTATGATCTCTATATCTATCATACTGGAATATTATGTTCATATGATGAGATACCCCATTTGATCTCTTCAATTCAGTATTTTGATGTTTTAAGTGGCGCCGTTAGACTGCTGAATTTTTTAGGGGATTCTTTCACCCTTCTCATTCTTTTCAAAGTTCTACTTTCATGTCAAGTCTTTCAGGTTCCCTTTTAATTATGTTGGGGAATTATCTCTATATCTATCATACTGAACTCTTATTTTCACATGATGAGAGACCCTATTTGATCTTTTCAAATCATTTTTGTTGAAGTTTAAGTAACGCCGTTAGGCTGCCGAACTTTCATAAGAGAAATCTAATTTTTGTCTTCCTTCCATGTTTTTCTTTTCAAATGGTATGTCCTTGAAATTTCATTACCATGATCATGTATCCTTCTTATTCTGTCCATATACTGTTTTATGGGTCATTTATGAATGTTTGACCCATTTTCCCTATCTTTTTAATTTCTTCTAAAACCTCATAACATAGCCGTTATGCTGCAGAATTTCCGTATCAAAATGTCTCTCTCTTTTTCTAAAGTTCTTTTATATTATTAAGTGAATACTCAAAGCTCTTTATCCTAAAGGGGTATTCACATATATACCAAAATTTTCTATTTTAAATTCTGGGATTTACATACATGAGACCCACCTTCCTTTTCTGTGGGTTTTAAAGTGACGTAAAGATCATGTCTTTAAAGCGATTTTTAAAACGTTGTGATTATGAAATGAAACCCATTTATTTTATGCTATATGGGTTATTTATGAAATTTTTGATGATTATATATGTGGATCACATGATAATAAAGGCAAATTTAAGGGTGCACCCTGATAGCGCTCCAATGCATTGGGTAATGATGTAACCACTAGAGATTACAATTTTCACGATACCTTGGTGAATAACCTTAGTAATTTTCAAATGAAACCTTGGGGATGGACCATGGTGATATGTTCATGATTGTCTATGTTAAATGATGTAGCTACATCTTAAAGTTATGAAAAATTTTATTTTTATTATGATATGCCACATGATTTTTTTATCATGCCTTAAAGTTCTTGTTCATGGCATAGTTGATGTATCTCAAGTTCACATGTTAAATGTTTCCCTTGTTTCCCTTACTAGGCCTTCTTCTCACCCATTCTTTTGATGTATGTCCTCAGGTTATAAGATGCAGTAATGAACTTAGGATGAACATGAGGAGAATCCTTTCAAGTGTTTAAGAAGAATGTGTTATGTTTTCATGTTTTAAGTTCCTAGTTTCCAAGACACTAAACCTTAAAGATTCTCAGTTTTGTATAATGTAATGAAAGTTTATGTGATAAAAAGGTGGGATACTATAGAGATCGTGGTCATGGCCATGGTATCCAGACACCAAGATCTCAGAGGCAATAGGGTATGACAGCTCAGGGTTTCCAGGTTGTATCGCTAGGCCACGACACTGGGCAAGCATATGTAGTGCAATAGACCCAGCAGGAGCAGGATCTCGGACCTTCTACAGTCAGAGGTACTATTCTAGTATCTTCTGTCTTATATTCAGTACTTTTTGATACGGTTTCTATGCATCATTTCATATCTGTACCCATTTTGGAGAGCCTTGGGCTCTGTGTTTATACTTCTTCTGATATCGTGACGCTAGACACTCCATTGGGGACTAGAACGACTGGTGTGCGTCAGTGCAAGGAGTTCCCCCTTGAGGTTGGAGGGTGTCACTTACTTTGGGACCTCTATTTCATGTAGACGACGGGCTATGATGTCATTCTCGGGATGGACTGGTTGGTTCCCTTTCGAGCCTTTGTAGACTGTTATCGTCAGAGGGTGCGTTTCACATCACCAGAGGGCGGAGAGTTTCTATACAAGGGAGAATGGGATGTTCCGGCGAGTCGAGCTAGACCAGAGCATCCTGGGCGAAGTGGAGTCACATACTAGATTGCGAGTTTGTATTTGGATGACCAGGGGACTTGTCAGAAGTATTTCCCTCCAGTTGTTGATCGTTTCAGGGATGTCTTCCCGGACAAATTTTCAGGTCTTCCTCCTGAGCGTGAGGTGGATTTCTCTATCGAGCTTGTGCCAGGAGCAGCACCGGTGTCCATTCCTCCTTATAGGATGGCCACTCCTGAGTTATAGGAGCTCAAGAGGCAGTTAGAGGAGTTACAGGAAAAAGAATTTATCCGAACCAGTACTTCTCCTTGGGGTTCTTCTCTCCCTTTTGCGAAGAAGGGGGACAGTACCCTCAGACTTTGTGTGGATTATCGGAAGCTGAACCAGTTGACGGTTAAGAAACGACATCCCTTGCCAAGGATTTATGATCTTTTTTATCAGCTTCGTGGAGCACGCGTGTTCTCGAAGATTGACTTGAGGTCAGGATATCATCAGTTGCGCATGAGACCATCAGATATACCGCGAACAGCTTTTTGGAGTAGATATGGTCTATATGAGTACTCGGTTATGCTGTTCGCACTCACGAACGCACCTGCAGTTTTCATGGCTCTGATGTATCTTATGTTCCATCTGTATCTTGATTCTTTTGTGGTAGTATTCGTGGACGGCATCTTGGTGTACTCTCACACTCGACCCGACCATGCCACCCATCTAGAGATTGTATTGAGTACACTGAGAGAGCATGAGCTATATTCTAAGCTCTCGAAGTGCCACTTTTGGATGGACCAGATTCACTTCCTGGGTCATATAATAGGAGTTGCAGTAGACCTAGAGAAGGTGAGAGTAGCAGTTTTCTGGGAGCAGCCTAAGAACGTGTTTGATATATGGAGTTTCTTAGGGCTGGCTGGTTACTACCGACGTTTCATACATGACTTCTCCCACTTAGCAGCACCGTTGACGTGACTGAATAAGAAGGGTGTGAAGTTCGTTTGGTCAGAAGCCTGCGAGACAGCTTTTCAGGACCTAAAGGGAAGGTTGACATTAGCACCGATCCTGATACTTCCAGAGCAGGGGAAGAGCTATACAGTTTACTGTGATGCATCAGGGATTGGGCTGGGAGCAGTTTTGATGCAGGGTGACCGAGTTGTTGCGTACGAGTCTCCGTAGCTGAGTCAGATGAGCAGAATTACCGGACGCATGACCTCAAGTTGGTTGTAGTTGTTCATGTGTCGTACTTTTGGAGAAATTATCTGTTGGGAGAGAATTTGTTGGTTTTCACTGATCAAAAAATCCTCAAGTATATCTTTACTCAGCGTGACCTGAATTTGAGGCAGAGGAGGTGGGTCAAGTACCTACATTCCTTCGATTTTGAGCTTTCCTATACACCTGGTAAAGGTAATGCAGTAGCCGATGCACTGAGCAGGAAGACTCAGATACATGCGGTGCAGGAGGCATGTAGTGAGTGGGTCCTCATGGATTTGTTCTCTAAGATGCATCTAGAGGTGCATGACAGTCAGGGGTAGACGTATCTTTCCTCATTAGCTATGAATTATACTCTCCTGGATAGAGTGAGGATGAGGCAGCTATCTGATCCTGAAGGCCTAGATCTACAGGAGTCGGTGGCATGTGAGGACCCACCTCCTGGTTGGAAGATAGGCGACAACGAGGTCATGTGTTTCCATGGACGAGTATGGGTTCCAGGGGATATACGTGAGGAGCTGATGTGGGAGTTTCATGCTTCATCTTGGGCAGTTCATCCTAGGGTTACCAAGATGTACCGTGACATGAGACGTCAGTAATGGTGGTCGGGTATGAAGAGAGTTGTAGCTGGTTTTGTTACGAGGAGTTCCACCTGTCAACAGGTGAAGGCGGAGTATCAGAGACCAGCTGGGTTGTTACAGTAGTTACCCATTCCAGAGTGGAAATGGGATGATGTCAAGATGGATTTCGTGACTGGATTGCCGAGGTCACCTCGTGGCAATGACGTCATGTGGGTCGTTGTGGATAAACTCACAAAGGTAGCTCACTTTTTTCCGATCAAGGGGACCTTCAGAGTTGAAAATCTCGGTAGGATGTATATCCAAGAGATCGTACGTCTTCATGGGGTCCATCATTCTATCATTTCTGATAGGGACACCCACTTTACGTCTCATTTATGGCAGTGTTTTCAGAGGGAACTGGGAACACAGGTGCTTCTAAGCACAACATACCACCCTCAGATAGATGGCCAGTTAGAGCGTACAATACAGGTACTAGAGGACATGTTGTGCGCATGCGTCGTAGACTTTGGGGTCTCTTGGGAGAAGCATATACCCTTAGTTGAGTTTGCCTATAACAATAGTTTTCAGGAAACTATTGAGATGGCACCATATGAGGAATTATATGGTAGGCCATGCCAGTCACCATTGTGCTAGTTAGAGGTAGGTGAAGCAGCTTTACTGGGACCAAAGCTCATGCAAGAGACATCTGAGAAGGTTCAGTTGATTCCGAAGCAGATGGCTACTACGCAGTCTCGTCAGAAGTCTTATGTCGATTGCCGTAGACGACTTTTGGAGTTCGTGGTCGGGGATTAGGTTTTCTTGCGTGTTTTTCCGAGGTTGGGATACAAACGGATCAGGAGATAGGATTTGATTTCACTGAGGTATATGGGGCCATTCGAGATTCTGGAGAAAGTCGGGCTGGTTGCCTATCGGTTGCAGTTACCGAAGTGGTACTGAGCCATGCACGACGTCTTCCACTTGACTCAGTTTCATCGCTATCATTCAGAATCATATATCATTTTTCATCCTGAGGAGGTTGAGCTGGAGGCAGATGTGTCCTTTGAGGAGAATCCAATTCGTATCGTTGACAGGATCACGAAGGTTCTCCGAGCCCGGTCAGTTCCTCTTATACGGGTGATATGGCAGCATGGCCGAGTACAGGATGAGATCTGGGAGTGGGAGGCCGACATACGTGCTCAGTGACCAGAGTTGTTCTGAGCTTTATCTTCACCACCCTGGGAAGGGAAAATTGGGGACGAATTGCTATAAGGGGTGAATTTTGTAAGAACCCGGTTCTTATATTTGAGGTACAGGCTTCTTCTTTTTTCTTTTTCCTTAAGTGTTTTTTAGAAAATACAGAAAATGGAAAAAATTCCTAAATTTTGGAACTAAATTTCGTGTAATTTTCCACACACCGTGTACTTTTGGCCGTGTGGGATGGGTACACGGGGTGTGTAGCCATGTCGGTGACGAGGGGTGTAGGAACCAACTACATGCCATGTAGTGGTACCTTAGACGTCGTGTAGTTAGTCGGCAGGCCTATACAGTAAGGCGGTGGAGTAGCCGCCAGTTGGGCGACAGTACACACAGTGTACTCGGGAGTACATGACTTGTACTCATGTCGACGGATAAACAGTGTGGCAGTGCCGCCATAGGAACAGTTAAATGAAGAAAGTACACGCCGTGTACTCAGAAGTACACGCCGTGTACTTTGATTTTCGGCTTAAAACAGGTAGTAGCCTCCTCATTTGGAAGAGGAGGCATTTAAGCCGGTTTGGAGCCAAGGAGGATGGCCTAACCTTCGATGATTCACTGAGTGTTCGTCTGGAATCTAATTCAGCTTGGGACAATCTCGTTGGAACCGCACAGGTAAGCCCTTTTTCCTCCTTAAGCAGTTCTTATCAATTCTTCCCCTAATGGAAGTTATTTATGTTTGAATGGGTTTTTTTCCTCATCAGATCTACGCCATTCTTGGGCGTTTCAAGAGTCGGCGTTTGGGTGTAACGTTCGTTGGCGTATAAGGTAGGTGGCTTGGTGTAAATTTCCAACTATCATGCATTTTTGTGTGTTTTCGTGCCACTAAAACATGTTGGGCTGTCGTTTGGATGCGTCCTTTTCTATATTTAATGCTTATAATTGCATAGGGGATTAAATTATGATAATAAAATGGTGGTTGGGATCATTGCTTGGATCCAGAACCACCCTGGGGGTGTGTTTCACTGTTTAACCATTTGGCCAGGATACCCGAGGGTATGCCTTTAAAGTAGTAATTGTAGAATTTCCTTGAGAGGAATTGCTTATTTACTGCATTTTCGATGTTAGGCATGGCTCAGTTACTTGTTTAGCCTGAGGGTGTTGTTGTGATTGGCCTATGGGCACTGCACTATTTATCCTGCGGGCTGTAGTTATTTCGGCCTAAGGGAAACTTCTTCCGTGCCTGTGGGCAGCTGACTCTGTGCCTGTGGGCGACACTACCTACGCCTGAGGGAAAACTCTATTATTCCTGAGGGCAGATTCTTGTGTTGGATACTCGTTACCCGAGGGTAGGAGTTTACGTGTCTGAGGACACTAGTTGTTACTTAGAAATTCATTGTAGTGATTTATTATATAAAATAGATTAAATGAATAATTAAAGGGAAATTTAACTGTTATGTTAGTTACTTTGTAGTACTTCGTACTTTAATGCATTTTACCACTGCACACTATTGTTGCATGTTAGCACGCAGTTGGGAACGAGCCTTTGGTGGGTGCCTACTGAGATATATTTCTCACACCCTATTAGGGTCATGATTTTCGGCCCAAACAGATTACTTTTCTGCAAGTGTAGATAGGGGCAAGAGTCCCTATACAGGTAGTTGACTGTTGCTGTGAAGTAGGAGGGCATGGGACCGAGACTAGGCTCGTGATGCTGCTGCCAGCTGTTTGCTTTGCTTTGTTATACTTTGCTTTCTGTTGTACTGTATTGATATATAACATGTTCTGGCTATTTTCTTAGAACTTGAGACATGTAGAATCTTTATTAATACACTATTGGTTATATCCACTACGGTTGATTATTTCAGTTGTGTATGGTTTACTGCTTTAGCTGTTTGTTTAATGTTTTATTTCAATTCCGCTGCACTACACATTGACAAATGAGGGAATAGCTTCCCCACTATCAGACCTGGGCCCTTGCTGCTAGTCGGTAGCCTCTGGAGTTTGGGGAAATGTGCTTGATGTCACGTGGCGAACCGGGATCGGAGCACCCGTTGAGTGGAACTCGGGCCTGAGATGTTACAAAGAGATGAAGAAGAACATTTAGAGCTATGGGAGGAGTAAGTATTTGAGCATCCTAAATAAGAGGCCACCATTTATGACCCTACTAATGATGAAGGGTCTTCATGGAGTAATAAAGAAGAGATTATGGGTTGGGAATCAACATCCTTTTATTCCTCTAGTATTTCTACCACTTCTACTAATCTGATAGGCAATGCAGAGGCTTGCGGAAGTTCTGTGGATGAAATGAAGAAATCTCCATTTAAGATTCCATCAATTCTTGGTAAATCAATAATTTCTCATATGTTGTTAGGATTAATTATCATAACTAACATTATGGAGTTCAATGGATGAGTTTTCAGATCTAGGTTTATCCTTTCAATTTGATTGATAAGTAACACATACTCTATACTCAAATTTTTGAATGGGTTTGTTGGTATATTTTCCTCACCATTCAAAGCACTAATTCTAGTTACCTCCTTAATCACAGACCTCATTACCTTCATGTGATAAAATTATGCCTAAATGTAATAAGATTCGGACATTTTGAATGGATATTTATCACCATACGATGTCCTGATTTTACCATTGAAATAGTAATTGAGACATTAGTGGTATGATGATGGTATGGTTGCATGTTGATGTAGCCAAGGCCTTACAGGAAGAAAGTTAAAGTTTGTGTCTTGACGGACAACCATAAAATCTAAATTATAAAAAATATCCCCAAACTAAGATCTGAGTGTTTTCTCACCTAAAAGTTCATTCTCATTATTTTCATAACCTTGCAACATTTAAGTGGAAGGAGATAAGTCAGATTCAGTGAGGCCTAGTCGACGAAATGTACAAATAGAAATGAGGTTAACTCCTAATCCATTATCAATGAAGGCCTGTCAGATTTCTATGTCATTGACCTTTCCAGATAGATACAAGGGTATCATATGTCCATGTACGATATCATCTTCATATTCATCCATAAATGATATAACTGCATGGAATTCTGTAGTATTATTCTCTATACGGTAAACCTACGCATTAACAACTTTGGTTTCAACCTCTTCAAGACTTGAAAGAGCCTCAATAATTGCTTCTTGAAGATCTTGGGACAGATTAAATGCATCCAAAATAGAGAACTTGGCTGGTACTTGGGATATCTATTTCAAAAAATTATACTTTTGGTCCAGAGTTCTGTATTTCCCTGCATGGAGATGCAGTTTTGTAGGGGCCTTGGAAGTTAATTCTCTTGATATAGATGTACCATGTGTCGGAGGAGAATCTAGAAATACTCCTGACTATGGTAGATTATATGGAATGTGTCTATCTACATGCTAATAGAAAGCTGGTGAAACCTCTAATTGGTATTCCAAAATAATCATGTTAGGACTGATATTTTCTAGTTCGGGAGGACTTGCTTATTCTTTCTGAGCCCACTGAAGTTATCTCCCACAATTTTCTACCACATATACCGTTCGAGTAGGGGTAGAGTTTTAATTGTGGATTCTAGAATACCCATGTATTCCCCTATATCCAATATCATGGCTTCTTCCTCAAGTTCCCCAGTTAGTTACAAGGAACTTGAGCTTATCATATCCATAATCACCATCATCATAGGGATCCATTTAGTGGATAATCTTAATGAAACCAAAGATCAATTCTTCAACTGAAGAGGATTCTTCCTAAAAGAGAATTTTTATTTTTTTCTTTTGGTAGGGCGATGCCCATGCTTTTGAAATAGATTTCATGAAATATTCCATATTCAAGGATATAATTGGCCTTGTCATGAACTCAGCTTCTTCTGACTTCTCTTTGTCCTTTTAATCACATCTCTTCTTTGAGGATTGACCTTTGGATGACTGATCTTTTGATGAAGGTGGTTTTGTAGGGGTGGGAGTGGTGGAAGACAGAATATGTTGTTTCAACTATGGTCATAGAACAACATGATTTCAATAGATCATTTTCTTTATCATCCGATCATCATATTTCTCCACATTTTTACCTCTGACTTCTGGCCATTCGCCTTCTTCCTATGGATAAATAGGAGTAACACATGCTACTTGGGATGATGAACTTTTTGAACTTCACTTGTCCAGAGTCTACCAGTTTTTGTAGGAGGACCCTAAAAACAAAACACTCTTGAATGGGATGCCCCAACATCTGTTGAAAGGGGCAATAATTCAGAAGTTCTTCATATCCTTCTTTGTTTGGTTTCTTTGTTTTAGGAAACTGAGCCAAATTGTTTTCCAATAATGAGGTGAATTAACAAAAAACATTTTCATTTCGAAAAGAATAAACTTTGTTCTTTAAATCCTCAAACTATTTTGACCATTGATCTCTTTGATCATCTTGGCAAGATGTTCATTTCTTCTAACACTCGAGAGGTGGATCCCTTCGATATGATGAAGTTTTTGAAGTGGAATCATGTATATGTGTTTTCTTGAGTGTGATTGTAGGAGCCTCTTCTTTCAATGATATCCTTCCTAGAGATGATGGAATTACACAAGATTTAGCTTTAGCTTCTACAATGAAATACTCTCCCTATTTGGAAATTAAAGCAAGGTCTCAAAACCCACCTTTTTCATTCATAGGTATCAATGGTGTGGGTAACTCATCACACTGATTTTCCACTCAAATTGGCAGAAAATCTTCCTGAGGGAGTGATAGATTTAAGGAATATGTTAATTCATTCCATCAAGAAATGAAATATGAAACAATTTTATTTTCTCTTTTTTTACAATTTGTAAGATCAAAAATTGTTGTCTTCAGGGGAGTAGAGCTAAATTTAAGAATATATTTATAACAGAGATCTTCTTATCTAGTAATTGATCGAGATTGTAAACTTGTATTCGAGAGAAAAAATCATCCCTGTAATGACTGCTCAAAGAACCTAAGCTTTACTGCTTCTTGTTGTCTTAGACTCCCATCATGGGGTCACAACAGGAAATGAAATGTGTTAACTATTTCTTTAGATCTCTTGAACCATTAAATATTGTAAATTTAGTATACACAAAGTTTGGGGGCAGAGGGATCAGACCAACCTATTTTGGGTAATATCTCTTTTCCGGATGAACTGGTGCACGTTGTTCTTCCATAACTTCCAATTTAGGTGGTAATGCCTCATTCATAAGCATTTGGGGAATAATCGTATGAGCTGGGACCTATACAGGAACATTAGCTAGAGCTTGAACTGGTGAAATGACCAGAAAAACTACTGGGTGTGGTTCTGCTGGTATTTGTCTTGGGTAATACACCAGAACCTGCCAATAAGGGTGTGTTTGATAATGCCTTGGTTGTGTACCCAATGGAGGGAATTTATTATATGCATATGTAGTTACCACAAATCCTCTTTGCTGAGGAGCTCTTACAAGATGTGCATTTGAAGATCTGCCTAGGGAATATGTCTAGTAGAAATGATGCTTCAAAGTAACTATTTAAAGAGTCTTTTAAACTCCTTCATCTCATCTTCTTACAATGCAAATCTTTCTTCATGTCAAATAGATTGACTTCTCTAGTGAGAAAGTGAAATGGGATCTGAATTTTACGTTTCCCATTGTTTGAATCCTTTCTAAGGGGTGGGAGTTGATTACCTGACGGTATACCAATATTTTGGATAAGCCTCTAATTTTGGGTACTCCCCATTCATTTTCTTCAGTGTGTACCATATTATGGATAATAACTTCATCTTTTGATTTACCTAAACTAGACTCATTCTCTGGAGGATCTTCTAAAATGGTATTAATGACATTCTCTAACGCATAATGCATTGATGGAATTTTGTTAGTATATTTGTAAGATCGTCTCCTTCAATATCTTCCATAAGACTTTATTCATCTATATTCTTAATTCCCAAGAACTGTTTGATGAAAAATTACCCAAAGGAAGTCCTTGGATAGTTCATTTGTGCGCTCAATTTTTGGATTCTTCCATAATCGGGAGAAAATTGACTTCCATTGAGCAGGGGATTATAGATGTGAAAAAGCTACCAGGCCTACATGATAGAGTTGTTTCTATTATTCTTCTTCAAACCTTCGTACATTGTTTATTAAATTAAATGGTTGCATTAAACATGACCCCAACTCATCAGGCTGGGGTGGCCCTTGAACTACTATAGGTAAGATTCGTGCATCTGTACTTCAGATTTTTTGAATTTTGGTTCAGAAATTAGTTGGGTGCATTATCCAACAACCAGTCAAATCACCTAATTTAGAATATCACTAATATATTTTAGACATTTATATTATCTGATGGCTAACATCCTCTAAGAAAGAGGCTTTATTAAGATTATCAAATACTTGATGCAAAAGTATCTCAACTGATTTCATTCTTTGGGACTATCTTTGATGAAAGATATTTGAGGCCTGTTCATGAGCGTACATTTGATTTTATACAAAATATGTTGATTATAGATGGCCATGGGAAATAACATTGCATGAGACCACTCTTGGTGGGCATTGCTGATTTTGGAACACAGTAAAATGGAATTCTCTATGTGCACCCCATCCTCTGTTATGAACACCAGATGTGGTATCAGAAATTAACTGTTGTAACCTCTTTAGAGCATTGATTCATGCATGTTAAAGGTTTTTCTACTAATTTTCAAACATTGGATTTCCCAAAATGGAGAGAGATGACAAGAAAATTTGTCACTACAACCCTTCTACTACCTCTACATGATTTTGATATTCATCATATGGTAACACTTTGGTTTTCAAATGACGAAGAGAGTTCCATAAGTTGAGGTGGACATCATGAATTCAATATTCTTCCATCAATTAGGAAATGTTATGTTGAGTGTTTTCCAAAGTCAAAAACATGACTGGAACTTATCCTTTAGCCAATTATTTTCTCATGTTTAACATGTCTTCATTATCTTTCACTAGAGGTTTCTCCACTTGGCCTGACCAAAGTTGATTCTTTTTGATTATTTTATTAAAAAATGGAATCAGTCACTTTTTCCTCTACTGTATTAGAATAAAAATGACCCAGGGGAGGTTCTTAGAATGACTGTTCCCTTAAGATGTTGTATGGTTGAGAAAGTATTTCACCCGTTAATGAAAAGATATCATAGATTAATGGCCTTGTTTTGGAAAGTTCCTCAATATAATAGGGATTTCTCATTACTACATTTTAAATAATAGAATTATCTTGAAAATAAGGAATACTATTATTAAGAATACATTCTAATCAAATGCAATCATGAGGAGGACCACCATGGTGGATTAATTCAAGGGATAATTCCTCTTTTTCCTTGATATTCTAGCCACATGGAAGGTTGTTGTGGCTCTCATCCAGAGATAGGATCTCTTGATTGATAGAATTTTGATGAAGCAAGCCTTCTTGATAAAGTGTCTGATGGGGAACTTCAGAATTATTTCTACTACTCACATAATTTGGAAATGAGAGGGTAGGATATAGAGCTTCAACCGATAAAATTTTGAGGGATTCAAGAACTCCAACATTAAGAGGAGCTAGATCACAGCTTAGATCTTGATTTTCCAATTATGTTTGGTGATACTTCTTCTTGAATTATCTATTACACTTAGTTGGGGCCACATTCCAAGAGAAGTGGTTATCATGGGATGGTTTATGTGTCTACCTTGGAGTGGTCATCAGAACAGGCCGATTACCTCTAATTGGAAAGGGTGTGTGTTCCTGATCCTGTTGTCCATATGATATGGGGGATTATGCCCCATAACCCTCTTGGACTGTAACAAATGTATGTATCTACTCTGGGATGGAATTATGATATTTTATACTAGTTGTGGGGATATATTTATGTGTATATTTTCCTATTACTACTGAATTAGTTGTTATGATATTTTGGAAGGCTTCCAGAATATGGGCAGAAATTTGGGTCTACCCTTTCACCATTTCTAAGAATTATTTGGTGACTTCATATGCAGAAACAGGAAATAAATCCATTCTGTATCTATAGTAAGTGTATGTACCAAATCTTGTTCTCCTTTTGATGTTATTAGATACTAACAGTCCTCATGTATGTGGGATGAGTGTTGAGTCTACCCCACGTTTGTCGATGGTGCTTTCTGACTGACTTCTCTGGGTGCTGCCAAATGAGAATATTGGAAAGATTGGTGAATACTGAAAGGTGTATGTGTCTTCTGGATATTTTCCATCAATCATGGTTGATGGAATTTTTTCAATATTTTCAGACAAGACTTCAAGAAGAATTGGTGAGTGTAAGAAGGTGTCTATTCTTGTTTACTAGTTTCCACCTCATTTGATTGGTGGGATCCCTTAAATGCAGTTAGACGATCTTTCTGACTGATTGATAATTTGTAAAAAACTGTATTTTTCTATTCAAATTACTCCACTGGATTTACAAGGTGGGATTGGTGGGTTGCTTCTAGATGGGTCTGCTGGGTATCAGAATTAGGATGGACGGGTGTGTGTTCCTGCTCATTGTTTTCCATAAGGTTGGAATGATGGACTTCTCTGTAGGGGGAAAAGGTAAAAACCTTCTCTCTGTTGGCCATAAGTTTTCCCCAAAGGTTTTTCTTGCACTCCTGGTTCTGAGGGACCTGGGCCAAACAACAAGAGGCAATACCCCCATCATGTTGTGGGTTCATTGGCGCATGATTTTGTTGGCGGCGATTGTTGGTGGGAGTCCTCTAGAAGGACCCATGTATCATTAAGTTGATGCCATGAGTGACATATTGATCCACCTATGTGTAGTACGGGAGGTAATGTTTATTACATTCAGGGGATAAGGACCACTAAATAGTTGAAGACTATGGTAGGAACAATCTGCTTCTTGACCATCTGTCATTGCTGACCGGATGATTGAGGGTTTTTATTAACCTGGAGAGCATGTCGGGCAGCCTCCATGGATGGGATAGTAGTGTGATGAAAATATTCCCTTACCAGTACATTGGAGACCCATCATTGAAGATACTGAGTTGGGGATGACATCCTTCCAGCAGATGATGATCCATCTTGAGCAGTAGTCGGCGAATTCATGGGTCCATTTTTTAAGGAAACCATTTTGGAGTGAAGAGAGTTATGAGAAAACATTAAAAAAACAATAAAATATATTTAAAAACAACTTTTATATGGATACATATGTGATTTAAACCTTTTTCTAGCCTTCCTTTATTAATTTATATGGGCTTGACAGGTGGGTAAAAATATTCACATGGTTAAGGATACGCGTTGGGTTCACCATTTTTGTTTTTTAGTTCCATGAAACGTGTGTTCTAGTTTAAGAATAACTGCTTCCAGATGGTTTACATTGGATATATTCATGAAACCATAAATATCCTATTGTTATTTATCCAAAAGGGACATATTTTATAAAGATATATGTTCGTTAAGTTTTAACATTGCGATACTAAATAACATGCATTGGTCAAGAGGATGGGAGGTTAGACTCATCACACCATTTTGGGGGGAATTATTATCTACTCTGGGACCTTATTCATAAATTTAAGATATTTTCATGAATCCTTTTTAATTAACCAAGTATAACATCTGTTTCCCTTGGAATTTTCAATCACTTATTAAAAAGTGTGAAATTTAGAATCATCTATGTGTATTTGAGGTACATCATTAATGGAGATATTTGTAATGCCCCGACCCTAGATACCCAGAGTCGGTGCATTATTACATAACATTGGCATGATCACAAAGGATCAAGTCTCGAAAGACAGATTAGTTTAGTAGTCTTGGAAACACTAGATATATTCATAAGTCTTACATTACATCATAAGGTAAAAAAAATACAACAACATCTTGTCTTCGTATCCCCTCATACTATCCCTACAGGTCATTCATAAATTACTTCTTCACATCCTAGGAAAAGATAAAACATTTAAAGGGGTGAGCTCAGATGCTCAGTAAGGATAACAATATAGTAGAATCTTTCGTTGATAAGAATAAACACTTAAAGAAATTTATAACTAAAACAAAAGCCTTTTAAACTTGAACTTCAGCATAATATGGAAAAGATAAAATTATATAATGTCATTTACTTATTCACATGAATATTCTACTAGTCGAACAATCAAATGCAATATCAATAACCACTTTCATAATGATGGAATGCATAATTCCAGACTATCATAACCACATAGCCAAGGCCTCATGCCTTGACTACAAATAAGATTTTGTCAAGGCCTTGTGCCAAGACACTAGTTTGTCTCATGATACCTACCGATGCATCGAGGAGCTATAGCGGGCTCCACCCGTCACTTACTAAGTCCAATGCATTCCTCATATGAAAAGTTTTAAACATAACATAAACATTCGTATTAAAACTAGCATACGAAATGTCAATACTTTATCCAAAAACCATGAATGGTATAAAAATAGCACATCCACAGTCAAACATAACTCATTCGATAAAATATGGAAGATTGTATTGTTTCATATTAACCTAAATCGAGAATAATGAAGTATATTGACATAGATGAAAATAATCATCAAAACTATTTGAGAGAAATATCCCCCTTTTTCTTGACATCATTTAAAAGTCAGACTATTTGTCAAAATCCATTTAGAAATAGATTTTTGAAACATGGTGTCCCATACCACTTTGAAACATTTAAAAGGAGTTCTAATTTTAAAACTATAATGTCCATATAAATAAATCCTTAAACCCATGTTTAAAAAATGGACATTAATGAGCAAGATTTAGAAAAATAAGTCTTTAAAACATTTAAAAATTGTATTTTAGTTAGAGTTTCTAACAAAAAGAGAGACACATGAATACAAATAATTGAGGTAATAAAAACATTTTAGTATCATGAGAATAAAGGGATTCATGATATACTATTTGAAAGTACATTATATACACCATATAAAAGTGATTTGGTTTATAACAACAAATATGTCTCAATGGAATGTAAATTGAGATAAAATCTCTCATAAAGGCCATATCCTTAGGTTAAGGATAAATCAATGACGTAATTATGTGTGACAAATATAAATATACTAAATATGATTTGATATTCAGTGTAAAACAATCAAAGGACATACACACATATTCTAGTAAAAACAACACCAATGAATTGTATGTTTATCTCACTAAATCGAGATTGAGTAAAAATTACTCTTATCAAGTTCATACCGATGACTTGAGAATTTATCAATGGAGTGATTATGTGTATAAAAAGTATATCCACAGAAAGGGGAGTGGAAATTATGACATAATCAAATGAATAGTGATTCCACACATAATCTTGGAGTAAAATAATCAATGAAGTAAGCGTAAAGCCGAATGAGTGGAAATTAAAATTTCAAATTCCCTTATCGATTTGGTAACTTATAAAACATGCACCCATGAAAGAAGTATCATATAATGATGATGTAAATACCCATAAATTAAAGTATATTACACAATGAATACAATCATGGGAAGTACACACACCACATGTAATAAATAAGTGGTGAACAATGGAAATCTCACTGAATTAAAAGTGAGATAAGAAACCCCTTACATTGTACTATTTCCTTGGTCGACGGTAGGTTAAACTCCTTTATAATGGTGAAATAATTGTTATTGAATTATACAAGAATCATTTACATTAATATGATATCATATATGATTTTTTAACATTTATTTTTTAATAATATCTTAGTATTATCGTTGTTTTGGGTGTTAACTTACTCGTTTTATTTTATATGTTTTGTTACGTAAGCAATATTTGTCATTGATAGGTTGTATATTATTCATATCCATAATTATATCAAGTCCTTAAACATTTAAAAAAAAAATACAATGATAATTCTACTTGAATGGGTGCGATGGAGAATGAATCTCATCGCGTTCGTGGAGACGGTAGTCCGTACGTACGCACGAGCGACAATATCATTCCTTTGATGTTAAAATAATATATAATTGGATGGTATATCATATAGACAGAATAATAATCATGTTATATTTATTATTTAAATAAATTAAACATAATTATTATACCCATCCAAATAATAATTTATTGAATGACAATTACACCACGACATGGAGACGGTAAGCCGTACGTACGCACGTATGGTGACATTTCATTCAAAGATGGATAGAATACTGAATATGGTTTTACTATATTTATAATAATATTACAGTATGTAGGAGATACTGGATTCATTAATTTATAATGGGAATAACAAATAAAGAAGAAGTTGAAGAAGAAAAGAATTTGAAAAAGGGTGGTAAAAACATTAACTCTTCTACGGGTTCTTCCTTTTGATTTGATCAAAAGGGATCCTTAGACTATCTTTCTGATCAAACTAAGGCCTCTAGGTTGTATTTAGGGAAGTCTAGAGAGTATTTGGGTATGGGTTGGCCGAACCAAAAGGCTTTGAAGGTGTGAAGTAATGAGAAGGGGGAGTTCCCTTTTATAAGAGGGGTGAGGGGCACCTTTGGAAAAACTAAAAATATTATTTTATAATAAATTCATATTCGGTTTATAATGGCTCCAAATTGGATTATTTAAAGTTTAAGGTGGTTATAGGTCGAAAACACTAAATTAATAGAATTTAGACAGGTTTGGGTCATTATATTAACCTTATCTTTAAGTATTAACTCTTAGTTAATTAGTTTCACTTTTACAATGTCTCTTTGTATTTTTATATTATATGGTTAATAAACTTACTATATAAATCCAAGAGACCCAAAAGTGGTTCATTAATGATACACCTATCATGATATAAGTCCCTTGGCCGAACCCTATATTTTTTGGAATTTAATATCAATTAATAATATAATATTTGTTTTAAAAACTCTTTTATGTCAATTTTGACACTATTCAATAATTGATTTTTGTAAAACTTATAACGGAATTATTACTTCGAAAAGGTTAATTAAATCATTACTAACATGTAATATTAACCTATAAAATTAGTTTAATTCATAAAAAGTCTCAAATTATATTTATTTGGGTATCTACAAAATCAATCATTTTAATTATCCACTATTATGGTAATTACTGCATCACCATTGTGTCATAAATAAATTAAATCATTTAATGTCTAAAATTTATAAATAAAATACCATTATGTAGGAAACATTTTTATCTTTCTAATTAATATTTATAGTCGAAAATACAACTTATATAACCTTTTGTAAAAATTGTTTTTCTAAAAGATATATGCTTGTGTCATTTTTGTATTCATTTTAACTTAATTAAAATAAAGTGTCCCTATCACTTACAAGTGGCACCATGGGGCACAATATCGACCCAAAGATTACATTGGTCGTACATGTATCAACCAATAAGGTTATTACACGTTTTTGGGTAATTTTATATTATTATAATATTATTTTTTAACCCTTATTTACCTGATTTACCCTTTAACCATGGTAAATAAAATATTTACCGAAGTAATTATTCAAAATGTATAAAAATAAAAGTTACCTATTTACACAATTTTAACATCCTGATTCAAAATATGGAATCCATTTGTCCAAATTACAAACACATAATTGGCAGAAATTAATTTAAAATTAATTCCCGTTGTCAAAACAAAAAGCGTGTTTTTAAGAGATAATAACTATCAAATGATTGACACTTGTTTATTTCTGGTTTAATTGTGAAATTATGTCCAATGACAAAAATTGAATTAAATGGTAAAAATATATTCTAAATATACTTTATAACCAATCAAATTCATAATTTTTCAATATTAATTATTTCAATTTAAAAAGTTGTTTTTAAATAAAATCTAGTAATTTTCACTATTCATCAAAATATGAAAGTTATCCGAAAAGTACAAAAATTTCACCCTAGGCTAATTTCGATATTCTGAATACAAAAATGAATTCCATTTTGAGAGATATAATTTATAAAATTTCAAAAAGTAGGTATTACTATTCATAACGGCTAGTTTGATTGGTTGTGGTGTGTTAGAATCTCAAAATTGCGTATAATGCACTCCATTACATTATTCAAAGGGAAACGTATCGTGGAATCTTGGGGTGTTAAAATATCCATATGTATTTGAAGTTATAAATTAATGATATCCTCTCATATACTATTTATATATTCTTTTAATCATCGTTATGATGATACTGGTTTTTAAGCCACTCAGTGGGGAACTCTAGAATTTATTTTCGTCAAGGGAGACGACAATTTGTTTTGATTTTGGGATCATACCCCTAATTGGGAAACCTACATATACTTGTGAAAGAAATCATAACCCTTATAGTTTAGTGCCACTTAATGGGACACATCTTACAATTTAAGGCCATGTGATAAGGACCTAACCATACAGTTTAATTTCATGAGGTAAGGAAATATATGTGAAAGGTGCTTCATCAATGTTTGGTGTGGGACTTATGGAAAATAAGCCCAAGGAATTCAAAAATAATATGGGTTTCCATATAATATTAGACCATGTTGGAAATATCTTCTAGTAAGAACATGGATGATTTGAAGTGTTGGGTTTGAACCTCATGGAGGATTCCAACGTATCCCTTTGTGATTGGAATCAAATCCCACGTAGTTCAACGAATCTCATGGGAGAGTGTAGTATTTTGAGAGAAATTAGTTTGGTTTTACTTCCTAAAAAGGATTACTTGATTATTTGGGGGGTTTAATTTGGTTATTAACTCTAAGGAGGATGACTAGATTAAAGGAATTAGGGTTGGACTCCTAAAGGGGATATCTGGTGAGGTCAAGCCCTGATTAGGGCTTCCTACGTATCCCAATTATGGTGGGAATCAGTGTTGTCATAGTTAATTCACCATGATTGATTATGTGTTTGTGAAATTTTTTTAATCATATTCAATCACTAATCCCACATTATTCATGCTCTGTGTTAGAAACAAGAGGATGTGAAAAATTCAACAAACACACCCACACTTTTCCTCCTCCACTGGTGGAAGTGGGCACTCCTACAACGACAATGGTGGATGAGGGTGAGGTGACATGAAAATAGGGTGAGGGGACAAAACATCCCTCTATTAACTTCACATTGGAATATGGTACAATGTAAGGAAGGAGTGTAGGAGATGGAAGTAGAGAAGAACTAGACTATAACCTCCTACTTGGAAGGTTAGGGGCTTACACCAGGATGGATTCCCTAGAATTGATCTTGGTAGGGGTGAGAGACTTTTATTTTTCTTGAATGTAATAGAAAGTGTGAGCCACACCTCTCTTACTAGAGACCTAGGGTTCTTGGTTTTAGAGATGAGAAGTAGAGATCAGTACCCAAACACAAATCCTCCAAACTAGGAACTTCCCAACACTATTCTTGGGAGAAAGGTCCATGTGACTGTGGATATAAAAACCCACAGACACTCCATGAATCTGAACCCCATTGTGAAATGAATGTGGTAAACCTCTAACTTCAGATATAAAAAACCAAATATAAGACACACTGATGTGTCTTTCCCAAAGGTTTTATGAGTCAATAGGTTTTGGTGGGGGCTTGAACATAGTCCCTTTCAGATAAGGGAACCATGGAATTAGATACCCTACTATGAGTGGCCTTAAAGAGGGTACATAAGGTGATATGTAAGCCTTATACATAGCTCTTCCAAGTTGGTACTTCACAAAGGTGTGTCATGTAGGTACCCCATCTACGTCCACCACATAGCTGTACCACGCAGGTGTGCCGCGTATGCCTTTATGATGATAGAAACATTATTCACCTAGGGGAACCAAGGCTATGTAAGATTGAAATTGTGAAATACTTTCAAATTTTTTTTATCATGTCGAATTATCTCTTCTCTCATGTTTTTTAGATATCTACTTGAGAAAATTTAAGGGATCTGTGTGAAAGATCTATGCAATGGGAGCTTTAGGAAATCTTTTCAACTTTTTTAAGTCCTTAAATTAGGATCCGAAGGGTCCTTTTTATAGGAAAGGAGGGGGCTGATTGAAGTCAATTTTTTGGAAGAGGTCCATCATGCAGTCCCTCTGTGCAAGTCTTCCATATATGGGTACAGAAAGTAAACCACCATGGAGGGTCACTGTGGAGGGTCCTTGCGGAGGTTTGTAATCCAGGTCTTCCACGTTGGTCTGCTGTGTAGGCCTTTGAAACTTTGTCTTTTTTTTTAATTCTTTGAACTTTTCTTGGGATTTTGAACTATCTTGGGGCCACCTTCATATTATTTTTTGTATTCCTAAGTAGTTTCAACAAATGGCACATTTCTGGAGTACATGAGTGGACCCTAGATTGAATGACATCGAATGTGACTTCTTCTACAAACCACGTACCCATATTATACATGAAAATGTTGGAATGACACAGAACGTTGTACACTGGCACAACACATGATCAAAGGACATGGTGTCTAAACCTACTACACACTATGTACTCCTTTCTACATGGCTGGAATCTCTTATCTACCATATCTTAGACAAGTTTAGTTAAGGTTAGTTCCCTTTATCACTTCACTAAAGGTAGGTGGGTATCATTTCCTACTCAGAGGAGTGTTATCCCATCAATAGTGTAACAAACCAATATTTTTTTTAAAGGAAATTAATTTCTTATAAATATGTCATAATAACATTAACTACTAAGTGCTATGGGACCCTTAAAACATATGACTGTCACTTCAGTGATGTGAATTTCAAAAATCCGACATACACAGTCGTGATCAGTAAGTTATTTAGATTCCAATAAGAAAAACATAATTTTTTTTATGAATATTAACCTACCCTTATGAATAGTAACATACCCTTATGAATAGTTATATACCCTATTTAATAGTAACCTTACCTATGATAATATATAAATAATATTCAAGTTGAAATTACGATATACCTATATTTTAGAATAAGTTAATGAATGTTTTAAAACTGGTTTTTGATAATAAATTATGATTTTAATTTAATATTAAATTAATAATATTTAGAAAATTATTTTTGAAAAATGGACATCATTTTTGTATTCTACACGTTGAAAAATGGTAAGGGGGAATTTTGGGGATTTTTCTGAAATACATGATTTTTTGATGAATAGTTAAATACGGTAATTTACCATATATATACATTATAAGCTAAATAGACTATTCCAAGAATCATAGATAATTTCACCACCCTTAATACGAATTCGCATGAAAAAATTTCTATTCTTGATCATGGAATACTTACTATTACTTTTCTTGTGAATAAATAATAAATTAATGAGTTTTATATTCAAAAATCCCCTCTCTCCTCCAAAATAAAAAGCCCCTCTCACCCCCTCTTCCAATAACTCCTCTAAAGCCTTGTGACTTCTAAATATTTGGGCCAAATACACTCCCAACCTCCTCCCCACGTCCAGGAAACTTTGTTCTAATTAAAATACCAAAACCTCTCCCTTACAGAGGTTCTCAAGAAATTTTGGTTTAAGATGTAAATTCCCCTTTTCAA
Source organism: Viscum album (assembly GCA_963277665.1). Taxonomy (NCBI): domain Eukaryota; kingdom Viridiplantae; phylum Streptophyta; class Magnoliopsida; order Santalales; family Viscaceae; genus Viscum; species Viscum album. The sequence continues at coordinate 1,045,524,354 of OY728155.1, read as the reverse complement.
TTCTTTGTCTTTCCTTTAAAGTTCGTTTGTTTTCCTTTTCTATTACCTCTCATTATCCAAATTTTGTGATGAATCCAGTACCATATATTTACTGGAATGTTTTCATGGTAGTGGAATAATTTATCATCATCTCCCCCTTTTTACCTTCTTTTATACTAGTATCAAGAACACCATCCGAGATGTGTCAATTTTACACATTCAAGAACGATGGACTTTCAATTTCATTTATCATTCTAAATTATGGTCATAAAACCATTATTGTTATGGTCGAACCAGATTATTATATATAATATAACCTATTTAATATTCTGTAATCCCTTTGTTCAAATGGTATTAGGTTATAAAGAAGAATGAGTTCGTTGTAATCTAAACCCACAAATTAACCGAAACAATTATCATTAAAGTTATAAATAATAATTCATCCTCGTTCCATGTAACCAAGTTATATAAATTAAAAATAACACCTATTTATGTTCATAAATAATATATAATTTCAATTCTAGATATTTTCATCTAGTCCACTTCATTACTTAAAATCAAGTGAACCGAATATGAAAAATAAAAGAAACGAACACTTCGGAACGACGAAATTCAATACAATAACTAATCAATAAAGACATAAATTAACTAACCAGAATTACGATAAACTAAATACATGTCTAATAGGTTCTGAAATAATTTATTAACAAGTATAATTTCATATTCCATGATCTTAAGTACAAGAGAGGAACATGTTTGGAGTTAAGGTAAGGGTTTTTCTACCCGAACTTCCATTTTCATTCCAAATACTTTCATTGTATAAATACCTCAATGAAATTATTATATATTGTTATGTACTCCTCATATATTCTTTTTTAAGTATCATATATATGTTTACAAACCATAATCCTTCCATTTTTTTGGATGGTTACATGTTTTAAAAGAAGATTTCAAGACTGTTTGCAAAATACGAGCCTGATATAAGGGAATTTATCAAATTCATACCTATTTTCAAGGGAAAGCTATAATATATTTTTGGAAACCATTAACCATATAAAAACTATCATTTTATCATGAAATACTATCTTACTTTACATCTGGTTTTATAAAAATATTTTTCCAAAATAACTCTTCTTTTCAAAATAAAAGAGTATTTATCACAAGAAATGCTTAATGATTTTAGTAGATTATTCTAGTTTGATTCAACACTCTTGTTGATTCTTATGTATTTTTGGGGTTAATCGTTTATGATTTCATATAACATATTTTATTTAATGGTTTATGACTAACTTTATTGTGGATGATCTATCCTAAAACCATTCACCATATTATTCAGAATGGTTAGTCTTTTATGTTTAATGATTGGGGAAAGTTAGTTTCATTTCATATGATAGTTTCAATAAGAATCTATATGTTGTTTATGTTGATCCTTGCACATATGTGGAATGCATTAGAATTATTATGTGACAGGTGGGGCCCTCTATATCCCCTCGATTAATCGGTAGGTCTCATGATACAAATAAACGTGGAATTGGCCGAGGCCTTTCCCAATGTGATATAGATTTTGGCCGAGGCCTTAATCATTAGACGTCTTGGTCGGGGCCTTGAAAAAATGTTTCAGAATTTCCTACCTTATGCATTCCATAATTATGTGTTCATCTATTGATATTTCATGTGGTTATTCAACTATTATAATACCCATGATTTTGTTTTATTATGGCATTATTTACTCATCTCATATTCCTTCCATAATGTGTTCAAGTTTATTATTAAGGGAATGTGTTTTCAATTATTCACCATGTCTAATGTTTATATTATCTTCCACTGTATTGCTTACTCTTACTGAGAATTTGAGCTCACCCCTTTCTCATGTTTCATTTTCTCAGGACATGAAGAAGTATTTTATGAATGACTTGCGAGCATAATCATGGAGATGCGATGACTATAGTGGAATAAATGAGTGTTGTTTTATCTTTCCTTATGTAAAGTTGAACTTATGTATGTATATTGTTTCCCATAAAACTAAACTACTTGGTCCTCTGGGAATCGTATTCCTTGTATGTATGACAACGTAATCAAATAAGGCACCAACTCCGGGCAACTGGGGTCGGGTCCTTATAGTAGGTATCAGAGGTAGGTTAGTATAATACATGGAAACAAGATTTAGAAAACATAGAATTAGGGAAGAGTCCCAAATTTAGACTTTGAGGATATATATACAATAACGTCCTGGTATTATGGTAAGGAATAGATTATGCGAATCATTCATGAAATACATCCCTATCTGGATATGAGCAGGTAGAGGTGGCTCTGTCATAGATGTATCTATGGGTAAAACACAAAAACACCGCTTTGAGCTAGAATCGAATGGGAAATGGTGCACAACAACGAGCCTTGCTTCACTCTTGGTTACGACACCCCTGGGGGATATGCTTCGGATAATTCACATTTTCATTACAAGCCATTATTAAAGAGTTTAATGTAAATATTCCTCAAAGAATCCATTTTTGTGAATATGGGATTAACCATGCGTAGGATCTAATTTTTTTTGAGTATTTTTAAGTTAAGATTATACATTATGATTCATAACCAAATATAGTGTATGCCATTATCTAGATATGAAGCCTAGTGGAAGGAATGTAAATCGCATGAATGCACGTGTCCCCTTTAGGGATATTCCTCCGATGAAAGATAATGATGTTGGCTCTGGTGTTGTGACTAGTGTTGAGCAACTCATAACTATACTAGCACAACTTACTCAGGTTATGAATAATAACCTTACCCGTATGGAGCATCCGGATCCACCACATGGAGGAGCTATGCTAGATTTCTTTATGCGACAATAGCCTCCATCGTTCTATGGGACTACAAACCCTTTTGTAGAAGAGAAGTGTATATGTTCCCTTGAGAAGATATTTCTCACTATGGGATGTAATGAAAGAGAGAAGGTTTCCATGGATGTATATCATCTATCGGGAGATGTAGATCAATGGTGGTCATTAATCCAAAACACAAAGGAGGAGGAAGAAATATAAGAGATGGAATTGAGGGATTTTAAGGAAATATTCTTAGAAAAATATTTCCCTCATGAACAAAGAGCATATATGAAAAGACAATTCTTGAATTTGAGGAAAAAGGAGGATGAAAATGTTTCCATGTATGACGCCAAGTTTACAGGGATGGAAAGAAATGTTATGGACAAGATACGAAATCCAAGGAGTAAAATAAATCAATTCTTTGATGGCCTAAAGCCATTCCTCTGGTGGGCACGGGTCTCCCAAAATTTTTCATCATATGAGGACATAGTTTCATGTGCTTTCAAGACCTAAAAATAATTCTCTAAGTCTTATGACTTTACGGAAAAGTAATAAAATAAGAGGGCTTCTGAAAACCATTGGAAAGAAAATAAGGAAACATGGAAGAAAGGAAGAGTTGAATTTCTACCATGTGACAATTGTGGAAGGAAACACCCCGGTGCGTGATTAAAAGGAAAAGGAGTATGCTACAAATGTGGTCAGAAAGGCCATCTTGCTGGTGATTTCAAAGGAAAGAAGGATGCCAATGATGTTTGATGCTATAATTTTCAGGAGATGTGGAACTATGCTAATAATTGTCCAAAACTTCAAGGAAATATGCAACAAAAGAGGACAAGGGAGAAATGAAAAGCATATACGATAACAATTGTAGAGGTTGAAGTTCCGCGTGATGTGGTGGTAGGTACTTTGATCGTTTACTCAAGTTTAGCCAATGCTTTATTTGATTCTGGATCATCGCATTGTTTCATATCTTCTAAGTTTTCTATGAAAATTAGATATTTCCAATTTTATTTAACAAGGGAGTTGTCAGTCAAAACTTTTAAGGGAAGTATCATTGCTACAAACTCTTCTGAATCGGTTCCCATTAGGGCATAAAAATGTTCTTTATCTACTGATCACATCATCATACCCATGATTTAATTTGATATAATCCTCGGTATAGATTGGATTTCGGATCATGATTCAAAAATTTATTGTAAGAAGAAGGAGGTTATGATTTTTAATGAAGATGATAAAGAACACTTTATCTTTAGAGCAGAATCATCACCACCTGATTCTTATATAGATCATCCCCTGGTAGCTCAACTAAATTCAATTATTGGGGAGGAAGAGAATGAAATAACTATGGGTGAGGAAAGGAATGTTCAAATAGAGGATGTACCAATTTTGAGAGAACATGTTGATATGTTTCCAGAATATTTACCTGGACATCCTCCAGAATGATAAATTGAGTTTTAAATTGATTTAATTCATGGTTCAAGGCCCATATCGAAGACCCCTTATAGAATGGACACTATGGAATTAGTGGATCTAAAGAAACAACTAGAGGATTCGAGTGAAAAAATGATTTATTATAACTAGTGTTTCTTCATGGGGATCCCTTGTCCACCTTTTCAAGAAGAAAGAAGGATCCATGAGGCTTTGCATTGATTATAGGGAAATCAATGCTATAACAGTAAATAAAAAGTATCCCCTACCTCTCATTGATGATTTATTTGACCAACTGCATAGAGCTCAATACTTTTCAAAGATTGACCTTAGATATGGATATCATCAATTGAGTGTGAAGAAGGAAGAAATTCCTAAAACAACATTTTGAACCAGGTACAGGCATTATGAGTTTACAGTAATGCCTTTTGGATTGACTAATTCACCCTCTTTATTCATGGAAATGGTGAACAATGCTTTAAAGGAATATCTCGATGAATTTGTAGTGGTATTTATTGATGATATCTTGGTATAATTCAAAAGCTACGAAGATCATCAAAATCACAGGCGCATTATCCTAAAGACTCATAAAATACATGAATTATATGGGAAGTTTAGCAAGTGTGAATTATGGCTTCAGGAGATTTCATTTCTTGTCCATATTGTCTCTATGGATAGAATCCTAGTTGATCCTGAAAAGAAAAAGGCACTCCATGATTGGCCCATGCCAATAAATATAACTAAGGTATGCAGTTTTATTGGCTTATCAGTTTATTATCGATGTTTTGTACAGAACATTGCTCGACTGGCTAACCCACTAACGAAGCTCACACGCAAAGGGGTTAAATTTTTTTGGACAAAATATTGTGAATAATGTTTAGCAGAACTGAATAGAAGATTTTTCAATGCTCCTATATTGACTCTATCATCAGGGAATGAAGGGTTTTTTATTTATACTGATGCTTCAAAGAAAGGACTTGGTTGTGTCCTTATGAAAAACGATAGGGTTATTGCTTATGCAGCACGATGGATAATACTTCATGAGAAAAAATATCCTACTCATGATCTTGAGTTATCTATTGTAATAATTTCCTTGAAGATATGGAGACATTATCTATATGGTGAAAAATGTGAGTTTTATACTGATCACAAGAGTTTGAAGTACATTTTCTCCCAGAAAGAACCCAACATGAGGAAAATGAGATGGCCTGAACTACTCAAGGATTATGATTTCACAATACACTACCACTTGGGGAAGGAAAATAAGGTGGCAGATTCTTTGAGCAGAAATAATCATGGATTTTTGAACAAGATGAGAGTTGAAAGGGATCCTATTTTCACGGATCTAGTAAAGATGGATATGGGAATAACCATAGAAGGTGAAACATCAATTCTTTTTCAAATGGTTGCCAAACCATCTTCACTAGAAAGGATAAAAATTTCTCAAGCATATGATCGGGAGTTCCAAAAGAAGATTAAAGCTATGAATGATGGGAGATTGAGTGACTTCTCATATAAAGATAGCATTTTGAAATTCGGGAAGAGGCTTTGTGTTCCCGCTATTCCTGAGCTAAAGAGAGAACTTTTGGATGATGCTCATAGCTCTAATTTCTCTATAGATCTTTGTAGCACAAAGAAGTATAGCGATCTCCGAGAGAACTTTTGGTGGGACAATATGAAAAGGGAGATTACGGAATATACTTCAAAGTGTCTGGTATTTCAACAAGTGAAGGCTGAGAGGAAAAATTCTAAGGTGATGATGCAACCACGACCCATACCATCATGGAAGTGGGAGAACATTACTATGGACTTTGTCACTGGACTACCAAGGACATCTAGAGGAAACAATTCTATATGGGTCATTATGGAGCATCTTACAAAGAAAACTCACTTTATAGAGATTCAAGAGGACTTCTCATTGAATCAACTTACATTGATTTAAATCAAAGAAGTGGTATGGCTGCATGGAGTACAACTCTCCATTATATCCGACGGTGATCCTAGATTCACCTCATAGTTCTGGAAAAGTCTACAACATTCATTAAGCACTGAACTAAACTTCAGTACGGCCTATCATCCTCAAATTGATGGTCAATACGAGAGGACTATTCAGACACAGGAAGATATGTTGAGGGAATGTTATATGGAATTCAAAGGAGGATGGGACCAACATCTTCCACTAGTTAAATTCTCCTACAACAATATTTTCCACTTGATCATTTTTATGGCACTATATAAATCCCTTTATTGGAAAAGGTGTAAAACACCAATGTGTTGGGAAGTAGTTGGTGAGAGAAAGCTATATGGACCTGAATTGGTTGAGGAAATGGCAGAGAAGGTGAAAACAATTCACCAGCATATCAAGGCAGCCCAAAGTCAATAGAAGTGTTATGAAGACAATGGTTGATGAGACCTAGAGTTCAAAGTTGGAGACCTGGTATTTCTATGCATATCTCCATGGAAGAAGGTCACGAGGTTCGGTAAGAAGAGACAATTAAGCCCCATGTACATCGGAACATTTGAAATTCTGGATCGAATTGGAGCCGTAGCATACCATTTAGAAACGCCACCAAGTCTCTCCAAGGTTAAAAATGTGTTCCACGTGTCAGTGTTAAGAAATTACAAGCCAAACCCAACAAATGTACTCACTTATGGAGAAGTGGAACTTGAGCCCGATCTATCTTACTGTAAAGAGACTATCAAGATTCTAGATACTAGAGAACAAGTATTGATAAATCGGATGACTCGTCTAGTAAATGATCTATGGAGGAACCATAATATGGATGAAGCAACATGGGAGCCTAAGGAGCTTATGTTAAAGACATATCCAAATCTTTTTAGGTAATATTTTGTGAATTTCGAGGATGAAAGTTTGGTAAAGAGGGGAGAATGTAACGACCCAATATTTTTTTGAAAGGAAATTACTTTATTATAAAATGTCATAAAAACATTAACTAATAAGTTATATGGGACCATTAAAACATAATTTTGTCACTTCTGTGATGTGAATTTCAAAAATCCGACATACACATTCGCGATTATTAAGTTATTTAGAGTCCAATAAGAAAAACATAATTTTTGGTGAATAGTAACCTATCCTTATGAATAGTAACATACCCTTATGAATAGTGATATATCCTAATGAATAGTAACCTTACCTATGATAATATATAAATAATATTCAAGTTTAAAGTATGATATATCTATATTTTAGAAGAAGTTAATGAATGTTTTAAAACAGGTTTTTGATAATAAATTACAATTTTAATTAAATATTAAATTAATAATTATTGGAAAATTATTTTTGAAAATGGACATCATTTTTGGAGTATACACGTTGAAAAATGGATAGGGATAATTTTTGGGATTTTTCAAAAATACTTGATTTTTTGATGAATAATAAAATACGGTAATTTACCATATATATACATTATAAGCTAAATAGACAATTCCTAGCATCATGGATGATGTCACCACCCTAAATCATAATTAAAATGATAAAATTACTATTCTTTGTCATGGAATACTTACTATTACTTGTATTGTAAAGAAATAATAAATTAATGAGTTTTATATTAAGAAATCCCCTCTCTCCTCCACTATAAAACCCCCCTCTCACCCCTTCTTCCAATCACTCCTCTCATGCCTTGTGCCTTCTCAAAATTCTGTCCAAATACCCTCCCAACCTTCTCCCCCACGTCCAGAAATCTTTGGTCTCATTAAAATACCAAAACCTCTCCCTTAAATAGGTTCTCAAGGAAGTTTGGTTCAAGAGGTAAATTCCTCTTTTCAATTATTTGTCTTTCCTTTAAAGTTCATTTGTTTTCTTTTTCTATTACCTATCTTTATCCAAATTTTTTTATGACTCCAGTACCTTATATGTACTGTAATGTTATCACGATAGTGGAATAATTTATCATCATCTCCCCCTTTTTACCTTTTATTATACTAGTAGCAAGAACACTATCCGAGATGTGTCAATTTTACACATTCAAGGACGATGGACTTTCGATTTCTTTTATCATTCTAAATTATAGTCATGAAACCATTCTTGTTATTTTTCAACCAGATTATTATATATTATATAACCTTTTTATGATTCTTTAATCCCTTTGTTCAAATGGTATTAGGTTATAAAGAAGAATGAGTTCGTTGTAATCAAAACCCACAAATTAACCGAAACAATTATTATTTAAGTACTAAATAATAATTCTTCCTCATTACATGTAACCAAGTTATATAAATGAACAATAACAACTATTTATGTTCATAAATAATATATAATTTCAATTCTGGAGATTTACATCCACTCCCCTTCATTACTTAAAAACCAGTGAACCGAATATGAAAAATAAAATAAACGAACACTCCGGAACGACGAAATTCAATACAATAACTAATCAATAAAGACATAAATGAACTAACCAGAATTATGATAAACTAAAGACATGTATAATAGGTTCTGAAATATGTTATTAACAAGTATAATTTCATATTCCAGGAGCTTAAGTACAATACAGGAACACGTTTGGAGTTAAGGTAAGGGGTTTTCCACCCGAACTTCCAATTTCATTCGGGATACTTTCATTGTCTAAATACCTCAATGAAATTATTATGTATTTTTATGTACTCCTCATATATTCTTTTTTAGTATCATATATATGTTTAAAAACCATAATCTTTCCCTATTTTCCAGATAGTTACATGTTTTAAATGAATCCCTCAAGAGTGTTTCCAAAATACGAGCCCAATATAAGGGAATTTCTAAAATTCATATCTATTTTCAAGGGAAAGCTATAATCTATTTTTGGAAATAATTATCCATATAAAAACAATAATTTTATCAGGAAATAATATCTTAATTTACTTCTAGTTTTATACAAATATTTTTCCAAATGAAATCTTCTTTTCAAAATAAAAGTGTATTTATCACAAGAAATGCTTAATGATTTTAGAAGATTATTCTCGTTTGATTCAACACTCTTGTTGATTCATATGTATTGTTGGGCTTAATAATTTATGATGTCATAAACCATATTTTATTTAATGGTTTATGACTATCTTTATTGTGGATGATCTATCCAAAAACCATTCACCAAATTATTCCGAATTGTTAGTGTTTTATGTTTAATGATTGGGGAAAGTTAGTTAAATTTCATATGATAGTTTGAATAAGAATGTATATGTTGTTTATGTTGATCCCCGCTCATATGAGGAATGCATTGGAGTTATTTTGTGACAGATGGGGCCCGCTATAGCCCCCTCAATGCATCGATAGGTCTAATGAGACAAATAGATGTGGAATTGGCTGAGGCCTTTCCCAATGTGATATAGATTTTGGCCAAGGCCTTAATCATTAGACGTATTGGACGATGCCTTGAAAATATGTTTCAAAATGTCTGGAATTATGTATTCCATCATTATGAGTTATTCTATTGATATTTCATGTTGTTATTAGACTAGTATAATACCCATGATTATGTTTTATTATGGAATTATTTACTCATCTAATATTTCAGTCATAATGTGTTCAAGTTTATTATTAAAGGCATGTGTTTTCAATTATTCACCATGTCTAATTTTTATATTATCTTTCGCTGTATTTCTTAATCTTACTGAGCATTTGAGCTCACCCCTTTCTTATGTTTCATTTTCTCAGGACATGAAGAAGTATTTTATGAATGACTTGCAAGAATAATCTAGGAAATGTGACGACTCTAGTGGAATAAATTAGTGTTGTTTTACCTTTCCTTATGTAAAGTTGAACTTATGTATGTATCTTGTTTCCAATAATACTAAACTAATTGGTCCATCAGTATTCGTATTACTTGTATGTATTCCAACGTAATCAAATAAGGCACCAACTCTGGGCAACTGGGGTCGGGTCCTTACAAATAGGAATTCCTAGATAGAGTTGTTGGAATCCCCTAAGAGACCCAATGTGGGATCCTCTAGTCATCCTCATGCCCTAGGTAGAGTCATTGGTATTAACACAACCAATCCTACCAGACAAAGATCCTCTACATAGCATGTTAATCCAGATGGAGTTTTTGGTATCACCCCATGGCCCTAGATGTGATCCCCATTTTTCTATCGTATCTCTATATTCAGATCTATCATTTTATCTACATCATGACCGATCCCAATGAATGGTACTTCTTAGATGGATGTCATCAGGGCTATTATACTCAGGACTATGTTCTCGTATATGAGTGCTTCTCGGAATCATGAATCCGGATCCCTAGTGTTGGTATCCGGTAGCTGTGACTTATTTTTAGACTACATTTCTTGTATTGAGTATATCTGGGTATTATTGTTATATTCTCTATAGATATATACTGTGTAGAACTAACTATAATTTTCTTTGGGTATTGATTTTTGGTTTCAGGGTGTCCTAATGAGTATTGTCATACTAAACCTTGTATGATATTTTCCCGCATGTGTTGTGTCTTGTGCAAAAAGATACCTTTTGATGGAGTCCAAGGTGGACCAGGACTAGACAATGCCTTGTGAGATCAGACAAGTAGATGTGTATTCTTACAGCTATAAACAGTAGTCCTAGTACCTCTTCTTACAGGTTGAACTTTTGGTTATAGACTTCTTTTTAGTGGGATTGTATTCTGTCCTTGTTTACTTTACTTCAGTTTACATTCCAGTTGTACTTTGGTTGGGATATAGTCCTATGAATGCATTAGGTTCTTAGTGATTTTTACATTTCATCATTTTGTGGGTTTGGAGATGTGTGTGTGTGTGTATATAGGTACATAGAAAATTCCTCCCATGTTAGTGATGTGTATTACTCTGTGCTAGTAACCCACCCCTGGCCTATTAGAGGAGGGCTTGAGGAGTCGCGACACAGGCCCCACTGGGATGGGTTGTGAGAGAGTAGTATCAGAGGTGGTCGGTTCTACTTTAGGACTGGGTGTGTGTGAATTTTTTTTGGGAACAATGTTAAGTGTTTCAATTTCCTCATTCAGGTTAGGGACTCTAGTTTTGGTGTGGCGGCTGATATATCCATACAACAGGACTCTGATAACCTATTTTTCGACTCGATACATGAAAACACTATTTGTAAGGAAAGAAATGGTACATGCCTCATATAGAAATGGGTTTTGGTTCCATGTCCTTCTTGAGTTAGTTTTCCTGATATACTCACTAAGTGAGGTATATCTTATTTTATTACAGGATGCAATTGAGACACATACCAGCTTGAATTCAGCTACTCGGTCACAAGGATGAACCCCTCAGTGATGAGTCTTCTATATGGGGACTAGTCCCCCAGATGTTACATCCAAGTGGTGCACCAGCTATACCGCCACCTATGCGGCAACACGTGGAACCCACAATACAAGTAGATGAGGAGCATAGGTTGAGCTCACTTCATGAGTTTCAAAGATAGAGACCAGTCAGGATTCAAGGTGAGACCAACACTTTAGCAGCTAAGGACTTGCTTGAGGTGGTGGCCAAATTTTTTCATCTTTTCAAGACACCAGTGGATCAGATGGTAGTCCTAGTAGAGACCCTTCTATTGGGTTTGGTAGGGTAATGGTGGAGTTTGTAAGTCAAGACTCATGATGATATGACACTTTCATGGAAAGAGTTTGATCATCTCATTAGAGAGGGGTTCTCACCATTTAAGTAGAGAGATGTGTGTATACAAGATCTTCTTTTGCTCTTGTAGGGTATAATGATAGAGGCTGATTATTCATCATGGTTCACTATACATTCCGGCTACTCAATGGATATGTTTAGAGATCAAAACATCAGAGCATAGACCTTTGAGTGTGGCATACGTAGAGACTCTGATCCAGTGTTATACTTCTATTCATTCCTACTTATACTGGGGTTCTAGAGTGAGATTTGGTGGTTGAAAGATTATTGAATGAGTAGATATAGCCGATGATAGTCAATAGTGGATGAGAAGGTACATAGGCCTTGACATTAGGGATCTGACATTAATCTCAAGGATCCAGAAATTGGAGACATTTTAGAAAGGGGTCCCATGATAGAGTATTTATAGTTCAAGGCTCACAGAGTGGACCTATCCATCCTAGGAGGAGGTAGTTCTATTCATGTGACAAAAGGGGACATCTCACTTTAGATTTTCCAATCCACCATACTACTAACAGGGAGATAGTGGATGGAACACCATGGTATAAATAGTGATATAATTAGGTATATCCATAGGGTGGTAGAGGTGGATGAGGTGCCAGGATAGAAGAAATAACTGGTGGATATTTTGACTTGTTACCACCACCACCGTAGGTAGTCCACACTAGTCTCATGTAACTGGAGGAAAGGGGTGGGGACAACAACATGTGGTGGAGGCATATGACCCAAGGGCTTTGGGAGTGATTCTAGGTATAATCTATTTCTTTTTTACTTTAGCAGCAGTACTAATTGACCTTGGTTCTTTTCATTACATTCTCATCACATATCTTTTTTTGAGACCTATATATTCGAGTAAAACCATTGGATCGAACGTTTCACTTGGATAAAACTATTGGAGAAGACTCAGTGATCATATATCTATGCCGACAGCATCACATGACCCTTATAGGTGAGAGTTTTGGTTGGAACCTCTTGGTGATATTGTTGAGTACTTATGCTACAATTCATGGTATGTACTGGTTAGACACAGTTCTTGCCCTAATTTATTGTTTTAGTCGAATTTGGTAGTGTTTATGTAGTGATGGAATGAGGTTTTCCTTTTTCGATGAAAAGGAATCTGATGTAGCACAAGAAAACTCATTCATAAGAGGGTGAATCTGATTACTCAATAGTTCACTACCATGACCCTTGGTGTAGTGGATGTTATTAGTTTCCAATTTCCTACAGTGGTGGTGGAGTATCGGGAAGTCTTTCTTGAATATGTTCTAGGATTACCTCACCACCAAGAGACAGAATTCTACATTGATTTACACCCTGGGACGTTATCGATATCTGCACATGCATGTCTAATGTATCCCACAAATCTTCTCAAGATGAGGGTATAAATTGATGAATTATAGAATAAGGGCTTCATGAGACCCAATGTTTCACCTTGGGTGGACCCTATTTTATTTTCCAAAAAGGAAGATTGGAGCATGAGGTTGTGCATCGACTACCAGTGCTTGAACTAGGTAAACATGAAGAAAAAGTATCCACTACTGTGTGTCAATGAACTCTTAAATCTGTTGAGGTAGGCACAATTGTTCTTGAAGGTTGATCTTAGATCAGTCTATCAACATCTTCGATTATGGGACAGGATATATTGAAGATGAAATTCAGATGTCATTATAGTCAATATGAGTACTTAGTTATTCCCTTTGGCATGAAGAATTCCCCAAAAGTGTTCATGGGACTCATGGACCACATCATCGATCCTTATTTAAACTTGTTTTTGGTGGTCTTCATCAATGATATCATTGTGTGCTTGGAATCAGAGGAAGAGCACTTGAGACACTTAAGGATGTCTCCAGACGTACTTAGAGAGAACCATATTTATGGGAGACTCTCAAAGTTTCAGTTATGATTTCATGCATTCCATATTATGGGACATGTTTTATATGAAGTTGGAGTGGTTGTGGACCCCTATAAGGTTGATGCAGTGTTATCATGGGATCCACCTAGGAGCGTGATAGAGGTGCGGAGCTTCTTTGAGCGAGTAAGATATTTCCATAGATTTATACCTAATTTCTCTAGGATATCAACACCTATGACAATTTTTAATTGAAAGGGGTATCCTTTCATGTGGAAATAGAAGTAATAGTATGCTTTTTAGTAGTTTAGGCTGAGTTTGATGAGCACTCTGATCTTCAGATTGCCAGAGGAGGGTGTCAGGTACATAATTTTTTGTGATGCATTGGGGATCGAGCTTGGTTGTGTCCATATGAAAAGAAAATAAGTGATTTCCCATGGTTAATTACTTTTGAGAACACATGAGTAGAACTACCCAACCCATGATCTTGAGTTAGCAGCAGTAGTGTTGGAATTGAAGATATGGTGACACTAACTAATGGGTGAGAAGTTTATCATCAACTCTGATTATAAGAGTCTCAAATATATCTTCTCTTAGAAGTATCTAAGCATGAGGTAGAAGAGATGTCTACATTTACTCCAGTATTATAAATTTGGGATTATCTGTACTCATGGGAAGGTGAATGTGGTTTAATATTCTCTCAATAGGATATCTATTTCACAGTTTTTGAACGACGCATTAGAGAAGTTGGCCTCATTGCAGCTATCCTTTGTCTATAGAGATGAAAAAACATACTTTTAGTCAATGGTAGTTACCCCTATGCTCTTATAGAAAGTCAGAGAGCCACAGCTTGGTGATACCAAATACGAGACTCTACATGCTCAGATATCAATAGGGCATTCTCCTAATGGATATTCACAAGGTGGGGAGCACGTCTTCCTTTTCAGAGGACACACAGTAGTAAGAGTGGCATTGTAGTAGGAGGTTCTTAGGGAGTTTCATACACCCCCTTTAGTGGTATATCCGGGTGTGGGTAAAATGTACTGAGACCATTGATGTCTATTTTGGTGGTTTTAAATGAAGAAAGGAGTTGAAAATTTTGTTTCTCAGTGCCTTACTTGTCTGTAAGTGAAGGTTGAGCACCAGGTTCCAGCAGGTTTAGCTCAACCCCTTGTGGTTCCATATGGAAGTGGGATGAGATATCGATGAAATTCTTGATGGGTTTACGACGTACGTCCATGGGAAATGATTTCATCTATGTGATCATTGACCGACTAATAATTTTGTCCTAATTATTAGAAATCTTAAAGCAGAGTTCAGTAGAGATTTTGTTCTGCCTCTATGCCCAAGATACAGTTCAGCTTCATGGAGTTCCATTGATGATTGATTCAGATCATGATTCTCATTTTACATCCTTGTTATATAAGATATTTTAGGAGGAATTTGGCACCTATTTATGCTTGGGCACCGAATTTCACCCACATATGGATGTCCATAAAAAGAAAACCATTCAGGTTCTTGAGGAGATGCTATGAGCTTTCATGTTGGACATCAGATGTAGTTCGGAGGATCAACAACCATTGGCAGAGTTCACATACAACCTTAGTTACCATTCCACAATTGGTGTGGTTCCATTCAAGGCCTTTTATGGGAGACCCTACACCAATTTACTAAACTATCCTTGGAGAGTCAGTACTTATGGTCTTGGAGTTGGTGTGAGATACTACATAGAATGTTCAGATCATTGAGGAGTAAATGAAGAATGCCATGATCCATCAGAAGACTTATGATGAATAACATTGGAGGCCCTTGGAGTTTAATGAAGGATAACATGTATTATTATGGGTTTTAACTCAATAAGGATTACATAGATTTGGCCAGGGCATCAAGTTATCATTGGGGTTTATTGGCCTTTTTTAGATACTCTGTAGATTTGGCGAGGTGGCATACCATATAGCTCTACCTCCACAGTTAGATCAGGTACATGATGTATTCCAAATGTTATAGTTAAGGATTTATGTTCATGAACCATCACACATCATAAATTAGGGTGAGATATACATTGAGTATGGTGTGACTTTTTCTTAGTGCTCAGTGGATATTGAGGATCTATAGGAGAGGATTTTTTTGGGTGAGAGATTCTTTTAGTTCATGTCTGATGGAATCACAAGAATCTCTAGGAGATCGCTTGGGAGTGGGAGGCTCATATAGATGATCAGTACCTACATCTTGTTTAGTATCCTTTATTTTGTCTTTTCAGAGATTTAAATCCCCAATGTGTAGGGAATGTAATGTCTCGGGTCTTCCCTGTATTATTTTTGAAGATTATATGGATTAATTTTGAGACCAGGCGCTACGATGGACTATGATTCCAAGACCCGGTATGTCCCGAATAAATTTCTGGATAATATTAAAATATTAAATAGCACACATGCATAGTTTTATTAATAAATTGGAAAACTTCTAAACAGGTTTATGGATAAAAAATATGAGGGCACTGTTGTATTCATAGAAGCGACATTACCGTAGGTGAGGCCTAACATCAAATGGCATTGGTCCGCTGTGAAAATTAGTTTCAGGTGTTCTTAATGAATAAAATAAATTGCGATTTTATATTATTTTACCATTTTTTGGATGTAGTGACACCAAAATGCCTTTTCTTTTTTAATAAATCCTTTATGTAGGGATCAAGGGTTATTGTCATAACCCTAGAATTTATCTGGAGGATCTGGAGAGAAACTGTAGAGAAATCACTTAGTGGTGATGGAAGATACATGGATTAAGGTTCATTATTGATAGGATTCACCAATGAAAATCAATCTTCAATTGTGAACGATCTAATTCCTAGGTAGGATGTGTTATTTTGTATTTCTTTTCCATGTTCCTAGATTCAACAACAAATGCTGACTAGCCAACAGAAATGTTGTTCTATGGTTTGGTTGTTCTTGTGGGATGGGTTTTAAATTGTGGGATGTATGGGGTAGATTATTATATTGATTTGATTGTTGATCATTATTATGAGAATATATCAAGGTCAGAATGAACAATTGCTGAGGTTCGTTCCTCGAGTTTTTTCCATATGAAATTATCTCCCCAGTTTTCTACGTGTGTTCTTAATTTTTTGTGGAGTTACAAACAAATGATCATTTCAACTCCGTTTCATAGTGAAACGATCCTAAATTGACGATCCAACACTAGGATAACCTAGAGGAGGTTTGATGGTGACATAAATGGACAGATTTATGTAATTTGGGAGATATCGTTCTTTGACTAGTTTTCATCATATGGATTTAATGTAATTTTCTATGCCGATTGAATGCCAAAAACACCTAGATTTGGTGTTAGGATAATAGTAAGACCCTCAATAATGAGTTTCAAGTCGAACGAATCACCAGAATGAGATCCAGATCATCGGCTGACGTGTGTGGAGGAAGAATGGGACTTTTTAGAAAATTCCGATGAACAAGGCATATGACTTAGGGTTACACTGCGTGTGGACCCCACTTAGTTCTGTCTAGGGTTTTCGGAGATATTTAAATGTCACACGGCGTGTGACCGTATCACACACATGTAGTTTATTCTTAGAGACATGGTGTCTATCTCAGGATACACATAGACATTGGGTGGGTTATATGGGTTTCCTTACACGTTGTGTACCCCACCACACAACTTTTCCTGGACTACGTACATGAACTACCCCATGTACTAGTACATGGGCAGAGACACACAGGTTGACACTGTGTACTAGAACACGGTCAGAGTACATGGATGAACCCCATATAGAAAGAAATGGAGTGTGAGTTATTCTATACACCATGTTCCCATCTTCAACACGACAGAACTAGAATTACATGGTCCATTTTATGTGAGTAGTCCCCGGGGTCACAAGACACCGTGTATGACCCTACTACACACTATGTACCCTTTTCTACATGGCATGAATATTTTCTACTCTTTATCTTGGAAAATGATCATTAGGGTTTGGTCCCTTTATCTCTTCCCTGAAGGTAGGTGGGTATTGTTTCCTACTCATTGGAGTGTGATCCCTTCAGTAAGACTCCTTGGATAAAGTTGTTGGGCTCCCCCAAGAGGCCTAATGAGGCATCCTCTATTCATGTTCATTCCCTAGGTAGAGTCATTGGTATTGACATGACAAATCTTACCAGACATCGATCCTCTACTTTGTAGGTTAACCCTGATGGAGTTATTGGTATCTCCCCATGTCCCGGGATGTGATCCTTATCATTGTATTGTATCTCTCTCTTAAAATATTTTAGTGTATCTATCTCATTATGGTTCCTGATGAACAATACTTCTCGAACGAACATCGTTAGTTTTATCATACTCAAGAGAGTGTTCTCATGGATGATTTCTTTGTGGAATCTTCGACCCGGATCCCTTGTGTTGGTATGTGGTAGTTGTGACTTACCTATAGAATGTATATCTTGGATTTAGTATATCTGGGTATTCTTGTTATATGTGCTATAGACATACACTATATAGATATGTTTGTACTTTTTCTCTGGGTATTACTTTCTGGTTTTGGGGTGTCCTACTGAGTATTATTATACCCACCCCTACATGGGATTTTTGAGAATATGTTTTTTCTTGTGTAGAAGAGTGACCTTATGATGGATTACTAGGTTGAAAAAAAATTGACTGTGCCTTGTGGGATCAGACAGGATGAGGTGTATTCTTACGGCTACAGACAACAGTCCCAATACCTCTTCTTACTGGTTGGACTTGTGGTTACAGACTTATTTTTGGTGGGATTATATTCTATCCCGGTTTAATTTACTACACTTTACATTCCTGTCATACTCTGGTTGGGATATATTGTATGCATACATTAGGTTTTTAGGGGTTTTTACATTGCATCATTTTGTGGGTTTGGATATGTGTGCATGCGTAGAGGTACATAAGAAATACCTCCCATGTTAGTGACATACCTACTCAGTGCTATTAAACAGCACCTAACCTATTGGAGGTGTGCTTAGGGAGTCACGACACGGGCTTTACTGGGATGGGTCGTGACACTCTTGGAGATCTCTATAAATCATTCAGTTTCCCATGTTAATAGTGAATTTTGAACTATGTGTCTCATCCACTAGTTCCTTCATTAACTTATGATTTCATGGAATACAAAGTCTTGACCCAAATATTAAAATTCCTTATCCATTAACATTTAACACTAAGGATTTCCCCTTTCATATAGTTTTCACTTTCTTTTAAATCCCCACATCTTCTTTTTAATCATCCTTTGACCTTTCAAGAAGAGATGGTTGATAAATTATTTGTGAAAGGATTGATGATGTTCCTTCCTTTATAATTCTAATATCCATCCTCTTCAATTAAAAGAAGATTGGATCCTTCTAAATTCTCATCAATGATAAAATTGATGATCCTTCCTACTGATAGAATCTACTACATTATTCACTTTACAAGAATGATAGAGAACTGAATAGTCATAGTTCTTGATTATATCTAACCGTCTTTGTTGGCGCATATTAATATCCTCCTATGTGAATATATATTTGAGGCTCTTATGATCAGTATATGTCTCACAATTCTCCCTACAGAGATAATGTCGCTAGATTTTCAATGCAAATATCCTAGCTTCCACATCTAGATATTTTTCAGGATAATTTTTATCATGAAATTTCAACTACCTTAAGGTGTAGACAATGAATTTTTCATTCTGTATTAACACAAATCCCAATCCCTTCTTCCAAAAATCACAGAATACGACAAAAATTTCTCCAATTGTGGATAGTGAGAGCATAGGGGCAGTGATAGGTCTCCTTTTTAACTCCATGATTCTTTCTTCAGATTCATCATTCCAAGAAAACATGACTCCCTTAAATGTTAGATTGGAAAGAGGGTTCTAAAATCTTGAAAAATATCTCAAAAGTCAGCGAGAATATCTTGCTAACCCATGGAATCTATGGATATCTATCACATATATTTTCCTCAACCATCCTTCGATTTCTTCTATCTTTTAAGGATTCACATATATTCCTTTACTTGTGATGATATTTCCCAAGATTGAAACATCCTTCAAATAGAACTCACACTTCATGTACTTGTCATAAAGATTATCCTTTTGAAAGGTCTTTAGCATAATGTTCAAATACTCCTCATTCACCTACTTTCTTTTGGAGAATATTTGGATATCATCTATAAAGACTACCAAAATTTTAAAGTTAATCGCTAAAATCACTATTAATTAGATCCATGATGATTTATAGAGAATTAATGAGTCTTAATGGAATCATTATGAACTCATAGTTCCCAAACCTTGTCCAAAAATTTATCTTGCGGATATCTTTATTATTAACCCTTAATTATTAATATCTTGACTGAAGATACACCTTGGAGAAGTATTGTGCTCTACATAGCTAATCAAACAAGTCATCAATTTTTGGTAGAGGATTATTTTTTTATCAGGATCTTTTGGAGCACATGATAATTAATGAAATGGTGCATTGAACCATCCTTCTTATTGAGAGATAGTAATGGTTCACCCCATGGTGTATCAAATGTGCATATAAACCCTTTATCCATATTCTAGTATAGTTGTTTCTTTATATCCCCATGTTCCACAATACCCATCCTATACGGAGTATTGGATATTGGAAATTTACCTAGGTATAAGCTCAATTGAAAATTAAACATCCTTACTATGAGGAAGACCATACAATTTCTAGGGAAACACATTAGTGTATTCCCTCTTAATAAGAATGTATTCAAATATGATCATTTCCCTAGACTCAATCATTAATGGAATATTTAATGAGATTAAAATGAGGCTTATCACTACCCTTATTCTCACACTACCCATATCCAGAGAACTTTTTGTATTTTTCAGAGATGCTTTAATAAACGTATTGGGTTGTGTGTTAATTAATAATTACAATTTCAAAGACAACTAATCAAGGTAGTTAAAATTTTACCAAAATAACAACCCAACACATGATCTAGAGTTGGCTGCAGTGATCTATTATTTCAAAATATGGAGTCATTATCTACTTGGGGTGAAGGGTGAAATATATATAGATTATAAATTTCTCAAATGCATATTCACATAGAATTAGTTGAATATAAACCAACGAAGTTGGTTAGATCTGATCAATGACTATGAATTCTCAATTCACTACCATCCATGCAAAGAGAATAATGCACCAGATTCTATAATTATAGAGGATCTAAAAATTTTATCATTGATAAGAATTTATAGGGATTTGATTTTCTTAGATTTGGAAAGGATAGAAATTGTAATCATAAAAGAAGGAACATCATCAATCCTTTCAAAAATTAATGCTGAACCACCTCTTCAAGAAAGGTTAAATGAATCTTAAAAATATGACCATGGAATATAGAAGAAAGTAGAACCTATAAGGAAAGGGAAATACCTGGAGTTAAATGTTAATGAATAAGAAATTTTGAGATTTGGGTCAAGACTATGTGTTCCATAAAATGCTGAGTTAAAGGAGGAAATTTTGTATGATGCACATAGTTTTAACTTATCCATTCACTTATGAAGCAATAAAATGTTTCAAGGTCTTTCTGATCACTATTGGTGAGACAATATGAAGAAGGAGATTAGGGAATATACATCAAGGTTATTTCTATGTCGGCAAGTGAAGGCCAAAATGTTGAATTCTAAGTGGATGATGCAACCATTACCCATACAAATATGAAAATAGGAAAAAAATCCCAATGGTCTTTTTCATCAGACTTATAAAGACTTTGAAATGCAATAATGATATATAGGTTTTTTTTATCATCTTACAATGACAACTTACTTTCTCTCAATTTGGGAGGACTTCACACCAGATCAACTTGCATCAATATACATTACAGAAGTGGTGAGTCTACATGGAGTACCACAATAAATTGTGTCTGATAAAGATCAAATATTAACCACTATGTTTTGAAAAACTATCAGGAATTCTCTAAATACTAAGCTAGAAGTTTGTACGGATTGTCACACTAAAAGTAATGGCCAATATTATTGGTCAATCTAACCACTTTAGGTCATGTTGAGATCATGATAAATTAACTTCAAATGAGCATGGGACCAATATTTTCCTCTGGTTGAGTTCTCTTACAAAAACTGTTTCTACTTGATCATCCAAATGGCTCCCTACAAAACCCTTTACGGGAAGAGGTGTATAACACCTACATGTTGGGATGAAGTTAGTGAACAGAAACTACAAGTTCCTCAAATGGTTGATTAAATGGTGGAGAATGTAATAACCATTAATTACCACATAAAAGATGGTCATAGTCTATATAAGATATATGATGGCAATAATCAATGAGACCTAGAGTTTTATGTTAGAGACTTCTTATTCCTTTTCATATCTCCACAAAAGAAAGTGATGAGATTTGGGAAGAGGTTAATCATTAGTCCAAGGTAGATAGACCATTTTGAGATCCTCAATCACATTATAGAGGTTTCTAATCGACTATCACTCCCCACAAACCTATCTCATGTACATGATGTATTTCGTGTATCCCTATTGAGAAAGTACATTCCTTGCCCCTCACACGTACTCAACTCAATGGTGGTACTATTTGAGAATGACCTTTCCTATGATGATCAACCATTAAATAATTTAGATCGTAGATAAAAAGTTATACGAAATAAGGTATTTCCCTAGTCAAAGTGTTATGGAGAAAAAACAAGTTTTAAGAAGAAACATGGAAACCATAGAAAGTTATGAAGAAGAATTACCATCATCTGTTTTATTTTTGTAAAAAGAAAATTTCAAGGGTTAAAATTCCTAAGGGGAGAATATTGTAATGAATTAAACTATTATAAATAAAATTCCCCATGAATTTTTATTAAATTTTTTATTATATAATATAGGTATAAAAAACTCATGAACTTATTTTGTCTTATTATTACCATTGGATTTAAAATACCACTTTGTATCATTACCATTGATAATACAGTCTTTGAAAAATGGTCACATGATTATTATATATATAGGGATTTAACAAATTCAATTGTCATTGAAAATAGAAGTGATAACCCCAACTATTATGATCATACCCTTTGAATCCAATTTATCAAAGCTTTGGAGGGAGATAGATTTTTTTGGATTATCCCTTGACCAATCCCAAGATAAGATCCAACAAATTAAGCATGAGTAAAATTGTTTGCTGGAGAAGTTCAAGCTCATTGAGATCACGACCCAAACCATGTTCTTCGAACTACCGCATGTAAGTACTACCATCATGCACCTTACCCTTATGGTATTTTATCATGTATTAAAGGGATATGTAACAATACCCTATAGATATGTGTATAAATATTATTTTATAAAGAATAATGAATATATTTCCATCTTAGTATTATTCCTTTATAATTTTTTATTTTCTTTCAATAAATCACAAATAGTAACTTGGTTAATATTAAAATTAAATTAAGAAAATTATTTTAATGAATTAGTGTATATTTTAGATAAATTAAATTTAAATAAAATATTATTATTGAATAAAATTTGTTAAATTTCAATAATCCTACTATTTTGATGAAATCAGATGTAATTTTTGTAAGGGTTCAAAAAAATATTATTTTCAAAAAACCTATCTTTTTCAATAAATGTTGATTTTTATTTTAAAAGTGAAAATTCAAATATTTATAAAATTATTTATATAAAATTAATATTGTTTTTGAATCATTAGGTCAAAATTATACAATGATTAATTTTTCATAATTTTCTTGGACTGACGAATTTTTGGGTAAAAAAATATAAATATACTTTGTATTTTATAACATCATAGTGACACAAAATTTGCCTAATAATTACTGTAAATAAAACTCACATCCAAATATATGTTTTATCTTTAAGAATATGTGATTTTATGTTTATTTGAATTATTTTATAATTCCATTGGGAACCCTAAAAACTTATGATATATTTTATGGTTTTAAAATAATTTATTTAAGAGCTTGACTCAACTCCACATAACCAAGGATAATATTTTAATAAGTTCTTCCATTGGAATTATAAAATAATACAAAACACTACACTTTGGTAGAAATTATAGGAAAAATCATGGGATGGTTTTTTGTTTTGGATATTTTATTATGTAGAATCCAAAACCATAATAATAAAGAAATCACCCTCTTTTCCTATATAAACCCACAAAAGATCAAATTTATATTCATAAATAATCTATGTAGAACATCTTTACTCTTCCATCCAGTTCCTAGAGTCCTCTTAGGGCACCCAAATCTCCTATGGAGACCCTCCCAATTCATTAGAGTCACATACTCAAGAAAGGTATCCTCACCATCCTCTCCTTCTTTCAATACATTCACATTAATTGAAATTAGTCTTATTAATTACAATTTGTTATATTTTAATTAACATATAATAATTAAATTACTATAAAATTGATTTTATATGAATAATAGATCGTTTAAACCTTCTCATTTTGACCCTTACCTATGATTTTACTATGCCAAAATTCCATAAGGAATTTTCCACACTCCTCTTTTATAAAGCACTCCATTTTTTGTTATGTCTTTTAATTTTCATTTTATTATGATTAGATATGATATTACGTATTACAATTATAATACAGTTGAATTATAAATGATGATATATTCCATTCACTCTCATTATTCCTCCCATTATCCTTTATGTACACATGTTACCATGTTGAAATTTCGTAATGACTCTTTTCCCTATTCATGTTTCTTTATTAACTTATGCCTTGTATTATCAAATTTATAATGTTGGGATAAGATTTTAATATCCCTATTTCTACCCATTTTATTTAAAAATAATGATATTTTAATTTCTATCCCATCAACATTTTTTTAAATTTTTAAGTAACGTCATTATGTTGCTGATATTTCAACCTGATTTTCCATGCCCAAACAATGGTGTAGACAATACCATACCCATAATTCTATCGAGGGTATTCAGATTTATTCACCTATTGGGGACTTACATGTTTGAAATCCACATTCTCTGATTATGGAATAAATTATTATGATGAATGAATCCATGTTGTATGATCTATGTGGTACACTTAATAATGAAAATGAAATGATTATGATAGGTGCGCCTATATAGAACTCCAATGAATTCAAAAATGATGGGGTTTTTGAATATAACATTTTTTTGAACCCATATAAGAATTACATTTGACTCCATAAAAATTATATGATCATTTTTATTTAATAAATTTTTTTTTAATAATAATATTTTGTTAAAATGTTATTCATTTCAATGATCCATTAATTAATCAAAATAGATTTCTTAGTTTAATATGAATATTAACCAAAGATACTACTTGTGTTTTATTGAATCAAAATTAATACCATTTACAAAGAAACAATAATATGATGAAAATATATTCATTATTATATAAATAAAATAATGTATATACTCCTATTTATATGGTCTTGATACATAACCCTTTATTAGACCAGTAAATTCCCAGATTATAAGGTGTGTGATGGTGGGACTTTCATGGGATGGTTTGACAAGCATGACATGGACCATTATCTCGAGGAGATTGAACATATCCCATAAATTGTTTCACTCATTCGTATATTGTTGGATCTTAACTTGGGCATGGTCATTCAGAAATCCCAAAAATTTTATCTCTGTAAGAAGCTCTGATAAATGGGCTTCATAGTGTAGGATCGAAATAGTTCAGTCCATCACTTCCTTTTTCTATGAAAATTGGATTTGTAGAAACCTTATATTTATACTAATAATCTTATCACTGTTCAAAGTATATAATATTGATGGTAATTATTATTAATAGTCAAATAAATCCAATGGGTTCAACAAGGCAGAAAAGGTTTATGTGTTTTATATAACCATCTTATATAACAAGACATTCAATAAAAATATAAGGGGAATTTTTTTTATCATTGTTTTGATCATTAAAATCTCCCCCCAATTAGAGTTTTATTCCGTGAAATTTTCTGTTCCCACACTAAAACATATTATGGTAACTCTGCATCTTCACTTCCTCCAATTCCCATGTTGCTTCTTTAAACATGTGGTTTCTCCACAACACTTTGACTAGGGGAATTGCTTTATTTCTTAAAAATTTTAATCTATGATATAAAATCTTTACTAGCTTCTCTTCACAGTAAAGTTCATTCTCCAATGGTACTACCTCTAGATTGAGTACATGTGATGGGTTTGGAATGTACTTCCCCAAGAGGGATACATATAACACATCATGTACTTGAGATAGGTTCGGTGGGAGGGATATTTGATAGTCCACCTCTCTAAGGTGATCAAGGATCTAAAAAGGGATGATGTAACTTGGACTAAGATTTAATATCTTCTGAAATCTCATAAATTTATTTCATTGATATATGGAGAGGAATACCATATCTCAAACATCAAAGTCTCGGTCTCGTCGATGATTTTCTCTATAGCTCTTCTATCGACTCTGATCATATTTGATGTGTTGATGAATGGTTTTAACCTTCTCCACCATTTTCTCAGCCATTTTAGAACCTAGTATTTTTCATTAATCAACATCATCCCAATATTTAGGTGTTCTGTACCACATCTGAAAAAGGGATTCATAGGGATGCATTTGGATGCTTGAGTGGAAACAATTTTTGTAAGAGAAATCGACCAGAGGAAGATGTTGGTCCCATCCTCATTTGAAGTAAATTGAAAATTCTCTCAACATTTACCCAATTGTTTGGATAGTACACTCAAATTTTATATCAGTTTCAGGGTGATCATCCATACTAATGTTCAACTCTGTGTTTAGAGCGTGCTGCAGACATTTCCAAAACTTCGAGGTGAATCTTGGGGCTCGATCGGACACAATTGATAGCGGTACTCCATGCACCCTCACCACTTCTTTGATGTATATATGTGAAGGTTTATCCAGTGATAAATCCTCCTAAATCATAATTAAGTTTTCAGTATTTGTACGATGGTCCACAATAACCTCTATAGAATTGTTTTCTTTACATATATTCAGAAGAATGGTGATAATGTTTATCGTGATGATTTCTCATTTCCATGTTGGTATGGATAGTGGTTTCATCATACCCTTATACTTCTTCCTCTAATCCTTCACTTTCTAGCATACTAAACACATTAATGTATATTTAGTGATCTCATTCTTCATATTGTCTCACCAATAGTTTTCTCAGAGATCTACATACATCTTAGTGTTTCTTGGGTGGATGGAGAATTTCAAATTATTTTCATCATCCAATAGTTCATTTTTTTAACTTAAGATTTTATGGAACCCCTTATATTGACCCAAATCTCCAAATTCCTTCCTTATTAATAATGAACTCTGAGAAATTATCTTTTCTTATAGTTTCCACTTTCTTCTTAATTCCCACATCATCACTTTGAGAATCCTTCAATCTTTAAAAGAATTGATGGTAGAAAAATAATTTTTGAAAGGAATTTCATTGACCTCAATAAAAAAGACAATGAATATATCAGGGTGTACGAATAAAAATTCACAAGACTTATATGTTCTACCTCTAGATTTGTTCTTATCCCCGAATACAAGTTTGACTGCTTCTTTGGTGGGATAAAAAAGGTATACAAAAATCCCTAGAGATCTATGACATTGATAGCTATGAATTAATTGTATAATGTTCCCCCAAAGTTGAAATTAAGATCAGAGAATATCTAGGGTATCATGGGGAAAATAATTGGAAAGTGGTGTTTAATTCTAGTATTCTGTTAGTGTGATCTTATGGTGATAAGAAACTTCAACATCCCAATTTTCAAAGGTGTAGGAAAAATAATTCAAGAATTTTATGGGGACAAATAAATGATTTATCTGTGGTCTGGATGGACACCTACCTTTCAATTTTCTACAAGAGAAACCCAAAAATGTGACAGAGGTAAGGAATGCTCCAGTTAACCCTCAGTTCATTATCCATTGCTTCAATTACAAGTAAACAGAACACTCTTCAAAACAATTCCCTAAGAAAATGGTTTTTAGAGAAAAAAATAAACCTCTAAGGCAGTAAGGGTGATCAATTTCGAAATTGAGTCTTGAGAAAAATGTAGTGAAAGGTACGCTAGTTATTCATTAAAGTATAGTGAATGTACTTTTTGATTCTAGTTCTACACATTTCTTCATATTAAGAATTTATATTAGAACTATATAAACATCTCCACAAATCATGCCAGTAGAGATGTCAGTGAAAATGGTAAATTCAGAAATTAGTATATACTATATGTATAATTCTTCCCTTGTCCATTTTTGTGGGATGGACTTCCTAGTGAACCTCTTCATACTATCTTAGGTGGAATTGGATACAATTATAGTCATGAATTAGCATTCCCTATATATATCCAATATAAATTTTCATGAGTAGGAAATCACTCTCCGTATGGTGAATCGACCCCTGGTTTTATAGAAGTGCAAGGAGGTGGATAAATCTTCTTTAACACCATCATCTCAAGAATGAATATTATTCACCTAGGAGAAAGTTTATCTAGCTCAAATTATTGAGTCTACGAAATGTATCATGCTCAAAGAAACTCATATTTTTTAGGGAATACACTGATGTGTTTCTCGAGTAATTTCCTAGTATTACTCTTAAATGGGTTATAGAATTTTCAATCAAGATTATACCTGGGGAATTTCTAATATCCAAGAAATTATATAGGATGGATTTTGTGGAACCTGAGTTGATAAAGAAACAACTATAAGAGAGTCTAGATAAAGGGTTTATACGCCCAAGTGCTTCACCATGGGTTTCACCAATCCTCTTCATCAAGAAGAGGGATGGTTCAATGTGCCTTTGAATTGATTATCATGAGATAAACAAGATAATTATAAAGAAAAAATATCATTTTCCATTCATTTATGACATGTTCAATCATCTATTTGGAGCATAGTACTTCTCCAAGGTTGATCATTGGTCAGGATATTATCAAGTAATAGTTAAGAAGGAAGATATCACTAAGAATTATTTTCATATAAGGTGTAGACACTATGAGTTCATATTAATTCCATTCATCCTCAATAATGATCCATCAATATTCATGAATAATATTAATAGAGTCTTATATATTCCCTCAAAAAAATTAGTGGTATTTATAGATTATATTCTAATATACTCCAAAAGCAAGGAGAAAAATGAGGATCATTTGAACACTATGCTAATGAACTTTTGAAAGGAGAATCATTATACAATGTCTATAAAGTATGAGTTATCATTAATGAAAGTCTCATTCTTGGGGCACACACTACCCATAACTGGATAAATTTTTGTAGTATTCAGTGATGCTTCAATTAAGGTTTTGAGTTGCGTGTTAATTCATAGTGATAAATTCATTGCTTACACCTCAAGGAAATTCAGATTTCATGTGAAAAACTATCCCACACATGATCTAGAGTTGGAATTTGTGATCTTTTCATTGAAAGTATAGAAACATTATCTATATGAGTAGAAATTTGAGATATATAATGATCACAAGAGCCTCATATATATATACATAGATATGATGATTAATATATAACAATGAATATTGTTAGAGAATATCCAGGACTATCACTGCACAATTCACTACCATCCTGATAATGAAAATAATGTGGTGGATGATCTATTTAGAAAGGTTCGAGTAGTTATAACATTTATCATAATTGATATGTATCCAATATTCCTTGAATTTAAAAGGAAAGACATGGGAATCATAATGTAAGGAACATAATCAATCCTTCACAACTGATTTCTCACCCATCTCTTCATGAATGGTTAATTGATTATCAAAAATATGATGTTGGAATTCAGAAGAAAGTGGAATCTATAATAAAAGTGGAATCCTAACAGTTTAATGTTAATTAAGAAGGAATTGATATATTTTGTTTGAGACTATCTATTCAATCAAATCCTATGTTAAAGAAGGAACTTTTGGATGGTGCACATAGTTTGTCTTTCTCCATTCACCCGAAAACACTATGAAGTATTGAGATCAGTCAGAGAACTATTTGTGGGAAAACATGAAGAAGGAGATCACTGAACATACATCAAAGTGTCTGGTATTTCAGCATGTGAAGGATTAAAGTCATAAGTATGAGGGGATAATGAATCCATTACCCAAACCAACATGGAAATAGGAAAACATAACCAATGACATTTTCACCATACTTTCAAAGAAAAACATAGAAATCAATGTTATCTGGGTTATTTTGGATCATTATACAAAGACTACACACTTCATTGTGATTTGAGAGGATTTCTCAGTAGATCAACTTGGGTAGATGTACATCAGAGAAATGGTGAGGCTGCATTGAGTACCACTATTAATTGTGTTCAATAAAGGTTCATGATTTACATATATGTTTTAGAAAAGTAACCGGAATTCTCTAAACATGGAGTTGAACTTTAGTACGGATTATCACCCTCAAACTGATGGCCAATATGGGTGAATTATCCAAGCACTTGAGAAAATTTTGAGGTTATTCTCAATTGAAATCAAAGGATGATGGGACCAATACTTCCTCTAGTCTCATTCTATTAAAACAATAGTTTCCACTCGAGAATCCAAATTCCTTCCAATGAATCCCTTTATGGTAAGAGGTGTAGAACACCTGTATGTTGGGATGAATTGAGGGAACATAAACTAATAGGTCCTGAAATGGTGTAGAGTGTTCAAACCAATCAGTAGCACATTAAACCTGTTTAGAGTCGACAAAAGAGCTATAATGATAATCATTGATGAAACCTAGAGTTTGATGTTGGAAACATGGAACTCCTTTTAATATCTCCATGGAATAAAGTAATGATATATGGAAAGAAGGAAAAGATTTTTCTAAGTTACTTCATCCCTTTTGATATCCATGATCATATCAGAGTGGTAGACAATCAAATTACACTCCCACCAAACCTGTCTCAAGTAAATGATGAATTCCAAGTATCCCTCTTGAGAAAGTATATACAAGAACCATAACATATACCCAATATAGAGGTGGAGAGTAACCTTCCCTATGAATATTAGTTGATGAAAATCTTATATTTTAGATAAAAAGTTATGTGAAATAAGACAATGCACCTTGTCAAAGTGCAATGGAGAAACCATAAGTTTGAAGAAGTAATGTGGAAACCAGAGGAGGTGATAAAGAATCTTTACCGTCATCATTTTTTGTTTGGGAAATGAAAATTTTCAGCAAAAAATTTCATAGGGGGATATTTTAATGACAAAAATATTATAAATAAAATTCCCCTTTCCCTTTTCATTAAATTTTTTATTATATAATATGGTTATAGAAAATACATGCACTTATTTTTCCATACTATTCATGTTGGATTTAAAGACCATTATGTGTCATTACCATTGACAATATAGTTATTGAATAGTTATCAAATGATTATTATAAATATAATATTGTAATAAATCCCATTATCACAGAAAAAGGATGTGATTACCCCATCCAGTAGGATTATACCCTATGAATCCCATTTAGTGGAGCTTCCAAGAAAGATGGCATTTTTTGGATTCCCTTGGCCAAACCCAAGATGATGTATTTCCCAATGAATTGACTAATATTCCTTCGAAAGGAGGGGATAAATTTTCAATCGAGCTTATACCTAGGGAATTCCCAATATCCAAGACTCCATATAGTGCGGTTGTTTTGGAACTTCATGAGATAAAGAAACAAATATAAGAGAAACTGGATAAAGGGTTTATACACCCAAGTACATCACCATGGGGTGCACCAGTCCTATTCATCAATAAGAAGGATGGGTCAATGTGACTTTTCATTGTTTTTTGTAATCTCAACAAGATCGGTGTCAAAGAGAAAGTGTCATATTCCATGGATTTATGACTTGTTCGATCAGTTCTGTGGAGAAAAATACTTCTCTAAGGTGGATCTAAGGTCAGGATATTACCATGTTTAGGTGAAAGAGGATATCACCAAGACTATTTTTCATAAAATGTATAGGCAGTACGAGTTCGTAGTAATTCAATTCATACCCACTAATGTTCTAGAAATCTTCATGGAATTTTTGAATAGAGTCTTTAGGGATTACCTTAACAAATTTTTTTTAGTCATTATATATGATAGTCTAATATAATAAAAATGAAGATCGTGATGAGAATATGAACACTATGCTAAAGAACTTTTGAAAGAATAATATTTACACCAATTACTGAATGTGTGAGTTCTGATTGAAGGAAGTCTCATTATTAGGGAATATCATCTCAAGAAATGATATATTTGTGGATCCTTAAAATAAAAAATCAATTGAAGGATGGAAGAGTCCAATATAAGTGAAATACATCTATAGTTTCCTTGGGTTCACTAGATATTTTCACCAATTTGTGAGAAATTTCTCAAGATTATCAACCCCTTTTACCAAGATTACAAGAAAGGGAGTCAAGATTACATGGAATGATGAATGTGAAGAAAGATTCAAGGATTAAAAAATGAGTCTTATCACTTCCATTTTTCTCACACTACCCACAAGAGGAGAACATTTCATAGTATTCAGCAATACTTAGATGATGGGATTGGGTTTTTTGTTGATACAAAATGACAAAATCATGGCCAATACTTCAAGGCAGTTGAAATTTCATGAATAGAACTATCCAACACATGATAAACAATTGGATGAAGTGATATTCACTTTGAATCAATGGGAGAATTATCTATTTAAGGAGAAGTGTGAAATATATACAAATCAAAAAAAAATTCAAATATATATTCCCATAGAAAGAGAATAATATTCAGCAATAAAGATGGTTAGAACTGATCAAGAACTGTGACTTCTTAATTATCTACTATTCTAGTAAAGATAATAAAGAGGAGGATTCTCCATGTATAAAGGATACAACAATATTATCATTGATGAGAACTGAAAAGTATCCCATATTCTTATAATTGAAGATGATGGACATGAGAATCATAAAGGAGGGAACATTATCAATACTTTTACAAATTATTTCTTAAACATCTCTTCGTGAAAGGTTAACATATTTTCAAAAAGATGACGTGTGAATTAAAATGAAATTGGAAACAATAAGAAAAGTAAAATCCTTAGAGTTCAATGTTAATGATGAAGTAATTTTTTGATTTGGATCAGTACTATGTGTTCCATCAAATATAGAGTTAAAGAAGGAACTATTGGATGATGCACATTGTTCAACATTGTCCATTAAACTAGGAAGCACAAATATATATTGAGATCTCCAAGAGCAATATTTTTGGATGAAAATGAAGAAGGATAACATTGAATATACATCATATTGGTTAGTATGTTAGAAGGTGAAGGGTGAAAGGAAGAATTATATGGGTATGATTCAACCATTACCCATACTAACATAGAAATGGGAAAACAACACCACAGACTTTGTCACTAGATATCTGAATACATGCAAAGGAATCAATGCTATCTTTGTTGTTGCGGATCATCATACAATGAATGAACACCTCATTTTGATTCGAGAGGATTTCTTACAAGATCAGCATTCATTATTATACATCAGAGAAATAGTGTGGCTTCATGGAGTACCACTATCAATTTTGTCCAATATAGATAAAATATTCACCTTTATGTTTTTAAATAGTATTAATAATTCTCAATACAATGATCTAAACTTCGGTACTACTTATCAGCCTCAATATGAAGTCCAATCTGATTGGAATATCCAAACACTTGAGGACATGTTGAGAGAATTCTCAATTTACATTAAATGAGGATGGGACCAGTATCCTCCACTGGTCGATTTCTCTTAGAATAATAGTTTCCACTTGATCATCTATATGGATCCATATTATGCCCCTTATGGGAAGAGGTCCAGAACACCTGTATGATGGGATGATGTTGAGGAAAGAAAACATCTAGGTCCTGAAATGGTTATAGTGAGATTAGAAAAATTTAAGCCCATTCAGCAGTATATCAAGGCTGCTACGAGTCAGTAGAAGATCTATGATGAAAATCATCGATAAATCTTAGATTTTGATGGTGGAGACATGGTATTCATGTGCATATATCCATGTAATAATGTTAGGTCCACTAAAAAATATACCCTAAGAGGGGGTGAATCAGGGTATGAAAAATTAAAACAAATTCTCCTTTTTATCTTGTTTTTCTATTAGACAAAACCCTCTTCTTTATCCTTCCCGATGTAGAGTATGAATAAACCTTAAAGCATGCAAAGGGACCCCTAATGTTTTCTTTTTTCACCCTCACTGGGCTACGTACAAGGAGCATAGACAAAAATTATGTCGATGTACCAATTCCACTATAAGCACACTATTATTTAAATGTTCTAAGCGGACTGGCTACCCCTCTTAGTTTACAACCACTCACAATTTAATAACTCACTGCTCTCTCAACTAAAGTTATCTCACTGCTTTATTAGAAGATCCACTCAAGGTTTATAGACCTGTAGGTCTCTTTATTACCACTAATGATTGCATCCTCCACTATATGTAGATGCTCTATTGATGTCTAAGTTTCATCCACTGACGAATACCATTTTTCCCAAGAACACTGGGAAACAACCTTGGGAAAGTACCTTTGTAAAGAACCCTACTTCACGAGGCTCCAAATTTCAGTAAGCTCAAACAAGCCTTTGCGAAGCTCCTACCTTTTCACGAAGCACTCTCATGATGCACTCTCGTGAAGCTCAAATCATCGCAGAGTGAATTCCCTTATGATTCTCACTGAGCCAATGTGGAGCTCGCAACTTTCACGGAGCTAGATTAGCTGCCGGAAATATCTTCTTTTGCGGAGTACACAGCCTCCATGAACCACCTTCGTGATCCGAGAGAAAAATATTTTCTTCAGAAACTCTCTCCTTCTCCCAAGGGGGTCGAGGTATATTTATAGGAGATTCCACCAACCCTCGAACCTTCCTTGCAAAGTCAACTCCATGTCATCACAAATGGATAGGATCCAAAATTTCTACCAAAATTCTCTCAAAATCGCAAAGCACCATGAAGAATTTTCTGATCGTAGTGCTCGTCATAATCATAGAGCATTCCATCATTTACTTCGTGCCACTACCGTGAATCTCCCTCGCATTTCCCTTCAACATTTCCATTCATGAAGCTCGTCATAATTGCGAAGCATCACCATCAACATTTTTTCTGGTCTTCGCAAAATCCAAACCATGAAGCCTATATTTGTGAAACTCATGTCTTTTCCATATTTTAATGAGATCTTCAAGGAAATCCATATTTCCCGATGCCCACCAAAATCCAAATTTTGGACCCCAAAAATTTGGCAAATACTGGGAAACAATGCCACCTTGTATCTAAACTTTTATATGCCCTCCAGATCATCCATTCCTTTTTCATGGTTCTTTTTCAACACGGATTGTCAACAACATCTTTGGAGGTTGAAAATTCACCATGGATACATGCTTTGTTAACAAACACAATCATACACAAAAATGATGCAATGTTACCTTGAGGGATTTTTTTCCCAACAAATAAAGTGATGATATTTCGTATTAAGGTAAATCTTAGTTCAAGATACACTAGCCCCTTTGAAATCCTTGATTGTATCGAAGTGGTGGCCTATCAAATAGAACTCCCACTGAACCTATCTCAAGTAAATGGTGTATTCCATGTATCCCTCTTGAAGAAGTGCTTACCATAACCCTCACATGTACTCAATTTATAGGTTGTACCATTAAATAATAAACATTCCAAGGATTATAATCCATTAATGATATTATATCATAGGAATAAGTTCTTTCAAATATAAAAATGCCCCTAGTAAAAGTGTTTTGGAGAAACCAAAATTTTGAAGAAACGATGTGAGAGCCAGAGGAAGTGATAAAGAATAGTTACCTGCATCTATTCTAGTTTTGGAAATATAAATTTCAATGGTTAAATTTATAAGGGGGATATTTTAACGACCCGAACTATTATAAATAATATTCCCCTTTAATTTTTATTAAATATGTAATATTCTTATAGAAAACACATTAAATTATTTTTTCTTGTTATTCCCATTAGATTGAAAATACCATTATGTATCATTACCGGTAATAATATTGTTTTTGTATAGTGATCACATGTTTATTATAAATATATGGGATTAACAAATCAAATTGTCATAAAAAAAAGGAAGTGATGGACATAACTAATAGGGTCTTACCTCTGAGGCCAATTTGATAGATCTTTTGAGGGAGACATAATTTGGGGGATTTACCCTTTCCCAAGACCAATATGAGATCCAACAAGATAAGCATGAGTGATACTGTTTACAAGATAAGTTCAAGCTCATAAAAATCACAAACCAAACCATGTTCACTGAACCGCCCCCATTAAAGTCCCGCCATCACTCACCTTACCCTTAGGGAGTTTGCTAGAGTATTAAAGGGAT
Organism: Viscum album; assembly: GCA_963277665.1. NCBI lineage: Eukaryota > Viridiplantae > Streptophyta > Magnoliopsida > Santalales > Viscaceae > Viscum > Viscum album. The sequence continues at coordinate 1,045,488,338 of OY728155.1, read as the reverse complement.
ATGTAAAAATAACCTAGAAATATGGGTATGTATATTATTTTTTATAGAATGATTAATATATTTCCATCCTATAATCATTAAGTTATAAACGATTTTTATTTTTATTCCATAAAACAAAAATTATTTTTTGTTAATTTTAAATTCAATTTAGAAACCTATTTTGATGAAATAATGGATTTTTGAAAAAAATAATAATATTTTAATAAAATATTATTAATAAATATTTTTTATTAAATATAAATGATCATATAATTTTTATGAAGTCAAATGTAATTATACAGGTTCAAAAAATGTTATTATCAAAAACTATTTCATTTTCAATAAATATCTGTTTTTAAGTTAAAATTCACATATTTAGAAAATTATTTAGATTAACTTAATATTATTTTTTAAAATTAGGATTTTTAAATTATCTAATGGTGAATGTTTCATAATTTTCTAAGATAGTAAAATTTTCAGTTAAAAATTAAATATCGTATAAATATACATTGTAATTTATGACATCACACTGACCTAAAAGTGATGTAATATGTAATATAAATGTGATCCAAACTGAAATATATTTATTTTTTTACTTTAGAATAATGTGATTTTAATTTTATTTAAATTCTGTTTTAAATCCATTATGAATCCTCATAGACATATAATATATTTTAATGTTTTAAAATCCTTTCTTTAAGATTGTGACTCACCTCCACATAAGGAAGGGTTTTTTTTATTTTAGACCTTTTCCTATTAAAATAATGAAAAAAACACCCATTTTTTTAAACCATGGAAAAAATCATGGGATGGTTTTTGGTTTTTGATATTTTATTATGTAGAGTCCAAAACCTAAATAATAAATAAATCCCAATATTTTCTTATATAAACCCACCCAATCACCCATTTATCTTCACTAAAAATCCTTGTATAACTTCAATAATATCAACTAAACTTTCTATAGACCTCTCAAGTCACCCAAAAACTCTTAAGAATCCCCTAAAAAGCTTTTGGAGTCATACACTTAAGTATGGGATCCTTACCTTCCCTTAATCCTTTCAATTCAAGCACATTCATTGAAATTTGTCTTCTAAATTTAATTTAATTATATTTTTATTAATTTATAATCATTAAATTAGTGTAAAATTAATTTTATATTAATGATATATTGTTTATTATATCTCATTTTTACCTTACCTAAACCATTATTATGATGAAATTCTATAAGGAATATTCCAATCTTCTTTTTTATCAATCTCTCCACCTATGTTACGCATTTTAATTTTCATTTTCATAAAATGGTATTTAATCATTCATATTACCCTTACTATCCATTTTATTTATAAATGATGGGATATTCTTTTTAGTCTCATTATGACTCTTAGGATCCTTTATATACATTCATTACTATGCTGAAATTTCATAAGGATTCTTTTCTCTATTCATGTTTCTTTATTACCTTATGCCTTCTATTTGAAAATTTATAATGTTAGGATATCCTTTTACATGTCCCTATTACTTCCCATTTTATGTAAAAAACAATTATTGATCCTTGTCTCTCCTATCAACCAATTTTTTTAATTTTTAAGTAACAATGTTATGCTGCCCAAATTTCACCATGATTTTCTATGCCAAAACATTTATGAAGTGAATACCATACCCATTATTCAATCAAGGCTCTTAACCATTAGGGACATATACATATTTATTGCAGAATTACATAAATTAAAACCAAATTCTTTTATCATGGAATAAATAATGATGATTATTGAATCCATGTCATAGGATCTATGTGGCACACTTAAGCATGATAATGAAAAGATTAGGATGGGTGCACCCATAGAGCAATACAATGAATTAGTTAATGTTTTGTATCATGATACATAATATTGGGATTGGGATGCACCTGATTCCATTATGGTTATTTTTCCACCATGAAGTCTTGGCGGTTTGGCCTTGACCTATTTTCATGATTCAATGTTTTTAGTTGTTTCCACATTTCTCATGTTATGATTATCATGCTATATCATACCTTATTATTCATGTTCCATTAATTCCCCATTGATATATCTATTGTATAAAATTTATTATTATTTTCATGTTCTTCGTTGTTTATTCCCTGACTTGGCTTTATATCTCACCCATTTCTTATGTTTTTCCCTAGGTTATCCCATTTTGTTTTGTGTTTGAAGGATTATTTTGAGGTTGTTAAGCCTTTTTATGATGTGGGATTTCAATAAAAATATTTTATAGTGTCAAAAAATTTCTTACGGAGTCCCATTTTAAATTTAAATGATGTAAGTTATTAAATGTGGGAAGAATTTAATTCCACAAGATTTTTCTAAAAGTTAGAAGTATGTTTGTAAGTGTATGCGTTATGCAACACCGAACCCAAAAAAATGATTATTTAAATATTACTGTTTTGAACATTAAATTAAATTTTATAATATGATCATGATTAAATAATATATATATACTAAATATTTTGATAAATTCTAAGTAAATAATCAATCAAATTTTATTAATGTATTTTATTCTTTGAAATGTATTTTCTTCATAAATGATGTTTACTTATTTTTATGATAAAATATTATAATAATATTCTAGGAATTTTAGAATATGTATTTGATAAAAAAACTCCATTTTGGGTATAATCATATTAAAATTAACTTATGGTTGAAATTTGGTATTTTTCAGAAAATATAGATTTTTTAGTTAATAATAAGAAATAGTTTTTTATGTAAAATTGAAATTTCATCTAATAAATGAATTAATTTGAAATTAAATTATTATTTTAATTTTATTTAATTGTAACATAATTATTATTTTTATATATTTAATTCAATTAATCATATTTATATCATAATTTAATACAATTTTATTATTTGGATTAAATATCACATATTTCTAAGAACTATTTTTAAATGCATTATGTTTATCTAGTATAATTAATTAAAATAACCCCTAATGAGATATTATTTAAATGAAATTTTTATATTGAAAATATTTTTATGAATTTAAATGCATATAATAAATAGTAATAGTTATATAGTTAAATTAAAATCATCTTTCCCTTAAAAAAAATTTCGGAAAAGTCATTTCCATCATTTTTATGATTTTTATATGAAATAAAATTCTTCCACCTCGGTGAATTTATTTTGATAAAATTGATTCCAAATTTGAATCATCATAGTTAGTAATTGTTAATAATTTCAACTTAATGTTTTTATAATATTAATAGTAAATGAAGAAAAAAATAATTATGATGGTAAAATGAAAATATGTTAATTAAGTGTAAATACAATTTTACAAATACAAGAAACCAAGAAACCATAATAGTATGAATATTTATTTTTACTTTTAAATGAAATTAATATTATATTTATTCTTTATTATTTTATTACATTATAAATTATTAAGTAATCATTTTGATAAAATTATATTTTGAAAAGATAAAAACCAATTATATTATTATGAAATATGAAATGTAAATTAATAATTTCTATTTGATGAATTAATTTGTTTTTTAAATAAATAATATCCTAATAAAATATTCTTATTAAATAATTTTTATTAATTATAAACGATCATATAATTTTTATGAAGTCAAATGTATTTTTCATAATGGTTCGAAAACACTTTTTGTGAAAAAACCTGACATTTTCAATAAATATGGGTCATTATTTTTAAAACACTAAATCGTAAACATAGTTCAAGGATAAACCAACCAAAAACCATGGTGTAAAATGTCCATTAAATGAATTGCGTTCACTGCATATCCCAAAATAATGTATCACGATACTTAACATTACCCAATGTATTGGAGTTCTATATGGGTACATCAATCATATTCATTTCATTCTCATGCTTAAGTGTGCCACATAGATCATAAAACATGGATTCATTAATAATAATAATTTAATAAATGATTAAGGAATGGGTAATATATACATTTATGTCCCCAATAATTATGTATATGAGCATAAATGTGAATACCTTTGATAGAAAAATTGGTATGTTATTCACTGCACAATAGTTTTCTCATGGAAAACCACAGCGAAATTTTTGCAGCATAACGATGTTACATAATAATTCAAAAAATTGTTTTATAAGAGAGAAATGGAAATATCATTATTTGGACATAAAATTGTTTTTAATAGTTACATTGAATATAATATCCCAAAATTAGAAATTTGGAAGTAGAAGGCATAAGGTAATGAAGAAATATTAATAGATAAAGGAATCCTTAGGAAATTTTGGCATTATAATAGGTGTACATAAAGGATAGTGGGAGGCTTAATAAGAGTTAATGGAAGACCCAATAATTTATATATAAAATTTATATTATGGGGAATATGTAATATCATATCCCATCATAATAAAATGAAAAGTAAAAGACAGAACATAAAAGGAGTGCATGATAACAGATGAGAGTGGAAGATCCCTTACTTGATTGTGTTACTCCAAAGGCTTAAGAGGGGATTCATGAAATCATGGTGAACGTTGGGTGGACTCGAGGGAGTGTAGGTCATTGTTTGTACATGATAAATGGAGTTTTAGGGAAAATAAATGGAAGATTTGATGGGTTTATATAAGAAAAGAATGATATTACTTTATTATTAAGGTTTTGGATTCAACATAATAAAATATCCAAAACAACAAACCATCCCATGGTTTCTAAAAAAGATTATTTTTTATTATTTTATAAGGACATGGTATAAACATATTAAAATGTTACCCTTGGTGAAGTGGAGGTGAGTCACACTCTAAAAGAAATAATTTTAAAATTTTAAAACATATTACAATTCAAGGAGTATTCAAAATGGATTTTCAAAATAAATCAAATAAACATAAAATCAAATTATTATAGTAAAATATTAAGTAATTTTTAATAGATATAAATGATAATAAAATTTTAATGAAGTCAAATGTAATTTTTATAAGTTTTTTCAATCTTTTATTTTTTAAAAACCCATTATATTTTAATAAATGAATATTATTTTTGGAATTATATCATCAAATTTATCCAACGGTGAATATTTCCTATTTTTCTTATATACTCTAATTTTCAGGAAAAAATTAAATACTGTATAAATATACTTTGTGTTCTATGACATCAGAATAAACCAAATGTGTTTTAATAAGTAATATAAATGGGATATATGAACAATATATGTTTTTACTTTAAAATAATATGATTTTAAGCTTATTTTATATATTTTATGCAATATTTTTGAATCCTCCAAAACATATGATATATTTTATGGTTTTAAAATCAATTTATTAAGAGTGTGACTCACCCTACACATCAAAAATGGTAATATTTTAATACGTTCATCCATTGGAATTATAAAATAATCCAAACAACGCCCATTTTATAGAAACCTTGGGAAAAACCAAGGGCTGATTTGTGGGATTGAATATTTTATTATGTTCATTCCAAAACCTAAATAATAAATAAATCACCCTCTATTCCAATATAAACCCACAGAGCTCCCATATATATTCAATAATATTACTTAGAGCATGTCCATACTCTTACCTCTACTCTATATAGTTTTCCCAAGGTTCCCCCAAGCTCTTGAGAAGTCCTTTACAATCCATTAGAGTCACATATTCATTTAAGGGATCCTCGCCTTCCTCTCCTCCTTTCAATTCAAGCACATTCTATGAAATTAATCTTTTTATTTTAAAATTGATACATTTATATTAATTTATAATAAATCCCTTATTGTATAATTTATTTTGTATTAATGATATATCATTTATAATATCTCATTTTTATCATTACCTAAGTTGTTACTATGCCAAATTTCATAAGGGGTTTTCCACTCTCCTCTTTTATCGAGAACACCTTTTATGTTATATCTTTAAATTTTCATTTGATTATGATAGTATATGATATTATATATTCCCCTTATTTTCCATTTGATGTACAAATTACAAAATATTTCATTAACTATCATTAATCCTCCCATTACCCTTTATGTTCACCAGTTACCATGGTGAAATTTTATAAGGATTATTTTCTCTGTTCATGTTTCTTCATTATCTTATCCCTTCTATTTCCAAATTTATAATGATGGGATATGATTTTCCATATCCCTATTACTACAGATTTTATTTCAAGATAATTAGAGACCCATTTGTCTCTCATAAACCATTTTTATTAATTTTTAAGAAACGTCATTATGTTGTCAAAATCTCACAACAATTTTCTATACCAAAACAATTGTGTAGTGAATACCATACCAATTATTCTATAAAGGGAATTCAATTTTATGAACATATACTTTTTGATTACGGACATAAATGTATGTAATCCATATTCATTTATCATGGAATAAATTATGATTATGAATAAATCCAGGTCGTAGGATCTATGTGGCACACTTACGCATGATAATGAAATGATTATGTTGGGTGCACCCAAATAGCGCTCCAATGCATTGTGTGTTTTTTAGTTTCATGATACGTCATGTTGGGACAGGGGTGTACTTGATTCCGTAATGGGAATTTTTCCACCGTGATGTTTTAGAGATTTATCCTTGACTTATTTTTAGGATTTTTTATTTTATGTTTTTTTTCACATTTCCAACGTTGCCTTTATGATTACCATCCCATATCACATCTCATTGTTCATTTTTATGATTCTTACTCTTTTTATTCCCCATTGATATGCCTATTTGCTAACATGTATCATCTTATTCATGTCATTCCATATTTATTCTCTTTTATTATATATAGATCACCCCTCTATTATGTTCTTCCATAGGTTATGAAATGCAATTTTATGTTAAAAGGAGTATTTTGAGCATGTTAATGAAGTTTTCAATAAAGATGTTGTATTTATTGTTTTGTGTTGTTATCTAATGTAACAAATTCCCAAAGACACTAGGCTTCTCGATATTTTAGGGTGTATTAAGTGTTATTTTATGTAGATATAAGTATTATTAAATACTTTATGAAATAAATAAATATTTTTTTCTAAATATATTGATAAATTTATAGTAAATAGTCAATCAATTTTGGAAAAAAATTTATTCTTCAAATTATGATTTCTTCTAAAATGATATATTTTTATTTTTATAAAAATAATATTTTTTTTATAAAATATAGAAAATTAATTTGATAAAATGACCCCCATTTTTTATATCATTATATCAGGATTATAATATTGTGAAATTTTGGGATTTTTGGAAAATATAGATTTTTCATTGATTTGTGAAGACACTGTTTTAATATAAAATTGTCATTTATTTAATAATTACATTAACTTAACATTATAGTTATTCTTTTAATTTTTTAAAAGAATTAATAGCTATTAATTTTTTATATTTAATTAAATTAATTATATTTAAATTTTCTTTATACCATATTTCTGTATAAGTTCATTTTTTTGGATCGAAAACTAAATTTTATGAAAAATATTTTTAAATTAATAATATTATGTTTATTTAAAATAAAACCTAATTAGAAATGTTCTAAATAATATTTTTATATTATATATAATTATATATGAATTGAAAATCATGTACTAAATTTTTCTAGTTATATATTTAAAGTAAAATCTTATCTTTCTTAAGAATTTATTTTTATGGAAAACAAAATTTCATCATGCTTGAGTGTATTATATTAAAGGAAATAATTACACTTCTAAACATTTATTATGATAAAATTTATTCTATATTATGAATCATTATAATTAATATAGGTAATAATTTCTACTTAATTTTTGAGCAATATGAATAGTATGTGTAGTAAATATTTATTTCCACAACTAAAAGAAAAAATGTTGATTAAGTGAGAAAAAAATTTAACAAAGACTAAAAAATGTAAAAAAATATTAGTAATATTTATATTTCATTTCCATTTAAATAATTATTATATTTATTCCTTATTGATATTAATTTATAAATCATTAAGTAATTAGTTTGATAAAAAAATATTTTTATATAATAAAACACAAATAGTTTTTTTTGGTGAATATTAGAATTAAATTATGGAATTTATTTTTAAGAATTAATTAATTGTTGAATTAAATAATATTTCAATAAAAATTTATTATTAAATATTTTTTTATCAAATATAAATGATCATAATGTTTTTATGAAGTTAGATTTAGTTTTTATTAGGCTTAAAAAACAATAATTGTCAAAAAAACAAAGAATTAATTAATAAATGCCAATTTTATTTTAAAAATGATTATTAAAATATTTTGAAAATTATTTACATAAAATAAATTTTAATTTTGGAATCATAACATCAAAATTATGCAATGGTGAAATTTTCAAAATTTTCTGAGAAAGAGAAATTTTTGTATAAAAATTAAATATCGTATAAATATATATTGTGTTTTATGACATCATAATGACCCAAAAGTGATGTAATAATTACTATAAGTGAGATAAAAGTCCAAATAAATTTTTTTTCTATAAAATAATTTGATTTTATGTTTATAAAGCCTTTGTGAATCATCTAATACTAATTATATATTTTATGGTTTTAAATTTATTTTTTAAGAGTTTAACTCATACCCACATAACCAATTTTAATATTCTAATAATTTAGGCCCTTGTAATTAAAAAATAATTTAATGCACTTCTGTTTGATATAATCCATTGGAAAAACCAGGGGATGGTTTGTGGTTTTGGATATTTTATTATATAGAATCCAAATCCTAAATAATAAAGATATTCCCCTCTTTTCCTATATAAACCCACATTGTCTCCCATTTGTCATCAATATAACTCCTTCGAGCACATCCTTACTATTCCTTCCACTCCATAGATTCCTCCCAATGTTCTTCCAAGCTTTCAAGAAGCCCCTACCAATCCTTTGGAGTTACACACTCAATTAAGTGATCTTCCACTCTAGTCTTTTATCAAGCAATCCTTTTATGTTATGTCTTTTAATTTTCATTTGATTATGATGGGATATGATGTTGGATATTTCCCTTACTATAAATTTGATGTATAAATGATTATATTTTCTTTTCTCTCTCATTAATCATCACATGATCCTTTATGCACAGTCGTTGTCATGCCGAAATATAGTTATGATTATTTTCTATATTCATGTTTCTTCATTACTTTATGCCTTCTATTTCCAAATTTTTAATATTGGGATAATATTTTCCATTTTCATATTACATTAAATTTGATTTTTAAATGATTTGACCCCCATTCTCTCTCTCTTCAAACATTTTTATGAATTTTAATGTAACGTCGTCATGGTGCCAAAATTTCATCGCGCTTTTCTATGCCAAAAAATTATGTAGTGAAAACAATTCCCATTTTTTTCTATCTATGGAATTCAAATTTATGAAAATATACTTATTTTTTGGTTACTTAATTATATTTATTCAACAATCCTTAATCATGGATTAAATTGTGATGATCAATGGACTCATGTTAAATGATCTATGAGAAATTATACATTATTTTGATAAATAAGTAAATTATTTTATTAATTTTATTTTGAGGTAAAATAATTATTCTTTAGTTATATTTAATTCAATTAAGTATATTTTAATAATCGCTAAACAGTATTTTAATATAAGTTTATTTTTAGGATTAAAAACAAATTTTTCACAAAACTGTTTTAAAATTCATAATTCATATCCATTTTAGTAAATTAAAATATTCCATAGTGAGAATAAATATAAATGAAATTTTAAGATTATATATATATATAAACTAAAATTAATATAATTAATATTACTTGTGAATTCATCATTCAAATAAAAAATGCATTTTTTTGAAAAAAATTGCTTTCCGTCATACTTGCAGGTTTTATAATAATGTTGAATTGTTAAAACTCTATCAATTAATTTTAACAAAATGGATTCCATATTTTAAATCATAATAATTAACATTAGTTAATAATTTCATCTTAATTTTTTATAATATGAATAGTTAATGTAGAAATATTAATTACCATAGCAAAAAGAAAATATGTTAATAAGGGTACAAATAATTTAACAAAGAATTAAAAAAATTAACCCTAATATTTTGAATATTTATATTTATTTCTAATTTAAATTATTATTATACATATTCCTTATTTTTTATGAATAGGTAAGTAATTAGTTTGATAAAAATTATATTTTGATACAAAAAAACACAAATCGTTTTTTGTAGTTTTCAAATTCAATTAAGGTTATTATTTTTATTATTTAATGGATTATTGAAATAAATAATATTTTATTAAATTATTATTATTAAATAGTTTTTATTAAATATAAATTTTCATATAATATTTATGAAGTAAAATGTAATTTTTATAAGGTTTTGAAAACACTTATTGTCATAAACCCATCACATTCAATAAATTTTAGTTATTATTTTAAAAGTAAGAATTCACATATTTAAAAAAATATACAAGATAAATATTATTTTTGGAATAATAATATTAAAATTATCTAATAGTGTATTTTTCATAATTTTCGGTGACAGTCGAAATTTCTGGTAAAAATTAAATATAGTATAAATATAATTTGTATAATATGACATAATAATGACTCAAAAGTGATGTAATAAATACTATAAAGGGTATCCAAGAACAAATATATGTTTTACCTTTAAAATAATGTGATTTTATGTTTATTTTATTTATTTTATAATGCCATTATAATCCCCCAAAACATGTAATATATTTTAATATTTTGAAATCATTTCTTTAGGAGTATGACCCACCTCCACATTATAAAGGGAATTATTTTATTAAGTTCAACACATTATCAAATAATATAATGTAATATAATCCCATTTTGTAGAAACCATGGAAAAAATGGGATGGTTTTTGGTTTTTATTATTTTATTATGTAGAGTCTAAAACCTAAATAATAAAGAAATCCCCCTCATTTCCTATATATACCCACCCATGCTCCAATTTCTCTTCACTAAAACTCATTTAAGGACATACATACTATTCCCTCCACTCTGTATCATTATCTCAAGGTTCCCCAATTCTCTCAATAATCCCCTCCCAAGCTTTTGTATTCCCACACTCAAGTATGGGATCCTCACCTTCCTCTCATTCTTTCAATTCAAGTACCTTCTTTGGAATTTTTCCTCTTAATTAAATTTTTTCGATGTTATTTATTTATAAAAATACCCCAATATACATTGGATGTTAATTTAATAAGGTCTCATTTATTCCCTCTCATTTTAACCTTCACCTAATCCATTACTATACTGAAATTCTGTATGGGGGTTCTCTCTTCCAATTTTCAATCAAGCACTCCTTTTATGTTATGTCTGTTAAATTCCATTATATTTTGTTGGGATATGTTCTTACATATTCTATTTACTATAAATTTAATGTATAAATTATTATCAACTTTTTTCACTCTCATTAAGCCTCCTAGGATCCTTTATGTACATCCATTACCATGCTGAATTTCATTAGGGATCTTCCACTCTACCTTTTTATCAAGAACTTCTTCTTTTTTCTTATTTCTCTAAATGAAATTTTACATGTGTTGGGATATGTTATTCTATATTCCCCTTAATTTCCATTTGATTAATAAATAATTATAGCTTCCTTTCACTCTAATTAATCTTTGTATGATCCTTTATGTACACTCATTATTATGCCGAAATTTCATAAGGGATTCCTCGCTTCTAATTACAATTCAAGACCTTATTTAATGTTATATATCTTAAATTACATTTTTTTTATGTTGTGATATGTTATAACATATTCCACTTAATTTCTATTTAATTTAAAAATGATGATATACAATTTACCTCTCATTAAGCCCCCCCATGATCCTTTATGTACACTCGTTACCATGCCAAAATATATCATAACATTTAGAGGATTCACAAAGTCATTATAAAATATATAAAATAAAGGAAAAATAACATTATTTTAAAGGATAAATATAAATTTGGTCATTTGTCCCATTTATATTACTTATTAAAACACTTGTGGTTTATTATGTTGTCCTAAAACACAAAGTATATTTATACGGTATTTAATTTTTACTCGAAAATTCGATAATCTCAAAAAATTATGAAAAATTTACATTTGGATAAATTAGATTCCCTAATTCAAAATTAATATTCATTTTATCTATTTAATTTTACAAATATATGAATTTTAACTTTTAAAATAATAACTGACATTTATTGAAAATAACGAGGGTTTTTGAAAAAACGGTTTTCGAACCAATATAAAAAATACATTTTACTTCATAAATATTATATGATCATTCTTGGTTATCAAAAATGACATTATATTTTATCAAAATATAATTTAATTTAAAAATATATTAATTCATCATAATATATTCCTTAATTGAATTTGAATATAACCTAAAAAATATTTTTTTTGCTTTATTGTATCAAAATAAAAATCATTTATAATGTAAGAATAATAGGATGATAATATATTAATTATACTATAAAAAATAATTTATATAATCCTAATTATGGGTTCTTGATATATATCCATTTAATACACCAAAACACCCCCTAATAGTATGGTGTATGATTGTTGGTCTTTCATGGGGTGGTTCGATTAACATGTTTTGGGTCGTGATCTCGATGAGCTTGAACTTCTACCATAAATAGTTTTCCTCATGATGATTTTTTTGGTTCTCAGCTTGGCCTTGGTCAATGTAAAAAAGAACAAAATTCTATCTCCCTCAAAATATCAAATAAATGTGCTTCATAGGGTATGATCCAACTAATTGAGGCCATCACTTCCTTTTTTGTGTCAATTGGATTTTTTAAAACCATATATTTATAATACTCATGTTTTCATTGTACAAAAGCTAAATTATCAGTGGTAAAGATAGCTAATGTTTATTTAAATAAAATTTTATATAATAAAACAAAATAAATGCATGTTTTTTCTATAACCATATTACTTAATAAGACATTTAATTAAATCAAAAGTGGAATTTTATTAATAACAGTTCCGATCATGACACACCTCAAGGGATGACTATAAATTCCAATCATCATATTCTATGTTCTATGAAAGTTCAATATAATTTTTCACTTTAAATTTTAAAGTGTACATTTTAGATCAAATATGACATCCCTACAACGAATTATACAAAAAATTAAACCAACTTTGAAAGATGGTCATACAACTACTTAATGACACTCCACGTTTTGGAATCTATTTAATAGTTTTATATCTAACTATGTATCAGCATCAGATTGTATGAAATGTGATATATTAGTTGTGCATTTTATCAATAGGTATGATCTATCGACATATACATTATGAATCAGTAATGTGGACACAAAGTTTTATGAAGGTGACATTAAAAGGAAATTCAGGATTACGAAAGGGGAAGCTAAATCACTAACTTCTATTTGATAAAAACTATTAAGGAACATTTATTTATATATATATAGTTTTAAATGGTGTAATGTTACTCACACAAAAGGTAATAAAAATAGTAAGTATGAAAGCTATTATAGGGGATAAACTAGAGGAGCGGATTTACACAACTGCCCTCGTATGTTTTTACAATTGTGTTATTGTTTTCTTCAAATATATGTGCTCATTTTAGTTTTGATTTTATCATATTTGTGGATAGTTTAATAGATATGAGAAATATTAAGTGGTCTCATACAATACACCAACTGACGAATTCTACCATAGAATTTCACAAACGCTATTATATGGTTTCGGGGTCTGTTGTGTCATTGTTGGAATGGTCTGAAATTTAAATTATTTATATATATACTTTATCCTAATAATTATTCTATTCTTTTAGTATTGGTTTTTTCAAATCTGTGGCCTTATGAAATAAAATTAAAAAAACAAAATTCGTCCTTTTATAAAATAACATTAGATAGTGTTTGATGTGGATATTAAGAGGTAACTCAATGGTTAAAAACTCTAATATAGTTCGGTAAGATGTAATATATCCTTATTATTTTAATGATTCCCTTAAAAATCATGGATATTTAAAACATCTACCCAAATCTAGTAAATATGAATAGGATGCACAACAAAAAACATCTTCTATGGGATGTGGTGTAGTAGTGGAAGATTCTATGAAGGATGAAAAGGACAGACTATAATTCCTTGAAGAATAAAATTAGATTTTGAAAATAAAACTAGTGATTATCGAATCCAATATGATGATGATGGTTAAAAAATTAAAAAGTGAAGTAGTTTATAGTAGGAAATAACAAAAAAGATTCAAGTGGATAGAACCCTTTATGGGAAGTGACTACTAACAAAGAATAAAACCAGGGAATAAGAATTGTTGTAATTGATGAGAAACATATAAGGGTAGATAAATGTCAAATATAAAACTATGATTAGGGAGTTATACCTATAGTGTAACTTGATAAATCCAACTATAAAAATAAATAAGTAGCCAAAACTAATGAAGAATTACAAGAAAACTGCACACCTCATACATCCAAATCAAAAATAAAATTCCTAGACCAAGAAGTCTCCAAACAAGTTCACTTGTTAGAATTGTAAAATCAATCATAAGAAAATATAATATTTGAGGCATGGAATTTTTTTACGAAACTAGAGGAAGAAGGAAAAATTCATTAGAAAAGTCAAAAATCAATAGATGATTCCATTGGGATGCAAGAAAATCGTTGATATAACTAATTTTTTAGAGAAACTTGGACATATAAGGGTTATTACAGGTATGGATATCATACCAAAATGGGCCAGGAAGAGTTAGTGACTCTAAAAAATACTATTATTTCCTTGAGAAAATTCTAGATTTGGATCCAACCGGGTATATTAGTAAGACCAAAAGGAATGACCATCCTAAATTAAAATGTTTCTGTTAAACACCCTATAATAGTATTTGAATTCTTATAAATAACTATAATTTTTGTGGAATGAATATGTATTGGAATCTAAAAACAAGTTCTATTCAGTGGTGATGGAAGATATTTTCTCTATTTTCAGAAAAGCAATGATTATTAAAAATGTGGTTATTTAATTTGACCAATCTTATTGTAAAATAATTTTTAAATAGTTTCACATTCTCCACTCCTTTTTGATGATATTTGGTATTAGATTCATATGGTCAAATAATAAAAAGAAATTTTCAAGTGTGTAATATACGTGGAATATTCACATATAAATCAACAATTATTACCAGTGCTGCCATGGTGAGTTAATTATTATCTATATTCTTTAAGTTACAAATATGATGGTTCATTCTTGGTCTAAATTTATTGATATTTATAGGGAATAATATTAGGGAAATATAAAAAATTTATAGGGATTTTGGTAGAAAAACCAATTAAAGATGAATTACAGTTAAATGAAAAAAACACATCAACACCACCAATGTAAATTAGACACTACTATTTTTTAATGTGAACAAAAAATATTTCATCCACTAAAACATAAGGAATACTCAGTTGGGTGGTGGTGGATATGATATTTATTAAATGGATTCATTAGTGATGGTATATTTTCTCCTATTTGACATTAAATTAATTTTAAAATTAACCAACTGAGACAATTAAATTTATACAAACGTTCACACTTAAAAAACTATTTTTTGGAAGACATCATGAATAAATAGAGCTCTGATTACATGGAAAACACTCTTCCCATGTTTATTATGTAATATAACCATAAAAAGGTGACACAAGCTTAGAATGTGAAATAATAGTTTTCTATCTTATGGATAATTTGGAACCAAATTAATCATATTAAAAGAAGCTATCCCAAAAAGAAGTTGATGACCTATGGATTTATATGGAACAATTCTTCATCACGGACCCCACTAATAGCTATTTAGAAACATATTTTTTAAGATGAAGTATGTTCTTTGATTTAGTGCCACCAATATCCTAATAAAAAATAGAAAAATCATGTTTTATGGGTGTGTGATGAAATGTTAATAGAATATAT
This sequence comes from Viscum album, assembly GCA_963277665.1. Lineage (NCBI taxonomy): Eukaryota > Viridiplantae > Streptophyta > Magnoliopsida > Santalales > Viscaceae > Viscum > Viscum album. The sequence continues at coordinate 1,045,472,486 of OY728155.1, read as the reverse complement.
TGTTTGGTTCTTGGAATTGTTCATTTTTTTGTTTAGTAGTAGTTTTTTTAACATAAAATGAAAAGAAACAATGATTTCAATATAAGTTGTCTAAAATACCAATATATCTACATTAAAATTAAAAATGGAACATTTTGAAAAATTGTTTCTGCAGTTTTCAAACATTATTGGAACACGATTCCAATATAAATGGTTTGAAAAAAGAATACGGGTGATTTAAAAATCAAAATAGTTTCTAGATTGTATAAAAACTATCATATATAACTCATTAATATGAATATTTTTTATTAAAATAGTGTCTCAATCTATTACAATACAAAAATCTTCTAAATGCTTCCACATATTCATTACAATTAAAAACAACATATACATTGGCTGAAAGCATAACAATTCAACCTCAAAGACAATATTCATTAAATGTCTCCATTGTTCGAATGATCTTCCAATTCAATGTAATTCTACCACAAAAGTTGATTTTAAAAATTGGATAAAAGTTATTCTTACAATAGAGAAACAAAAAAATTACAAAACCTGTAGATAAGGATGATATTTCTCATGAAATTACATTTAAAAATTATTTGTAGATGTAACAGTAAAATATGATCTTTCTTGATGTATAATTCTATATGTGAAAAGAAAAATGATACCAAATACCATATTTCCATTAGAATAATTATCTTATAAATTAAATTCCTCATAAAATGAAATCATTCCATCTTCTTAACACTTGAATTATTCTTATTTTCATTCAAGTGTGTCTGCATTCGACTTCAAGTTTCTAAAAATATTTTGATTATATCACCCATTTTATTATTTTATTTTATTTTTAAAATAGGTCCTTCTTAAAAATGTGTTATAAAAATCATGACAAAAAAATCTATCTGTTGATATATATACAATAGTCAACTCTTTTGAAAAATTACCAAAATTAGATAAGTAATTGTCAAAACCTGTATCTATCCCACAAGAAATGGTAATCAAATTCATTATCATTCATTCTAATTATCTAAATTTTTTAGCTAAAACTATCTTTATATTAGCATTTACATCAATTGAATCTATTTTTAAGATTATAATATTTCTAACTAATCGGGTCCACCTCTACAAAATATATTTTTTTGGTATTGATATCACTTCAAACTGATTATAAAATTGTAAAACATGAAAACTTAGATACCCAAGTGACTCAAATATTTTAAAATAACATTCATCAAAATCATTAGAAGATTCATATAATTCACAAAATTTATCTTCACACCCAACCATTCCGAATAAATAAATAAATTTAACTCTAATTTTGATATATCATATCAATAAACAAGGTCCAATCATTTAATATTCATGTTGACACAAGTAAAATAAATTAGGTGTATATATATTATAAACCTAGCACAACAATACATCATAAGGATAAATATTATGAGTTAACTTCTCCCACATGTAAAATTCATCCTTTGTTTCATGATATCAACTTTTTTCCAATAATCACTCAAACTAATTAATGAAATTGAATAAACTTATCTTTCAATGAATGTATCCTTATATAAGTTTAGTAAATCTTTACCATAATTTGTTTTTATGAATTCCCAATGATAAAGAATATTTCAAAACGAAATGCTCCATCATTAACACAAGAAGAATACATCATCTGACCACAAGGCATTCTCGTCCCCATATTCAACATTGAGGGAAACCCACTCCTAATCAAATTGATGTGAATCATGGTATTGGAACATAAAATCATTAAATATCGACAAAAACATGATCCATATTTCATACAATTACCTAATTGTTTAATATTATTTTACATCAATTTCCATGTAAATGAAATGTTGATTTCCCACTAAAACATCAAAAACGGGGTTTCCCATTGTCACATCCAGATAAATAAATATATTTTGAGGTTGATTCATGTGATGCACATAGAATATTTTTTGAAAAAATCAAGAAAATTAACTTGTGGTTTCATCATATAACAAATATTCCCCAAAACAACAATATCCTGATAATGATTGAATCCCACAAATACACTCAAGGGACCGTACACTTTATTGGAATTGAATGTGGTTTCAAAAAAAATATCTACAAATAACTCATAATATCTATTAATTTTTGGATCTTCCAATGAAATATTAGTAATTTGACCAGTCAAGTCAAAAAATAATGGATTTAACATACTTTATCTTTCAGGGTACACTAAATGTAACATGAATCCCTATAAACCAATTAAATTCCCCATTTAGACCATAAAACATCAACTTGTCAACACGTGTGTACCCAATAACATCTCAACCCCATGAAATACATGTCACCAAGGAGATGGAATCATTTTTTTAATACCTACTCAAGCATTCACAACAAACTTAGATACTTGTCCTTATGTTATTTTTCATTGGTGCCTCATTATATAATTTTATTCAAGATTGTTTAATGGATGATTATTCTCTTAAACCATTAAAATACATGAATATTTTCCCCAAGACAATAAACTAACCCCCATTTGAGCAACAAAACATGTATGTGTCTCACCCTAATGAAATTTCACCATGTTAGCACATTTTGTAACCTTCATACAACCTTCTTTTAAACATTAATAATGGTGTGATGTGATTATTTATTTATCCTTTCTCCTTTTATTCAAGTATTTTCAGTGTACACTAAACCCATTTGCTCCTCCATATGTAACATATAAACATTCTACATCCTCATGTGATTTGAAAATAATTTCTATAACTAGATTAATAGATGATAATACAATATCAACATCATCAGCTTTGAAAAATCCTACAACATGGAAATTTAAGTTCAAGGAATGTACATAAACGCACATATAAAATATATTCAATATATTTATTATAAAAAACATTGTAAATATCAGGTATAATTCATTATATGGGAATTTCAGAAAAAGAATCAATGAAAGGTCCACTGTAACTTCTAGTCAATATTCTAAGAAATATTTAGACAATGTTCTAGTGGAAGTTCCAGTGGATGTTCCAGTGGATGTTCCTGGAAGTCCCACAATTCAAAAAAGTAAATATTTATAGAACTACATAATATACTAAATAAATTAAATTTTAATAAATTTATTTAAAAAATATTAAAATATAAAAAATGTATTACATTTTTAACACAATTTTTATAAAAAATAATATAATTTATCATTTAAAAATACATATAATATATGAATAAAAGTGTAAATAAAATTTAAATATTTAGGAAAATAAAAATTTAAGAATACATAAAATAAAAATATATTAATGAAATAATAACTAAAACTATATTTATAATAAATGTAGTTATAAGATATATTAAATATATTTTTTTACATAATATGTATAAATTAAAATTATAAATCCACTAGGTGTTGTAATGTGATTTATACCCACTAGACCTTTGGTCCATCTACTGAATAAATAATGCTTCATGGGTGGGTTATCCCTTGGGGGACTATGGCCCATTTTTTCAACATGTGTTCCTGTGTTTAATGTAATTATACCCCCAAGCACCTAATATATATATATATATATATATTAATAAAAGTACAAAATATATTAGTAAAAATTAAACTTTACTAAATATATTTTTATTAAATGAAATTATAAAAAATACGTATTGCATATATTTTAAATTTTTTATAAAAATAATATAATTTTCTATATAAAAATGAATAAACTATATGAATAAAAATGTAAATAAAATTTATATATTTAGAAAAATAAATATGCACAAATATATAAAATCAATATTTATTTCAAAATTTGTAAATAAAACTAAATTTATAAAAAATCACTTATAAGATATATTCAATATATTTTTTTTACAAATATACGAAAATAATAATTATAAATCTGTTAGGTGTTCCAACAGAAGTTCCAGTCCAAGTTCAACTCAAAGGAAAATCCACTCGAACTTTCACTGGAACTTCCAGTGATAATTTATATATACGAAAAAAGTATATATTAATAAAACTAAAAATTAATTAAATAAAAACTAAATTTAAATATATATATATATGTACATATATATTAAATTCAATTATATATGAAAAATTTATTATAAATTCACTTATAGAATATATTTTTTATATTTTTTATATAATATTTATAAATATAATTATATATCTAGTGGAAGTTCTACAATATAAAAAAGTATATATTTATAAAACTATAGAACATATTAATAAAAATTATATTTTAATAAATATATTTATAAAAAATGAAATTGTAAAAAATATTTATTACATATGTTACGTAATTTTTATAAAACTAATGTAATTTACCATTTAAAAATATATATTGTGTATGAAAAAAATGTAAATAAAATTTATATATTTTGGAAAATAAATATTAATGAATATATAAAATAAAAATATACTTCACGAATTTATAAATAAAACTAAATTTATAATATATTAACTTATAATATATATTGAATATATTTATTACAAGATATATATAAATAATAATTATAAATCCATTACCTATGTATACATAATAATTATAAATCCATGAATTGTTCTAGGGGAATGTTCTAATTAAGGTTCCATAATACGTAAAAAATATCTATAAAACTATACATGATATTAATAAAAAATAAAATTTAAAAAATTTATTTTTATTAAATGAAATTATATAAAATATGTATTACATTTGTTACATAATTTTTTTCAAAATAATATAATTTAACATTTAAAAATGTATAAACTATATGAATAAAATGTAAATAAAATCTATATATTTAGAAAAATAAATTTTTACAAATATATGAAATAAAAATATATTTATGTATTTGTAAACAATAATTAATTTATAGTAAATTCAATTAAAAAATTTATTTTTTGTATTATATAAAAAATATTTATAAATATAATTACATTACAGAGAAATTTCAATGACACTTTCAGTGAATGTTTTAGTTTTAGATAATGTTTCAATGTAAGATTCACTTAAAGTTTTATAGAAAACGTCAACATTAGTTTTGTTTATTTATTTTAGTTAATTTTTCATAGAAATCAACAACAGTTTCATTAATTTATTTTCATAAAATGTCAATTTAAAGTCATCTCTTTTGTAAAATTCCACATACATTATCAAGTAGAAAATAATTCACGTTTAACCACAAATCAAACAAGTAAAAACATCAACTACAATCTAAAATAACTTTATCCACGACCATAATAAGAAGAAGGAGAAGAAAACTCAAAAATGCTGCAAACATGCATCTACTTCCCTTTATAATGACAAAACCCGGTGAAAATGACATGCACAATCAAAATTTCCCTATGATGAATCCAGTGAAACTGGCCTCCAGTGACTCTAATGATTCACGTATTGAAAAACATGGTGGAAATTCCATCCTAAAAGATCATCAAACAATCCCTGATTTCATTTCCCATAAAAAGAAGATTCCATCTATGAAACCACTACATCTAGATCTTTCCCATGGGTAAAAATGGTGTGTCCACATCCCATCACATTAATAGAATATCCTATAAAATAGTTAACCGAAGATAATAAAAAGTGGGATAATTGGGGTTGACTGGGTACTATCAAAAATTTATTAACGATTATGGAAAAATAGAGAGACCATTCATGGACCTAAAATAGTGAAAATGGACTTTTTCACATAGGTTTTTCTTTGTTTTTAACATCAGTTGGTACGTGAAATTATTGAAAGAAACATTGTAAAGATGTTTTTAATATCTGTTATTAAAAATGGACATTATAAATTCATTTTAGGGGATTATTTTCATATAATTTATAAATTAACTAATCTTAAAAATGACTTTCCACATCGGTTATTCTAATGAATGATGTGGTAAATGTTGTTTTCAATTTTTCACATTGGTTATAAAATAACTTAAGTAAAAAATTATGTTTTTAAAATAAAATTCAAATATTTATTCACCTCCGAATAGTACAAGAGATGATAAAACAAAAGAATAGTAAAATCATCCACAGAAACCAAGCAACAATACTTACATTTACAATTTCAATTTTCATGTTTACAATTTATATTACAAAAAGATTAAATCCCAACAAACTAGTGAAATTATTTTCACATTCAATTTTAAAGTGTCTCATATCATTTCTAGTATATTGATGAGGGTCATATAAAAGAAGAAAATTAAAAATAAATCATTTAATGTAACGAACCAAACATTCATTAATCAGAATACCTCTTGATCTAAATAAATTTATCTTTATGTAAAATGTTTATATAAACTGTCAACTTCATTGGTTTTATGTTAATAATTGTGACTGTTGCTAAAATAGTTATTTAATAGTGATCACATGATTAGTATAAATATAAGGCTTTAACAAATCCAATTTACACAAACAAATGAAGTGATGGCCTCATCCAGTAGACGTGCCCCATACGAAGCCCATTTGTCAGAGCTCAGAAATGAGGTAGCATCATTGGGATTCACTCTTGACCAATCCCAAGATGAGCTTTAATATTTTAAGCTCGAGTGGGACTGCCTATGAGAGATGTGGAAGTTGATAGAGATCACCACCCGAGCAATGTTATCCGAGCCACCCCAAGAGTCTGTCACTATCGCACACCTTACTCTTCGGTCTTATGAAGATGTTATAAGGGTTTATGTAACAAGACCTTAGCACTATGGTTATGTACATTATTTTAGTATATAATAATGAATATACTTTCATCCTATTATTGTTACCTTGTAAATTGTTTTTAAAGCTCAAATAGTATTTTTAGGTAAATATCAACTAAGAAATCTATTTTGATGAATTAATGTATTTTTGTAATAAATAATATTTTAATAAAGTATTATTTTTATTAAATTAATTTTTATTATATATAAATGATCGTATAATTTTATGAATGCAATAAAATTTGTTATTAAGGTTTGAAAGCCATTTTTGTCAAAACCAATGAATTTTCGATAATTCTCACTTTTTATTTTAAAAGTGAAAATTAAAGTATTTAGAAAATTATCTAGATAAAATAAATATTATTTCTAGAATCAGGGTGTCGATATTATCCAACAGTGAATTTTTCGTAATTTTCTAAGACAATCAAATATTTGGGTAAAAATTAAATACTATTTAAATATATAATGTGTTTTATGACATCATAATGACCCAATAGTGATGTAATAAAATACTATAAGATTTATTTTCGGCCAATATATGTTTTACCATTAAAATAATGTGATTTCCGGTTTGTTTGACTAATTTTACAAAGCATTAATGGACCCTTCAAGAATTATTAAACATCATGTCTTTTTAAATTGTTTTTCTTGGGAGTGTAACTCCCATCCACATAAGCAACCCCATTATTTTAAGAATATCAGACTTTTTCCTTAAAAAATATTTTTTTCCACTTACCTTTTCCAAATACCATGGGAAAGAACCATGGGCTGGTTTGTGGTTTGGATTAGTTTAATGTGAGGTGTCCCAAACCTAAATATTAAATAATTCCCTCACCTTTCTATTATAAACCCACCCATGCTCCCACTTCCTCTTAACTCAAAGACTTTGTAGTTCTTCCAACTTCTTCCCTCCTATTTATAGAATCCTCCCAAGGTGCCCCAATCTCCCAATAAGCCTCTATCAAGCCTCTCTCATTCCATTGGAAGTACACTTCCAAGTAAGGGTTTTTCTTCCATTCTCATTTTTGTCCAACTTTCTTAATGTTGTTATGACATTTTAATTTAAATTATAAATGTTTGGGTATGGTTTATCACCTCCCCCATACTTCCCCCTTTATTTATGAATGATTTCAGACCCCTTTATCTCTCATTAAAATCCTCTCATGTACACCTATTACTATGCCGCAATTCCGAAAGAAATTTCTCTCTGTTCTTTTACATTCAAGAAACTCTGTTGTATCATGACTCTAAATTCAATTAAAATTGTTGAGACATGTATCTATATGCCCCCCTTACTTTCCATATCATGTACATATTATGATATTACCCTTCCTCTCTCATCAACCATTTTTTGAATACTTACGTCACACTATTACGCTGCCGAAATTGCACCGATTTTCAAAGCCATGTCATTGTGTAGTGAATACCATGAACATCTCTCTATCAATGGTATTCACATTTATGAACATTTAATTATTGATTATAAAGTTACATGTATGAATTAATCATTTCTTTATCATGGAATAAATGATTAGGTTTTATGAATCCATGTTATATGATCCATGTGGCACACTTATGCATGAAATGAAATGTTTAAGAAGGGTGCACCCTTATAGCACTCCATTACATTGGGTAAAGTATAGTATCATGATACGTCATGTGAAATGGGTGTTTACTCATTCTAATTCAAGTGCAATGAGGTTTTAATCTTTCTTCATGTTCAATGAGCATTTCCTCATGATCCATGTGCAATGAGCTTTGGCTCATGCTAATTCCATGTTAATTGTTGTTCCCACATTTCCATGTTATGATTATCATGATTTATCATTCCTTTATGTTTATGCTTCTCTTGTGATCCATTGATATTACAATAGTCTAACATGTATTTTATTCCCCATTTTATTCAATGATTATTCCTTTGCTGGGCTATATAGCTCACCCCTTTCTTATGCATGTCCTCAGGTTATCCCATGAAATGCTAAGTACGAGGGAATATAGTGGTCATGTAATGGATGTTTTCAATAAATATGTTGTATTTAATGTTTTAAGATGTTATGTAATGATCCTAATCCCCAAATACACTAGACCAATCAATATTCTATGTTGTATCAAGTGATGTTTATGTAAAAAATTATGTTTAATTGTGTAAGAAAAGATTAGGGTTGTCATAGTTGGTATCAAAAGATAGGATTAGTTATTTTTGGGATTAGGATTAGAAAACCCTAGTGATGCCTTAGAGAAAAGAATAAGTATAATAAAAACATACCTAAGTTTTTGTGAGTATTGAGTAAGTGGTTTATCAAGCAAATACATCCCTGTTTGGATACGAGAAGGCAGAGGTGGCTCTGGCACAGATGTATCCTAGGGGTAAAACCCAAAAACACTACATTGAGTTAGACACAAACAGGAATTGGTGTACAAAAACGGGCCTTTCTGCACTCTTGGTTATGACACTCTTGGGGGATATGCTTTGGTAAATTCACAAGCTTAGTATGAACCATTATTAAGGGATAAAAAAATTCCCTAAGAATATATGTTAGAAAGTAGGTCATGGATAACATGTACTGAAGCCAATAGATTCATATGTTAAGGAAATAAAATTTATTTAAAAGTCATTAGTTTTGGTCTTATATTACCCTTTTTGTGTTACCCCTAACATTCTTCCATCCAATGGATGGTAATAGGAGGACTCGGGCTAAAAACCGATGTGAAGATCAATGTGATGAGTGTATTAATGAGATGCCCAATCTGATGGGAGCGGGAATCGCGAACTTTGTAACACTTCTCTCTCATCTAACTCAAGATTTGTATATAATCATGGGTCAATATGAATGTTCAACCCCCCCCCCCCAAGAAAGAACATGTTTCTATCGAGAGCTTCATGAGACAATGGCCTTCTACTTTTAATGGATCATCTGATCCCTTAATCGCTGAACAAAGGATGAACTCTATTGAAAAGATCTTCTCCATCCTTCAATGTTATAAACAAGATAAGATTCTCCTAGATTCTTATCATATGGTGGGTGAAGCTGACCAATAGTGGATGGTGATTGAAAATATGAAGCATGGGGAGGAGATCGAGGCGATGAAATAGAAGGATTTATAGAAGATGTTTTTCGATAAATATTTTCCTCGCACCCTTCAGCTTAATTTAGGAAGGGACTTCCTTACCCTCAAGAAAAAAGACATCAAATCTGTTGGAGCATATGAGGAATACTTCACAAGGCTTTCATGATCTACTTTCGTCTTTTTCGTTACCCCCAAATTCAAGGTTGACCGCTTCTTTTGTGGGCTGAAACCTAGCCTACAGAAAGCACTTGAAATCTGTGACTTCGACAACTATGAGGAAATTTTCCAATGTGCCCTCAAGGTCAAAATAGAGATCGTAGAATCTCATGGTTATCAAGGGGATAATAAGCATAAGGTGTAATTAAATGCTGGTGGTCTGATGGATAAATCCAATGGTGCTAAGAAGATCCAGTACCCCACTTTCTAATGGTGCAGAAAGAAGCACCCTGGAAATTTCCTAAAGGGGATGAGGAAATGCTTTAGGTGTGGAAGAGAAGGGCACCTGGCTGTTAACTGCTGACAAGAAAACCCCACAGCTACAATAGAGGAGAGGAATGCTCCGTTCAAACCTCAACACATTGTTCATTGCTACAACTGCAAAGAACCAGGGCATCTTGCAAATCCATTCCCTAAGCCAAGGGTTTTTAGAGGCAACCAACAACCTCCATGTTATCAAGGGCAAGATTTTTCCATCACTACTTCTGAAGTGACCCCGACAACGAAGTGCAGAAAGGTACGCTAGTTATTAATTCAAGAATGGTGACTTACTTTTTTATTCAGGTTTTACAAATTCTTTTATATCTCAAAAGTTTAGTAGAACAATCCCATCACCACCAAAAATCATGGAAGTGAAGATGTCGGTGAGTACGGAAAATGGGGAAATCATTTCATCCCAAGAATATAACTCCTCCCCTGTCATAATCTGTGGATTAAACTTCCCTAAAAACCACAGCATACTCCCTCATTTGGAATTAGAATCAATTCGTGGCATGGATTGACTTTCCTTATATAGAGCCAACATAAATTGTCATGAGAGGAAAATCACTCTTCATATGGAGAATCAAACCACAATTCAGTACAAGTGAAAGGAGGAAGATGAATCTTTTTTAGCTCCATCATCTAAAGTGTGGATATTACTGCCCTATGAGCATGCGTATCAGGCTTAGATGATTGAGTCTAAGGAGGAAACCATCCTAGAAGACATTCCTATTGTGAGGGAATTTGATGAAGTGTTTCCTAAGAAATTGCCTTATCTTCCTCCTAGAAGAGATGTTGAATTCTCAATTGAACTTATACCTGGGACATTGCCAATATCCAAGACTCCATATAGAATGGATGTTGTGGATATTGAGGAGCTGAAGAAACAACTACAAGAGAATCTAGATAAAAGGTTTATATTCCCAAGTGCTTCACCATGAGGTACACCAGTCCTCTTCATCAAGAAGAATGATGGGTCAATGCACCTTTGAATCGATTATTATGAGCTCAAAAAATCACGATAAAGAACATGTATCCTCTCCAACAAATTGATGACTATTTTGATTAGCTGCGTGCAGCACAATACATATCTATGGTGGATTGTTTTCTAGGATATTATCCAGTAAGGGTGAAGAAGGAAGATATCCCCAGGACTTCTTTTCGTACAAGATACGGGCACCATAATTTCATAGTAATGCCTTTCGGACTCACTAATTCTCCAAAAATAATCTTGGACTAGATGAATAGTGGATTTAGATATTAAATCGACAAATTTTTGGTAGTCTCTATTGATGACATTCTGATATACTCCAAAACCAAGGAGGATCATGAGGAGCATCTGAGAACTGCACTAAAGACCTTGTGGAAGGATAAGCTCTATGAAAAGTACATCATGTGTGAGTTATGGTTGAAGGAGGTCTCATTCTGGGGCCATATCATCAAAATTAATGGGATATCTGTGGATCCCTCCAAAACAGATGAAATTGAGGGGTGGCCGAGGCCAACATCGAGAACGAATATCCATATATTCTTAGGGTTACTAGGATATTATCGACGATTTGTGAAAAATTTATCACGATTGTCCAACCCGCTTACGAAGTTAAATCAGAAGGGAGTAATGTTTTCTTGGAGTGATGAATGCGAATAAAGATTTAAGGAGTTAAATGGAGGCTTATCATTGCGCCTATGATCACTTTACCCACAAGTGGAGAAATTTTTGTGGTATTCAGTGATGCTTCGAAGAAGGGCTTGGGATGTGTGTTGATGCAAATGAAAAAGTCATTGCCGATGATTCAAGGCAATTAAATGTTCATGAACATAACTATCCAACACAAGACCTCGAGTTGGCTGTAGTGATCATCACTTTGAAAATTTGAAAGCATTATCTCTTTGGGGAGAAGTGTGAAATATATACGGACCACAAAAGCCTCATGTTTATATTCACGTAGAAAGAGTTGAACATGCACCAATGAAGATGGTTTGAGCTGATCAAATACTATGACTGCTCAATCCATTACCACCCTAGGAAAGCGAACAATGTGGCAGATGCCCTAAGTAGAAAGGAACCAACGATTCTATCATTGATGAGAATTTAAAAGGATCCAATATTCTTATATTTGATGAATATGGGCATGAGAATCATAAAGAAGGGAACATCATCAATCCTTTCACAAATGATTTCTCAACTATAACTTTTGGAAAGGTTAAAAGATGCCCATAAAAGATGATGTGGGAATTCTGGTAAAAGTGGAAGATATCGGAAAAGAGAAATCCTAAGAGTTTAATGTTAATGAAGAAGGAATTGTGAGATTTGGGAAAAGAATCTATGTTCCATCAAGTCTGGAGCTGAAGAAGGAACTTCTGTATGATGTAGATAGTTTGAATTTCTTTATTCACCTAGGAGACACAAAGATGCATCAAGATCTCTGAGTGAATTATTGGTGGGATAATATGAATAAGGAGATCGCTGAATATACATCAAAGTGCCTAGTGTGTTAATAAGTGAAGGAAGAGAGGCAGAAGTCTAAGGGGATGATGCAACCATTGCCCATACCAGAATGGAAATGGGAAACAATCACCATGGACATTGTCACCGGACTTTCGAAGACATCCAAAGGCAAAAAGGCAATCGAGGTTATTATGGATTGTCTTACAAAATATGCACACTTCATTGCTATTCAGGATGATTTCTTATTGGATCAAATAGCACAGATATATTTCAGTTATGTGTTAAGGATTCATGGAGTACCACTATCTATTGTGTCCGATCGAGATCCAAGATTCACCTCTATGTTTTGGAAGAGTATTCAACATGCTCTAAATACTGAATTAAACTTCAGTACGACATATCATCCTCAAATTGATGGCCAATCTGATTGGACTATCCAAACATTTGAGGACATGTTGAGAGTGTGCTCAATGGACATTAAAGGAGGATGAGATCAACATCTTTCTCTGTTTGAGTTCTATTATAACAACAGCTTCCACTCGAGCATCCAAATGGCACCATATGAAGCCCTTTAAGGGAAAAGGTGTAGATCACTGGTGTGTTGGGACGAGGTTAGTGAGTGTAAGCTACTTGGACCAGAAATGGTCGATGAAATGGTGGAGAAGGTGAAAACCATTCAGCAGCATATCAAGGCAGCTCAGAGTCGACATAAGAGTTATGCAGATAACCATCAACGAGACCTTGACTTTAATGTTGGAGACATGGTATTTCTATGCATATCTCTATCGAAGAAGGTCATGAGGTTTGGAATGAAAGGGAAGTTAAGTCCAGGGTACATCAGCCCCTTTTAGATTCTTGATTGTGTCGAGGATGTGGGCTATCGACTAGAACTTCCACCTACCATAGCCAATGTACGTGATGTCTATCATGTATCCCTATTAAGGAGGTACATACAAGACCCTTCACATGTACTGTCTTCAGAGGTGGTACAGTTAGAGGATGTCATTTATTATGAGAGCAACCAGTGAAGATCTTAGATCATAGAGAAAAAGTTAATTGAAATAAGACAATTCCCATCATCAAGGTGTTCTTGTGAAACCACAAGTTTGAAGAAACTATGTGGGAATCAGAGGAAATGATAATGTACAGTTACCCACATCTGTTTTAGTGTGGGAAAAGAAAATGTTAAGGGAAAAAATTTTTAAGTGGGGAAGATTGTAACGACCCAAACTTTCATTAATGTAAATACCTCTTGATCTAATTAAATGTATCTTTATGTAAAATATTTATATAAAATGTCAACTTATTTGGATTTATGTTAGGAATTGTGACTGTTTCTAAAATAGTCATTGAACAGTGATCACATGATTAGTATAAATATAAGGCTATAACAAATCCAATTTACTCAGACAAAGGAAGCGATGACCTTATCCAGTAGACATGCCCCATACGAAGCCCATTTTATAGATCTCAAAAAGAGGAGGCGTCATTTGGCTTCACTCTTTACTAAGACCCAACTGAACTTGAATATGTTAAGCTCAAGTTGGACCGCCTATGAGAGAAGTGGAAGTTGATAGAGATCACCACTCGAGCAATGTTATCTGAGCCACCACAAGATTCTGTCACAATCTTACACCTTACTCTTCAGTCTTATGCGTGTGTTATGAGGGGTTATGTTACAAGACCTTAGCACTATGGTTATGTACATTAGTTTTTTTATATAATAGTTAATATACCTTCATCTTATTATTGTTACCTTGTAAATTGTTTTTAAAGCTCAAAAAGTATTTTTAGTAAAAGTTCAACTATGAAATATATTTTGATGGATAAATGTATTTTTGAAATAGAAAATATTTTAATAAAAAATTATTATTATTATATTAATTTTTACTAAATATAAATGTTCGTAAAATTTTATGATTGAACTCAAAAATTTTATTAGTTTTTGAAAGCCATTTTTTGTCAAAACCCGTGAATTTTCGATAAATGTAAGTTTTTATTTTAAAAGATAAAATTAACTTATTTAGAAAATTATTTAAAAAATTAAATATTATTTCTGGAATCAGGAAGTCGAAATTATCCAATGGTGAATTTTTCATACTCTTCTGAGACAATCAGATTTTTGGGTAAAACTTAAATACCATTTAAATATATAACATGTTTTATGAAATCATAATGACCCAATAGTGATGTAATAAAACAATATAAGCTTTATGTTCGGCCAATATATGTTTTACCATTTAAATAATGTGATTTTGGGGTTTTTTGAGTTATTTTACAAAGCATTAATGGACCCTTCAAGACTTATTATACATCTTGTCTTTTTAAATTGTTTTCCTTGGGAGTGTGACTCACCTCCACATAAGCAACCCCATTATTTTAAGAAGTTTTGACATTTTCCATATAAAATATTGTTTTCCACTTCCCTTTTCCAAAAACCATGGTATGGTTTGTGGTTTGGATGAGTTTAACATGAGGTTTCCAAAACCAAAATATTAAAGAATTCTATCACCTTTCCTATATAAACCCACCCAATCTCCAACTTCATCCTCTCTCAAAGCCTTTGGAGTTAGTCCAAAAATTTCCCTCCTCTCTCTAGAATCCTTACAAGGTGCCCAAAGCTCCCAATAATCCTCTCTCATTCCTCTCTCAAACCTTTGGAAGCACACTTCCAAGTAAGGGTTGTTCTTCCTTTATCATTTTAGTCCAATTTTCTAAATGATATTATTCCCTTTTAATTTCAATTATAAATGTTGGGGTATGGTTTCTCACCTCCCCCATAATTCCCTATTTATGTTTGAATTATGGTATAACCCTTTATCTCTCATTAAATTCCCCCCATGTACACCTGTTAATATGCCGAAATTCCGAAAGAAATTTCTCTCTCCGCTTTTACATTCACGTAATTATTTTGTATCATGACACAAAATTACATTACAATTATTAGGAAATTTATCTATATTACCCCATTACATTCCATTTCATGTAAATATGATGAGATTACCCTTTCTCTTTCATAAACCATTTTTATTAATTCTTACGTCACGTCGTTATGCTGCCGAAATTGCACCGATTTTCTAAGCCAATGTCATTGTGTAGTGAATACTATGACCATTTCTCTATCAAGGGTATTCACATTTATGCACATTTACATATTGATTATAATTTTCCTTATATGAATTCAACATTTCTTTATTGTGGAATAGATGATTATGTTTTATGAGTCCATGTTATAGGATCCATGTGGCACACTTATGCATGAAATGAAATGTTTAAGAAGGGTTCACACTTATAACACACCAATACATTGGGTAAAGTATAGTATCATGATATGTCATGTGAAGTGGGTGTTTACTCATTCTAATTCAAGTGGAATGAGGTTTTACACATTCTTCATGAGCAATAAGAATTTACTCATGCTCCACGTACAATGAGCCTTGGCTCATGCTAATTCCATGTTAAGTGTTGTTGCCACATTTCCATGTTATGATTATCATGATTTATCATGATTTTATGTTTATGATGCTTCTGTTCTCTATAAATATGCCTATTGTCTAACATGTATTTTATTCCTCATGTTATTCCATGATTATTCCCTTACTGGACTTTATATCTCACCCTTTTCTAATGCATAGCCACAAGTTATCCCATGCAATGCTAAGTACGAGGGAATTTAGTGGTCATTTAAAGGATGTTTTCAATAAAGATGTTGTATTTCATGTTTTAAGTTGTTATGTAATGATCCTAATCCCTAAATACACTAGACCTCTCGATATTTTATTTTTTATCATGTAAATTTTAAGTAATAAATTAGGTTTAATTTTGTAATAAATGATCAGGGTTATCCTATTTAACATGTATTCTAAATAAAATGAATAAAAGAATAAAGTAAAAGTTTATAAAAGAATATAATATTTTAGAACAACGTAACGGTTCTACTTAAAAATATTTCATAAATAAATCTTAATACATAGTATCAACATTCAATTAATTCCTTTTAAACACTCTCTTAATATAATTTTTCAATTCAAAATATCTTTGTTATGTACTACATCAATAATTTAGTAATTGTAAATGAAATGTCACCTTTTCATTTATATATCTGATCTTGGCGTTCATCTTTGTGGTTATTTAACTAAAGTAATATCCTTCCCTATTTGAAAATAATATGAATAAATTAAATTTTAATGTTATCTTAATATAAAATATTATTTAAATATTCAAAATTATGTGTTCAATATTAACTTAATATTTTATTGCACTTCTCCATGGATAGAGCATAGAATGTATAGTGTCTTCACCCTTAGAATAAAAAAATCAACATGAAATGGAGATGGATATATAAAAAATTTAAATTGAATGTTTACTCTATAAATAGATATATAACACTATATGATATATATATTCCATACTCTCTAAGATAAGGAAACATACTGCATTGAATGATTACATTATTTCGAAATATTTTTTAAAAATAAACCATTATTTATATATAATTAATTTTCTTTGCTATAGGTGAAATAAATTGTGGGTCCATAAATCCATATATTTCCATCTTGTCATGCTGCGTACAAATTTTATAAAGATACCTAATATAAAACAAGGATAAATATAAATTTTCAATAAATTAAAATAATGAAAATATTTATGTCAATCTACTAACATGGAAAAAACATGCATTGTGTTGATTCCCAACACATATCTAGTGACATTATACATGCTATATTTTAAAAAAAATCATTATAGTCATTGCATGCCCATATATTATAGATTCCATTGGAATCTCATAAATATCCAACAAAAAAATTCAATATGTTCACAATCTATCAAGACTAGTATAAGTTGTATCTGAATTCATAACACTTTGTATTTTTTGTTTTCTATATAGTATTTCTTGCCTCTAAAGTATTCCTAAAACAATTGATAAATATATAAAATTTAAAATTGTAAAACAATTTTTTTATTTCAAAATAATGGACATAAAATACACATACTCTATTTTAATAACCCAGGTACTTATAAAAAAAATTGGTTTCATTTTGGAATTAGATAGTTAAATTTATCATGAATTTATAATGAAATAAGTGGTATTTATAGAAATTAATGAATCTATACTCATATAATATTAACCTCCCCTATAAAATCATAAATAAAATTTTCTTTATCTTATTAATGAAAATATGAAATATTTATTTCATGGTATAAGTAAATACATGTTTTAAAAATTCTAATTTAAGTGTTCATATTTTTGTAAGTCATAAATATTTAATTTCAATTTTAAAATTAATAAAACAATTTTAAAGAAGATATGTTTTCATAAAATTGATTCATAAATATTTATTTTGTTTTCTTATGATTCTAAGATAATTTTGTGATACCATAATTAAAATTTCAAAGTGTTATAAATTCAGTTATAGTTTTAAAATTAGTAATTTTTAGATAAATTATGAATTTGTTTAAAAAATATTTTTCATATATTTAGAAAATAATTTTCATAAAATTGGGTTCCTTATTGAATTATAAATGTTTACAAATGGTTGTGGTGAATTCTCTAAAATAATTGAATTTTTTGAACAGTGAAATATGGTATTTTACACAATTTAAATATAATTCATATACATGAATTAAAAAAATATTGCATAATCTAATCACCATAATATATAACAAAAATTTAATATTTTAATATATTTATTGATAATTCTAAATCTATTCATATTATTAATCGAAAATAATAAACTAATGAACAAACAAATCAAAAAACACTCATCTCCTCCAGTATAAATATTTCTAATCACCACCTCTTCTTATCACACCCAAAGCCTTTTAGATTATTTAATTTATACCTAATTCCCTTCACAGGACTCTTCCGCACATTTTTGACCTTCTTGTCTCTCCAAAATTCCAAAAACAAGTTCCTTAAGGACGTTCTCAATAAGAATAATTCAAGAGGTAAAATCCACTTTCATTTTCATTTATTTTCCTTTTTATTTATTTTCATTTATTATTCAATATTAACCTCCCCTTATAACAATGGAATAAAAACTCTAGTATCTTATATATACTATGATTATATCATTTTATGGAATAATTCATCATCATACTTTTTCTCCTCTCCATTTTATTTTAAAATGAGAACATCGTCTCTGATGTGTCGATTTACCACCATTGTAGATTATACACTTTCATTTTCCATTACCTCATTCTATACATCTCATAAAAAATTATTATGGTTAAATAAGATTTTATTATACTTATTAAAAGTTATATAATGTTCTGTAACAAACATATAAACATTATATTAAATTAAATGAAATATGTTCCTGATGGGTGTAAAAACCACCAAAATAAATAAAACCATTTTAATTTATGTTTTATCTAATAATTCATCCTCATATCAGAAAAAGTAATATATAGTATCATTAAAAATTATTAAAACATAACAATTATGTTTATTTCCACTTCTGGAGTTTTTCTTTGAGTAGAAAATAAAATCAATAATGATCCAACCATGGAAACCATGAAAAGAACACACCTAAAATGAGGTAAATAACAAAATAATATTAATAAATGGGGGAACTGTTGTTATAATATTGTCAGAAAAATTCGTATAAACAATAAAATATTTTGTTATTAAATTAATAGCACTCTTTAGCCCATTTTATGGGAAGTTTGAACATGTTTTAAGTAAGACGAACCTAAGGTAATGGACTTTTCTTTTAAAATCCTCATTTAATTTTTTATTTTTACAAAATTCAAAATGATTGATTTTATGATATATGTGTTATTATTTTATGATTATGTAATGGTTATTGAGAAATTTTTATTAGTGAAGGTGGGATATATATCTACCTCTAATGTATTGGGTATTTTTATGTTATAAGTTGACCATAAGGGTTATTCCAAGTGTAACTGCACTGGTTACATCATAAGGTAGCCATGAGGGTTACATCGTAAGGTGATCATTACAGTTACTAATAATATGGTCTCCATGAGGGTTATAATAGTAACTAAGTAATTACCTAAGTTACCAATATGTTTTTATTTATGTTTTTTATGTTTTATGGAAATATCGTCTTTTCAGAAAGTATATGATATTTTAAGGGTGTAAAGTATATCATGTGAAAATGATTTCATGTGTTTATAAGTATTCATGGACTAATAGTTCCTTTCTCTTTTTTTGTACCTTATTGAGATTTTTGAACTCATACCAATTTTTATAATTTTTTTTATAGGATTTAAGGATTCTTAAGAGAAAAGTATAAATTAAGATGTATATTGTGAATATTTTTTATGAAATGAATTCATGTATTGTAAAAAATTTTGTATTATGGAAAAAAAATGCATTCTATTTTATTAGTATCTACTTTGGGTGCTTATGGGTTTTCATGTATGTTATATGACTTAATTATCAATAACACTAAACTAAAAATATATTTGGGAATGTATGAATGTGAATTCTAGTTTAATTAAGTATATTATATAATGTTTAAGGTCAGGTCCTTATAGTTGGTATCATAGAATGGTTTAGATAACTTTAGGGTTATGATGATTTAAATAGAATACCATATATGATTTTTACTCTATGGTTTATTTGAAATGATACAAAATTTTAAGATTATCATGTTTATTAATCTAAGATATGTTTGTTCAGAATGGTTTTCCACCGAAGAAATATTGAAGTTGGAGTAGGTAGGAAGTGAGAGGATGCTATATTTTTTAATCCACAAACCAGAATGGTCGAAATTGGAACTGGATAATTTTTTATGGTGATGTTTCAGTTGATTAAGGCTATAAATGGTGGAGGCATCTATGAAATTGAAAATATAGAGCTACCACAAAGAATAATGATTATAGTAGAACATTTTATAAGGATACAACCACCTGCTTTTTATGGATCTTCTGATCTAGTGGCAGTTGGATGGTGGATTAAAGACATTGAAAAGATATTTTATATCATGAGGTGTCCATATAAATAGGATTTTAGTCTTTTTATTTACCAATTTGAAGGTGAATTTGACTATTGGTTGTCAATGGTCAATAATATCAGAGATAGGGAGGAGATCAATGCCTTTGAATGGGATTAATTTAAGACTATTTTCATTAAAAAATATTCTCCTAAGGTGGTTCAACTTAGGATGGTAAATAAATTCCTTGAATTGAAACAAAAAGAGGAATATTCAGTGGATGAGTATGAATAAAAATTAACTCTATTATAAATGTAGACTCTAAATATTATTCAAGATCTTGATAGTAAAATCAATATTTTTTTACTCGGGATTAAAGCCATGATACCAAAGGTATTTGTCCTCCTATGAATATAAAAGTTATGAGAAAATTTTTCAATGTACCTGGAGGGTAGAAATGAAGTTTCTTTATGATCGCGGGTACTTTGAAAAGAGTTCGAATAATAGTTTCATATGGTAAAAAATGGGTAGAAATCAATAAAAAAAATTTGAAGGTAAAAAAAATTTCTTTCAAATTTTTGGGAAGTGTGGTAAAAAAACCTGGGGAATTCCATAACAAATATAGGAAGTGTTTTTGAGGTGGTAATTTTGTACAGAAGGCATGATATTGTAATGAAAAAGATATTAGTGATGGTATGTTAAATTATGATAATAAAACAATAAAGTGTTTTAAAAGTGGTATGATGGGTCCTTATGAAAGTAATTTCCCAAAAAAAGATCTGAATGATGGGAAGCAGCCAAATTATAAGAAGAAATGTACTGTGAAATCCTTTGCAATTACTTCTGTAGATGTTGAGTCTTCAGATAAAGTGGTACCGCACACTTTGTTTTTTTATTCAAATTTTGTTAATATCTTGTTTGATATAAAGTCTAAAAATTCATTTATTTCTGATAAATGTTTTGGTAAATTGGAGATTTCACCTCAATAAATGAAATAAGAGCATGTGGTTAAAACACCATGGGAAAATATTAAGGCAAAAATGAATTACAAGAATCATAATGTTGTTGTATATGGAAAGCAATTACCAAAAAACCATGTTGTTCTTCCCTTATTAGTGTTTGATATTGTTATGGGTATAGAATGCCATTCTTTTTTATCATGCTAAGATTTATTTTAGATATAAATAAGTTATTTTTCAGAAAGTGTTTCAGTTTTTATACAGGAATAAACTCTTACCATTGATAACATATTAAGAAGGTGAGAATCTATTAAAATATGTAAATGAATGTTTTCTTTCACATGTTGTTTAAAAGAAGGGAACTATTCGGATTAACGATGTTATAGTGTTAAATTAGTACCTAGATGTTTTTTCTGATGAGTTTCTCAGTGTTATAACTAATCAGGAATTTAAGTTATATATTTACTTACATCCTAATGCTAACCAATTTCAAACCCCCTTATGAAATGGATCAAGTGGGACTTATATAATTTAAAAAGTGGTTGGAGGAGTTACTTTACAAATATTTAACTCGACCTAGAACATCACTATATGGTGATCCTATTTTTTGTTAAAAAGAAATATGGTTCTATGATACTTTACAATGATTATATATTTTTGAATAACATTACTATTAATAATAAGTATCTATTTCCTTATATCAATGACTTATATGATCAGTTACAGGGATCTCATTATTTTTCCAAGATTGACTTGTGATCTGGTTACCATTAGTTGATGTTGAATGATGATAACATTCCAAAAATATAATTCCAAACCATATATGGGCCTTATGAGGTTTTTTATTCCCTTTGGTTTAAAAAAATCTCATGTAGTATTTATAGATCTTATGAATAGAATCTTCTATGAATATTTTAATATGTTTTTTGTGGTTTTTATTAATAATATTTTTATGTTTTTAAAAATTTATGAATATCGTTAAAACATTTAAGGATTTTCTAATAACCTATTAAATAAAAGATGTTATATGGGAAAGATAGAAAATGATTTTTTTTGTTTCAACAGATTTATTTTCATGAGAACATTATAAATAATGATGGCATAATAGTTGATCCTATTAAAGAAAAAAGGCTTTTATGAATGAACAAGACCAAAAAATGTTACTAAGATTCATAGTTTTCTTGGATTATAATGCTATTATCAATGGTTTGTTAAAAATGATGCATGGTTAGCTATCCCACTAACTAAGTTAACATTAAAAAGGGTTAAATTTATTTTGATAGATGATTATGATGTTTTTTTCAAGAACTGAATAGGATATTAGTGAATGCTCTGATTTTTTCCCGGCCTTCCAAAAATGGTGATTTTTTCTTCTATAGTGATTCTTTGTTGAAGGGATGTGGTTATGTTATCATGGATTATGATCATGTAATTTATTATGATTTAAGACAACTGAAACCTCCTGAGTTAAATTATACCTCACATGTGTTGGAATTATCTATTGTGTTTTTCACATTAAAAACTTGATGTCATCATCTTAATGGAGCAAAATTTAAAATATATAATGGATATAAAATCTTGAAGTATATATTTACTCAAAAATAATTGAACATGAGGAAAAGAAGATTGATGGAATTGATAAAGGATTATTATTTCATGATCAATTAGAATCCTAGAAAAGAAAACAATGTTGTATAAGCCTTGAATCAAAAACATCATGCTAAAATAACCGTGTTACGTTTGGAACATGACCCCTTGATTAAAATTTTCATTAATATTGTCTTGTAATTTGTTGGTGTTGGAAATTCATATGTTTTGTTTCCAGTTTTAGTGTAGTTTTCTATAAAAAATAGAATTACGAAAGTGCATAAGGATAAATATGAGTTATAGAAGAAGGTATAATTAGTTAAACATGGTATGTTTCCATAGTTTAACATTGATAAAGATTGTGTATTGATATTTGGGAAGAGATTATGGGTCTTTTGTGATTATGGAATAAAGAAATAATTATTAAATAAATATAATATTTACTCATTCTCAATTCATCCTGGTAGCACTAATATGTACAGAGACATTCAGGAGTATTACTGATGGTGTAGCATCCCGTCCTGAGTTCCACTAAACCGGGCCCCAGGATGGTGGGCCATAAGACCTCAAGTGTACCTCCCCAAACACCAGAGGCTATCAACTAGTAATGAGGGCCTTGGTTGAGTCTATAGGAATATTATTCCCTTATATGATAAGGAATTACCTAGAGTTAAATAATCTATGTAACAACTAGTGGAATCATAGAGAAAAAGTAGACAACAACAAAAGTAGATAAATGATCCAAAAAATTAAATAATAACTAAGTAATATAAATAGTCATAAAAGATACTATGATGATGTAAATGTATGATGAAAAAATTAAATAAATAATATTGTGGGGTTACGGGGTACAAGAACAGTCTACATGCTAAGAAACAAAACCGGAAAAAGGACCAAAAAATGACACACTTCATCATGCTAAACGCTCAGTCCTCTTCCCCCAAATGTCTTTCCATGACAACAAAATAATGAAACATCGGAAGCATCATTCTTCCCGTTATTCATACCTATGAGGTTTAAGTCCACTCGGGTACCAAACAACACCTGAGTAGGGTATGAGATATAATCTCAGTAGGTTGGAACCCATAGTCTCTGGACCTTTAAATTTCATGTTTAATGAAATTATCAGTGTGCTAATATATAATAAAAGTAAGAAAATAATTAAATAAAAGAACCAATACATTGGTTAGGTTCTCAAACAGACTCCCATCCCATACCACCTTCTTCGGCTTGAGTTGGATGCCTGAATGAGATACATGGTATAGAAAAATATATATATAGCAAGGCCTAGGTAACATGACATACCAAAGAAAAGATCATACCCCCAATCATGTGCTTTGGGTTGCATCTAATCCTTATATTAAAACTAGGTGCACTAAAGGCACAAGAGATACATCACAAAGCATAAGGAAACTCTATGTAGTATCAATAAAAAACTCAATAATTTATATTTAAACCACCAATTTTAGAGGTAGAGTCTGAGTTCATCCCTAATGTATCTCTATAGTACATCCATTCAAAATATCTAATGCCACCGAGCCCATTCAAGGTGATCCTTTCAAAAGTCTAAGTATCCCTCATGGAATGGTAATTATGAGTCCATCTTAGGTATCACATGTTAGGGACTGATTATCATCTAAGGCTTGGCGTAACTCGTTGCCCACATGTCTATCCTCAGCTTCCCCTTAGAAAAACGGTATCACCCAATAGTATAATAAAAATCTCATAGGGTCACTTGTTTGGTGATCCAAAAATATCGCTTACCCTGTGTGTTTTGTTTTAACCTATTGAGTACAGAGAGTCCAATTTTGAAACCTAGCCAGACAGCCATGCGAAGGTGGAGAGATACTATCATGATGCAGATGCTAGGGAGGGGAAGTTCCTTTAATATAGTCTGGTTTAATTCACTAAGACCTTTAGGTCATGTAATCTTATAAGCCTATGGGCCTTGTAAGGGTTCCCCATCATCCCTTGAAAGGGGGTTTATCATAAATAAAAAGAAAAGAAGGTCTTCGGGCCATTCAGGTAAGTTAGTTCTTAATATGGGACCAACATTATCTCCCTGACCTGATTTCATTTAAAACAAAAAGAGAGGCATATATATCACAGATCAAGCATTCATGATTGAAACCATTTAATTAACCATTTAATTTCACACGTTTACTAATTTTTCAAGCCCAATAGTCATGGATAATAATAATTACATAATATTAGAAAAACTGGAACTTTATTAGTGTAAGTATAGGTAATGGAATTTAATAAAATCAAGGTATGGCAAGACTTATAACAATAGTTATTTAGGAAAAAATAGATACAAAGGGAAATTAAATTTATGGTTTATAATTCACCCTAAATAATTAATTCAATTTAAAATAACCACCCAAATTATCACACATGCACATTTAAATTATTATTTAAAGATTCAAGGCCACATGTAAATAGAATAATTATGCCAGAACACCCAAAGGGATTTTCAAGGGCATGGAAACAACCTAGTAAGGGGTTCCCCTTAAACAATGGTCATAAAGATCAAGGAAAATTTGTTTAATTAAATCAATGTCCTTTATTTAGGATTTTTCGGTAGGTACGAAGGATAGGTACAAAATTTTTACGTGAATGAAGCAATGAAACAGTGATAACAAACATAGGAACCCCACCTCATAGTCATAGTATACCTCAAATCCCTCAACAACCATTGATTTTAACTATAATGGAATAAATTTATAGTTTTTACAAAAACCCCAATTATGGGTAAAGCCCTTCCACATAATATTGCGTGAATAAGAGAGGAATATACCCAAAATTTATTAGTGTGGTTAATATTTCTTACTGATAGTTTCACATCACATCTGACGACGTTGAAATTGGAGGAGAATCGGAGGTACATCAATTATCCAAAGCGGAGGAGGGAGGCACATCACCTCAAAAAGGGGCGGCGTGATGCACCTGAGTAGAGGGGGAGAAGAGAGAAGGAAAATGAAGTAAATAGGGGAGTGGAAAAAACTTTAAAAAAAAGGACATAAATAAGAAAAAAATTTAAAGAAAATAAAAATAAAAAAATGGAATAGAAAAGAAGTGAATAATGATAATGTTTAAACCCCTTTTAATTATTTCCACTTTTCTTATAACTAGTTTTTCTTTTATATTTTATTTCTATACCTTTTTAATATATATTTTATTTAAATTTTATTTATTTATTTTAATACTTTTAATTAATTTTAACTCGAAACATTGCACCATGGCATAGTGTATTATTTTGCCTAATCTTGTGCAACCATGAAAAAAAATCTATTTGTTGCTCAGGACCTACAATAGACCATGTGGGCATGTTCTAGAGGTTTCTTTATATAATTTGACATAAAACTAAATGTTTTATACCTTAGTTAATGATGAGATGTTACAAACTCCCCTCCAGAAGACAACTCATCCTAGAGTTTCCCTTTCGAGGGTAGTGGAATTTCATCTGAGAAATGTTCCTTCCACTATGCACACACATCAATCTCCCACTCCCTGGTCTCATCCTGAATGTTTCTATGATATCATAGCACCTAGAACATAGGAATATAAATTACTTGGAGAAACTTCTTACTACGATCAAGAATGTGAATCCTACACTCTATGAAGGATGAATCCGCCTCAATCTCGATGTCGTGAGAATTAAACGAATGAGACGGTCTAGATGATACTATCTAAGCTGACAGACGTGGAAGACAATATGCATTAAATAGTATCTTTGAGTTAGCATCAAAATATAGGCTACTTTCCCAACTGTCTCCACTATCTCAAATGACCTCCAAAATCATGGTGATAACTTCCCATATGTCTGGATTTGCATATGACCCATCCTCGATGAAACATTCAGAAAGAATCGATGTCCCACCTTAAACTCAAGGGGCCTATTAAGACAATCAATATAAGACTTCTTTCTGTACTAAGTTGTATCCATACACTTTTGAATCAACTATACATTCTTAAAAGTCTTTTGAATGAGATGAGGACCTATAAGAACAGCCTCACCTGTTACAAGCCAGCATAGAGATGAACGACATGGTCTACCAGAGTGGGCCTCATATAAAACCATCTGAATTGTTTCCTGTAAGCTATTATTATAGTAAAAATAAACTATATTAATATGTTTCTCCCAAGAACCTCCAAAATAATGGATACATACCCACAACATATCCTCTATCTCCCAGATGGTCTGCTCGAACCACCCGTCCGCCTGGGGGTGATATGAAGTAATCAAAAGCACCTGTAAACCTAGTGCCTTTTGCAACCCTTGTCAGAACCACGATGTAAAACAAGTTTATTGGTCTGACATGATAGAACTAGGTACACCATGATTTCAAACTATATCCTGAATATAAATCCTCCCTAACTCATTAATATAGAAGGTTTCCCAGATAGGTAGGAAGTGAATGACTTTGGTCCAACAATCGACGATCACCCAAACTAAATTGCTGCCTTGAGGAGATCTTGGAAATCCTATAATGAAATCCATGTTGACGTTGTTCCATTTCCACTCCGAAATGGAAATAGGTTATAGGAGTCCCATAGGTCATTGTTACTCTTACTTCACCTACTAACAGGTGGAGAAACTGGTAATGTAACCTTCTATTTTCATCTTCATAGCAGACCAACAGTATTTCTAGATTCATATATCTATATATATTCGTATGTCTAGGATGAACTGTCCAAATAGAGTCCTGATATTTCCTCATCATCTTTCCTGAATATCAAAATACACCCATACATGGCCACATTAAATCAGAGTTTCACTGTAAACAACAACCCAACTAGGATGCGGGTTCTATTGAGTTATGCTTTCCCTCAAAATGAACCCCTTTAGACCAGATAACTATTTCATGTATAATCACACTAGAAGAGAGTATGTCACTATTAGAGCTGGTAGAACATGTTGTATGTGCTTCACCTGAACCACCATATGTTTCTTAGAAAAAAATCCATCATTTTCCACTCACTGCTAGCTACTTGGATAGCTTGTGTATACATTTTGTGGCTCATTTAATCATCCACAACATTAACCTTACTAGGGGCATAAGAATGATCAATGTTGAATGACTGTAGGTATTGGACCAACCTAAGATACCTCAAATTTATGTCTCACTATTGGGAGATATATTTCAAGCTTTTACGATATGTATAAATAATGAACCTCTCAACCAAAAATTAGTGTCCCAACAGGGAAGACCATGAACCATAGCTACTAACTTGATGTTTTTCATATGATATTTCCACTCATGAGGCCTCATCTAGAAAGATCCATAAACCACGACTCGATCACCCTGCATCATAACTTCACACAGTTTGACTCCTGATGCGTCAAAGTACACAACATAACATCATTCTGTATCAAGAAGAATCATGATTGGAGCTGACATGATTCTTCCCTTTAACTCTTGAAAATAATTCTCACAATTTTTTGACCAGATGAGTTTAAAACCCTTCTTATTCATGGACATAATAGGTGATACTATGTGGGAAAAGTCCAGTATGAAATTTTGGTAATAGCCAGGAAGCCCTAAGGATCTGCATATTTCAAAAACATTCATGGGGTGCTCTCTGGAAAGCATTATGCTTGTATTATCTAGGTCGACCGTTATTCCTACTTTTGATCTTATATGACTTATGAAGTGAACCTTATTGATTCAAAATTTTCATTTATTGAGATTCATGTATAACTAGTTCTCTCTCAGTTTACTTAACATGATCACATCATGGGGTTCATGGTCATTTCTGTAGCGTGAATACACCGATATGTCATCTACAAAGACTACCAAAAAAGAATCAAGATACTGGTGGAAAACCCAATTTAGAAGAGCCATGAAAACTATTGGTGAGTTCATCATAACAAATAGAATAACAAAAAACTCATATATGTCATACCATCATCAGAAAGTTGTATGTGGTATATTTGATGTTCTCACATGCACCTGATGATAGCCTGACCTCAGATCGGTCTTGGAGAAAATAGGTGATCCTCAGAGCTGGTCAAAGAAGTCATCTATAAGAGGAAATGGATATCAATTATTTACCAAAATCTGGTTAAGTCGACGGTAAACCAAGCAAAATCTGAGGGTACAGTCTGCCTTCAGGGTGAAAAGGATTGGTGAACCCCACTACAATGTTCTAGGTCAGATAATACCCTTCACCTCAAGATCATCATGCTACTTATTGAGTTCCTAAAGCTATTTAGGTTCCATCCTATAAGGAGGAATGGATATTGGTGTCTAACCTATAACTGACTTGATATTTAACTCAATGTCCATAATAGGATGTAAGACAGAGAAATCATCAGGGAATACACCCATAAAACGATACATAATAGGAGGGAGTTCCAATGATTGTATTCCTTGATCACTCATAAAGATAATTGGAATCTGAGTTGTAACTTTTCCCACCCCAGAACACTTAGTTCTACATCGATCTACCTGGATATCCCATTCTCCCTTTTGTATATAAGTGATACCCTCAGGTTTTGTGATGAACACTCGATGGTAGTATCAATCCACTTGGGAATGATAAAGAATGATCCAGTCTATAGTAAGAATGACATCAAAGTTGGTCATATCGAGGATGAAGAAATTCCAGAAGAAATGGCACCCACCTATTTTGATGGGGAACTCCTTGAAATTGACTATTCCCTCTATTATGACCCCTAAAAGAGTGTCTAGAGAAATAACACTATAGAATTAATTGATTTCAAGAACCAAACACACAATAGTCATAGCGGATATAAACGAGTGTGAATAACCAATTTTAAAAAGGGTATAAAAAAATTAGAGGCCATAAGGATAGTACCTCTAACCATAGAGGGCCTTGTACTCTTCTTCACTAGAATTGGATGCACTGCATACATATGGTCGGATCCTTAGCCTTGAGATGCTGCCTGACTAGCATGATATAGTCCATTTTGTTGACACTAGTGTTCTGAAACTTGACTGCCTCAACCATAGCCTCCACTACCATGACCTAATTTGATGGTGGAAAACAAACTCCTAGCCTGACGTGGATCCATATATCCCAAACCTTATGGAGGCACCATCACATATCCCTTTCCACTAGATTTTGAAAGAAAATAATAGCATAAATTCTTAAGGTGGTCTATCATGCCATAAGATTGGCACTCCATCAGGTTCCTCATGCACTAGGTATTCTTATGGATTATCCTTCCACACTAATGACATATTATAGTGTTTTTAGTATATGTAATTTGGTTGGAATTCCCCCCATGTGCACCCTCAAAATGGATATTCTTACTGCCTAAAGAACCATCACCGTTCCTCACAACTGATCTGCACTGGCTCACCTAATCAGATTCCATAAGATTTCATTTCATAATTGGGGCCTGATCCACAATCTCTATAACATCCATTAAACAAAAAACATTCACCTATAAGGAAATAGCATATCCAAGTACTTCATCAAAGAACCTCATAGTCATTTTTATGTCACTGTTCAGAGATAGAGAAAAACATTAGAGCTCCGTGAAATGAGTAGAATACTCTAAAATTGTCCTAGAGCCCTACTAAAGATATAATAACTCCCTGTCATTGCCTTCTCTCAAAGTATATGGGAGGAAGTGATAATAAAAAGCTATTTGGAAGTCTTCCCAAAACATGTATTAGGTTCGGTCTACCTAAGAAATGACATTTCAACAATTCTTGGAAGAGTCATAATGAATAAAGATAGAAAGTTTGACCCTTCACTATGGAAGTGTCTCAAGATGGTCGAAGATGGATTTCATAGATTCTATCCATGACTATACAGCATTGGTACCACCATTTCTTGATAAGGTGGGATGATGCTGCAGTAGAAAATCCCATGTATTCTCTTCCATCACCAGGGAAGCCCATGGGACACTTTGAACTATCTGCATGAACCTGAGAAGACTATCCCTAAACTGAGCATCGATGGTCAATGGAAGACCAGGAAGAGTTTCCATAGTTGAAACTATAGGAATCACTATAGGAGGCACTATTGGTTGAACTAAATGTGGTTCTAGACCCACCAACTCCAGAATGTGCTCATCATTACTCTCCAGTCATACAAAACAAAGATGTTGCAGTGCCATTTCTCTATAATTTTCAAATGCACACCTTAGATGATATTATATGGAAGATTAGGTATACATATAAAGGATAAGTAATAAATGGTTAGGTTAAAGGCCTCACTGAACATGGCATAATAAGTAAGGAAAGTAAATAAAGAAGCTAGGTACATGGATTTCCACTGAATTTTATACAACAGATAGCCTTCTCCAAGAGTCAGGTCTAGATAGAAAGATAAGAGTTATTAAAAGGATCACTAGGACACATACACATTTTATATTTTTAACAAACAAGTACTAAATGATAATAAAACTAAACACAATATAATTCATATGAAAATAGGAAGATGCACGCTGAATGTAGATATGGAATGGAAATATGCATGTCATTTTAACCCATACAGTTCCCAATATGATGCATGTAAATTAAATTCCCTAATGTAATTAGGATTAAATTGACAAAATCTTCATCTTAATAACACCAATACTAGTAACACCATTAAACAAGTGTGTCACCCAACTGTGAAATCGTATCAACAATAAATGGAATAATAAATAACTAAAATCCACAACCTAGAAAATTTCGGATTCCCCTATATATGGGCTAGCGATGTCCAAGAAAAGGGAAAATTCCAAATTCCTATTTCCTAGTCTCCTTTCTAACCCAAATAGTAATACAAAAGAAAAAAATACCTCCTTTGATACCACTTTTTAGCATCCCACCCCAAGTTCCATTGAACCCGACCCCGAAACAGTAGGCCACAAGACCTCAAGCACATTTCCCCAAACACCAAAGTATGGAAACTAATAGTGATGGTATTAGGTGAGTCCATGGGGAGACTATACCCTCATAGGATAAGGAATTTCATAGTAGTAAATAATAGATATAACAAGTAGTGAAAACATTGGGAAAATGTAGACAGTTGAAGAATGCATATAAATGGTGCAGAAAAATAAATAACTACTATGGAAGATGAATAGTCATAATAAAAACCATGATGATGTTAATGTATGATGTAAAAATTAAATAAATAAAATTTTAGTGGTATGGGGTACAATCATAGACAACATGATAACAAAAAAACTACCAAAAAGACAAAAAACTGCTACATGGAATCTCGAGAAAGGCTCGGTCCTTTGTCTCCAAAGCTATAACCAAGATAGAAAATCAATAAAACATCAGAAACATCACACTTCCTTTTATCCATACTTTTATGAATAATGTCTAATCGGTAACCAAATGATTCTTGAGAATATTGAGATATATAACTCAGTAGGTCGACGCCCAAGGTGTCTAAACCATTCCATTTCATGCTATAGACAAATAGAAGTGTAAAAATGTATAATAAATGTAAGAAATTAAATAAATAGAAGAACTAACACTCAGGTTGGGTACCCAAATAGACCCTTGTCCTATACCACCTACTTTTTCCTAGGCTGGAAGTCTAAATGAGATACCTAGTATAGAAAAATATTATATTGTAAGGCCTAAGTGACATGACAAACCAAAGAAAATGGAATAACCCGAAGAATGTGATTTGTCTTGGGATCTAATACATATGTCAAAACTAGATGCACTAAAGGCACAAGAGAGGTATCACAAAGCATAAGGAAACTCAATGCAGTTTCAAAAAAACATCTCAAGAATTTATATTTAAACCGTCAATTTCAAAGGTGGATTTTGAGACTTTGTGTGAGGTATTTCTATCGTACATCCATTCAAAATATCCAATTCCATCGATCCCTTCTAAAGAGGTTCTTATGAAAGACCAAGTATCGCTCATGGTATGGTTACTATGAGTCTATCCCGAGTATCACTCGTAAGGGACTGAGTATCAACCAAGGCTTGGAATAGCCAAATTTCCAATGGCTTCATCCGCAGTTTCCCCTTAGGTAATCGATATCACCCAATAGTATAATAAAAAACCCAAAGATCCCTTTCTAGGAGAGCCTAATGCATCTCTTCCCCAGTGTATTGTGTTGTAACCTATCATGTACAGAGAGTCCAATTGTGGGTTCTTAATATGGGAGCCACAATCTCTCCCCGATCCAGATTCATTTAATACAACAAGAGAGGTATTTGTATCACATATCAAGAATTCATGACTTCATCCAATTAATTATCCATTTAATGTCACATTCTTAATAATTATTTAAGCCTAATAGTCACTGATAACAATAATAACACAATATTAGACAAAACATCCACTTTATCAGTATAAGCAGAGGCATCATAATTTAGTAATAACAAGGCATGACAACACTTATAACAAAAATTATTTAGGTAAAAATAAATACAAAGGAAAACCAAAATCAAGTTTTATGATTCATCCTAAATACTTTATTCAATGTAAAACATCAACCCAAATTATCTCACATGCACATGTAAATGATAATTTAAATATTTAAGGCTAGAGGTAAATACACCACTTATTTTAGCACACCCAAAGTAGTTTACAATTGTATAAAAACAACTTATGAATAGGATCTCCTTAAACAAACGTCAAAAAGATCAGGCAAAAACATTTTAATTAAATTAATATTCATTATTTAGGATTTTTGGGTATGCACCTACGAACACCAAAATGATGGGAAGTGAAAGAATAAATGAAATGATTGTAAAGAACATAGGCACCCTACCTCATAGTCATAGTATACCCTACATCCTACTACAATTGTTGATTTGACCAAAAATGGAAAAAATAAGAGGATTTAACAAAAACCCCAATTTTAGGAAAAAATATTCCATAGTAGATTTCGTGATAGAGAGAGTATGAAACCCAAATATAATTGGTCAGAATGATAATCCTTACTGATATCATCATTTTGATTCTGATATTATTGAAATCGGTGGAAAATTAGAGGTGCAATAGTGATACAGAGCGAAGAAGGAGGGAGGCACACCACCTCGACAGGGGGGGGCACGATGAAAAGGTGGAGAGGGATAAATGAATGGAATAGAGGAGATAAAAAAAGAACAAAAATATATAAGAAAAAAAATAAAGGGAAGGAGAAAAGAAATAAAAAATTATAATAAAAATGGGTTATGCACATTTTAATTATTTTCACTTTCCTTCTAACCACTTTTTATTTAATTATTTATTTTATTCCTTTTTCATTTATTTTGGTTTATTTAAATTTATTTTATTTATTTTAATCCTTTTAATTAATTTTTACTCAAAACATTGTTTCAAGGCATGGTGGATTATTTTTCATAATCCCATACAACCATGAAAAAATGATTATTTACTGTTCAGGACGTATAATAGACCACATAAGTGTTTTGCATGGGTCACTTTAAGGAATTTGAAAAAAAAATGATTCTTACCTTGGTTAAAGTCGGGGCGTTATCTGTGAGATTGAATGAAAATATATATTTCTTATTTTACCATGAAAAGTTTGACTTATCAGTAGGTAAAAGTAGAGAAACAACTACCAAAGGGGATTCTTTGACCTTTTCTAGTGCTTGAGATGAAATGGGAAAATATATCCATGGAATTAAAGGTGGAATACCCAATACTTCTCGGTATAACAATGTGATTTGGGTTATTATTGAATGACTGAATAAATCAGTACATTTTCTTCCCATTCAAGATATTATTTCTCTATATCATCTTTCTCCACTATACCTCAAAGATATTGTTAGTTTACATAGAGTTCCTCTCTCAATTACATATTCCTATGATCCCAAGTTCAACTCTAAATTTTAGAAATTACTTCATAAGTCATTTGGATATAATTTTAAATTTTAGAACTTCATTTCATCATCAATAATATAGATATTAGAAATGAAAAAATTAGATATTAGAGGATGTGCTTCAAGATTGTTCAATGGATTACTAGGGGAATTGAGATTTGAATCTTTATTTAGTAGAGTTTTTTCATTCCAGTATATAGATAGAACCTTTTGAGGTATTAGATGGGAATTGATGTTGAACTAAATCATTTTGGGATAAGTTAGGGAAAGGATATTGATGGGACCATAGTTAGTATAGGAGGTGGCGGAGAAAGTGAAGATGATCCAACAACACATGAGGATAACTCGGAGCTGAAAAAAAAGATATGTAGATAATAGGAGGAAAGACTTTTTTTGAGATAGGTGATCATGTTTTCCTTAAAATATCTCCATGGAAAAGTGTAATGCATTTTGGTATGAAAAGAAACCTAATTATATGGTTCATTGGACCATTTCAAATCCTTTAGAAATTTGGATGTGTTTCTAACCAAGTAGCTTTGCCTCAATGTTTATCTCAGGTAGACAATTTTTTTCATGTTTTAATGTTGAGAATGTATGTTTCAGATTCATCACCCATTTTGATCCCATCAATAGTTCATCTAAAAGATAAACTTTCTTATAAAGATAAAACTGTTTAGATTCTTGATCATATAGAGCATGTATTATGGAATAAGGTAATCAACCATGTTAAGGTTTTGTTGAAAACCCACATAGTTGAAGAAAAAACATTGGAATATGAAAAATTCTATGATGGAGATGTATCCTCACTTGATTAATAAGTGAATAAAAATTATGGGGACATAATTTACAAAATAGGGAGAATGTAACAGCCGAGTTACTTATAAAATAACTATTTTTCATTTGGGAATTAAATAGTTAAATTAATTATAAATTTATATTGAAATAATTCATAATAATAGAAATTAAGGAATCAATACTAATAGAATATTAACTTCACCTACAAAATTATTAAAAGAATTTATATATCTTATGAATTAAAATATTATATATTTATATCATGGTATAACTAAATAAATGTTTTAAAAATGTTAAATTAAGTGTTGGTAATTTTGTAAGTACTAAATATATAATTAAAATTTTATAATTAATCAAATTATTTAAATTGAAATATATGTTTATAAAATATATTCAGAAATTATTATCTCATTTTATTATTATTATAATATAATTTTATGATAAATTATTTAATTATTCAAAGTGTTATAAATTTTTTTATTGTTTTAAAGTTCTTATTTATTGATTAAATTATGTTTTTAATTGAAAATAAACTTCTCATATTTATAAAGAAATTCATAAAATGGAGTTCTATTTTTGAATTCCACACATTAAAAAATCACTGGGGTGATTTTTTGGTATTTTTCTAAAATTGTTGATTTTTTTGTGAATGGTGAAATACAATAATTTACTGTATTTAAATATTAATCAAAATACCTTGATTAAAAAAAATCATGAATGATATAAGTACTATAATCTCAAACTGCACTTTATTATTTTAATATATTTAGTAATAATTCTTAAACTATTCATAGTCTTGAGCCAAAATAATAAACTAATGAATAAAATAATCAAGAAACACTCCTCTCCTCCACTATAAATACAACCCTCACCACTTAATCTCCTCACACTCGAAAGGCTTCTATATTGTTTAATATCATCCAAATTCCCTTCCCAAGCCTCTTCCCTTCGTTAAAGATCATATGTTCTAACAAAATGGCCAAAACAAAAGGCCTTTAGGAGGTTCTAAATGAGAAATATTCAAGAGGTAAAATCGCCTTTCGTTTTCTTTTATTTTCCTTTTAATTTATTGTATTTTCTTGTTCACTCTTCACCTCACCTTATCTAAGTGGCATGAAAACACAAGTATCTTATATATACTAAAATTTTATCATGTTTAAGAAAAAATTCATCATCAAACTCTTCCTCCTCCCTCTTTTATTCTAAAAATGATAACATCATTTGTGATGTGTGGATTTGCCGCCATCATGGACAATACAATTTCATTTTCCATTACCGCCTTCAAGACTGGTCGTAAACCCATTATTATGGTTAAATCATATTTTATCATACATATTAGATGTTGTATAATGTTCTATAACAAATATACAAACATGATATTAAATAAAATGATATAAGTTGGGATGGTTGTAAAAAACCCACCAAGTTAAATTAAATAATTTTCAATAATGTTTTACCTAATGATTAATCCTTATATTATAAAACAAAATGATATATGGAATCATATAAAATTATTGATACATAATAATTAAATTTCATTCCACATGTTGATTTTTTTCTTCCATTTAACAAGAAAATCCATAATGAACCAACCATGGAAACCATGAAAAGAACACACCTAAAACGATGGAAATAAAAAATTTATTAATAAATGGGGGTAATGTTTTATTATATGGTCATATAAGATAGTATAAACATGATAATAGTTCATTAATAAATTAATAACACTCGTTAAACCATTATTCTAGAGGTTCAAACATGTTTTTTGTAAGATGAACCTGAGATAAGGGACTTTTTTTTAAATCCTCTTTTAAATATAGAATTTTACAAAATTCAAAATGTAATATTTTTTACGATTAAACAATTTTTTTTATATATTTATATTATGGTTCATGTGAATTTTTAATAATGATATATGCGACCTATATCTCTCTCTAATGCATTTGGTATGTTTATGTAGGGAGATGGCTGTAGGGGTTATTCCAACTGTAATTGTGATGGTTATATCATAAGATAGTTGTGAGGGTTACATTATAAGGTAATCGTGTGGGTAAAAAATCATATTATATCCCTGAGGTTTATAATATTAAGTAAGTAATTACAAAAGTTACATATATAGTTTTATTTATGTTTTCTATGTTTTCTGAAAATCTCAGGTTTTAAAAAAGTAAGTATATGATATTTTAAGGTATAAAATTATGTCTTATCAAAATGATTTCATGTGTTTATATGTATTAATGGACTAAAGGTTCTTTTTTATTTTGTTCCCCTTGTTGAGTTTTTTATTCTCATCCCATGTTTTTAAAAATAATTCATTGGGTTTATGTATGGTTAAGAGAAAAGAATAATCCAAGCTGAATATTGTGAACCCTTTTTAGGAAATAAATTCATGTATTGTTAAAAAAAATTGTATTGTGGTAGACATAGATATTATTTTAGTAGTATCCACTTTTTACCCTTTTGGGTTGTCATGTATGGTTTATGAAATAATTATCTAAAAATCTAAACTAAAAAAAACTTTGTCAATATAAAAAAGTGAATTTTAGTTGAATTAACTAGATCATGTAATGTTTAAGGATGGGTCGTTATATCTATATTAATATATAAAACAAGTATAGATGAAAAAACTAGAAAATGTCTGATACATTTTCTTAATGTATAAACCTCATCTACAGGAAATGGTATTCTTTCTGATCTAACTATAATATCATGTACAATGACTCTATGATTATCCTAAACTATATCTTCCAAAGATTTTATTTTTTTATCAACATACTCCATTGAAAAATCCTCAAAACATGGAAACACTTTTTTACCGATACACTATTTGGGTATCCTCATACACGAACGAGGTGTTCAGGTGTTCCAAATGTTGTTGCTAAAATATTATTCATATTATAAGTTATAAAGACCCCTTGTTTGCTCTTCTCCTCAATATATTCCTTTGTATAGTATTTGAAAAAATATATAGTGAATAAAAATATATAAAAAATGATTTAACTTAAATAAGAAAATAGTGTAAACAACTTCAAATACTCTCAATTATAACCCTTGATGATTTCATAAGATATTTTAATTTTTTGTTTATCTTATCTCACATATATTTTTCATGTCTAGTGGGGGTCAACCACTACAGATCCAGAAGACTCAGCTCTTAGTTTTGGAAAAAACATAGCTACCATGTATTCTCCCAATAACACAAACCCTCCCCATTATAATGTTTGAGGGCATGTGTTTCCAGATTGAATATCCTAAGGATATCTCCTTGATTACTATAAATTAATAATAATGAAATCCTTAATATGATCATTAATATAAAAAAATCTCTAAAAGGTAATATTTAACGTACCAAAAAAATTCTCATTGTCTACTTTAAACCAAACACTTCCATATATCTTCATCTATATATGGATATATATTAGATGGATAATGATGTTATCTATGCCCAAAAATGAAATATGAAAAGATTTTTTATTTAAAAACTCTACATCTCCTAGAATAAAGAGATAAACATTTCCTCCTAAATCCCCCAGTATCATGTATATCATATGTCATCTATTGTGAAGGGAAAACCTATATTATTACAAATATTTCATGATAAGTAAAATAATAACAAATTATCTTACCAAAACGGTTTCCGATTAGTAAGATATTTTCATTCTATAACCACCTCACCATCATAAATCAAAATACTAACTTGGATTTTATCCTTCAATATAATAAATGTCTTGGATTATTTTGTATTTGAACCTCTTGGAATATCATTATCATCAAAGTCTACTGGTGTCCTTTGTTCCTGGCTATGAGAAACTAATAATTTATGTAAACATGTCTTCCAATGTTTATCAACCCTCTAACTCTTTTCCCCCATGGATGTAGATGTCTCTTATAATGAAGGATGAGGAGGCTCGTTAATAGGAGAATGCGTACGTTCCTCCACAGATGTATGTGTAATATTGTAACGACCCATGAATTTTTCAAATTATATTTGTTTCCAGAATAAATTTGTGTTATATATAATGTTATACTTGTGAAAAACATAGAGAAACCAACAAAAATTTATATCATTGATAAATATCATTACAATTTTTCCGATATGAAACCAATTAAAATTCCAAACATTAAAATTGGACAAAAAATATGAAATATAAAAGTTAAATTGGGGAAATGTGAATCACTCCAATTTGCTAGAATCATTACCCTCCCAGAAAATTCTATAGAAATAAAAAATATATTAGTAAACCAATCAATATTTTAATAAAATAAAAATATGAACTTATGTGAGACTGTAGTAAATTTTGAGTAAAGGAATAAAGTAGTATTATATTTTATAATGGTTAATGTGACCATTAGGATTTGAGAATTATATGACCAATAGTCAAATATTAATGCTGGTCAATAAAATTTTTGGAAAATATAAATAGTGGTCCAATTGACCATTGGGAACTATACCTATTGGTGATAATTTTACCATTAAAATTATTGTTTATAAGTAGTAATGTCAAAGTATAACTGATGTAGAAGTATAAATGATGGCCTCAACCAGTAGGGTCATATCATTTGAAGCCCGTTTTTCAAAACATGTGTGGGAAGTATCATCTATAGGGTTCTCCCTTAACCAAGACCAATCTGAGCTTTAACAAGGTAAGCTTTAACAAAATCATCTATTATAGATGTTCAATTTAGTGGAGATTACCACTTGGTCAATTCTAGCTGGTCCACCACTGAAACCACCACCATTTGATACCTTACCCATAGGGAATACATAGGTGTAATAAGAGGTTACATGTCGAGAAAATAAAATATATAAAGAGATGGTGCAGAGTGATATGAAGGCTGAGTTTGAGTTTGGAGAGATGCAATGGTCTCATAGGATTAATGAAAAGAAGAGAGAAATGAAACCATACTCATGGTAGAACTTTGATCAAGTA
Source organism: Viscum album (assembly GCA_963277665.1). NCBI lineage: Eukaryota > Viridiplantae > Streptophyta > Magnoliopsida > Santalales > Viscaceae > Viscum > Viscum album. The sequence goes on along the minus strand of OY728155.1, from coordinate 1,045,431,925 downwards.
AGAGGAGAAAATAACGTGACACTTACTTGATGCAAAAAATGTGGTTTGAAGTATTTTGGGAACAACATTCTTGGAAGATGAATGTTCTACCAATGTAGTAGAGATAATCATATAGATCAAAACCTTCATAGTGAGTTGAAGCCTCAACTTCTAAACACTAATGATAAAGGGAAAATGGGGTAGGCCCAGCTGAATGTTCATTGCTTCAACTATGTCCATATTGCGCACATTTCCAATCACTGTACAAATCAGCATATAATGGAGGGAATCTATCATCAACCACAACATAAGACAAAGGATAATGTTCTAGCATTTTATATCATGGCGGTTGAATTGGAGGCTCCAAATGATGTGGTGGAAGGTACACACATTGGGCTCTAAAAGCTATCAATTACTTTGTTTGATTATAGTTATTCTCATTTAATTATTTCATACATGTTTTAAAATGAATATAGAATCAATCCTTGAGCTTCTAGAAGTTGAGTTATCAGTCAATACTATTGAAGGGAGTATCCTATCATCAATAGTGCCTAGAAACTCTAGTATTAACATTGGTGAGTACAATCTCTTCTCAAATCTAGTTGTCACTCCTTGGGTGGAATTTTACACTATACAAGGGATGGACTAGATCTACATGTATAATTCTATGATCAAATACAGCATTAGGTAAATCTCAATTGTCTTGAATGGACAACCTACAGTTATTTTCTAAGGAGAGATTTCCCGGACTAAGATTTATCTAGAATCACCTCCCATAACCGTCTTTATAGAGATGATCGATGAATAGGTGGAAGAAAATTAAAGTATAAAGATAGATAATGTACCCCATCAATCAAAAATACATTGAAATATTTATTTAAGAGTTACATGGACCTCCCTCAGAAATAGAGGTAGAGTTCTCTGTTTAACTCATACTTAGATCCAAGTCGATATTAAATACCTCATATAGAATATAAAATTTAGAGTTATAAAAATTAATGAAACAACTTAATTATTTTTTTAAGTAGGGATTTATCCAACCAAGTTTGTATCTTTAGGCATAACATGTTATCATTATGAAGAAGAAGGATGAATCAATGTGACTATGCATCGATTATAGATATCTTACCATAATCATGATGAAGAACAAGTTTCATCTCCCAATGATTTATGATTTATTTTAATAGCTTCTTGGGGCTCAATTATTCTCCAAAATTTACCTCTAGTCTAGGAATCATCAATTGAGAGTGAAGAAAGAAGATATTCCAAATACTACCTTCCAAAAAATATATAAGCATTATGATTTTTCTTTTATTCCCTTCATCTTGACTAGTTCTTCTACTATATTTATGGATTTTATGAATCAACTTTTTAAGGAAAACATTGAAAAAATCTTGGTAGTTTTTATTGATGATATTATGATATATTTCAAAATACATGAGGAGCATAAGGATCATCTATGGGTTATATTGAAAACTCCGAGGAAGGAGAAACTATTTGTAAAATTCCTAAAATATGAATTCTGGTTACAATATGTTACATTCATGGGAAGAATTGTATCTAATGAAGGAATATCATTTTACCATTCCAAGAAAAAGGTTGTAGAGTAGTGGGATATTCTAACTAAAGTAACTAAGATTCATAGTTTCCTTGTATTATAGGATATTATAAGAGGTTTGTGAAAAAAAGCATGACTTTTTATTAAACTAACTAATTTAAGTTAGAAAGGAGATAAGTTAATTTTTAAAAAGGAGTGTGAAGAATGTTTCTAATAATTTAATAAGAGATTGGTTACTACACCTAGTTTAACTCTACCCTCTTTTGAAGAATGTTTTTTTATTTATAGTGATGCATCTCTGAAAGGGATTGGGTACATCCTCGTGAAAAATGACACTGTGATCGCTTATACATCTTGATTGTTAAAACCTCATGAGAGTAATTATCATATGCATGAGATGAAGCTAGTAGTAGTTATTTTTTCTATGATGATATGGAGGCGCTATCATAATGGGGATAAATATGATATATACAGAGAACAAACAAATTTGAAGTATATATTCATGCAAAAGGAATTGAACATGAGACAAAAAAGATGGTTAGAACTTTCTAAAATACAATGAATGTTCAATTCATTACCACTTTAGAAAATACAAATTCATTGATGCATTAAGTATGAAAGACCCTATTATGCTGGAAATTCTGAGGATTCAAGGAGATAAATTGATCAATGGATTAGTAAGGATGGAAATGGGTATCATAAGGGTAGAGAAATCATTAATCCTATCCCAAATTATTTATCATCAATAATTACTAGAGAAGATCAAGATATCTCAATGAGAGGATCCTTTGATACAAAATAAAATTGAGGTTCTGAATAATGGGATGTTTTTGGAGTTCATTATTGATAAAGAAGGTGTACTAAAATTTCATACAAGGCTATGTTTCCCATCTATCTTGGAGATAAATAAGGAGATTATGGATGAAGCACATAGCTCTACATTCTCTATAAATCCTAGAAGGACTAAAATATATATGTACCTTCATACTCATTATTTGTGGGAAAATATGAAAAGGGATATGGTTGAGTATACTATAAGGTGCTTTGAGTGTCATGAAGTGAATAAAAAGTTGAAACTTCCAAAAAGTAAATTAAAAACACTGCCCATACCATCATGGAAGTGGGAAAATATAATTATGTACTTTGTCACTGGCCTCTCAAGAACATCAGGAGGAAGCTATATGATATGGTTTATAGTGGATTGACTCAATAAGATGGCCCATTTAATCTCTATTTGAGAAGTTTTATTTATTAACCATATTTATAAGATATATATAATGGAAGTGGTGAGGATGGATGGGGTTCCACATTCTATCATCTCTTATCATAATCCAAGGATCACATCTAAATTCTAGAGAATTCTTCAACATGCTATGAATACTAACTTGAATTTTATTACGGACTACAACCCCCAAATTGATGGTGAATCTGAATGGACTATTCATACACTTGAATTCATGTTGAGAACTAACTTAAAGGAATTTAAAGGTGGATGGGACCAACACCTCCCATTAGTTTAGTTCCCATTTAAAAATAGTTTCCGCTCGAGTATTCAAATAGAACCATATGAATCTCTATATAGAAATAGATGTATAACTCCTACTTATTAGGATGAAGTTGGTGAGAAGAAGCTACACGGGATTTATCTTGTACAAGAGATGACATAAATGGTTCATTCCATCCAAAAACATATAATTGATTTTAAGAGTCAGCGTGAGAACAATCTTCATTTGTTCAAGGACAAAAGCATTGAGGGGGTGGGTATAAAGAGGATCAATAATCGCACGATGAGGATGATTGAAATATAAACTGACCACTAGAGCCTAAAGCACATGATTATCCAAGGATAGTGTCAATGGACCAACAATGATGGTAGGATAAGTTATCGGGGTACAACTTCTAGGTTGTTTAAAAACCTATGAAAATGAACAATGTTGTTGATTCTCTGTTAAGGGTAATGTGTAACACCTCGCCCCTACCTCATTGGATTGAGGAGGTGGTGAGGGTTAGAAGTCCTTAAGCGACGTTCCCAAGGTGCCAATGGATATAAATAAATGCTGAGGGCTTCGAGAACAAATTGGAGAACTATTTTCCATTAATACAAAACCAACCAAACCATCCACTATCAATCACTATATGATGCATGTCAACCAAAACATTCAAGCATGTATTCCCAAAATACAACAAAGTTGTTCCACAATACATCAAAAAACCAACACATCCAATACCATATTAGAGTACTATGCAGAAGAATCAACAAAAGACCCAAAATAAGCTAAGGCACACTCCATGACTCCACACCAAGCTCTATGCTCCATGATCCACCCAGACATCACGATGCCCCACTAAAGTAGGGTGATGCCTTACCTTTTCCCACGTCATGGTACACAACATCAGCAAAGACACCAACGTGCCAAAGCAGGGGGTGAGTACTAAACCTCAATAGGATTTCCCCAAACGAGTTCCCTAAACACGCCACTACGATAAAACCATAAGCACATTTATATAAAACAATTTATATAAAATAATTACAAGAGAAACCATTTCCATAAGCCAAAAACACCCTTACCAAGCCCTCATACCCACACCAAGAACCCAAGGAAAGCCAACCAAACATGACACAAGGCATTCCATCATTCACACACTAGCACAACAATTCCCAAATTTCAAAGCAATGCACAATAAACAACCAAAACAACCAAATCGTGGAGCTTCCATCCAACCCGTTTACCCATTCACAACTAGCAGTACTTCGTAACCACTTATCCTATGATGGTGGCCCTTTCGTCCACTATCCATCCATTTTTATAGTGGTAAATCCTGCCCACTTCCACACAACATTCCAATCAAGCCATAACCAAGCACATAACCCACCAAGGCCACAAAAACATGCAATCAACCACTTCAATAAATCACCCATTTATTGAAACCACCCATAAATAATTTTACATGAAATTTCACATTTAAATAAAACAAAATCTTTATTGAAAACCATTTTCATCAACCATTTTCACAAATCATTCACAGCAACCCATTTTAAAATTTTCATTTTAAAATCCACAATAAGAACCACTTCACCACAAAACCCCTTTTCCCCACAAATCCCCAAAACAGCACCAAAGGGATTTCCAACCAAATTCACACATCAAAACACAATTAATTTTAAACACAAAAAATTAATTGTAACCAAGAACCCCTAGTTCTAACCAAGTGGAGATGAGAGGGAAGCCACCTACCATTAGGGTTCTCGAGAAATCGACCCACATGAAATTGCACCTCAAATCCATTGAATGCACCCCCAAAACCTCTCTAAATCTCCTTCGTTAACATTCACAAACCATAAAATTGACATCCAAGGAAAGTACAACCATAGATCTACACACAATGGGTGTATATATATAAAATCTAGAGATAGGAAGGTGTAGATCTAGAGGATAAAACAAGGAACCCAAGAGGAGAGAATTACCCAAGAGAAACCACCTTCAAACCGCCATGAAACCTCCTAAAAATGCTTCCAAAACAAGTGGGAGAGCACCCTAAACCCCTAAGAACCCAAAATCCCGGGTGAGGATCGAGTGTGAGGGAATTTGGAGAGAAATGAGGCAACCCTGAGGGAGCCCAGATTTAAAAACCCTACATTTAATTGGCCGCAAAGGTTTAGAAAACCGTGCGCACGCTAGTGCCTCAAGAGCAAGAGTCTGCATGGTTTCCTTGTACGGTTTTGAAAACCGTACACAGGCCGTGCAAAGCCTACTGTCTCCCCCTACACAGTTTCCTAGAGAACCCGCATGGTTTTCCCCTAACCATGATCAATCCGTTCTCCCTATGAAAAGCCTCCAAACACATTCAAAACCATTCCAAACTCTCCCAACCTCTTCCCAACTCATCCCATGCACCTTAAACACATAAAGAATGCATCAAAAGGCCACATACCTCAAAACAGGGGCACTACATTCTCCCAAACATTGGACTTTCTGTCCTCAAAAAGTAGTGAACCCAGCCTTTGCCGAAAGAGCTCGGGCCACTGCTCGACCATTTCATTCTTCCACTCCCAAGTCTCCTCTTGAATCCGACTATGCTGCCACAAAAAATGGACTAAACTGATGCTTTTACCGCACAAGACTATCTCTTGCCTATCTACAACCCGCACTAGCACATGCACCAATGAAGCATCTGGATCTAGCTCAACTTGATCCCATCGAATCACATGGTAACAGTCCGACTGATACTTTTTCAAATGTGACACATGAAACAAATTGTGCATCACATTGAACCTAGATGGAAAATCCAAATGATAATCCACCTCACCAACCCGCTCAAGAATCTCAAAAGGTCCAATATACCTTGGAGATAACTTTCCCTGCTTCCCAAACCGATGATGTCCCAACCTAGGGCAGATCCTCAAGAAAACATGATCACTCACCTCGAATGACAACGGCCGTTGAAAATGATATGCATATGATTTCTGATGACTCTGAGCCCTCTCCATTCTCATCCTAATTAACTTGATCTTCTCTGTAGTCTCTTGGACAAGGCTCGGTCCAACCATCGATGACTCACCTATTTCCACCCATCGTAGTGGAGAATGACACGACCGCCCATACAACGCTTCAAACGGAGCCATATGTATGGATTCCTGATAAATATTATTGTACAAGAACTCAACCAACGACAAGTTCTCTTCCCATGAGCCACAAAAATCCATGACACAAGCCCACAACATGTCCTCCAATGTTTTTATCATCCTCTCAGATTGACCATTCATCTGAGGGTGATAGGTCGTGCTCATCGTCAACTATGTCCCAAGGGATTCTTGCAAGGATTTCCAAAAACGAGATGTAAACCTCAAATCTCTATCTGATACAATCGAAACTGGAACGCCAGGCCTCATTACCACCTCCCAGATATTGATTTTGGAAATATCCTCCACCGTATGAGATTCACGAATCAGAATGACATGGGTCGACTTCATCAACCGATCCACTATCACCCAAATTTCATCATATTTTCTGACCATTCATGGGAGACCTATGACAAAATCTATCGCAATTTTCTCCCACTACCAAATAGGGATTGGTAAAGACTGAAACATTCCTACTGGCCTCTGATGATCTGCCTTGACCTGTTGGCAAGTCAAGCATCTCAAAACAAACTCATCCACACTTCTTTTCATTCCAGCCTACCAGAACTGTGCTTTCAATGCTTTATAAATTTTCCGAATTTTAGGATGAAAAACCCACCTTGAATAATGATACGCCCTGAGAATATCCTCATGACAAGAAACTGGTACAACCATCTGATTCATAAAACACAAAACTAGATCTTCATTCAGTTTCCAACCGTTAATGGTCTCCCCAAAATTGAGTTTTGACCTCATGGTCACACACTCAGAATCAGATATATACGCCTATTTAACCAGGACATCCAAGTCAGAAATCAACAAGACCGGATAGAAGACCACTCTATTTCCCTGGTCCCCACATTCCAACCGTATGTCAGCTATAACTGATATCAACTATCCCTGGTCTGATGCCTGTTTCACCACCTGATCATATGATTTTCTATATAATGCATCTGCCACTGAATTTCCTTTACCAGGTTTGTACATAAAGTAAAAAATAAAACTTTTATAGATATTCCATCAATCTCCTTTGCCTCAAGTTAAAAACCCTTTGTGATAAAATGTTCTTCAAGCTCTTATGATCAGTATATACTGTGAATTTCTCATCGAAGAGATAATGACACCACACATTCAAAGAACAGACCACTGCTAGCAATTCCAAATCATGAGTTGGGTATTTTTTCTCATTCACCCTCAACTTCCATGATCCATACACAACCACATGATTCCTTTTCATGAGAACGCACCCCAACCCGGATCCTAATGCATCGCAATACACCACATACCCTTTACCTGGTTCTGGAAACACAAAGATTGTGTGGATTTAAGGAGACCCTTTTGCTCTTCGAATCACCATTGACACTATTAATTCCACTAGAATGGAACATTATTTCTTATCAAAGTTGTCATTAGTGAAGCCAAACATGAAAAATCACGAAAAAAACTCCGATAATACCCAGCTATACCGAGGAAACTCCATACCTCAAACACATTCTTTGGTGGTTGTCACAAGATTGCTACCTCTATCTTTTCCAGATCCACTGAAACACCCCTTTCAAAAATCACATGGCCAAGAAAATGGACTTTCTGTATCCAAAAGTCACACATTGAAAATTTGGCATACAACCGATGAACCCTCAAGATCCCCAAAACAGTCGCCAAGTGCAGCTCATTCTCCACCATTATCTTTGAATACACTAGTATATCCTTTAAAAACACCACCACAAATGATTCCAGATATCTCTGAAATATTCGATTCATCAATTCCATGAATACTGTTGGTGCATTCGTTAGACCAAAGGGCATAACCACATATTCATAATGGCTATATCTACTTCCGAATGTTGTTTTAGAAATATCGTCCTTCCTTAGCCACAATTGATGATATCCGAACCTCATGTTGATCTTGGAGAACCACTGGGTTCCCCTCAATTGGTCAAAAAAATCATCAATTTGTGGAAGTGGATATTTGTTCTTTATCATAACTTGGTTAAGTTGATGATAATCAACACAAAGCCTCAATGTTCCATCCTCCTTTTTCAAAAACAACACCGGCGCTACCCACAGAGACGTGCTAGGCCAGATAAACCCTTTGTTTTATAAGTCTTCAAACTGGAATTTCAATACCTAAAATTCAGTAGGTTCCATCCCGTAAGACATAAGTGGCATAGGATTGGCCCCTGGAAAGAGATCAATCGTAAACTCCACTTCTCTTATGAGAGGTAACCCAGATAATTCTTCAGGAAAAACATCCATGAAATGATCCACCATTGCTGGAAGAACACTTTGTTCAACACCCTCTACCGATTACAATGACAACACCACCAACTGATATGATAACATGCCCATTGCTGGTGCCAAAAGACCCATTGCACCCTGCCTTTCATTCCTCTCTACTCTAAAGAGATGTCTAATGCCATCATGTGTCTTAAAATCCACAGTCCACACATTGCAGTCGATGTGGGCCTTAAACTCCACCAGCCAATCCATTCCTAGGATTACATCATACCCATCCATCTCAAGCACAAAACAATTCCACATTAGCTTAACCTCACCCATAACGATACAACATTCTCTACACAAGAAGGCTAAACACTCTCTTTGACCTAGAGGAGTTTTATGTTTCAAAACTGAAGGCATCATTTCTACACATAAACCCATCAACTCAACCACACGTGCAATAATAATAGAGTGTGAAGCACCCATATCAAATAGCACTTTCATCAAGGTATAATTTAAAAGAATATTACCTCGCACTGTGGATGGTCCCGAATGATCATCCCAAATAACCTGCTCAACTCCAAACACATGTTTTCTTTCCATACTCTACTCCTTATTTCCCTGCTGAGGCTTCATGGTATTCCAAGAATCACCATGACCCACTTTACTCTACTGCTGAAGGGTATGCTGATGTCCCCGTCCTGTCGAATCATATGATGCATGCGATCCCTGAGGAGTGTCATGCACACCCGGCCTTGGAGAATTCTGACAATAACACTACAAATACCCCATCTTCTTATAATTATTTCAAGCTCGAGGTTGTGTCGTACAATCCTGATTGATGTGGCTCGTAGAACCGCACTAAAATCATCCTACTTTTATCTAGTACTTTTGGGGAAGATTTACCAATACTATCATCTGATTATGTTCCATACTCCCACACTGGGAATAATTGTCCCTCCTCCTCTTGAATCCAGTGTTAGAGTTCCCACTATTCCCCATGGGTGCCACCATGCTTCCTCTGCCTGGAGCTCCCAACAAATCCCACTCATCCACCGAGGCTATATTCACCATATCTGTGTAATAATCTATACACAGAACCTCTATCTTGGAATGAATCTCTCTCCACAAACTAGCTTCGAAGATATGAGATTTCAATGATGTACTATACTCCAACTCGTGTGAAAATCTCACTAAGTTCGTCAACATAGTTTCATACTCCGTTACCAAATGTTTTTATTGTTTCAAACAGAAAAAATATTTTGTGCGCTGAATACTAAAAATATGTGGGTAGAATTTTTTATTAAACAATTCCTCAAAGCCTTCCCATGTCATAAATTATTCTATTCTATATTGGACTACCAACTCCTACCACTGAAGGGAAAGATCTTCCAACATATACATGGCCGACTTCACATTCAACTCTACCGGTGTTCCCAAGAATTCAAAGACCTTGTTCATTCTATTCATCCATGATTCTGCCCTCTTTGGATCTGAATCACCCCTGAAGATGGGTGGATTCTACTTTTGAAACTGAACTGCATGATCCACTTGCCTTTGTTCATCCAATTTATTTCCACTTTCCACAGCTTGGAAATCTTTCACTATAATTTTCACAAACATTTGGTTCACCTGAGGCTCAGGTGCGACCACGTTCTCATCAGCCTCTTCCAGTTGGTCTCTACGACACCTACCCAATTCCATTTATATAAACAAAAAACAAACAACCATGAGTATCACTTCCATAGACATCAAGAATTCCCATTTCTAATCACATTACACAACACTTTTACAACAAGGATTTCCCCCTTTTCCACATTGGCCATGTTTCACCATTTTTGAAAACCAAACCATTTTCAAAATACCATATTTATTCACATTAAAATTTCACACATTTGCAAAAGCATTTCTCAATTCAGCCTATAAATCATTATACCCCAATGAAATATGCATCCTAGAGGGAAGTCATTTCTACCATGCATGCCATGCTCATCTCATTGGCTACACCCAAGACAATGAGTTATCCAATGCCTATAAGTGTCTCCAAAACACTTATGTACCCAAATCCCTAGTAACTTGAAGTTGAACATAAGAGGGTTAGCTACATCTTTTTATTCTATACATTCCATGTTCCAACATTCCTACACCTTGCTACCCTCCCGATTTAAGAAATATACCACAACAAATGTCAACAACAAAACCAAGATTGGAAGAGTTTCATGTTATTAAAGAAGAGATGAAACAAGATGGAAGATTAAAAGTTGTTATAGGATCATTTCAGGTGGGAACACCTATGAAACTCAGGTATACCTTATTAAATGGGTTATTATTTTACAAAAAAGATTTTTTTCTAAGGAAACACTACTACAAAACATGTGTTGAACAACACTATAATTGGCATTTATCAACACTAGAAAACCACTGATAAAAGTAATGATAAAAGTATGATTTATTAGAAATTTTTAATGTAGTCATAAAGATATACTTTATTTGTTTTTGTATATGATATGATAAAGGTTTCCATTATCAGTACATTTAGTAGCACTAATAAAGGTGAAAACTGTAGTGTAATGTTGCAGCACGCTGCATCATAAGAAGCAGGTACAATGTGTTGCGACAACACATTATATTAGTAGAAACAAAAAAAAATCAAAAATAAGATACAAATACTAAATTTAAGTAAAATAAAATTTCTAACACAAATACATGAAAAGAAAACAATAGTTATAAAGTATTTCAGTCGTTTCTTTACTTAAGTTAATGTGATTTTTGAAAAAAAGGCACACTTGGAGTCATACTAGTCACACTGTGAGTCAAATTATGGTGTGACTAATTCTTACACATCAAAAATGACTTATGGATAATTTTCCTAAAGTGTCAAAAGAATTGGAATTCATTTGCTCAGTTATGAGTATGTTAGTTGTTTTTTTAAATTAATGTCAAATTTGAATAAAAAGACGCACATTGAGTCATAATGGTTACACCATGCCTCTAATTGAGGTGTGTATGATCCCTACATGTCACAAATGAATAATGGATCTTTTCTCTAAAGTAAAATAAAAAATATGAACGAGTTTCGTAAATTTTGATTATTTCAATTAATTTTTTCACTAAAATTAATGTCAATTTTGAATATAAAAGAGACACTTAGAGTCATACCTATCACACCATGAATCAGATTGAGGCGTGACTGAATGTTACATGTCCCAAATGACTCTTGGATCATATTATTAAAGTATAAAAACAATAAGAATGTGTTTCCTTTGTTTTGAGTTCGCTATAAGTGTTTTTTTACTAAAATGTCATTTTAAACTGGAATCATGCACTTTGAGTCATATAGGTGACATCATGTGTAGGTTTGACATGAGACTAATTCATAGACGTCAAAAATGAGTTATGTAAAATTTACCCAAATTATCAAGACAATTTGATCGTGTTTTCTCAGGTTTCAGTGAGTGACTGTTTTTTGTATTAAAATGCCAATTTTAAACTAATAAGGACACTTGGAGTGATACCGGTAGAACTATGTTCCATATTGAGGTGTGGTTTATCCCTACATGTCAAAAATGACATCTGGATTGTTTTAATAAATTAACAAAACAATCCAAATTCATTTTCCTATTTTTGAGTATGTTAGTTGATTATTTCACTAAAATTAATGTCGATTTTGAATAAAAAAGATGAACTTGAAGTCATACCGGTCACACCATGCATCAGATTGAGGAAAATATGAATTCTACACATTCAGAATGACTCATGTATCATTTTCTTATAGAATCAAAATAGTGTGAATCTATTTCCTCAATTTTGAGTACATCACATGTGTTTTTTTACTAAAATGTCATTTTAATCTAGAAACACGCACTTTGAGCTATATAGGTGGAATAATGTGTGGGTTTGACATGAGACTGATTCATACACATCACAAATGAATTATGAATCATTGTACCAAATTATCAAGACAATCTGAGTGTGTTTTCTTAGTTTTTAGTGTGTTACACTTTTTTGTATTTAAATTTTAATTTTAAACTGATAACAGACACATTGAGTCATACCAGTCACATCGTACATCATATTGAGGTGTATTTGATCCCTACACGTCAAAAAATGACATGTGGATCATTGTACTAAATTACCAAAATAATTCGAATGTTTTTTTTCTCAATTTTGAGTATGTTAGGTTTTTTTCATAAAAATTAATATCAATTTTGAATAAAAAGATGCACTTAGAGTCATACCAGTCACATCGTGCATTAGATTGAGGCACAGATGAATGATACACATCCCAAATGACTCATAAATCATTGTGCTAAAGTATCAAAAAAATTATAATTTTTTTCCCTGGTATTGAGCATGCCACTTTAGTTTTTTACTAAAATATCATTTAAAAAAATAGGCTCTTTCAGCCATATAGGTGGCATCATGTGCGGGTTTTACAAGAGGATGATTCATACATGTCAAAAAGGAATTATGAATCATTGTACCAAATTGTAAATACAATAGAAGTTTGTTTTCTCATTTTTAGTGAGTGATAATTTTTGGTATTAAAATATAAATTTTAAACTGATAACTGACACTTGGAGTCATACAAGTCACACTGTGCATAATATTGAGGTGAAGATAATCCCTACACATGAAAAATTATGTATGTATCATTTTACATAAGTAACCAATCAATCCAAATGTGATTTAATTATTTTGAGTATGCTACTTGTGCTTTTTACTAAAATGTCATTTTAAACTGGAAAAACGCACAATGGATCTTTTCATAAGTGGATAGTGTTGTGTGAACTTATATTTTTTTCTCCAATACAATATTGGTATGATGGTTATTTTACTTCATATCACAACAATTTTTTTATTTGAAATCCAACTCTTCTTATCCTTCTCAGCATTGGTCTTCGCCTGTACCTACCCCTCCAAGCTGGTCTCCGTCTCCCACTCTACCTCTGCTTTCACCAATGCCTCTACCTCTGCCTTCACCATAATCACCACCTCTACCTTTTAGTTTTCATAGTTTGTTTTTTAGGTCGGTGATTCTAAAAAAATCGATTTCCCCAATTACCCTTCTCCTTTAGAAAGTGATTAAAAATAATATACATGCTTTCTAACACTAAATCTTCACAACCCAAATATATTTCAATGTTCATAACTTATACTAGATCCCAAACATACCATGTAAACACCAAAAAATTTTGTCGGTATACATTCTGAAAAAAAAGTACGATGCCCACTCATCTATAAACAAATTGATTTATTTTTTTGAGTAACTATGTTCTAGGTAATCTGGAATGTACTAAGAAAATATATACAAACAAATGGTTATAAAATATATTTAATAATATTGAAATTAAATTTAGAAATTACCTTTTGGGGGATGTTGGTATTTTCATGCTTTATGACTTCTCTCAAAAAAAATTAAACATAATATCCACAATCAATTTCATTATCTTGTTTCAGACACTGTAGAAATATTTACTAAAATTAGTAAATTCTTTTGAAATGATTTTATAGATAAATATTTCTATATATACATTAATTTTTTTAACATTATTATTAATCCATTGGCTTTGAATTTTAAGACACTGACATCATGCCATGGTCTTGCCTATATTTAGTGATCACGCTATCATAAAAAATTCTTATTAAAACACAGAACAAACATATAATTTGAATTTTATCTATAAAATTTCGATTATAGTGTATTTAATATTCACAATACACATCATGTGTGGTTGGTTGGTTTGAAATCTATGAATTGAATCAAAAGAGTAAATATTTGGGGTGTCTATGTTGACCACTAACAGCATCCAGTGCTTCCTAAAAATAGATTAAGTAATAAAAATATTAAAAATATATTTTCAATGATAAGATCATAGTGTTTTACCCTTGAATTATAGGGATCATAAATAGTTTTTCATCTGATGGTTTTTTAAACACTTTGATTAAATCATCTTTTTTATTCTTAATTTCTTCCCCAATCAATGTAATTTCTTTTGTAGAAATGATACAAAGGTTAACGAATCCAAATCATGATTCACATGATGTTATAATTATATAGTTATAATATAAATGCTTGTAAAAAATTTGAATAGCTATTAACATTAATAATACTATTTAGATCACAATTTGGATAGATGTATTATGTAAATGTACCTTATATATGTATTTAAAATTGAGATACCTGGCCATCCATTCTTGAGAATCTCAATTAAAGTCTTGTGACCAATTACATATGTTATGTAAACTCATTATTTGTCTTCTTAATATTCAATTTAAGACACAGTTTTGTCTTTAAATATGTTATTTTCATGAATTTTTAATGATAATAAATATTTCTTTGGAACTGGCGGGGAGAAGGTACTATCAGAAAGTCATTTTGTTATCTTGGTTGACTCACTATATTGTCTTGATCCAACCTTTCGTTTCTCCATAACTTTATCTATATGTAATATCATACCTCACTTCAGAAATTTTTATCATAAATGGTTACATCTTTTTCATATGAAAAAAATTGTTATGGATGTACCCCATGTATATTTATAAGATTATACAGTCAGGTTATGAAAGCTCCAATAGCAGCTTTGAGATTTTTAATATCCGAACCATAAAGTAGAATAGAAAAATCAGTAGTCAGCTCATAAGCTACCTCAATCCCCCCTCTCATGTGATTTTTTGGGAGGTGTTGATTTTTTATATGGTCTCCCAAGATATTATACATTGTACCCATGACAACATGGTAGTACATATGTGTTGATAAATAAAAATTGCATACAATTGTACCCTATAAAATTTTATTAATATAATGTTATTGGAAGTTGTTTTATTCACATTTAAGAGAATGAGTAGTGCAAAAATTGATTACCTCATGTAAGGTATGAGGTTTTTGGGAATGACTAACCTCATAGCTAGTGGGATCATTTAGTTCAAGTGTGGATATTTTCTCTACCGCTGGTTTTATTTGACCCTTTCTTATACATTGGTCTTCCAAATCATATTGTAAAATAATATCTTGCAGTGAGACTATTTATTTCCATATTCATCTCATTATATTATTTGTTTCTTCATTTGGTTTTATATTCTCTAAATATGTTCAAGTAGTGACTCAAAAATCTAATCCTCTAGGGTGACTATATTATTTAGGCCACTTCAAAGCTACTGAAAGTAATATTTCTTCACATATGACCATTTATAATTCTTTTGTGTAAACCATATAAAAAATATGAACATATTTATTTTTATGTAATATAATTATAAATCATAATGAATTACCATTATTTAATAAATACAAATACTTCCCATACTACTTTTGTGTTTTCATCAACTAATATATTTTCATTATTTACATGAACCTCATTCTGTAGCACATGAATTAGTATGGAGGTGGATTCAAATTTTGATTCATCAACATGCATATAAAAAATGAACATATTTTGTATCGTATCACATAATTAAACTTTTATTGTTGCTTTAAAATACATACTGATTGCTTCTCTAATGAAGCATACCCCATCCTATCTTTGCGATATTGGTACACAAGTTTTGATGCAGGTTCATTATTCTCATCACCCTTTTTCTATTTCATAAATTAACAATTTTGAATCAAGTTAGATAATACAAATAATGTAAAATAATATATTATTGACTGCAATTCACCTGGAATGTTTTCTCATTATGAAGATTGTGAAAATCAGTCCATGGTTCATTCTTTATAATGTGTGCATAACTATGTGGTGGGTGGGGTTTTATTTTCCCCTCAGGATCCCTAAGATGTAACTTCATCGTAAGAGTTTGGAAGCCTATATGGAATTTTCAAATAGCCATTAATACAAAATTCTTACAGAAATCTTCTTAAATAAATAAATTCTGGAAGGAATAATAAAAACTAAATCAACATTTCATTAAATAATTTTTCAGTAAAATACAGAAAGTATATTGTAATATTATCATTATATCTTTCTAAAGGATTTTCTTCATTATAGGTTGGAGACAACACCATGAGTCAACATCAATCGGTACATTCATCTCCATTATGATACCAAGAAAACTAATGAACATTGAATTGTTGGAGTCAATAGGTTGGCCTTTTTGATTCCCACCAGCCCTAAATTTTATACACTGACTTCTTTAATTGATAAATTTACTCAAAACTATGATGTTGTGTCTTTGTTTCTTTTCATTTTTTTCATCAGCATGTTATTGATCCCCTAATAATTCCGTAGTTTCATCATCAATAATATGTTTTACTTGGGATTAGAAATAGCATCACATTTAGAATACATTTTCTACATGATTAGGTAGAAATTTTATTTTTCTTGAATAACAAAAATTCAATACACTTCTTGCATAAAAGTATAAAATTTCATGAATCTTGCTTGAAAATTGTTACTATATTGAATAGAGATATAATAAATCAATACTATAGTACAACAAACCTTCACTATATTTATTAAATTCATCCTCATACAATTGATTTCCATTAATCTCCTGATGATGTATTTGAGGCTACTCATTCCCACTTTCAAACTAGACTTCCTCCCATCACTCTTCAAGAGTTATGAAATCAATGAAATTTGGAACCACAAATATGAGAGGATTGATAGTTTGAAAGAGGGAGTCCAATCAATCATCAAGAGGTGGAAAAAATCACGTGTCTAAGGATTAAAGTGTCATAGGAACCTACACTAATAGAATCACTCAAAAATTATCCTCAATTGAAAATTAATTGGAATACCTCCACTATAATGTTCTTGAATAAATGAATCTCTCCCCACCTATAATAGACATCACTTCTGTCTACTCAAGGATTCCTCACCTTCCAATTTTGGATATTTTTTGAATCCTCCAAAATATCCCTCTAACAACATACAACCCTTTAAAGGGTGAATTTTTCAACTTATGCTCAATATTGATCTACAATTTTTTTACTCATATAAATTAAATTAAGGTATTCAATGAAATCCTAAATTTATTATTATGTTATATTACCATAACATCTTATAGGAACAACCGATACTTCTCATCATTGAAAATTATACAACATACCTTGAATTAGTTCTAAAATTACCTCTAGTAATGTCCTACTTCATGAATAATAATGATATTATCAATTTTATATTATATTAATTTGAGATATGTATCCCTGCAAAAAAAATTCTAGCCTTAGAGAAGATTACACTAGGCTTCAATCACATAAATAGTTTTGAGGACCCCCGATCACTGAAGGAGTTATAAAACATTAACCTAGTGATAAATTGTGATCAATGATGAAGAGAGGTTTCACTATGTAATTAATCAAAGGGTTAATTACAATATTGTGATCATATCCCTTTATAGGGACTCTACATTTAATAAAGAGTGCCTTGAGCATTGAATGACATGATAACAATCCTGCTCTTTATTACACACTTAAACACGATTTGTCACACAAACTTGCACTTAAGACAACTTTGAGGATCTAGATGTCTAGTGTCTTGGGAAATTAGATACATTACATTAAAAATTAATATATAAAAATACAACATCTTTACTGAAAAATTCATTTATATGACCACAACATTCCCTTGTACCTAGCATTGCATGGGATAACCTGAGGACATAATTGTAAAAAGCGTGGGCTATATATCCCAATAAGAGATTAAACATGGCATAAAATGAAGAATATAGTACATGTTAGACAATAATAATATCAATGGAGAACAAGAGAAACATTAACATAAAGGCATGATACAACATGATTATCATAGCTTTGAAATGTGGCAATAACATTTTACATGATATTATCATGAGCTATGGTGCATTGCACATGGATGATGAGTAAACCCTCCTTGAACTTGAATTAGAAAGAGTAAACCATCATTTCACTTGATGTATCATGATACTAATCTTTACCCAATTCATTGGAGAGCTATCATGGTGAACCTTCCTTAATCATATATTTCCTTTCATGCATAAGTGTGCCATATGGATTGTACAACATGGAAACATTCAACATCATAATTTATTCCATGATAAAAGTTTTTTGAATACATAAATGAAACTATATAATTAATAAGTAAATGTGTGTAAAGTTGAATACCATTGATAGTGAAATAGGCATGGTATTCACTACACGATGACTTTGGCTTGTAAAATCATGGTGCAATTTTGACAACATAACGGTGTGACGTAAGAATTCATAAAAATGGTTGATGATAGAGAAAGGGGAATCTCATAATATTTAAATTAAATGGTCAGTAAGGGGGTCATATAGATACATTTCCCACAATATTTAATGGAATTTATATGCCTAACATAAAATAATTACTTGAATGTAAATGAAGGGAGAGAAATCCCTTACGGAATTTCAGCATGGTAATGGGAGTACATGGGAGGCTTAAATGAGATATAATGAGGTATATCATCATTAAAAAAATAATGAGTGATGTATGGTGGAGGTTTAAAATCATACCCCAACATTTTTAATTGAAAATAAAAGGGCATAACAACATAATGAAATTTAGAAAAAAATGGGAAAGGAAGAAATCCCTTACTTGGAAGTGTGATCCCAAAGGTTTGGGAGAGGATTGAAAGAGGATTATAGGAATCATGGGGCGCCTTGGGAGGATTATAGAGATATTATGTCAAGGTTTGGTCGATATCCAAAGGTTTTGAGGGAAGAGAAGTGAAATCATGGGTAGGTTAATATAGGAAAAGGGAGGGAATTATTTATTATTTAGGTTTTGGACACTCCATGTTAAGCTAATCAAAACCACAAACCATAACATGGTTTTTGCCCATGGTTTTCGCCAATGGGCAGTTGAATTGTTTTTAGAAGTCCAATGGTCGGCCTAATTAAAATATTGGGCTTTCCAATTGGGTGGTGAGTCACACTCTAAAAAAAATCATTTTAAAATGTTAAAATGTTTTATAAGTCATGGACGGTCCAAGAAGAATTTTTAAAATAGATCAAACATACCTAAAAAAAATTATTTTAAATGTAAAAAATTTATTTTCCAAAAATATGTATTATAGTATTTTATTACATCACTACTAGGTCATTATGATGTAATGAAACACATTATATATTTAATTGGTATTTGAATTTAAACCAAAAATTATATTGTCTCAGAAAATTATGAAAATTTACTATTGGATAATTTTGACAGCCTCATTACAAAAATAATATTCATTTTATCTAAATAATTTTCTAAAAATGTGATTTTTTTAACTTTAAAATAAAGATCTACATTTATTGAAAATTCATAGGTTTTGACAAAAACAGCTTTCAGACCATAATAAAAATTACAATTTTTTCATAAAACTTATATTATAATTTTTATTCAATAAAAATTAGTCTGTTAATAGAATTATTTTATTATAATATTATTTAATTCAAAAATCTCCTAATTCATCAAAATAGATTTCTTTAATTGAATTTGAATATTAACTAGAATAACTATTTGTGCTTTAAAACACTAATTACAAAGTAATAATAATAAAATGCATGTCAATTCCCTATACAAATATAATGAACATATTCATTGTGCTAGGGTCTTTTTCCATAACCCCTTATAACCCACACATAAGACCTAAGGGTAAGGTGTGTGATGGTGAAAGACTCTTGGGGTGGCTCGGATAACATTACTTGAGTGGTAATCTCTATTATCTTCCACTTCTCCCATATGCGATTTTGTTCAAGCTTAACGTGTAGAATATCTTCTTGGGATTGGTAAAGAGAGAAGACCATTGACGCCACATCCTTTCCAAGCTACGATATATGGTCTTTGTAGGGAGAAATTCTAATATATGAGGCCATCGATAACTTTTTCTGAGTAAATTGGATTTGTTCAAGCCCTATATTAATACTAATCATGTTATCACTGTTCAATGGCTATATTAGAAATGGTAAAATTTCATTACGGTATTTTAAAATTTAAAATCATAAATCATTGTATATGTATTATATAACCATTTTAAATAATAAGACATTTAAAAAGATCTATCAAATTTTTCATTAATAAAATTTTGGGTCGTTACAATCTTCCACCATTAATAAATTTCTTCCTCAAAACATCCTTTTTTGACACTAAAATAGATGCATGTAACAATGCTTCATCACTTCACATGAGTCCCACGTTGCCTCTTTAAACTTTTGGTTTCTCCACAACACCTTGATGTGGGGCATTTTCTTATTTGGTAGAACATTTTCCCTACGATCTAAGATCTTCACCAGATTCTCTTCATAGGAGAGGTCATTCTTCAATGGTACCACCTTTGGATTGAGTACATGCGATTAGGTCAGGTATGTGCTTCCTCAAGAGTGATACATGGAATACATAATGTACTTGAGATAGGTTTGGTGGGAGTTCTAGTCAATAGGCCACTGCTCCAATGCGATCAAGGATCTAAAAAGGGTCGATGTACCTTGGACTAAGCTTTCCATTCTTCCAAAATCTCATAAATCTCTTCCACATAGATATGAAATGGAACACCATGTCTCTAACATAAAAATCTAGGTCTTGTTGATAATTATCAGCATAGCACTTTTGTCGACTCTGAGAATATTCAATGTGTTGTTGGATGGTCTTATCCATCTCCACTATTTCTTTGACCATTTTTGGACCTCAGAGATTTTTCTCCTTAACTTCATCGCAGCATGCCGATGTTCTGCACCTCTTCCCATACAGGGCTTCATAAGAAGCCATTTTGATACTGTATTGGAAACTATTATTGTAAGTGAACTAAACCAGAGGAAGTTGATGATGTCATCCTCCATTGAAGTCTATTGAGAAAGCTGTCAACATGTCCTCAAGTGTTTGTATGGTCCACTCAGATTGGAAATCTGTTTGAGGATGATAAGCTGCATTGAAGTTCTGCTCAGTATTCAGAGCATGTTGGAGACTCTTCCAGGACATAGAGGTCAATCTTGGATCTTGATCGGATACAATTGAGAGTGTCACTCCATGCAGCCTTTCCACTTATCTAATGTATATCCATGCCAATTGATCCTACAATAAATCCTCTCGAATTGCAATAAAGTGTGTAGACTTTATAAGACGATCCACAACAACCTAGATATAATTTTTTTCATTGGATGTATTCGGAAGTCTAGTGACAATGTCCATGATTATGTTCTCCCATTTCCATGTCGGTATGGGTAATTGTTTCATCATCCCCTAAGACTTCTACCTCTCAGTATTCACTTACTGACATACAATACACTTTGATGCATACTTAGTGATCTCCTTCTTCATTTTATCACACCTGTAAAGACCCGGAAATTTTAAGGAAATTTTTTTCTTAATTTTCTTTGGAATTTTACAGGAACGCAGTTTCTGACAGCACCTGATTCTGAGGCCCGATGTGCTCGGAATCATTTTCCGAATTTTAGCTCGGGTACGTTCAGTGAACGAACGAGCAAGTTTTTCTAACATTTGAACCGGTGCTCGGAATTGAAATCTGAGGGCACCGATGAACTCACAGCACCAGTAATTGCTTAGAAACACCTTTTCCGGAGTTGCGTTTTTCTCGGGTGTGGTTTTTAATTTTTGGGGTAAAGTTAAGGAATAAAATAAAAGTGGTGCAACCGATATTTTATATTATTTTGCTTAACCTAAATTAAGTGGATGATATGGGACCCACAATATCCTACACACTTGTTAGGATATTTGTGGGGTGGGGCCCACACGAGCCCCACCATTTCAACTTCCATGAAACCCCCACCTTTGATTAATGTAACACACCTGCACCCCCTATTAAACGAAGTCAACTCTTGCGTTTAAAATTTTTAAGAAACGCCTCTATTAATTGGGCGGTTTAAAATGTTGCAATTAATTGAGTTAATTGTTTGATTCATTTTTGGAATTTTTAAAATGTTTGGCGTGAGTAATAAAATAATGTAACCCTTATTTTATTATTATTGGATTGTTGTGTTGAGTTTTTGGGGAGGGTAATAGAAGTCTTGAAGTTCTTTGTTCTTCGTCGAAGAACGCGAAGAACGCGAAGAACGCGAAGAACGCGAAGAACGCGAAGAAGGCGAAGAACATGAAGAATGCCGACCTCTAACGAAGGTCAAAAAGAACGTCGGATCCTTGGAGATCGACGAAACAACTCCAACGAATCTTTTATCCACGACACGACGATCCCCCTTCCGCGATGCCTTCTTCCGCAACGTGCAATTCTGCGAAAAACCTCGTTCGATGACTACGCTCGAGGTAGGGGTTAATTTTGTGTAAGTTTATATTCTTGTGGTTCATTCCTTTTAAAACAAAGAACTCGGATTAACTCATTATCATGTTGATCCGCGAATGATTTCTTTTGCTGGTTGGGAATATTTATTTGCGGGAAAAATTGTTTGGGTTTATTTATTTTGTTCGTGAAAAATCCTTGTTGTTCTTCGTCTTTTGGGCCACATGTTACCAACTTAACAGGAGGAGGTCGGACCGCACGAACACGGCCGACTCTCCTCCCCCTTTGTTTTTTGGATTCGTTGTGGAATGAACAAAGGCGGAATGGTGCAACAGCACCGCGCGGACATGAGAAAGAACGCGGCGAAGAAGCGCCCGTTGAGGCCGAACAAACCGCTGCCGGAGTCGGGGCCCCGGAGGCGATTGAAGACTCCGCTGGTTGATCGTTGTGCATGGATTGATGAGTGATGAAGAAGGTCGCAAGGGTGTTTTGAAACCTTCACAGTAAACTGTGGATCTCGGGAGAACCGCCGACGCAGATGACGGGCAAAACGGACCACCGGAGCGCGTCCGGTGGTCCGCGGAAGGTGCTGCCGGTGCGGCTGAAGCCACGGCGTCGGCAGGATGACCGGATCCTGTGGCCACGCGGGATCCGGTGAAGACACGGCGGCTCGCGCCGCGTTCGGTGAAAAGGGACGGGGGCATCGCACCGCCGCGTCCGCTCAGTGCGCGCGGTACCCGTTGAGCTGGAACGACCGCTACGGGCCGCGCCGGTTGGGCCATGTCGCGCCAAATGGGCCAGGCCATGCCCTGATGGGCCGGACTCAGACCCGGGTCGGGTCGACCTGGTTCGCGCCGACCCGGGGGGGGGGGGGGGGGGGGGGGTTGGCCCGGGCCCAGACCCCCATTTCTGACTATTTTCAGTCTTTTGCTTATATCTTGGGTCACGGACCTCCGATCGATGCACCTTCAGTTGCGTAGCTATCCATGGATCGAGGCGGTAGTTTTGGTATATTAAACTCAAGGTTTCAGAGAACTTTGAGTACGGCCGGGTTTGTTCGGATACGAAACCAACCGGGCCCTCGGAGCGGGAACACTTATATCTTGTGCTCCGGACGTTCGATTGACATGCCGTTGACTTTGATGGATTCCTCTTATTGAGACGGAACTTTTGGCATACTCCGATCGATATTTGGATGCAGTTGGATAGTGGCCGGGTTGGATTGTACCCGAAATCCAACCGGGGCCCTAGAATGGAAAAGCTTATAACTTTCAGACCAGACGTTCGTCTGACGAACCGTCAGCGGTGTTGGTGATCTCGTTGAGAAACGGTCCCTATGAGTATACCCTATGAGAGTTCTGGGTACAGTTGAGATACGGTCGGGTTGGTTCGCACACGAAACCAACCGGGCCCCTGGGACGAAAATGCTAACAACTCATAGACCAGGCATCCGATTGACGCGCCGTCTATTTCGTTGAGACCCCTATGACGAGGTGGTCCTTTGAGATACTTCTTCGTGGTACTTTGAGATACTTGGAGTATCGACCTGTAGCTCATGGAGCGGACCCTCCCAGAGACGGGAATGCGGAGTATGGAGACCGTGTAGCCGACTAGGACCTAATGATTGCTTGATAGACACGACTTGGATTGAGTCGACTAGCCCAGTAGACAAAGAACTAATTTGTTTGGGTGCAGACCCATGGAATACGGAGCACTACCTGTGTGACAGTGCAGACCCGTGGTACTCGTCTGGAGAATACCTCTGCAGGCTATTAGGGGGTGTGCACTACTGTGTTTGGGTGGCATACCCCGGCGGGAAGCACTACTATGTTTGGGTGGCTGACCCACGGTACTCGACAGGAGCAGTACCTCAGCAGTCTTAGGTTTGTGAGCAGTACCTCGAAATTGTGACAAGACCATTGTACACTCCAGAGAAAGGGCTCTTCAGCAGTTACGGTTTCAATAATGAAAATCCTTGTTTGTGCTGAGTCTATGACCTTTGTGTTTACCTAATTATTGATATGGGTCACTTGATAACTTAGGTATATGTATGGGCATATATCTGAGTAGTGGTTATCCGTTGATTTCATAACATTTGTGTTTCCTCATGATTGAGATAGGTTATTTGATAACTTAGGTATATGGATAGGCATATACCTATGTAGAGGTTATCTGTTGAGATCTTCATTGTGGTTATCCTTGTTGGTTTTAGTGAGACCTTGAGGGTCTCGGGGTCCCTACTGAGTATCGTTATACTCACCCATGCATGGGATATTCCCGCACCTCGTTGTGTTGGTTGCAGATGGCGGGAAGTGCTGACGGAGGCCGAGTGTTCGAGGACTGGGCGGTACCCAGAGGTGGACCACACGACGAGTCAGTACCCGGACGTGGACCACACGACGAGTCAGTATTCGGAGGTGGACTTCACAACGAGATGACACACGAAGGAGGTTGACGAGCGAGAGCATTGTGGAGGCTATCTATACCTACCCTTCAGGTAGGATCTATGGTGGATGATCCAGGAGCTGCGCTATCTATACCTACACTTCAGGTAGGATCTGAGGAGGATGACCCAGGAGCTACTTCTGTTCTTCTAGTTGTTGTCTTTTTCTATTTTAAATTTGTTTAGTTGTAGCTGTATTTTCAGTTGGGTTTGTATTCTGGCCCATTTAATTTTCATCACTTTCTTTTGTACTTAGTGTTTACTTCCGCTTGTACTTTGTGGTGTTTTTTTTACTTTTATAAAGGCAATGCCTTCCCAGTTGTCAGGATTTATGCCTTTGGTGCTAGTCGCTAGCCCCTGGCCTATGGAAGGCGGGCTTGGGGTAGTTACGGCACGAGCCCCGAGGATAGGTCGTGACAAATTGGTATCAGAGGAGTCGGTTCTACCGCAGAACTTATAACTCTGATATTTTATTTCTGTGAAGAAATAGTGTTAAGGGTACCGAGTGTGGTCTTCAGTTTAGGGAGTCCAGTATTGGTGCGGGCGGCTGATGTATCCATACACCAGGACCCTGAAAACTGATTTCCGACTTTGTGCATGAAAACACTGATTGCGTGTGTGTTTCCAGAAGTTTTTTTAAAGTCAGCTCAATCCAGGTCATCTCACCAGGTATAATCGTTTGACCATGTCACGTTGTTTCTTTCAGGATGCCTTTTCACGGACGACCAGCTAGAGCCCAGAGGGACATGTGTACTGACATCCTGTCGAGCGATGAGGCTTCGGTACCGGGCCCTCTTACAGTAGAGGCACCAGTGGAGGCACCAGCGGTACTACCATACGTTGGGCCACCGATGCCACTAGCCCCAGCAGTAGGCGATGCACACCTCTTGAACGTGCTGCATGAGTTCCAGCGCTAGAGGCCACCCAGGTTCCGGGGAGAGACGGACCCGCAAGCGGTTGAGGATTGGCTGGAGGCTGTGGTGAGAGTCTTCAGGCTAGTGGGGACACCGGCAGACTTCATGGTGATCTTTGCTGCCAGCCTTCTTCAGGCAGAAGTAGGCATGTGGGTGGACCCTGGGGTGGTCCCCACGTGTCTGCGGGGAAACTGGTGGAACCTAGTAAGCCAGGACTCGACGACCATGTTAAGGCGGAGTGTTTGTTCTGTCACCGGGACCCAGTCGTCACATTTTGTATCAAAGGAGGAACCCAGCCTTAAGTGTAGTTCACTGCTTGGGTTGAGATGTAGGGACCACAACGAGGGCGTTGTGCTCTAAAGGGGTGATTTTAACATCCCCAAATGATAAAGGGTCAAATGAATAAATGATATGACTCATGTCAACAAGGTGAACCTCTCTTTTCGGGAGCCTGTCTGATTAGAACTCCATAGTTAAGCATGCTTGGCCTGGAGTAGTGATCAGGATAGGTGACCTTCTGGGATGTTTCCCAGAGTGTGTGTGAGTGAGGACAAAGCACACTGGAAAGGAAATGTGTTGGACTTTGGGGACATTCATTAGTCAGATGATCCGTTCAGGTATGTGGGTGGACCCTGGGGTGGGCCCCACGTGTCTGCGGGGCAACTAGTTGTACCTGGTAGGCCAGGACTCAACGACCATGTTAAGTCGGGGTGTTTGTGCTGTCACCGGGACCCAGTTGTCACATTTCTCGGGGTGTATAGCTACTGGCACAAACTCCACCCTGAAGAAGGTCTCGAAGTCTTCCCATGTGAAGGTCATCCCGTCGCAAAACTGGAACATGTGGCTCCACCACCTACCTGCTGCTGCCTTTGCTGCAGGATTTTCGATCAGTAGCCGAGTCATCTGTGGGCAGTTGATAGATGATACAGAGGTCCAAGAGGACCAGAGCCAGCCGTACGAGGAGGAGGAAGTGTTATGAATGCGGCAGGAAGGGTCACCTGGCACGTGACTATCTTACCCCCCGCACAGTCGATCCACAGGCGTTGGAGGAGCCACCGAGCCAGAAGTAGCGGCAGGTGCTTGAGCAACAGCCGGACAGTGGACAAAGCAGTAGATCTCCAGGAGCAGGTGGACAGTAGTGGAACTTGGGGATACGTCCATTGTAATTCTAGTTCCATATTGTTGTTGTATTCATGTCTTTGTATAATGAGCTGCAATAATAAAAATACACTTATCTTTGTGATGTTTTCTTTTTTGTCCTTTTGTTTGGTTGATACTGAGTGGTCCCAGTTAAAACGGTTGACTTGACCCTCACTTTAGAGATTTCTACTGGAGGAGACTTAGTGACCTCACACTGATGCCGACAGTGTGACTCGACCCTTAGAGGTGAGAGTGACAGTTGGATCTCTTGGTAGTTACGTCGAGGCCTAACGACGTCATCCATGGCATGAATGAATCATTCATGTCAGGATTGACTGTATTAGGTAATTGGTGTGGTTCATCCAGGGGATGATACTGAGTTTCACTTTTTGGAAAAGGAGAAATTTTACCAGCTCTTTCAGGTCGTAGGAAAAGAAGGTGCAGATCATCCAGGAACGGATGAAGGCTGCACAATGCAGTAAGAAACAGGAAAATGGCGCCAGTCTTAGAGACTCGGGCATGTTAAATGTCTCAATAAGAGGAAGCTTAAAGGAGAGTGACTGAATGGCTCTAAGAATGATTCAAGGGACAGTCTATGTCCACTACTAGCTGTCGTAGTAACAGACGATGATATGAATCATTCCTTCCTTACAGGAATCTTGTCCCAGACCTAGAGTTTCCGGTAAGCCGTGGACTTGACCCTCACGTCTGGAGACACCTTGGGAAGAGACTCGATAATCACACTTACGCCAACGTTGTGGTCAGACCCTCGAGGCGAGAGTTTCGGTTGGAATCTCTTGGTGGCAGCTTCGAGGCCTTACGATGTTGGTTTGAGTATGTACTGGGAAATCACAGTTCATACACAAATTGACGATATTAGGAAAAAAGGTTGTGTTTTAACTACGACGTTGGGATGGGTTTCCCTTGGTCGGCGAAAAGGAAACCCCAGGCATCACAGGATAAACTCATGCACAGGACGGTGCGACCAATCACTCTTGAGTCGATCAACCTTACCCTCGTGGTAGCAGTCATTTCGAGTTTCTGTTCTAACAAGAATTGGAGACCTCTAGAGTTCGAGGATGATGATCAAGTCTTTATACGGGTCTCACCTCGACGCGGTTTACAGAGATGTGGCCGAGGAGACAAGTTATCTCTGAGGTTCAACGGACCTTTCAAGGTGCTCAGCTGGTTAGGCGAGGTGGTTTACCACTTGTCCCATCAACCTCAGTTGCACCAGGTGCACGACGACTTCCACGTATCTCAACTGAGGAGATACGTGCATGATCCTTCACACATCATCAACCAAAGGTAGTTGGACGTCGATGATAGGGAGACATACGCAGAGATTTCAGTGGGGATCGAGGATTAACAGGGGTGGATCCTACGAGGATGGTAGATTTCTCGGGTGTTCTTTCACTAGTAGTATGAGAACCTCCAGGTAAGCACATGGAAGCGGAAGGCTCAGATGTGTGCTCAGTACCGCTTTTGTGACCCTAGTTTGTGTTAAAGCTTTACGAGGACGTAAAGCCCTGAGGTGGGAGTAATGTAAAGACCCATAAATTTCGGGAAAAAAAAATTCTTAATTTTCTTTGGAATTTTACAAGAACGTAGTTTCTGATGGCACCTGATTCTGAGACCCGGTGTGCCCGGAATCATTTTCCAAAGTTTAGCTCGGGTACATTCAGTGAACGAACGAGCGGGTTTTCCAAAATTTTGAACCGGTGCACGGAATTGAAATCAGAGGGCACCGATGAATTCGCAGCGCCGGTAATTGCTTAGAAACACTTTTTCCGGAGTTGCGTTTGCTCGGGTGTGGTTTTAAATTTTTGGGGTAAAGTTAAGGAATAAAATAAAATTGGTGCAACCAATCTTTTATTTTATTTTTCTTAACCTAATTTAAGTGGATGATGTGGGACCCACAATATCCAACCCACTTGGTAGGATATTTGTGTGGTGGGGCTCACACGAGCCCCGCCTTTTCAACTTCCACAAAACCCCCACCTTTAATTAAGGTAACGCACCCGCACCCCCCATATTAAACGAAGTCAACTCTTGCGTTTAAACTTTTTAATAAACGCCTTTATTAATTGGGCGGTTTAAAACGTTGCAATTAATTGAATAAATTTTTTGATTCATTTTTGAATTTTTAAAATTTTTGGCGTGAGTAATAAAATAAGGTAACCCTTATTTTATTATTGTTGGGTTGTTGTCTTGAGTTTTTGGGGAGGGTAAGAGAAGTCTTGAAGTTCTTCATTCTTCGTCGAAGAATGTGAAGAACGCGAAGAACGCGAAAAATGCCGACCTCTGACGAAGGTCAACAAGAACACCAGATCTTTCAAGATCGACGACGTGATGCCGACGAATCTTTTCTCCATGATGCGACAATCCCCCTTCCGCGATGCCTTCTTCCGCAATGTGGAATTCCGCGACAAACCTCGTTCGATGACTACGCTCGAGGTAGGGGTTAATTTTGTGTAAGTTTATATTCCCGTGGTTCCTTCCTTTTAAAAAAAAGAGCTCGGATCAACTCATCCTCAAGTTGATCCGCGAATGATTTCTTTTGCGGGTTGGGAATATTTATTTGCGGGAAAAATTGTTTGGGTTGATTTCTTTTGTTCGTGAAAAATCCTTGTTGTTCTTCGTCTTTTGGGCCGCTTGATACCAACTTAACGGGAGGAGGTCGGACCGCACAAACACAGCCGACTCTCCTCCCCCTTTTTTGTTTTGATTCGTTGCGGCGCGAACAAAGGTGACATGGTGCAACGACACTGCGCAGACACGAGAAAGAACGCGGCGGAGAAGCGCGGCGCTGTTGAGGGCGAATAAACCGCGACCGGAGTTGGGGCCGTGGAGGCGATTGAAGACTCCGCTGGTTGATTATTGTGCATGGATTGATGAGCGACGAAGCAGGCTGCAAGGGAATTTTGAAACCTTCGCAGTAAACTGTGGATCCTGGGAGAACCGCCGGCGCAGACAGCGGGGAAAACGGACCACCGAAGCGCGTTCGGTGGTCCGCGGAAGGGGCGGCTGGCACGCCATGATGGCGCGACAGCGGAGGGACGACCAGATCCTGCGGCCGCATGGGATTCGGGGAAGACGCGGCAGCTCGCGCCGTGTCCGGTGCAAAGGGCCGGGGCCAGCGCACACCCGCGTCCGCTCAGCGCGTGCGACACCCGCTGCACCGGACCGGCCGCTCCGCGCCGGGCCGCGCCGGTGGGGCTGGGCCGCGTCGGGTGGGCTGGGTCATGCCAGCCGTGCCGGGCTGCGCCCTGATGGGCCAAACCCGGACCCGGTTCGGGCCGACCCGGGGGGGGGGGGGGGGGGCAGACCCCCATTTCTGACTGTTTTCGGTCTTTTGCTCATATCCTGGTCCACGGACCTCCGATCGATGCACCGTCAGTTGCCTAGTGATCCTTGGATCGAGGCGGTCATTTTGGTATATTACACTCAAGATTTAGAAGAACTTTTTGTACGGTCGGGTTGGTTCGGATACAAAACCAATAGGGGCCTCAGAGCAGAAACACTTATATCTTGAGCTCCGGACGTCCAATTGACGTGCCGTTGACTTTGTTGGATTCCTCTTGTTGAGATAGAACTTTTGGCATACTCCACTCGATATTTGGGTGTAGTTGGATAGTGGACGGGTTGGATTGTACCCGAAATCCAACCGGGCCCCTAGAATAGAAAAGCTGATAACTTTTATACCGGATGTCCGTCTGACGAACCATCAGCGGCGTTGGTGATCTCGTTGAGAAACGGTCCCTATGAGTATACCCTATGAGAGTTCGGGGTACATTTGCGATACGTCCGGGTTGGTTCGAACACGAAACCAACAGGGCCCCTAGTATGAAAAGGATAATAAATCACAGACCAGGCGTCCGATTGACGCGCCGTCTGTTGCGTTGAGACCTCTATGACGAGGTGGTCCTTTGAGATAATTCTTCGTGGGATTTTGAGATACCTGAAGTATCGACATGTAGCTCATTGAGCGGACCCTCCTAGAGACGAGCGTGCGGAGTACAGTGACCATGTAGCCGACTGAGACTTAACGACTGCTTGACATACTCGACTAGGAGTGATTCAACTAGCCCAGTGGAAGGAGCACTACTTTGTTTGGGTGCAGACCCATGGCGGACGGAGCACTACCTGTGTGACAGTACAGACTCGTGGTACTCGTCTGGAGAGTACCTCTACAGGCTATTAGGGGGTGTGCACTACTGTGTTTGGGTGGCATACCCCGGCGGGAAGCATTGCTGTGTTTTGGTGGCTGACTCGTGGTACGCGATAGGAGGATTACCTTAGTAGTATTAGGTTAGTAAGAAGTACCTCAGAGTCATGACAGGACCACTGTACACTCTAGAGATGGGGCTCTTTAGCAGTTACAGTTTCGATAATGAAAATCCTGGTTTGAGCTGAGTCTACGACCTTTGTGTTTACCTCAAGATTGAGATGGGTCACTTGATAACTTAGGTATATGTATGGGCATATACCTAGGTAGTGGTTATCCGTTGATTTCATAATTTTTGTGTTTCCTCATGATTTAGATGGGTTACTTGATAACTTAGGTATATGGATGGACATATACCTAAGTAGAGGTTATCTGTTGAGATATTCTTTGTGGTTATCCTTGCTGGTTTTAGTGAGACCTTGAGGGTCTCGAGGTCCCTACTGAGTATCATTATACTCACCCCTACACGGGCTATGGCCGAACCTCATTGTGTTGGTTGCAGATGACGGGCAGGGCTGACGGAGGCCGAGTGTTCGAGGACTGGGCGGTACCTGGAGGTGGACCTCATGACAAGTCAGTACCCGGAGGTGGACCACACGACGAGTTAGTATCCAGAGGTGGAATTCATGATGAGACGACACACAGAGGAGGTTGACGGGCAAGAGCGTTGTGGAGGCTATCTGTACCTACCGTTCAGGTAGGATCCGTGGTGGTCGATCCCGGAGCTTCGCTATCTGTACCTACCCTTCAGGTAGGATCCGAGGAGGACGAACCAAGAGTTTCTTCCATTATTCCAGCTGTTGTGTTTTTCTATTGTACTTTTGTTCAGTTGTATATGTTTTTTCAGTTGGGTTTGTATTCTAGCCCATTTACTTTTCAGAACTTTCTTTTGTACTTAGTGTTTACTTCTGCTTGTACTTTGTGGTGTTTTGTTTACTTTTAGAAAGGCAATGCCTTCCCAGTTGTTGGGATTTACGCCTTTGGTGATAGTTTCCATCCCCTGGTCTATGGAAGGATGGCTTGGGGTAGTCATGGAATGGGCCCTGAGGATGGGTATTGACACCACCAATAATGCTCTCAGAGATATCGATACATATTTGTGTTTCTTGGGTGAATGGAGAAATTTTAACTATGTGTGTCATCCAAAAGTTCTTTATTTAATTTAGAATTTTATGGAACATGTAGTATTGACCCAAATATCACAATTCATTCTTTATTAACATTGAAATCTATGGATTTACCTTTTTTGACAGTTTCCACTTTCTTCTGAATTCCCAAATCATCATTTTGAGAATCCTTTAACCTTTCTAAAAAGACTGTTGAGTAATAATTTGTGAAAGTATTGATGATGTTACATTATTTATGATTCCCATTTCCATTTTCATCAAATCTAAAATGATTTCATCTTTTTCAATTCTCATTAATGATAGAATCACTGGTTCCTTTCTTCTTAGAGCATCCTCCATCTTGTTCTTTTTTCCTAAGGTGATAATGGATTGAGCAGTTATAGTATTTTGTCAACTCTAACCACCTTAGATGGTTCATATTCAGATAATTTTACATGAATATATAGTTAAGGATTTTTTTTATCTGTATATATTTCACACTTCTCCCCGAAGAGTTAATGTCCCCAAATTTTTAAAGCGAAGAATACTACAGCCAACTCCTGATCAAGTGTTGGATAGTTTATCTCATGAACATTCAATTTCCTTGAAGAATACACACTGAAATTGTAGTTTTTCATCAACACATATCCCAAGAACTTCTTTGAAGAATCAATGAATACCATAAAAAGGTATCCACTTGTGGGTATTGTGAGAACATGAACAGCGATATGACTCCTTTTCAACTCCTTGAAGCTATCTTCACATTCACCACTCCAAGAAAACTTGACTCCCTTTTGAGTTAGATTTTTAAGAGGGTTTGACTGACTAGAAATTAATTTTTTATTAGCATAAACCCGTTATAAGGATGTGGGGAACCCACTATGTCCTCAGTGACATCAAACATTCAAACATGCCCCCACAGTCCAAGAGAATAAGGAAAAAAACAACCAAATTCAATATAAAGATAACCCCACCTCAACACCAATCAGGATAAGACCATATTTTACCATCACATCACTGATCAAAAAGATGTACTGTGCATGATAGAATAGGCCTATAACTGCTGGTAATTTCCATACCCTCTCAAACTACCAAATCCAAATAGAAATGGACAGTGAAAACTCTCTGCTCTAAACCTCTTCTTGAGCACCCATGTAGGTGAACTAATTTCCATTCCCCAATGACCGTAGACCATAGTTCTACAACACAAATCTCCTAAATAATCATTACACACATCCAAAAGAATCCACATCCATACTAAAAAGCATCACAAATTCGACCAAAAACAACCTGGATCTTTCCACCATAACAAAATCACAAAAACCCACGTGAATGAAAACAACTGCCACAACAAACCAAGTCAGCACCACAATGTTGAAGCAAGGAAATAGAAAATCAGGAACCCAGATCCAAAACATGAACCAGAATCACATCCAACTGCACTACCGAAATCAAAAAAACATAAACAAGAAATAAAAAGAAAAAACTATCACTGAAAAACATCACCTGAGAAAGATCTGGGGAAAGCCTGAAACACAAAGCCCATCACTGCCTTCAACCCCACATACAACGACCAGATCCACCCAACATACCCACAACTGATGAAGACATGTGGTGTTGAAATTCACAATAGTGGATGGAAAATAAAAAAATAGACCCTCACCATACCGTCTTAAAATCCCCATCTAGTTAAAATGGTAGAGCGTGAAAATGGTTAGAAAATGGTGAGATTCACCGAATTATTCGAAACCACAAAGCCCGACACCACCATAATAAGAGACACTGCATGCCATGAGATTTTTGGACGAAGTGCCGAGGGGAGGAACATAGCCTAACAACAACGAGATAGGTGAAGGCAGCCCTCAATTTCATTTTTTAGAGGTATCCACAGATATCCCATTTCTCGTGATGATATGACCCAATAATGAGACCTCCTTCAACCAGAACTCATGCTTGCAGAACTTTTCATAGAGCGTCTCATTTTGCAAGGTCTCTAGTTTAGTGCTTAGATTCTCCTCATGCTCCTCCTTGTTTTTGAATTATATTAGAATATTATAAATAAATACTACCAAAAATTTGTCTAGGTAATCTATGAAGACTCCATTCATCATTTCCATGAAGATTTATAGAGCATTAGTGAATCTGAAAGGCATTACTATGAATTCATACTGCCCATATATTTTATGAAAAGTAGTCTTGGGGATATCCTCCTTCTTCACCCTTACATGGTAATACCCCAACTGTAAATCCACCTTGGAGAAGTATTATGATCCACATAGATGATGGAACAAGTCATCAATTCGTGGTAGAGGATACCTTTTCTTTATCGTAATTTTTTTGAGATCACAATAATCATTGCAAAGGAACATTGACCCATCCTTCTTCAAGATGAAGAGGACTGGTTCATCCCATGTTGAAGCACTTGGTTGAATAAACCCTTCATCCATATTTTCTGATAGTTGTTTCATTAGCTCCTCAATCTCTAAAATATCCATTCAATACAATGACTTAATAATTGGAACTGCCCCTGGTATAAGAGAAATCGAGAATTCAACATCTCTTTTAGGAGGAAGACCATGCAATTCATCAAGAAATACTTCAGAAAATTCCTTCACAATAGGCATTTATTCAAGGATGGATTCTTCCTTAGACTTAATCATATGAGAAAGATACACGTACTCATAAGGTAGTAATATCCATTCTTGAGATGATGCTGCTAAAGAATATTCATCCCCCTCCTTGCACTTGTACAGAATTGGGGGGGGGGGTCAATTCACCATATGGAGAGTGATTTCCCTATCATGGAATTTATAAAATATTTATTTAGGGAAAGAAATCCATGCCAAGAATTGCATCAAATTACACCATAGGGAGTATGATGAGATTATCCAGGAAATTCAAACCAAAAGTTCTGATAGGGGAGGAGTTATATTCATGGGATGCAATGATTCCCCCATTTTATATTCTCAACGACATCATTACTTCCATGATTTGTGGTGGTGTTGGGATTGCTCTAATAAACTTTTGGGATATAAAAAATGAGTATAACCAGAATAAAAAAGTACATTCACTATTCTTGAATGAATAACCAGTGTACCTGTCACCACTTCATTGTTGGGATTCCCTACAGTAGTAGGGATAGAAAAATATATCCCTTGATGCCTTGAAGGATGTTGGTGGCCTCTGAAAACCCTTGGATTAGGGAACTGGTTTGAAAAGTTTGCTAATTATTTATAGTTCAAGAAATGAATAGTGAGTTGAGGGTTGAATGAAGCATTAATATCCACTATCAAAACATCGGGGTTTTCTTGTCAGTGGTTAATGGCCAGGTGCCCTTATCTTCTACACCTAAATCATTTCGTCGTCCAATTCAGGAATTTTTCTAGGTGCTTCTTTCCACACCTTTGGAAAGTGTGGTGATAGAATTTCTTAGCACCATTGGTTTTATCCATCAGACAACAATAATTAAACCCCTAATTATGATTCTTATACCCAAGATATCCCTGAGATTCATTGATATCCATTTTGACTTTGAGGGAACATCGGACAATTTCCTCATAGCTCTCGAAGTCACATATTTCAAGGGATTTCCGTAGGCTTGGTTTTAGCCCACCAAAGTAGTGGTCGACCTTGAATTCGGGGGTAACGACAAAGCCGAAGGTATATCGTGCAAGACCTGTGATGTTTTCCTTGTATGCTATGATGGATTCGTTTTCTTTTTTCTTGAGCGAAAGGCAGTCCCTTTCCATATTAAGTCAGAGGGTGTGAGGAAAATATTTATCGAAAAACATTTTCTATAAATCCCTCAATTACAACACCTCGATATCCTCCTCAGGTTTTTTATTTTTTTATCAATGTCCACCATTGATCAGATTCACCCTCTATATGATAATCATCCAGAAGAACCTTCTCTTTTTCAGAACATCGAAAGATGGAGAATACCATTTCAATGGAGTTGATCCATTGTTCGCTGATTAAGGGATCAAATGATCCCTTAAAAGTAGGAGGCCTTTGTCTCATGAACCTCTCAATTGCAGCTTGTTAATTCTTGGGGGGGGGGGTGAACATTCCACTTGACCCATGTTTCTATTCAAAACATGAGTTAACTGATAGATTATCATGACAATGTTTTTGATTGTCAGTCCCATCGGATTGGGCATCTAATTAGGCAGTCATCACATTGATCTCTACATCGATTGTTAGCCTGAGTCCTCCTATTACCATCCATTAGATAGAATAAATGGAATGTTTGTGGTAACACATAAAGGGGAATCCAAATACAAAAGGGATAACTTATAAATTACATTTATTTCCTTAACTTATGAATTTATAGGTTTTAATCTATGTTATCCATGATCTACATAACATCATATATTCATAGGGGAATTTTTTTATTCTATTAATAAAGGTTCATACTAGGATTATGAATTTACCAAAGAATATCCCCCAGGAATGTCTTAACTAAGAGTGAAGAAATTCCCATTATCGTGCACCAGTTCCCATTTGATTCTAGCTCCAAGCGGTGTTTTCAGGTTTTAACCCTAGATACATTTGTGCCAGAGCCACCTCTTCTAGCTCGTATCCATAAAGGGATGTATTTTCTTGATAAACCACTTACTCAATAGTCACCCAAATTTAGGGATGTTTTTATTATACTTAGTATTATCCATAAGGATTTTTCTAGGGTTTTCTGATCCCAATCCTAAAAATAGGTAAACCTATTCTCTGATACCAACTTCAACAACCATTCTCTTTATTACACACTTAAACATGATTTATTACATAAACATACACTTAATACAACTCTGAGGATTAGTAGGTCTAGTGTCTTGGAAAATTAGGAACATTACATGCCAGCTTAAGACGTAAAAAATACAACATATTTATTTAAAAGATCCTTTACATGAAAACAACATTCCCTTGTACCCAGCATTGCATGGGATAACCTGAGGACATACATATGAAAAGGGTGAGATATAAATCCCAGTAAGGGAGTAAACAAGGAATAACATGATGAATATAATACATGTTATACAATAGTCAAATCAATGGATAACAAGAGAAACATGAACGTAAAGGGATGATATAGCATGATTATCATAGCATTGAAATGGGGCATCAATATTTATCATGATATTAGCATGAGTCAAGGCTCATTGCACATGGATAATTAGTAAACCCTCATTTCATTTGAATTATCATGAGTAAACCCTCATTTAACTTTATGAATCAAGATACTAAACATTACCCAATGCACTAGAGCGCTATCAGGTTACACCCTTCTTTATCATTTCATTTCATGTGTAAGTTATCCACAAGGATCATACAATATGGAATCAGTCAACATCATAATTTTTTCCAGGCTAAAGGGATGTAGAATAAATATATTATAATCTATAATAAATAATTAAATGCTAATAAAGGTGAATACCCTTGATAGATAAATAGTCATGGTATTCCCTACACAATGACTTTGGCTTGGAAAATCATGGACCAATTTCGGCAGCATAATGGCGTGACATAAGAATTCATAAAAATAGTTGATGATAGAAACTGGGGTCTCTAATAATATGTACATGAAATGGAAAGTAAGTGGGTCATATAGATACATGTTACAACATATGTAATGGAATTTAGATGCATAACAAAAAATAATTTCTTGAATGTAAATGAGGAGAGAGAAATCCCTTACAGAATTTCGGCATGGTAATGGATGAACATGTGACACATTAATGATATATAAAGAGGTATCTCATCATTAGAAAATAATTAGGGTAGTATGGGGGAGCTTTGAAATCCTACCCCAAAATTTCTAATTGAAAATAAAAGGGAATAACAATATAATAAAATTTGGAAAAAATGAGAAAGGAAGAAACCTATTATATGAAAGTGTGATCCTAAAGGCTTGAGAGAGGATTGACAGAGACTTAGAGGCAGATTGGGTCACCTTGAGAGGATTATAGAAATATAAGGGAATAGTTTGTTCTAGATACAAAGGTTTTTAGTGAGGAGAAGTGTGATCTATGGTGGGTTTATATAGGAAAAGGGAGAAGATTCTTTATTATTTAGGTTTGGGACCCAACACATTAAACTAATAAAAACCACAAACCATACATTATTTTTTCCCATGGTTTTTTCATAATAGGATAGGAAAAAATTATTTTATAATTAAAATATACTAAATGATTAAAATTTTAGGCTTTCTTACGTGGAGGTGAGTCACACTCTCAAGGAAATCATTTTAAAATGTTAAAATGATTTATAAGTCTTGGAGGGTCCACTATGGTTTTGTAAAATAAATAAAACAAACCTAAAATAACATTATTTTAAAGGTAAAACATATATTTTTCTAACACACATTTTATATTATTTTATTACATCACTATTGGGACATTATGATGCCATAAAACACATTATATATTTAAATGATATTTAATTTTTACCCAAAAATTCAACTATCTCAGAAAATTATGAAAAAAATCACTGTTAGATAATTTTGATTTCCTAATTACAAAAATAATATTCATTTTATCTAAATAATTTTTTTAAATATGTTAATTTCTACATTTAAAATAATGACTGTCATTTATCGAAAATTTATGGGTTTTGACAATAATATCTTTCAAACCTTAATAAAAATCACAATTGTATTTAAAAAATTATATAATAATTTATATTTAATAAAAAGTAATTTAGTAATAATAATATTGTATTAAAATATTATTTAATTAAAAAATCCTTTAATTAATCAAAATATATTTTTCAATTGAATTTGAATATTAACTAAAAATATTATTCATGCTTTAGAAAACTTCTTACAAGGTAACAATAATAAAATGAATGTGTATTATTTATACAAAAATTATGCACATAATCATAGTTCTGGGTCTTGTTACAAAAACCCTTATAACATCTTCATAATAGCTAAGGGTACGGTGTGTGATGGTGGCAGACTCTTTGGGTGGCTCAGATAACATTTCTCGTGTGGTAATATCTATTAACTTCCTCTTCTCCCGTAGGTGATTCCGTTCAAGATTAACGTGTTGAATCCCAGATTAGGCTTGTTCAAGAGAAAATCCCGGTAATGATACCTCCTACCTGTGCTCCGATAAATGGGATTCATATGGAGAAATTCTACTGGATGAGGCCATCACTTCCTTTTTCTGAGTAATTTGGATTTGTTAAAGCCCTATATTTATACTATTCATGTGATCACTATTCAATGGAAATATTAGAAACAATAACATTTATTAATGGTATTTTAAAATCCAAAAACATAAAACCAAGGAATTTCATATGTCTTATATAACCAATTTACATAATGGGACATTTAAATATAACAAGAGGAATATTCATTAATAAATGTTTGGGTTATTACAACCATATCATGGAGAATGATAATTTCATCACATTGGAGTACTTCATACATTGTGTTTCAATAAATTTTTCAAGACATATATGATGCTCCTTATGATTAGTAATTGATGAAAAACCATTTGGTAGAATTATCCAAACTCATTCATACAATATCATATATTTAATACCGAAATTTATGTTTTTCATATGTCGTAGCCTCTGATAAAAGTATATATAAGCTTAAATTTACAATTAGGATTCAAGGATATCATCATATATGATATCTGTAATTTGTGAATTTTGGACATGCAAAAAAAATTACATGACTTATAGAATATGAAGATCCAAACCCTCAATAGAATATTTTAATCAATTTTTGTTCTCTCTATGGTTATTCAACATGATTGATGACTTTTCGAATTATTTGTTTATCTTATGAATTAATTATCTCTATATTTTGATTAGTAAATATATTAATAAATCGTATCTCATATTTTTATTGATCAACTATCCAACCATGGATAATTCAGTTACTTTTGGGAAATACACCCTTTATATGTTTTTTTATTTCAAAGTCTTTTTTACAGAATGATTTCTAAACTCTATCCAGTCTAGGAAATTTTTTTACAAAAAATGAGCATACTTTTCTCACCAAAGAAATTACCCATCACTCATGGTAACTCATGGTTGAAGTTTAATAATAATCATAAATTGATTAAAAAAACTCTCACAACATGAATTAGTAAAATAATTTTTGGAACATGACTAATTAATTCAATATTTTTTGGAATTCAATAAAAAAATATTAATCGAAATCATAAATCAAAATAATCCATCTCATAGTTTAAAAATTTTAAAAAATGAACAAACTGAAAGAAACAAGATTTAATGATTTTTACACTTACCTTGGTTCTCATATGTTCATCACCCATAAATAAGGGCCACAACTTGGTATCCCCTAATTCCTAAAAAACTTATAATTATCCAATTATAATCTATAATCTACTATGTAATTGGAATTAAATTTGTAAAACTACCATTATTTTTGAACTCTATATTATTCAAATGAAGATAAAACTGAGGGGGACGAGAGGTCTCTTATTTAATTTCGAGAGGAAAGTAAACCATCTATGTGTGTATCTTTGAAAAAAATAGACTAGACACATAAATACATATGAAAGGAGAAAAAAGAATAAGTAGAACAACACTCATTATATTTCACTAGCGATGAGAAGATATGTAGTGTTATTCATGTTTATGAACAGTATAAAAATGCAAAACATGGAACCCAGAATATCAATCAACAATAGAAGAAGTGTATAAAATAACATTCATTGGCATCTAGCTTTGATTAATTGGAGGGAAGGCTGAGGAGTCTCACCAGCAGTAGAGGAGTTCCACAAGAGATTCATAATCATAAGTCATTGAGTTGTGGTTAGGGTTTTTTAAAATAGACCATAGACACTATTAACATCGCTTTCACAAAAGCGATGTCAAAAATCCCTTTTATTAGCACCAAAAAAGCACTGATAGATCTCAAGTTTTATCATCGCTAAATATGCGCCGATAAAAGAGATTTATTAGCACAAAAAAAGTACTGCAAAAAGTTTTATAATTCTAATTATTTAAATAACATTATTATAATTTTATAATTATTTAAATTAATTTATTATATTTTTTAAAATATTTAAATAATATTTTTATATATTTTTTAATTATTTAAATAACTTTACTATAATTTTATATTTAATTATATATATATATTTATTTATTTGTAAACATATAAATACATATTTAAAAAATTATTATTATTTCATTATAAAAATTTTAAATATAATAAATATACATTTATAGATATATTTAATTATAAATATTTATTTGAAAATATATTTTCAAAATTATTAATGGATATATAGTATTTAATAAATTCATTTTTAAAATGAGTGAAATTGAATAATTCAAAATGAGTACACTTTAAAAATATCGAAAATGGGATAAGTTTTATTAATTAAAAATAAGTTATTAAAAAAATATGGACATATATATATGTTGAAGTGGATGAATACATATTGAAAATACAAAGATATAGTAACAAAATATATATAAATAAATAATAGAAAATGATCCAATTCAAAAATAAAATAAAAAATTAAAAAATTAAAAATGAATACCCTAACTATAGTTTTAAAAAAATTGTCTCATTAAAAATATAATATTTATTAAATGTATCATGTTATAATGAAATTCTAAAATATACTAAAATTTGAATAAATTACATAAATATGGGGTGTATGTGTTTCTATATATTCCGTAAATATATTTATGTATGCCTTTAAGTATACAAATGAATTAACATATATATATTTATGTGTTTGTGTACATGAAATAAATGCAACACACGATGTTTGATAAAGGTTAAATTGAAAAATGAAACAACATTAAAAATTAATCATTATTAAAAATGAAAAATGTGTTAGTATATTTTTAATTTACAATTTATATATATTATACTTATTCGATTAAAATATCTATATTTAATATATACTTTTTATTAATATTTATTATATATATTTATGAATATTAAATTTATTATTTTTTATCAATTATTATTTATTTAATAAAATGTTTAAGATTTTTCTTAATTTTTTATTTTTTTATTTGTTTAATTTTTCATTTTATTCTGGAGCTTTATCAGTGCTAGAAAAAATTGTTGATAAATTGAATCTTTTATTAGCGCTAAATAAAAAGCACTAATAAAGGGTTCCCATTATTAGTGCTTTGTTTTAGCACTGATAGAAATATTCCTTTATCATCACTTATTTTAGAACTGATAATGATGAACATTATCAGTGAATTTTTCTGGCACTGATAAATTCTAGTGTTGTTATATGTGTGTTTTTTAGTAGTGAAATTTGTCCTGATTCTAAAACAATTACATCATTTTCATTCATCAGTAGCTATAGGACACCTGGGGTATTTGAAGACTTATAAATGTCTGGTTGGTGGTTTTTTTCGGGATGGAATGACACAAAGTGTTCATAAATTTGTTCTTGAGTGTGAAATTTGTCAGAAAAATAAATATGAAGCTTTGAATCCAGTATGATTAATTCATCCCCTCCCTATACCAAGTTTGATATGGTAGGATGTGTACATGGATTTTTTTCCAAATTACCTAAATACCAAGGCTTTGAAGTGGTATTTGTTATGGTTGACCGATTTAATAAATATGCATATTTTATTATATTCAAGAACCCTTATTCAGCCAAGATAGTGGAAGAAGTATTCCTAAAGGAGATTGTACAACTACATGGAATTCCTAAAGTGATATTTAGTGACAGGGATCCAATGTTCGCAACACTTTTTTGGAATGATATATTCATGTTATAGAGAACAGATCTCAAGATGAATTTATCTTATCATCTGTAGATTGATGGACAAGTAAAGGGAGTGAACTGGTGCTTAGAGGTATTCGTGAGGTGTTTTTCATCAAATCACCCCCAAAATTGATTGATTTGGTTGTTCTTGGAAGAGTACAGTTACAACCCATATTACCATACTTATATTGGAAAAACACATTTTGAGGTTATGTATAGCTGGAATCCACTACAAATATAGTATTATACCAAGGGGTTGTTATGGAGGTTGTGGCGAATGCATTAGTGGAAAGAGATGATGCACTACGAAAACCTTGAGTTAATCTACACTAGGTACAATAACTTATGACCAAAGATGCTAATAAGCTATGTTGAAGGTGAAATATACAGTAGGGTATCTGCTGTGGGCTAAGATTCATCCAAATAAACTATGAGAGGGAACCAAGATTAATCCAAAATTAGATTCCATATTCTTTGGTCCATTCAAAATTGACAGAAAAGTAGAGGTTGTTGCGTATAAGATAAAACATCCAAAAGTCATTGGAGTTAAGCAAGTATTCCATGTATCGCAACTAAAGTTTATCATTGGTGATAAAAAATAATAAAGATCTCTACTGGGAGATTTGAGGAAGGAAGGGGTTTATCCAGAAGTTATTTTTACCAAAAATACATAGGGAAGAACCTTGATTTATCGAGTTAAGTGACATGAACATGACAACGAAGAGGCCACCTGGGAAGATGCATCATTTATCATGGCCTAATTCCATGGATATTACCCTGAGGACAAAGTGAAAATTCAAGGGGGGGAATTGATAGGAACATAGGGGATCTATTAGAGGATATTAAAGTTTTACCCAAACCTCCTATTTATTTTACTTACCATATAAGGGGAGTGCATAAGGGTTTTGGGGAGCTATGTAGGGGTCCTGGGGAATATGTGAAATGGTCCTCGGGAGCCACATAATGGCCTTTAGAGTGTGGTGTAACAGTCTTTGTGAATATGTGTAAGGGTCCTAGGGATCCACATAAGAGTCTTGGGAGAGTTGTGTAAGGGTCCTGGGGAGCATCGTAAGGGTCTTTTGGTAGTTAAACTGTAAATGAGAAGTATTGTAATTACATTACATATTAATTGTTTATACATGAGAGAGGTGGTTTAATAGAAGGATTGAGATAGGGGAGGGGAATTTTTTTATTTAGATGGAGGTGCGAGCCTTGGCCTGGTGAATATTCTTTCCCAAGATTGTAACTCGATCTAGTTAGTTAATTGGACTCATTTGTTAGTTTTTATTCTGCAGTTCCCATTTCTTCTTGAAATACCTTTATCACCCTTAGTCAAAGAGCCCCTCCCTCACTCTCTATCTCCCTATATATTATATATTTCCTTTATCAATGATAGTTATTGTATAGACCCAAATCTTAGCGTACATGGAAACTAAATTACTTTTTTGGAATACTTAATA
The DNA here is from genome assembly GCA_963277665.1 of Viscum album. NCBI lineage: Eukaryota > Viridiplantae > Streptophyta > Magnoliopsida > Santalales > Viscaceae > Viscum > Viscum album. Next base: position 1,045,387,357 of record OY728155.1, on the reverse strand, counting down.
CATAACAAAAACAGACACCAATGGACAACAATAGTTTAGTGTCTTTGGAATCTCGGAATATAATCTTCTAATCTTGGTGAAAGATATTCAACATCTCCCATAAAGATCTTACCCTTTTGTTTTTTACCTAAAACTTTACTTTATATCCTGGGGAAAAGAAAACATATAAATGGTGAGCTCAAATTCTTAATAAGGGTAAGCACGGAGAAAATAAAACAAACCATATACATTTGAACTTAAAATCATGAACATAAGGTTTAAACATCAAAATCTTGAGAAATGACATAAAACATGGCAGTACGTAAGGAATAGATCATAATGGAACATCAATCCTGATAAAACATCATGGTAATAAAACATGTAATTGTGGAAAACCATTATTCACATGATATGACTTTCATAGTAGCCAAGGCATTACTTCAAAGACCATCCTAGTGGACAAAGTCCCTTTCTGAATCGAGTTCACTCCTCGTTTCAGTCCTTTATCACTGAACCAGATTATCTTGTTGTTCCAGCCATGTCTATCTCATGGGATATAAATATTTACCCAATTCATTGGAGGGAGATATAGGTCCCACCCATCTCATGATGAAATCATTCTTACTTGTGCCACAAAATAAACTTAAATCATTCATTATAACCCAAAGAATAAAATCGGTTTAATAAACATCATCCCATCATAAAATAATCCATATAAAACAAATGGATCTCATTTAATCATAATAAAAGTTAAACCATGTAAATCATAGAGAAATTATACTTGAAACAGACACATATGAAATAATGTCATCTTAGATGGAAAATGGTTTTGATAAAACACTTGAGAAAAATTCTTGAGAAAAATATCCTTTATTATTCAAAATAATTTTCTTTTCACAAAATGCCCTTAAATTTGAAAATAAATGGATTATGTTTAAAATAGTCATGAAATATTGTAGAGTAATATTCATGAAAATAATTTTTTATGAACCCGTAAAAATCTTTTCATTCCGTATAAGTTAAAAAACATTCTCCTCGTACTTTTAACGGATTAGTCAAAAAGTTCCTCGTATGGTAAACAAAAGAAAGATTCCTTCCATAACACAAAGTACAAGTCAAAGTGGCTTAAACATGAATTTAAAAATACATGGAATAATATTAAAAACATTATGAAAAACAATTTTATGGACATGGATGAAAAATCTAACCCTAGTAAATACATACGTATAAATAATCTCGGATAAAAACGAGATTGGAAATGTTATCCTTTACCTTAGGTCCGATATGCTTCATACGTCTCTGAAACTCCTGTATAATGATTTAAATAATGTAATTGAACTATTAAAGAATAATATTCATTGTTATTATATCATACATGGTTCACATATGACTTTATATTACTTGTTATTTTGTAAATTCTATGTTAAAGAAACGTTTTGGGTAAAATGATTTTATTTATCATACGTGTTTGGACTTATTGTTATTGATATTGTTATTACATATATCATGATTTAATTACTTACAGAATTTAAATCATGATTTATATATCATATATATTCGGTATATATATAATAGATAGATAAATGAAATGAAATACACCGTTCATGTAGACGGTAGGTCGTACGTACGCATGAACGCTGTTTTCCTTTCCTTACTGACTTGAATGGAAGTAAGTAGATGTCATATATATATATACATAAATCCAGTATTTTTATAATGTCATATATTTCATTATTATTCGTTATATATACTTTATATTCTTTCTTTAATGGTTAATCATGGAAAATGAATCTCATCACGTTCGTGGAGACGGTATTCTGTACGTACGCACAAGCGATTATATCATTCCCATAATTATTGAATGGAATTAGAGTGGATGATATAATATTTCAGAATCCATATGATTTTATAATAACCATATATTGTTATTCTTTACACCATTATATCCATCCAAGTATGGTGGTGGTGGAAAACAGATTACACCATGGCGTGGAGACAGTATTCCGTATGTACGCATGTGTGATGATTTCATTTTCCGTAGGATGGATAGAAGATGAAATTGGGTTGTTTCATATTTATAATAACATATAAGTATATTATTGATACTGATGTTATTAATTTATTATGAATCAAATAAAGAATACGAAGTAGAAGAAGAAATAAATTGGAAAGAATCGGTAAAGGATATTACCTCTTCATTGACGCATCTCTTCTTAACCTCCTCTTAAGGCACTAGAGTTGGTTTTTTGAAGAGACCATAACCTCTATAATGTTTCTAGAGAAGTTGAGAAGGGAAATGGGCAGGTTTTGGAGGATCTTGAAGTCTCAAATTTGTGTAAATAGAAGAGGGAGTAGGTTCCCTCTTATAAGGGATGAGAGGGGCACCTTTGGAAACCTCAAAAATATTAATTTATAATAAATTAAAACCCCACATAAAAACATCTAAAATGACTCAAATATAAATTTAGATGAGATAGGATTGTAATATAATCAACCAATAAAATTTATACATGTTTTTAATTTATTTTAAACATTATCAACTTGATTTATCCTTATTTAATATATTTAAGTTTATTTATGGTTATAAGATTCTAAATTTTAAATTGTTAAAAACAATTACTTTTGTCTTGTGAATTGTCCATAATTGAATTATTTAGGACATTTTAGACCATATAAAGTTTAATTTATAATTTTCAAATACTTTTTAATTTTTAAAAAAATTTATATTATGTTATTTTTATAAAATAACAATAGTGTCAATTTTGAAACTATTCATTTATTTCAATTTAAATAAAATACACATAGATGGTATGTTCAAACTAAAAGCTTTAATATATTCATAACATGTCATATTTATCTAAAAAACTAGTGGATCACATTAAATAGTTCATATAATATTTATTTTAATATTTTTAAAACTATTTATTTGATATATCAATCAATAAAATAATTTATACATCACTATTGTGTCACCTTTAATGATAACTATTTAATCCCTAAAAATTCTAAATAAATTCACATGATGTAGATAATTTTATTATCTTTCAGGATACTATTCAAGTTTTAAGTTTCATGAAGTTCATCACTAAATTAAAATTATTATACTTATAAGATTTAAGAGAGTGACATGTTGTCACTTTCTTTGGTTTTAATAATAATTAAATTATTTTCATAATCAAAAGTCCATAAAATGAATCTATTCCGACCCTTAGGTGATATGGGTCTAATTTTAGTCATCTAATAGAATATTTTCAGGTGTTAGGGTAATTTTATAATCTTATTGTTACCCTTAATTACCCGATTTACCTTTAACTACAGCAAATAAAATTTACCGTAGTTACTATTCATAGTGCCCAAAAATAAAAAGTAGCCTATTAACATAATTTGGACCTAATGATTCCAAATATGGAATCCATTTTTCCTAATTCAAATCATATAAGTTTTAGAAAATAATTTATAATTAATCCAGTTGTTAAGAAAATTAGTTTTAAAAGTTAAGACATTGCAAAATATTGAAATGATTTTACCTATGAATTCAATGTAAAATCAATACTAATGAAACAGGTTACTTTAAATGGTAAAATTATATTATATTTATACTTTAAAACCATTAAATATTATAATTTAACCATATAAATTATTATGATTAAAAAAGTTGTTTTTAATTAAAATATAGCATGTTTTTACTATTCATTAAAATATGAAAGTTATTAGAATAATATGAAAAATTTATCCAAAGTAAATTTTTATATCCTGATTCCAAAGAAGAATTTTATTTTTTCAAATTGAACTGATGAACATGTCAAAAAATATATTTAATGTGGGTGCACCATCAAAAGGCGGTAAAACTGCATTTTTTTTAAAATACTTATTTTAATCAAAAAAATTATTTTGTTCCCATACCATGTTTTAAAAAATTTGTAAGATAAATAATAATGTTATATAATTAAAAATTTAGTTAATATTATTCATAATGGCTAGTCCATAATATTATAACAATATATTGTTGTTTAGTGAAACCCGATATTGCGTTCTACACATGCTATCGAGGAAGGTCGTGATTGCGTGTAACGCATGCCAAGAATAGTGTTTGCGTATAATATAAGCTAATACGATGTTTCGTATATCACAAACTAATTTTTGTGTAACATAAAACACAAGACTTCAATAAAATTAAAAGTTAATTTTTCATAAAATCTCGGGGTGTTACATTCTACCCCCCTTAAAATGAATTTCACCCTCAAAATTCGTCAAGGTTATAAATGGTTTATGAATTGAATGTTTCTTTAATAGAAACCCACATCGTAAAAAGGAATACCAAAACTGAACTTTAAAAACTAAAGTATGAAACGCAACAGTTATCCAAATTTACTAATCACTGGGTTTCCACTAAAGAGAACATAGGTGAAAATATTGATATGTAAGAGAAATCTAACCATAAAGTTCTGATGGAGAGTGGTAGAGAACATGTCTATGAAGAAGCCAATAATAAAAAAGCCAAAAAAGTTTCATCATCTAAGGTACCATCTGATTCAACAGATTTGAGGACACTAGGACAACGTTTTTTTTGTTTTCAAGATCATTTCCATAAAGGTGAAAACTTTGAATTAGAAGAAATAATTACTTTATTTTGGTACAATATCACCATTGTTCGTGCCCTGAAAAATTTCCACTTCATCTCTTAAAGAAATGAAGTTGAATTTTTCATTCTTGAAGTGTTAGTAGATCATGTTAAAGAATGATGGGTCATTCCCTCTGTCTCAAACAAAAGGTTAACAAAAGTTATCAAATATACATAAGTCCATCTACGGTGAGGTTAATCGTATATGATTCCAAAAATGGACTTATAATTCATCTATCATACCACTTAATAATATTAAACTAGTTTCTACTAACTAGGGACTTCCTGTAGGCCAGTGGTAGGCGATAAAGTCATGTCGCACTTCAGTTGTGGGTACGATTCCCATAGCCTTATCCGACGCAATGGGTTGTCTCCCATCCTGCAAATTGTCCTTTTTATAAAACTACATTATTATAACCTTCCATCAACAATAATAAAAAATTTCTAGCCTTAAAAAATACTAAATTATGTCTAACATAATCCATTCCAACCATTATGCTTATCCAAAATACTTCTATCCAATCTCATATTATACTGAAAAATATTACAGGAGAGGTCATATTACAAGCATGTGAATACCATCATTTATCACCCATATATCATAATATATATCTTGTTGATCACATTCGAAACATGTGAATACATTAATCATGTATTCTTACCATAGAGCCTTAGTGAAAACATGAATGCTGTAAAACATTAACTCTCTCGACATACCAAAATCACAAAATTTATACATACTCAAACCATGATATAACTTTGTCCTTATATCAGTTATGAGCTCATTTCATTTTCTTTTTATCCCTTCATTATGTGCATATCATATTTTTTCAAAAAATATTTCAATCACTTTTCATGGTTACCGGTACCATATAATTATTGAAAACCAATACATAGGTATTCCAAAATACAACGATTCCATAAATTAGATTCCATGATACTATTTAGAAATACCATTACATAAACACTTAATCATTCCACAACATCATTTTCATACTCAACATCACAAATATTGATTGCATGTGACTTCCCTTTATCCTTTTCCTTAAGAGGTTGCTCACGTCAATCATCATTAACCCTTGGATTAGGGAATTGATTAGAATAATGCCCCATTTCCTTGCACTTGAAGCATTGATGTGTTGGTGGTGCATTCTCTGCAGTCTTTTCTTTATTCACATAATTAGAAACCCTTTTTCCATTAATTTGACACACAACAACTCGATGACATTATTTTCCACACTTAAAACATTTTCTTGTCCCATTAAGACAATCTCCACCATGCTTCTTTCCACACTTTGAGCATAAAAAACATTCATCTTCTTTTCACCAATATTCTAAGATTTCTCCTTGAACTCCATATTTCATTATTTGTCAAACCCATGAGATGGATATGTAACACAAACTTCCATTTCAACCTTGATATCACAACGCACAATTTATTCATAACTACTGAAGTCTATTATAGCTAATTCCCTTCTAAGACTTGGTTTTAAGCCACTGAAGAATCGATCAACTTTACTTTCATGTTTGATGATAAAGCCAGATGCATACCTTGCAAGACATCTAAAATTCACTTCGTATATACCAATATATTCATCATCCTTTTTCTTAAGCTCATGGAAATATTTTTCCATCTTTGTTCGATGAATACAAGGTAATTACTTATTGAAAAATAATTTCTTGAACTCATCCCATACAATGGATTCAATTTCATCTCGGGACCTCATATTCTTAATTAGAGTCCACCATTGATCTGCTTCACCTTCTAAATGGTAAATATCCAGAATGACTTTTTTATCTTCCGAACAGCAAGGTATGAAAAATATCTTTTCAAGGGTACGGATCCATTGTTCAGCAACAAGTGGATCAGAAGATCCATTAAAAGAAGGTGGATGTTGCCTCATGAAGGACTCAATAGAATATTGTTCCCTTCTCTTCTCATTTGGATGTCTAGAATGATTCATAGCTTGTGTAAGTATAGAAATAAGATTTTTCACTCCATCTCCCATAACATTTTTTTGTTTATAAGGAAAATCTTTGCATTGTCCATTGCATTGATCAACACGGTTCCGTTGGGTTCCAACCATCGTCTAAAACCCAAAAAGAATAGTGTGAGAGGAAAAAATCATGCTAGGGAAAACAACATAATAAAGGGGGAGTACCTTCAATATATAACATATTAGGGTTAATTCTAATATTGTTACTATAATTCTAGTACTATAACCTATACTTATACTTAACCTTATGGACATCCCTAGACATACCTTAGAAATATCTCTAGGGATCTCACTAATGTATTTGCATCCTAGTTTCCAAAGGTTAACTAAACCTTTCCTCTGATACCAACTGTAGAGACCCAAATATTGGCGTACATGGACATTACATTACTTTTTCGGAATACTTAATACATAAAAAAAACAGAAACCAAAGGACCGTAATAGTTTGGTTTCTTTGGAAACTCAGAATATAATATTCTAATCTTGGTGAATGATCATCAACATCTCCCATAAAGATCTTCCTCTTTTTTTTCTTACCTAAACTCTTTCTTTATATCCTGGGGAAAAGAAAACATATAAAGGGTGAGCTCAAATGCTCAATAAGTGTAATAATGGAGATGTAAAGACCCGTAAATTTCAAGGATTTTTTTTTCTTAATTTTCTTTGGAATTTTACAAGAGCGCAGTTTCTGACGGCACCTGATTCTGAGGCCCGATGTGCCCGGAATCATTTTCCGAAGTTTTGCTCGGGTACGTTCAGTGAACGGATGAGCGGGTTTTTCTAACTTTTGAACCGGTGCCCAGAATCGAATTCTGAGGGCACCGATGAAATTGCAGCGCCGGTATTCGCTTAGAAACGCCTCTTTCGGAGTTGCATTTGCTCGGGTGTGGTTTTAATTTTCAGGCTTAAAGTTAGGAAATAAAATAATTTTACGACAACTTTATTTTATTTCACATAAGCCACTTGAAATCCACTTAAACTTATTTGAAAAGGATAGGATGCTATCCATAAATATCCTACCCTCTTGTTAGGATATTTGCGAGGTGGGGCCCGCATGAGCCCCACCGTTTCTTTCCGCTAAGTAACACACCCGCGAAAACCCGTCATTAGGAAAGTCAACTGACGCGTTTTCATAATTTCTTAACAGACCATTTAATTGGGCGGTTTATTTCATAAATTAAATGAGCTGTTTCTTTCGTTGAATTAATTCAACGAATTGATGGGTCGTTACTTCTCCTTTTTCGTGTGTTGGCATAATAATGAAATAAGACCAACCAGTCTTTTGAAAGTTTGCACGTTGAGAGGATTTGACAGAATCCTTGCATCTTCTTTCTCCTTCGCGAAGAACGCGAAGAACGCGAAGAACACGAAGAACGCGAAGAACGCCGTCATCCACGGAAATCGACGACGCTCTAATCCGAGACGTTCTTCCCCGCCCCGATCTCTGATCACCAACCGTTTGAGGTGAGTGATTTCGGGTTCCTTCTAAAAGTTCTTTGTGGTTTAAAACGAAACACAGATTTAATTATTTATAATTAAAATCTGTTGTTTCTTGGTCCGTCGAGTTCGTCGACGCAACGCCGGATTCTGCGACGACGCGATACCCTTCTGTGACGACACGACGCCCTTCCGCAATGACGTGACGATCTCCACCTTCCGCGACGAGCAATTCCGCGAAGAACGCTCACACGCGACAACTACGAGGTAGGGATTTTATTTTTGGAATTTCCCACTTTTTATTATTCCCGTAAATGTTTCTTAAAAAGGTTAAAGAACTGGATTTTCGAACAATTTTAAAGTTTTTAAAATTGTTGTTTCCTGTGTGGAATAGAAAATTCTCCCGTTGTTTATATCTAATGCGGAGGGTGCGGGCCAAACGAACACGGCCCGACGACCCTCCGCCGTTCTTCGTTCTTGTGCGGATTTGACGGGCGATGACGGAGCATGCCGCAACAGAGGTTTTATGATTCCGCAGGGAAGAACGAGTCCCGGGAGGAGCAACGGCGCAGACGGGAAGAAAATCGGGCCACCGGAGCGACTCCGGCGGCCCGCGGAAGCTGGCGGCGGCGCCCGACGCGCCGCCGGACGAGACTGCCGCGACACCGGTCGTGGCGGCGGGGCTCGCGGGACGCGGCTGAAGCTGCGTCCGGCCTCCAGGGAGACACCCCGCAGGTGTCGCGGGGGTGTCACGCGGGGGCGGAGGCTCCCCCCCCCCCCCCCCCCGCGTCACTCGGGACGCGGCTTCAGCCGCGTCCTGCTGTCTGGCCGACACCCCGCGGGTGCCGCGGGGGTGTCACGCGGGGCAACGGCTCCCCCCGCGTCAGCCTCTCGGCCGCTCGGCCGTGCCGGGCCGGGCTGGCCGAGCCAGACCGATCGGACCGGGTCGGACCGGGTTCGGCCGATCCAGGGGGGTCGGGCCCGGTCGGCCCGGGCCCGGACCCCCCGTCTTCGGACGGTTTTCGTTCAAATGGTCGTGTCTTGATCTACGAACGCCCGATTGACGTGCCTTCAGCTTTTTTGAGTTCCTCTAATTGAGACAGATCTTTTGGCATACTCCGCCTGAGGTTTGGACACAGGTGGAGTACGGTCGGGTTGGTTCGTATACGAAACCAACTGGGCCTTCGGAGCGGAAACACTCATATCTTGAGCTACGGACGTCCGATTGACGTGACGTCAGCTTTGTTGAGTTCCTCTAAGTGAGACGGATCTTTTGGGATAATCCTCCCGAGGTTTGGACATAGGTGTAGTACGGTCGGGTTGGTTCGTACACGAAACCAACCGGGCATTCGGAGAGGAAACACTCATATCTTGAGCTACGGACGTCCGATTGACGCGCCGTCAGCTTTGTTGAGTTCCTCTAAGTGAGACGGATATTTTGGCTCACTCCACCTGAGGTTTGGATGCAGGTGGAGTACAATCGGGTTGGTTTTGCCTTAAAAACCAACCGGGCCCCTGGGACGAAAAAGCCAATAACTCTCAGACCGGGCGTCCGATTGACGCGCCATCTGCGACGTTGAGTTCCTATTGACGATACGGAACTTTTGGATACATCAACTTCGAACTTTGTGACGGTTGATGTATCGGCCTCTCAGCTCGTGGAGCGGACCCTCCCGAAGGAGCTTGCTATGTGCGGGAACCCTAGTGCTGGCTGCGACTTCGACGACGGTGCAGAGATCCTCAGTGGACCGCGACGACAGTTGTGCAGAAATCCTCAGTGGACTGCGACGGTGAAGACAACTGGTCTTGTATCCTATGTGGGTCCTAGCTGTGCTGGTCTTGTATCCTATGTGGGTCCCAGCTTAGATGATTCAATACTGGTCTTGTATCCTATGTGGGTCCCAGTATAGTTGAATCAATGAAGACAGCTGGTCTTGTATCCTATGTGGGTCCCAGCTGTGCTGGTCTTGTATCCTATGTGGGTCCCAGCTTAGATGATTCAATACTAGTCTTGTATCCTATGTGGGTCCCAGTATAGTTGAATCAATGAAGACAGCTGGTCTTGTATCCTATGTGGGTCCTAGTTGTGCTGGTCTTTATCCTATGTGGGTCACAGCTTAGATGATTCAATACTGGTCTTGTATCCTATGTGGGTCCCAGTATAGATGAATCAATGAAGAGTGCTGGTCTTGTATCCTATGTGGGTCCTACCTATGCTGGTCTTGTATCCTATGTGGGTCCCAGCTTAGATGATTTAATATTGGTCTTGTATCCTATGTGGGTCCCAGTATAGATGAATCAATGAAGAGTGCTGGTCTTGTATCCTATGTGGGTCCCAGCTTAGATGACTCAGTGCTGGTCTTGTATCCTATGTGGGTCCCAGCCGTGCTGGTCTTGTATCCTATGTGGGTCCCAGCATAAACGAAACAATGAGGACGGCTGGTCTTGTATCCTATGTGGGTCCCAGCTTAGATGATTCAGTATCTATGTCTGATCATCTCTTTCACCTTTTCGATGATGTATTCCTGTGTGAGCTGAATCTTCTGTTTTATCTCCTTTGTGGATTGTGTTGAGCTATCCTGTGTGGATTTACTGATTACTCTCCTTTGTGGATTGTGTTGAGCTATCCTATGTGGATTTACTGTTTAGTCTCCTTGTGGATTGTGTTGTGATATCCTGTGTGGGTTTACGTTTTGCTTTCCTATGTGGACTGGGTTGTGCTTGGGCTCGGACGTTGGAGCCGAACGGGAATTGATGACTTAGGTATATGTATGGGCATATACCTAAGCCGTATCGGATGTTGCTTCGTGATTGTACCTTCCCTTTGTGGATTATCCTTTGTGGATTTCGGGAGACCTTCGGGGGTCTTGGGGTCCCTACTGAGTAGCTTATACTCACCCCTGCACGGGCTATGCCCGCACTACGTTATGTTGGTTGCAGACGACGGACAGCACTGATCGTGGTGGAGGCTTGCGGAGCAGGACGATACCTGGAGGTGGACCACTGGGCGGGACATACTCGGAGCGGTCAGGTGGACCCGAGGAGCTGTGGAGGCTATTTGTACCCACCCTTCTGGTGGGACTTCCAGAGGGCGGCTCGACACTGCGGCTTTTCCTTTCAGTTGCTGTTTTTCCTTTCTGTTGTACTTTACAGTTTGGCTTGCATTTCCGTCTCCTTTTACTTTCAGCACAGCTTGTACAGTTTTTACTTAGTGTTTACTTTTCCGCTTGCTTACTCTGTGGTGCTTGTTTACTTTTCAAAGGCAATACCTTCCCTTTTTGTTGGGATTTACGCCTTGGTGCTAGTCGCCAGCCCCTGACCTATGGAAGGCGGGCTTGGGGTTGTCACGGCACGAGCCCCGAGGACGGGTCGTGACAAATTGGTATCAGAGGTGGTTGGTTCTACCGGAGACTCTGATCTTTCTTCTTTGTGAAGAAATAGTGTTTAGCGTATTGGGTGTGGTTATCAGTCCAGGGAGTCCAGTGTTGGTGCGGCGGCCGACGTATCCGTACACCAGGACCCTGACTTCTGATTTCCGACTTAATGCACGAAAACATTGATTGCATGTGTGTTCAAGTTCTCCTTGTGATTACTTGTGTCAGCTCACCAGGTATACAGTTCTGACCGTGGCGCACCTGCTTCTTTCAGGATGGCCCCACGACGGCAGCCAGCAAGGGTTCCGAGAGTGGAGCGTGATGACAGCCCACCGAGCGACGAGGCCTCGGTGCAGGGCTCCTTGTCAGCAGAGGCACCAGCGGTACCTTTACCCGCCGATCCACCGATGCTACCATCCCCATCCGCTGACGATGCACGTCGCCTTAGTGCGCTGCACGAGTTCCAGCGTCAGCGACCTCCCAGGTTCCGTGGGGAGACGGACCCCCAGGAAGCCGAGGACTGGCTGGAGGCAGTGGTGCGAGTTTTTAGGCTAGTGAGGACACCAGCAGACCTCATGGTGATCCTCGCTGTGAGCCTCCTACACGCGGCAGCAGGCAGATGGTGGAGCTTGATGCTCTAGGTGCACGACGAGACATCTCTCCTCTGGACGGACTTTGAGAGAATCTTCCGCACCGAGTTCGTCCCAGCCACCCTCCATGTGTTACGCATACAAGAGCTTCTTCAGCTGCGGCAGGGCAGCTTGACAGTGGCCCAGTACTCGGCGAGATTTACTGATCTCTCGCGCTACTCCACAGATATGGTACGTGACCTGTTCTTCAGAGCCCGGACCTTCGAGCAGGGACTGAGGCACGAGATCAGGGCTTCGATGATCTCCCTCAACATTCCGACACAGGAAGAGGTGTTGGAGAGAGCCCTTCTAGTGGAGAGTTTTCTCACTGAGCAGGCTCCAGTGACAGGGCCCTCCGAAGGACGGCCCGTAGCAGGGTCTTCTGTAGTTGGCAGTAGACAGGTGATACAGAGGTTCAAATGGGCCAGACCATCAGATGGGCAGTCTCAGGATGAAGATTCGGTTGTGCGGGGCACCCGAAGGAGAGACAGCTACGCGAGGGGAAAACATTTCTACGCATGCAGTGGGCGAGGTCACATGGTTCGAGACTGCCCGACTCGTCTTACAGATGAGCAGCAGGCGGTAGAGGGACCTCCTATACCAAGGTTCGGCCACGGTGGTCCGCAGGGTGGAGGCAGACGAGGCAGGGGAGCTGGCCGAGTAGCAGATGGTGGGAGACACTTCGAGGTGTTGCCACCACCACCACCAGGAGGTCCACCCTGACCGCAGGGAGTAGGTGGTCAAGTGAGAGCTCAGCTTTAGGAAGCCGAGGCCTTCGATCATGGAGTTCTGGGAGCAGATGGACAGGAGCAGAACTAGTGGATACGTCCTTTGTACTTCTAGTTCCTTGTTGCTATTGTGTAGCGTCTTTGTATTATGAGCTGCAATAATAAAAGACGCATACCTTTGTGATGTTTTCATTCCTGTCCTCTTTTGTGTTGTTACTATGAAGTTCCAGTTTTGACTGTTGACTTGACCCTCACTTGTGAGACATCTGCTGGAGGAGACCCAGTTACCACACACTAATGCCGATAGTGTGACTCAACCCTTAGAGGAGAGAGTAACGGTTGGATCTCTTGGTAGTAGCATCGAGGCCTTACGACGTCATCCTTGGTATGGATTAGTATCATCCATGTCAAGATTGACTGTATTAGGCAAAGAATGTGGTTCATCCAGGGGATGAGACCAGATTTCTCTTATCGGGAAAGAAGAAATCTTAGCAACTCTTGTGGGGCCGGAGATGGTCCAGCCCACGGCTGAGATGGTCCAGGTCATCCAGGGGTAGATGAGTACAGCTCAGAGCCGGCAGAAGTCTTATGCTGACAGGAGGCAGAGGCCACTAGAGTTCGAGGATGGAGACCACTTCTTCTTGCGGGTCTCACCTCGACGTGGTTTGAGGAGTTTTGGCCGAGGCGGGAAGTTGTCTCCACGCTTCATCGGACCCTTCCAGGTCCTCAGCAGGGTTGGCGAGGTGTCTTATCGTCTGGCTCTAGCACCTCAGTTGCACCGGGTGCACGACGTCTTCCACGTATCTCAGCTTAGGAGATACGTGCACGACCTGACGCAAACCTTTTACCATGGAGAGCTGGTCTTTGATGATGGGACGACTTTTGCGGAGGTCCCAGTGGAGATCGAGGATCGATAGAAGCGGGTCCTATGTGGACGATCGATTCCTCTAGTGCGCATCAGATGGCAGCAGGAGAACCTCCAGGGAGAACATGGGAGAGGGAGGCTCAGATGCGTGCTCAGTACCGCCTTTGTTTCCCTAGTTTGTGTTGAAGCTTTACGGGGACGTAAAGCCCTGAGGTGGGAGTAATGTAAAGACCCCTAAATTTCAAGGAATTTTTTTTCTTAATTTTCTTTGGAATTTTGCAAGAGCGCAGTTTCTAACGGCACCTGATTCCGAGGACCGGTGTTCCCGGAATCATTTTCCGAAGTTTCGCTCGGGTACGTTCAGTGAACGGACGAGCGGGTTTTTCCAACTTTTGAACCGGTGCCCGGAATCGAATTCTGAGGGCACCGATGAAATCGCAGCGCCGATATTTTCTTAGAAACGCCTCTTCCGGAGTTGCGTTTGCTCGGGTGTGGTTTTTAATTTTCGGGCTTAAAGTTAGGAAATAAAATACTTTTACGACAACTTTATTTTATTTCACTTAAGCCACTTGAAAGCCACTTAAACTGAGTTGAAAAGGATAGGCTGCTATCCAGAAATATCCTACCCTCTTGGTAGGATTTTTGCGAGGTGTGGCCCGCACGAGCCCCACCGTTTCTTTCCGCTAAGTAACGCACCTGCGAAAACCCGTCATTATGAAAGTCAACTGACGCGTTTTCTTAATTTCTTAACAGACCATTTAATTGGGCGGTTTATTTCATAAATTAAATGAGCTGTTTCTTTCGTTGAATTAATTCAACGAATTGATGGGTCATCACTTCCCCTTTTTCGTGTGTTGGAATAATAATAAAATAAGACCAACCAGTCTTTTGAAAGTTTGCGCATTGAGAGGATTTGACAGAATCCTTGCATCTTCTTTCTCCTTCGCGAAGAACGCGAAGAACGCGAAGAACTCGAAGAACGCGAAGAATGCGAAGAATGCCGTCATCCGCGGAAATCAACGACGCTCTAATCTGAGACGTTCTTCCCCGCCCCGATCTCTGATCACCAACCGTTTGAGATGAGTGATTTCGGGTTCCTTCTAAAAGTTCTTTGTGGTTTAAAACGAAACACGAATTTAATTATTTATAATTAAAATCTGTTGTTTCTTGGTCCATCGAGTTTGTCGACGCAACGCCGGATTCTGCGACGACGCGACGCCCTTCTGCGACGACGCGACTCCCTTCCGTGACGACGCGACGATCTCCACCTTCCGCGACGAGCAATTCCACGAAGAACGCTCACGCGCGACGACTACGAGGTAGTGATTTTATTTTTGGAATTTCCCCCTTTTTATTATTCCCGTAAATGTTTCTTAAAAAGGTTACAGAACCGGATTTGCGAACAATTTTAATGATAATAAAATTTTTGTTTCCTGTGTGGAATAAAAAATTCTCCCGTTGTTTATAACTAACGCGGAGGGTGCGGGCCAAACGAACACCGCCCGACGAGCCTCTGCCATTCTTCGTTCTTGTGCGGATTTGATGGGCGACGACGGAGCATGCCGCAACAGAGGTTTGATGATTCCGCAGTGAAGAACGAGTCCAGGGAGGAGCAACGGCGTAGATGGGAAGAAAATCGGGCCACCGGAGCGACTCCGGCGGCCCGCAGAAGCCAGCGGCGGCGCGGGTCGCCGGCACGGCGGTGCCCGGCGTGCCGCCGGAGGAGACCGCCGCGGCACCGGCCGCGGCGGCGGCGCTCACGGGACGCGGCTGAAGCCGCGTCCGGCCTCCAGGGAGACACCCCGCGGGTGTCGCGGGGGTGTCACGCGGGGGCGGCGGCTCCCCCCCGCGTCACTCTGGACGCGGCTTCAGCCGCGTCCGGCTGTCTGGCCGACACCCCGCGGGTGTCCCGGGGGTGTCACGCGGGGCGGCGGCTCCCCCCGCGTCGGCCTCTCGGCCGCTCAGCCGAGCCGGGCCGGGCTGGCCGAGCCAGACCGGTCGGACCGGGTTGGACCAGGTCGGACCGGGTTCGGCCGACCCATGGGGGGGTCGGGCCGGGTCGGTCCGGGCCCGGACCCCCCGTCTTCGGACGGTTTTCGTTCAAATGGTTGTGTCTTGAGCTACGGACGTCTGATTGATGTGCCGTCAGCTTTGTTGAGTTCCTCTAAGTGAGAAGGATCTTTTGGCATACTCTGCCCGAGGTTTGGTCACAGGTGGAGTACGGTCGGGTTGGTTCGTACACGAAACCAACCGGGCCTTCGGCGCGGAAACACTCATATCTTGAGCTACGGATGTCCGATTGACGTGTCGTCAGCTTTGTTGAGTTTCTCTAAGTGAGACGTATCTTTTGGCATACTCCGCCCGAGATTTGGACACAGGTGGAGTACGGTCGGGTTGGTTCGTACACGAAACCAACCGGGCCTTCGGAGCGGAAACGCTCATATCTTGAGCTATGGACGTCCGATTGACGCGTCGTCAGCTTTATTGAGTTCCTCTAAGTGAGACGGATATTTTGGCTCACTCTGCCCGAGGTTTGGACACATGTGGAGTACGGTCGGGTTGGTTTTGCCTTAAAAACCAACCGGGCCCCTGGGACGAAAAAGCCAATAACTCTCAGACCGGGCGTCCGATTGACGCGCCGTCTGCGACGTTGAGTTCCTGTTGACGATACGGAACTTTTGGATACATCAACTTTGGACTTTGTGACGGTTGATGTATCGGCCTCTCGGCTCGTGGAGCGGACCCTCCCGAACGAGCTTGCTGTGTGCAGGAACCCTAGTGTTGGCTGCGACTTCGACGACGGTGCGGAGATCCTCAGTGGACTGCGACGGTGAAGACAGCTGGTCTTGTATCCTATGTGGGTCCTAGCTGTGCTGGTCTTGTATCCTATGTGGGTCCCAACATAGATGATTCAATACTGGTCTTGTATCCTATGTGGGTCCCAGTATAGTTGAATCAATGAAGACAGCTAGTCTTGTATCCTATGTGGGTCCTAGCTGTGCTGGTCTTGTATCCTATGTGGGTCCCAGCTTAGATGATTCAATACTGGTCTTGTATCCTATGTGGGTCCCAGTATAGTTGAATCAATGAAGACAGCTAGTCTTGTATCCTATGTGGGTCCTAGCTGTGCTGGTCTTGTATCCTATGTGGGTCCCAGCTTAGATGATTCAATACTGGTCTTGTATCCTTTGTGGGTCCTAGTATAGATGAATCAATGAAGAGTGCTAGTCTTGTACCCTATGTGGGTCCTGGCTGTGCTGGTCTTGTATCCTATGTGGGTCCCAGCTTAGATGATTTAATACTGGTCTTGTATCTTATGTGGGTCCCAGTATATATGAATCAATGAAGAGTGCTGGTCTTGTATCCTATGTGGGTCCCAGCTTAGATGACTCAGTGCTGGTCTTGTATCCTATGTGGGTCTCAGACGTGCTGGTCTTGTATCCTGTGTGGGTCCTAGCATAAACGAAACAATGAGGACGGCTGGTCTTGTATCCTATGTGGGTCCCAGCTTGGATGATTCAGTATCTATGTCTGATCATCTCTTTCACCTTTTCGATGATGTATTCCTGTGTGAGCTGAATCTTCTGTTTTCTATCCTTTATGGATTGTGTTGAGCTATCCTGTGTGGATTTACTGATTACTCTCCTTTGTGGATTGTGTTGAGCTATCCTGTGTGGATTTACTGTTTACTCTCCTTGTGTATTGTGTTGTGCTATCCTGTGTGGGTTTACATTTTGCTTTCCTGTGTGGACTGGGTTGTGCTTGGGCTCGGACGTTGGAGCCGAACGAGAATTGATGACTTAGGTATATGTATGGGCATATACCTAAGCTGTGTCGGATGTTGCTTCGTGATTGTACCTTCCCTTTGTGGATTATTCTTTGTGGATTTCGGGAGACCTTCGGGGGTCTCGGGGTCCCTACTGAGTAGCTTATACTCACCCCTGCACGGGCTATGCCCGCACTACGTTGTGTTGGTTGCAGACGACGGACAACGCTGATCGTGGTGGAGGCTTACGGAGCAAGATGATACCTGGAGGTGGACCACTGGGCGGGACGTACTCGGAGCGGTCAGGTGGACCCGAGGAGCTGTGGAGGCTATCTGTACCCACCCTTCAGGTGGGAATTCCAGAGGGCGGCTCGACGCTGTGGCTTTTCCTTTCAGTTGCTGTTTTTCCTTTCATTTGTACTTTACAGTTGGGATTGCATTTCCGGCCCCTTTTACTTTCAGCACAGCTTGTACAGTTTTTACTTAGTGTTTACTTTTCCTCTTGCTAACTCTGTGGTGCTTGTTTACTTTTCAAAGGCAATGCCTTCCCTTTTTGTTGGGATTTACGCCTTGGTGCTAGTCGCCAGCCCCTGGCATATGGAAGGCGGGCTTGGGGTAGTCACGGCACAGGCCCCGAGGACGGGTTGTGACAGGAGAAAATAAAACAAACCATATAGATTTTAACTTAAAAACATGAACATAATGTTTAAACATCAAAATATTGAGCAATGACATAAAACGTGGCAGTACGTAAGGCATAGATCATAATGGAACATAAATCATGATAAAATGGCATGGTAATAAAACATGTAATTATGTCAAACCATTAACCACATGATATGATTTCCATAGTAGCCAAGGCATTGCAGCCAAGACCATCTTAGTGGACAAATTCCCTTTCTGAATCGAGTTCGCTCCTCGTTCTAGTCCTGTATCACTGATCCAGATTATCTTGTCATTCCAGCCATGTCTATCTCAAGAGATATTAATCCTTACCAATGTATTGTAGGGAGATATATGTCCCACCCATCTCATAATGAAACCATTCTTACTTGTGCCACAAAATAAACATAAATCATTCATCATAACACAAAGAATAAAATGGGTCTCATAAACATCATCCCATCATAACATAATCCATATAAAACAAATGGATATCATTTCATCATAAGAGAAGTGAAACCATGTAAATAATAGAGACATTATACTTGAAACATACACATATTAAATAATGTCATCTTATATGGAAAATGGTTTTGAAAAAACACTTGAGATAAATTCTTGAGGAAAATATCCTTTCTTATTCAAAATCATTTTATTTTCACCAAATTCCATGAAATTTTAAAAGAAATTGATTTTGTTGAATATATTCATGAAATCTTGTAGATTAAGCTTCATTAAAATAAAGTGTTATGAATCCATAAAAATCAATTCATGCCGTATAAGTTAAAAAAACATTCTCCTCGTAATTTTAACGGAAAAGTCAAAAAGTTCCTCGTATGGTAAACAAAAGAATGATTCCTAACATAACACAAAATAAAAGTCAAAGAAGGGTAAAAATGACTTTAATCATACATGGAATAATATTAAACACTTTATTAAAAACAATTTTATGGACACGAATGAAAAATAGAACCCTAGTGAATACTTACGTATAAACAATCTCGGATAAAAACGAGATTGGAAAAGATATCCCTTACCTTAGGTCCGATATGATTTGTACGTATATGAACCTCCTGTATAATGATTTATATAATTTCATTGACTTATTACAGAATCATATTCATTTTTATGATATCATATATGGTTCACTTATGACTTTATATTACTCGTTCTTTTGTAAATTCCATGTTAAAGCAGCATTTTGGGTAAAATCGTTGTATTTGTATTATGTGTTTGGACTTGTTGTTCTTGATATTATCATTACTTATATCATGATTTAATTACATCCATAATGTCAATCATGATTTATATATCATATATATTCATTATATATATATATATAATAGATAGATAAATGAAATGAAATACACAATTTATGGAGACGGTAGGTCGTACGTACGCATGAATGTTGTTTTCCTTTCCTTACTAACTTGAATGGAAGTAAGTAGTTGTCACACACATATATATATATACATAAATCCATTAGATTCAAAATGTCATATATTTCATTTTTATTCATTTCATATACTTTATAATCATTCCTGAATGGTTAATCATGGAAAATGAATATCATTGTGTTCGTGGAGACGGTATTCCGTACGTACGCACGAGCGATGATATCATTCCAATAATTATTGAATTGAATTGGAGTGGATTATATAATATTTCCTAATAAGTATGATGTTATAATAACCATATATAGTTATTATTTACCCCATTATCCCCATCCAAGTAAGGTGGTGGTGGAAAATATATTACACCACGGCGTGGAGACGGTATTCCGGACGTACGCACGGGCGGTGATTTTGTTTTCCATAGGTTGGATAGAAGATGAAATAGGGTTGTTTCATATTTATAATAACATATCAGTATATGAGTGATACTGATGTTATTAATTTATTATTAAACAAATAAATAAGAATAAGTAGAAGAAGAAATAAATTGGAAAGAATCGGTAAAGGATATTACCTCTTCTTTGACGTGCCTCTTCTTAAACTCCTCTTAAGGCACTAGATTTGGTCTTTTGAGGAGACCAAAACCTCTATAATGTTTCTAAAGAAGTTGATAAGGGTAATGGGCAAGGTTTGGCCGATCTTGAAGGCTAAAAATTGTGTAAATAGAAGATGGAGGAGGTGACCTTCTATAAGGGAGGAGAGGGGCACCTTTGGAAACCTCAAAAATATTAATTTATAATAAATTCAAACCCCACATAAAAACATTCAAAATGACTCAAATACGAACATAGATGAGATAGGGTTGTAATATCATTAACCAATAAAATTTATACATGTTGTTAATTTATTTTAAACATTATCAACTTGATTTATACTTATTTAATCTATTTAATTTTATTTGTGGTTATAAGATTCTAAATTTTAAATTGTCATATATAATTACTTATGTGCTGTGAATTGTCCATAATTGGATTATTTATGACATTTTAGACCATATAAACTTTAATTTATAATTTTAAAATATTTTTGTGATTTTTAAGCAATTTTATATTATGTTATTTTTATAAAATAACTATAGTGTCAATTTTGACACTATTAATTTATTTGAATTTAAATAAAATCCACACAAAATATATGTTAGAAATAAAAGCTTTAATAGATTAATAACATGTAATATTATCTATAATTTGTGGAGCATATTAAATAGTTCATATACTATTTATCTTAACATTTTTAAAACTATTTATTTAATATTTCAATCAATAAAATAATATCAACATCACTATTGTGTCACCTTTAATGATAATTATTTAATCCCTAAAAATTCTAAATAAATTCACATGATGTATATAATTTTATTAGAATTATGTATACTATTCATGTTCGAAGTATCATGATGTTTATGACTAAATTAAAATTATTATACTTATAAGATTTAAGAGAGTGACATGTTGTCACTTTCTTTGGTTTTAATAATAATTAAATTATTTTCATGGTCAAAAGTCCATAAAATGAATCTATTTAAACCCTTAGGTTATTTGGGTCAAATTTTAGTCCTCAAATATAATTTTTTCATGTATTAGGGTAATTTTCTAATCTTCTTTTACCCTTAATTACCCGATTTACCTTTAACTACATTAAATAAAATTTACCATAGTTACTATTCAAAGTGCCCAAAAATAAAAATTAGCCTATTAACATAATTTGGACCTACTAATTCCAAATATTGAATCCATGTTTCCTAATTCAAATCATATAAGTTACATAAAATTAATTTAAAATTAATCCGATTGTTAAGAAAATGAGTTTTAAAAGTTAAAACATTGCAAAAGATTGAAATTATTTTACCAATGAATTCAATATAAAATAAATGCTAATGACATACGTTATTTAAAATGGTATAAATATATTCTATTTACACTTTAAAACCATTAAATATTATAATTTAACCATATAAAGTATTATGATGAAAAAAGTTGTTCTTTATTAAAATATAGCATGTTTTTACTATTCATTAAAATATGAAAGTTATCAGAATAATATGGAAATTTTATACAAAGTAAATTTTTATATCTTGATTCCAAGACATTATTTTATTTTGTCAAATTGAACTTATAAACATGTAAAAAACAAGATTTAATGTGGTTGCACCATCAAAAGGCAGTAAAACTGCATTATTTTAAAAATACTTATTTTACCTGAAAATTTTATTTTGTTCACATAACAAGTTTTAAAAAATGTTTAATATTAGTGATAATGTTATAAAATTCAAAATTTAGTTAATAATATTCATAACGGCTAGTCCATAATATTATAAAAATTTATCGTTGTTTAGTGAAACCCGATATTGCGTTCTACACATGCTATCGAGAAAGGTCGTGATTGCGTGTAACGGAAGCCAAGAATAGTGTTTGAGTATAATATAAGCTAATACGGTGTTGCGTATATCACAAGATAATTTTGGTGTAATGTACAACACAAGACATCAATGAAATTAAAATAATATTTTTCATAAAATCTCTGGGTGTTACAGTTATATAAAATTATTGGTGAAGATAATTCCTTCAAATTTAATCCAAGATTTACAAATTTGGTGGATCTCTTGAGTCCCCGCAAATAAATTGGTAGGTTCTTATTTTGTTTATAAAACACAAAGAAAGTTACAAGAATCTTGGTAAGTGTTATTAGCCACTTCATTTTTTCTAATAGTTCATCTCTAGTCCAACCTTTTATTTAAGATTTTTTTTTCACTTTTTTAGGTATATATAAAGTTCACAAAATCCAATAGTAAATTTTGATATACCCGACGATTAAATTTTTTGATCTAGAAATTAAAAAAAATAAGAATAAAAGTATTATATGGTATTATATATCAAATCCATGTGCAACGATATGATCTAGATCATTATTACTGGATAAATTCATTAGTCCAATAGTATGATTGGTCTTATTGTATTATACAGTAGGTGGAAAATTTAGTGTTGAGAAAAATTTGGGAGAAATAATGACGGGAAATCTCAAAAAATGAGAGTAAATGGGAGAAAAAATAAAACAAAGAAAAACATAGGACACAATGATTTATGTGCTTTATGAATAATCCCTACATCTATAGAGAGAGATTTCAGAAACAAAGGTTTCGATCTTAGTAGAGATAATACAGAATATATATACTATAATTTTAGAAAAGGATTGTCTAGTAATGTTATAGATATGTGATTTAGATAAAATATTATTTAAAAAGTTGATCGTTTATGATATTTAGACTTATTTCTGCTATGTGATGGAAATATCAAGGTTGATATCTCTTATAAGAATACCTAGGGATGAACCTATTAATAGATTAATCATTTTGACAAACATGATTATTAAAAGATGTATTTGTATAACTAAAAAGGTAGATAAAAAATCATTCAAGATGATCTTGTTTTAAATGATTTGAATTAAAATATGGTCTTCAATAGAACTAATTGGTTATGTCTGGTCCATGTAGTTAGCCCCATTTAATTTGGTTTAAGCCTTGTTTATTGTATTTCACTACTGATTCCAAGGGACATCGTCTCTTTCTAATCACCACTCATTTCAAGGAATTTTTCTTTTTTCCAATGATTTACCTTTTTTTAGTTTCATATCCAAAGCTTTAATACCTATGTCCTTGTTTGGAAAGAGTAATATAATTTAAGTTCCCCTGAGAAGAAAAGACTGGATATTTATACTTGTATGAGAATTAAATTGTGTTGGAATACATAAATTACAATATGGATAAATGATTTAGTTGAAGAATATGCTAGGTATAACCCCACAATACCATATCGTGTGTTGGATCCGTTGGTTTGTATGAAAGAAAAAAGTTATTTATGACCAAAAAATCAATGGGAAGATGAAGTTAAATAGGAAATAGTCACCCTTTAGTAGTATGTGAAGGATAGAGAATATCTTGTGGGAGAATTATTTAAGAAAATCAAGAAGAGTTTCCTTTTGTTTTTGTTCAATATGGTGGTATTCAAGAAGCTGTGCATATTGTACATGAAAAACACCACAGTAAATATGGTTTTCAGTTTGAATAAACTATCCTAGAAATTGGAATATACATGCCAGTTATCCAAGAGACTCATATGGATCAAAAATATATGGCAGTGGTTTTTGAGACAACTTTTCAAGAATATGAACATTTTTTCATTCTTTAGAAGATGCAAACATTCAGTGTGGGGGATTTAATTTTTTTGGAAATAAATGAGCATGTGAAATCCTTTCTAATGGAACAAATATTTTCACCTATTTAATGTGATTATCGAGAATACAGTCCAATAGTTATGGGAGGCCTTATAACATATTTGGATAGACATAGAGTAAATCTAATGATGCCATACTTATCATTTCTGATCTGTATTTGGTATAATTGTAGGGAGTCATTCAAGTATTCCAATCTATTAATGATCTAGTGGTAAAAATGGAGCACCTCTTAGTATAGAAGTGTCTGTACAATTTTGTTGAGAAAAAATGAAGCAATAAATGATTTTTTCAAGGGAAAATGTAGCTATTTAATTGGCTCATTTCCTCAATTTTTAAAACCCAATTACAAAGGAATATTTCAAAAATGTAGAATCAAAATTAATTGGAATATTTGATGTCAAATTGACATCATATTTCAATGTCATAAGTCGAGATGGAACCTTCATATTAATGAGTGAAACCCATTTTGTGGTAGCCCAAATCCTATTGAGGATGAATCAAAAATTTGATATAAATAAATTAAGGATTCATTATTTTAGAACTTCTATGGAAAATAATTTTAAAATGTTGGAAGTTTCTATGGAGATGTTTCCACTAACATTGAAAATTTGAAAATAGATGTAAAATATTTATCTTTAGAGAAAATGATGGAAAATTTGTTTTCATTATCTCTTGAAGGTATTTTCCACATTGAAACACATAAAATGATGTCGAAAATATCATCTAATGTTGAGAAAGGAGTGTTATGCATCTCAACCATGTGTGTGGAGTAATTACCAAACAATTATTTATGGGGAAATAAAAATGGAGCCTCATAAAAAGAATATAAATAAATTACTCATGCAATGACTTATATAAGCACGAGGGCATCAAAAAGTATTTTATAAGACTTTTTAGGAACCTAAGGATGTGTCCTATTATAAGTTCCATGGAGAAAATGCAAAAAATTTAGGAATCATCTACTTCCATTGAATGAAATTATCCAATATGGCATTGAGCTGGAAAGGGAGATTGATTCAAATACAATGGAATCAACTAGTTTTAAAGGCTTCATTTAGATTCATATGATGCATCCAGGAATAGGATCATTTTAACCTAACCCTTGACCACACCTAACCAAGTTTTTCCTTCTTCAAATGTTATTTACCAACCAGTATTTTCCTTTTCAAAAAAACATCCCTCTGTACCTAAAATTAGTGTTACAAAACCTAAAATTACTAATTTTTAATCACATAAGTTGTCCTTAAATGATTTTGGACCCTACATCGATACAAATTTTCCCCTCTATCAAACTGAAACCTACAACTTAAAGGACAATATAGTAATAAAGGAAATTTATCCCTAGGGTATTAATGGTGTCAGTGATATTTAATTGGCATATTTGTTTTGGGATTTTTTTCTTTTAGTGTTGTGGTTGTTTTTTTGTTCTTGTAGTCTATCAATTCAAGTTTTAATGTATTTTTACATCCCTTTTTAGGCCATGTACCCATTTAATAAATTAAATATTTTTCCCTTTCTAATCTATTATGATAATTCTATTTCTTGTTTCACATCATTACTCTACTCATTTCATTATTCCTTATACTCTGAAGAAGGATAATTATTGATTGGAATCAATTTGGGTTTATCAAATATACCCTTGTATCTTATTTTTTTATTATTTAAAACAATTTTAAGCTTTGGTTTGTGTTTTTAAACCTTTTGATATGTTTTCAAATGTTTTTCCATTTAAATACAATTGCGGGTTGAATTTGACATATTTTATGTATTTATGAATTAATATTTATACTTTTCCAGGAAAATATTTGATATTTATCATGGTTAATGATCATTTTAATTTATAGTTCAAAACATTAGAATTTAAAATAAATGATTTTAATTGAACTAAAATTATTTGATCATTAAGTGGTGTGTATCATGGTAAAATAAAATAAATTAAATTTTTTATTTGGATCTAGCTTTACTTTTCTCATGTTTGATATTATATTCTAATTTTAGCCATGATTTTTTATTTCACATGTTCTTTTCTGATTTTATTATGTTTATGATGTTTTATCATCAAAAGGGATATAATGTTCAGTTATCCATGTTTTATTTCTCACAAATAGTTATTATTGTAAAATTAATATATTTTATGAAAAAAAGATAAACACAAACCATAAATGTTTTATCAATTTTACTCAACAAAAAAATGTTTTTAACTAAAAAATTGATTTAAAATAATTAAAATAAAGTTAGAAAGCCTTTTTTAAAGTGAATCTCAATCTGAAAATCGAATAATTCTGACCAAATAATATAACCTACCTTCCTAGAAGATCAGCACACACATATCATATAGAAAAAAACCTGAAAATGATTCACTGAGATCTTATTATGCCAATATCAAAAGTCTCTCTCATGTCTAGAATGTGCACCTGGACTCATTTGATTCGGTAACACTAAACCACTAAAATTGAAATTAATATTAAGTATCAAGATGAACCTAACGTAAATATACCTAAATAAGCCTGACCATATGATCGCCACTTGGATGGATGTTTTCTCTTTGAAAAAAATAAGACCGTTGGATATGATGGCACATGTCTATTATAACCAACCTCGAGGAGGCATCGTTGAAATCCATCAGCGACTTGGTGATTTTGTTAAGGAATGGTTTGTTTGAGATTACAAGATTTTATATAGATTCACTATTTATTGTAAGGGATTCTAGCTCTTCCTATCCTTTTCTCACTAGAAGTTTATAAGATGATCAAAAGGAAGAAGAATATGGGTAAATGATTTATGAAAAGTATATATTGGGAATAATAAAGTAACAAATATGATAAAATTGGAGGAGATTAGAGAGACAATAGTGGACCCTAGAGTATTAGTTGAAGAAGAGGACATCCCTTGTGAGAGACTCATTCAAGAATCTCGAGAAGAGTTTTCTCAAATTGTATCAAGAAGTCATGTATACTGAACCTGCGGAACACCATAGTAAATATTATTTTGAGTTTGAATAAACTATCCTACAAATGTTTTTTTAACTAAAAAATTGATTTAAAAGAATTAAAATAATGTTATAAAAAATCTCCCGAAGTGAATATGAATCTGAAAATGGATTCACCTAGGCTAAATAATACAACCTGACTTCTTAGAATATTAAAACACACAGATTCTATAGAAAAAAACTGGAAGATGATTCACGTGGATCTTATTCTTCCAACATAAAAAGTCTCAATCCTTATTAGAATGTTTTCTTATACTATGTTGGTTCTATAAAACTGAACCGCCTAAATCATAAGTAATATCATGTAGTAGGATGAAAATTACTTGAAACATCAGTATATGCCTTGAAATACGATCACCAAATTCTTTGATGCTATCTCTCTGAATGAAATAATACCTCAATATTTGATTTCATATATTTCTCATGACAATGTTGATGGAAGCATTGCAAAAATCCATCAACATGTGGGAAAATGTTTTTATGAATGGTATGTTAGTGATTACAAGATCTTATGGAACCACTATCGAGTTGAAGGGATACTGTATCTTACTAACCATTACTCACTTGAAATATCTAAGATGATCATAGGGAATATAAATATCGGTAAATGATTCAGGAAAAGTATATGCCAGTATAATATAGTAACTAAGATGTTAACAGGGAAGAGGAAGTTCAAGAGGAAATTGTAGAACTTATAGTAGTACTTGAAGAAGAGGAAATCCCTTGTGATAGACTTGTTCAAGCAACTCAAGAAGAGTTTTCAAGAGGTTGTGTATATGGAACTTTTCTAACAACATAGTAAATATGGTATTGTGTTTGAATAAACTATCTTAGAAATTAGGGAAGAAGTAACGGTTATTTAATAGACTCATTTGGATAAATACTATGTATTACAGGTTTTTGAGACAACTTTTCAAGATGATGAACATTATTTACATGCTTTAGAATATTCCCACATTTAGTGTGGGGGTTGGAAATGTGGTGATTTGAATTTATTTGATATAAATGACCCTCATACATCATTTCCAAATGAAGTTGGATTTTTTACTTATTCATGATTATTATCAAGAAATTGTTTCAACAGTTGAGGGAGGTCTCAAAATATATTTGGACAGAACTATGTTCTTGATGAAATACGTATAATTTCAGATCCATTTTTGAAAGAATTGTAGGGTTTCATTCAAGCATTGCAATCTCATAATGGTTTTATGGTAAAAATGGTGCTCCTGGTGGTGTGCAAGTGTCGGTAAGACTTTATTCATAAGAAATTAAATATTTTATGAAATTTCAGAAGACAATGTACCTATTTTATAAACTTATTTTCCTTATTTTTAAATCCTCATCACAAAAGAAGATTTTACAACCTTTGAGTAAACATTAAGTGCCATATTTGATGCCAAACTGTATTCATATTTGAATATCAGCAGTGGAGATAGATACTTTTCATTAAGTAGTGAAACCCATGTTATGGTAGCATGAATCCTTCCAATTATGTATCAGAAATTGATATTAAGAAATAGAGGATTGATTATTTCATATCTACTATAAAAATATTAGTTAAAAAATGAGTCTAGCATCTCATTATAATTTTCCCCTAACTTAGAATGTTCCAAAATTGAAGAAAATTATTTAATTTTAGAGAAATTGAAGGAAATTATGTTTTTAGTGTCTATTGAAGGTATTTTTCAAACAAAAATTTAGATTTTGGTGTAGAAAATGAATTCTAAACTTGAGAAAGAAGTAGTCAGATAGCTACACCATGTGTCTAGAGTGATTATCAAACACTTTTCTAATTGGGAAAGAAAAATGGACTCTAGAAATAAGAATATTGAAAAATAACTCATGAAATGACTGATATAAGAGAAATATTATTGCTATAATGGAATCATAGAGTATTTTCAAAACCATTCCTAAAACATAAAAATGTGTTCTAGGACTTATAAGATGAAGAAGAAAGTGTAAAAAATTTGAGAATCATCTACAACCATTGATAAAATTATCCAGTATAGCATTGAGATGGAAAGGGAGATTACTTTTTAATGCCAATCTCAAGAAAGAAGTCCAGATCCCATGGAAATTCAAGAAGAAAACTTCTGAAAAATCCAAGGGAAATTCACAACATAGTCAATATTCTCTAAGAAGAAGACTCATGTGGGAAAAAATATGCATACTTTATATAAGCTTCCATAAACTAGGGGATGCTTTTGGACAAGGGAATATAGAACAAAACCAGGTAGCCTAGCCATGATGTTAGCTCAATCTCCTTACAAGATTTATGGAGCTGCTGATATAATCCCAGTTTTCTCAGCTCAGACCACCCACACTCAACTATCACCACCCGCAATCTACCATTTTCATGTACAAACGAATACTTGATGATAAAAGATGATGGATGGAATTCTACCATTAACCACCTCATGGGAATCTGAGGACTACCCACTCTGGCTCTCCAATAACCGAACCCATTCCTTGGAAATATCTTATTCCACCTTATGTATTTTGGCATGGTTGAAAAATTATGTAATCCAAGGTTTCACATTTCATGATTTCAACCCCAAAATTTCATTTCATTATTAAAATCTTTTACGTGATTATATCAAACTAATGAAAACTAAAGGAGGTCCTAAAAACCATAGAATGGAAGAAAACCTCCTTGAAATGAACATCTTCTAACCCCTCTCGAAACAAGAATCCTGACATGAATCAACTTAACATACCTAAATAAAGAAAAACAAGCTAATACATCATGATATAATGAGGAAAGTGAAGATCCACACACTAAAACCTAGGAGATGATTCTGCCTAGACTCAACAAAATACCAGGAATATTTGTAAACATGAATGTAGCCTTTTCATGTGTGAAATGATACTATAATAGTAAACTGATGTATTTATATAGAAAATGGAGAGGTAAAATAAACCTCAATTTTGAAGAAGAACACAGTTTAAAGATACCATGAACATGTTTCCAGAAGAACCAAATTGACTGGAGCTGTACACTGAGGAACTTAGTTCCTGGTGGGTATCCCCAAATACCCATAAACAGATGGTGTTGAGGCTATGATCATAGGTTCTTGCATCATCAATCATTTCAGTGCTAAAAAATCTAAAAGCTGAAATGGAAACACATAATAAGGAGTACCAACAAGTGACAACAAATTGGAGTAAAAAAAAGTAGAATCCAAATTTTCCCCTATTCAAGGTGTGGACTAGGAAGTATAGCCATTCTTTAAGGTATCTGTCCTTGGTGGGCATCCCCAAATACCCATAAAAATATTCTATTAAGTCTCAGATCAGAGGGTCTTAAATCATCTACCATTACAGTGGAAAAAGTTATAAAATCTGAAATAAAAAGACATGGTAAGGAGTACCAACAAGTGAATAATAGAAGGGATTTAAAATATTATAATTCATTCGTGAAACTATCAATTCCTAGTGGGAATCCCCAAATAAGCCTAAACAGATGCTATTGATGCTATGATTAGAGGTTCATATATCATCAATCGTTTTAGTGGTAAAATTTATAACAGCTGAAATAAAAACACATGGTAAAGAAATCAACACTTGTCAAAAGTCTGAGGTTGTCGATAAAATTTTTAGAGAACCCTATATAAATTTATTCACAAAATGAAATCATCACCTATCCGATAACCAAATGATATTGATTCTCTTATTAGAGGTTCATATTTCATCAACCGTTTATGAAGTAAAAATTATAATAGTTGAAATAAAAACACATGGTAAAGAAATCTACACTTGTCATCAGTCTGAAGATATCGATCATCTTTCCAGATAAACCTACAGAAATTTATTTAAAAAAAATTCAACACCTATCAGATAACCCAATAATAGATGAAATAAAAAACCCATGGTAATGAAATAAAGACTTTTCAGTGGTCTGAGGATATCGATCAAGTTGTAGGAGAACCCTACATAAATTTATTTATAAAGAGAAATCAAAACCCAATAGATAACCAGATGTTATTACCACTTTAATCAGAGGGTCCTATATCATCAATTTTTTTAGTGGTAAAAATTATAATAGATGAAATAAAAACACATGGTAAGGAAATCAACACTTTTCAGTGGTCTGAGGATGTCAATAAAATTGTGGGAGATCCCTATAGGAATTTATAAAAATAATAAATAAAGCTAATAATGATCCTCTTTTGCTCGACGGTCCCAAGGGAACTCTGACCAATATTCATGATTTGATAACAGATTCATCATTCTTCATCCATGTTTAGGTCCTTATCTTCATAGTTGCATCAGAAAAGGAAGTAAAAAATTGTGGAACAGATCATTTTCAATTAAGTTACTAATAAGTATCTTGACCCAAATCACTTACAAAATGTGTGAATTTCATTCACCAAATTTCATGTGCGATTGTATTGACAACATTTTAACAAAATATTAATAATAATTTTTTTATTTTATGGATAAATTTCTATTCGATGAATATAAATTTCATTTAAATTATATAATGCTTTTTCCAATCATATTCAAATAAAATTTATGACATATTATCTAGAAAAACATGGTAAATCATAAAATTGTGATGGCATGATCAACTTAAAAGAATATAGTAAATATCTTAAAGTTAACCTTTGAGATTGTGATTATAAAAAAAATAAATTAATTAACATATTTCATTATACTATATCTGGGATCCTGTGTGCATACACATGAAAGGAATACAAGTTTAATTAAAAACACACGGTTACTGTCTTGAATTTAACCTCCAAGCTTGTGATTATAAAAAACATAAATGAATTCACATATTTAATAACACCAATTAAATTTATAAAATGTGTATATCAATTAACTCTACTGATGATTATTTTAGACATGCATTGGATTGGACTAATTCTAAATTACTTCTCATAAAATCTCAAAAAATTTATTTCATTAATTATTAGATGAGTTAATGTGTAGTTATATCCTGAAACAAATATAAGTGAAGTGGTTTAAATGAGTGAAATGAATTTTTTCCTTTGACTACATTAAATTTTAATTTTAATAAAATATCTACATTATCATGGAATAATGAAATAACTGAATTTAAATATAAATTTTACATGCACTATTATAACATATACTTGGATGATAACCAATGGGTGGGGTAAATAGAAATTTAGGGTCAATTTTTCAAATCCTGAACCCATTTAATTTATAAAACCACGATTAACCACTAACTTCATCTTATTCAATCAAATCGGGTAGTATCAGATATCTATTATTATCCCTAAACATATCTTAATATCTATATAAAAAACATATAATAAGATGTTTAATTTTCCATATTATCTTACCATCTATGTATAAACATATAATATATTTTATTGAATTATATTAAAATTGAAAAAAACAATGGTTTTTTAAAGAAAATGGGATACTTAAAAAATTATTTAAATGGTTCTTTGTTATAAATATTTATATAGATAGAGTTTTATAGAGAAGAAAATTTTAGAAAATATTTAATTTTTATTATATATGATATTTATTTTCAGTAAATTTATTCAAAAATATTGTTTAAAATCTCACAAAACCCTCGTCATATTTAGAAGTGACCCTTGAAATAAATTAAGAAGGAATGTGGGATTTAGGTTCTCTTCATTAGCATTGGAAAAATAATACATTAATAAAAATACATTTTTAAAAATATTATTTTATTAATAATGTAAATAATAATAACAATAAATAATGATGATCTAATTAATAATAATTGATATTCTAAATAATAAATCAATTAATATAATATAATTAGTAATAAGTATTAAATACTAATTAATAATACAATTTTAAATACTAAATTTAACAACAATGTTATAATTTACTTAATCGTAACCAATAATTAATAATGCATAATGTTTTAACGTAATTAACAATAACTAATAATGTAATTAATAATAATTAATGATGTAATAAAAAATTAAAATTAATAATAATGTTATCATTATTAATTAAAATACAATAATTAATAAATATTAATCACATAATAATTATTTTTTATTAAAGATAATTTTATTATTAATTATAAAAAACAACAATGTAAATAATAATAATATTGTTATTACTTATCCATTAGAATTAACTAAATTATCAATTAATTAATAATCAAACTATTAATTAATAATAATAAAACTCTCATTCAAATCTGAGTAGGGATGAGTTTTTGTGGTACTATAGCAGTATTGCAGCATTGTAGCGTTGTGGGTATTGTAGGAGGTATTGTAGTGGGGTACTGTAATTTTCACAAACCAAGTCAGGATGCCATCCAATTCGACACTCTACCTAGTCCAAGACATGTTATGAATGGTGTTCTAGATCCCCATGGACTGAAACTAGTGTCAGGCATCAAAATAATCACAATGGAAATGATTTTATCCCAAACAAGCCAGGAACAAAATAAAGAAATTTTACAAGAGGAAAAACCAAAAATAACCGAATATCAATAAATACAAAATGAATCCAGACAAAATTGAAACTGAATATGAAATTGAGACCAAAACACACAACAAGATCTCTACGTGACCTCTTCTTCACCACCAACCACAAGACCAACCTACTCCAAAGGCACACACAAGAACTAGAAACTAGCACTTGCAAAATAGCTTAGGTCAACCTATGTTGAGTGGAACAAGTAGGGTGTGAGATTAAAAATATCAGAACAGAATCACCACTGAGTTCATTCATTTCCTTTCCCAAAATAGTATACAAACATTGAATTAAAAATACATTTAGAAAATAAGCATTTAAGAACATTTTTGGTGAGTTAACAAAGAATTCCAAGAAAATCCTTTTTTTCAAAACAACACATGAATCGTATTCCTTTAAAAAGGGTTCCCCTTTCCACAACCCATTTCGGAACCAAACCCCACAAAAAAATCCATGATAGATATCCAAAAAGAGGATTGTGTAGAAAGTAAAGGAAACCAAAAAACAGGAAAACCTAGAAAATCCAATAACCAATGATAAAATGAACTAAAGAGAACATACAAATTGTAGATCATGAAAATTTCTTGAACATTCCTAGAGAAATCCATGAACGTACTCAATTTGGAACCTCATTCAAAAATATGGTGCAAATCCATAGTCAATAACCAACTAGCCATTATAACTACTAATCTAGTGGATCACCCCACCTGGCGTCTCAACAAATCCCGGGGGTACAACCCGTCTAATCAGGGTAAAAAAGAAACCTTCATTCAACCCTATAGATAATGACCAAGAATCACATGATGATGATAATAATAATACTAGGAAACCCATGGTATTAAAATCATAACCCACAATATTCTCATGCACGATCCATTAGACGGGATCCCATCCTAAGGACTAATGGTCTCAATACGAATAAAGTTCTCATACATGATCCACTAGAGGGGATCCAATCCCAGAATTTTGGTGGTCTCCAAACATAATCGAAGTCAACATGAAAATATGTGAAAACCCATTTCTTTCATAAGAACGAACATCCAAAATTTAAAGATTACATTAAAATCACTATTTTCTATAATCAATAGCATTTTCCCAAACATTTTAAAACACCAACCGGAACTTTAAGATACCCAACTCATAAATCCATTTTCCAAAATATGCCAAGATTCCGATAAGGCCCATACATCACATAAGTTGAAACACCAATTTACAAATTCCAGAAGGTTCTAATCGAGAATTTACATCACTTCACATCAAACCAACTTTTCAAAGATAATATAAAGTTCCAATCGGGCCTTTATCATTTTCAATTCACATATAATTACAAGGACCATTTTCACACCTTTTCCAAAGTGAACATAAAACATCATTTTTATGTTCACAACTCCAAATGGGACTTCATACCACTTTCACAACTCATTTATCCCATTTAAAAAACACAACAACATTGAAATATAAGAGATATAACCATTTCAATGGGTCGATCACATTTCAAATTCATATGCACACCCAAATAATTTTTAGAGCACTTTTTACATAACTTGTATAATCCAAAAAACCCATTCAAGGTACATGAAAAGGAATTCCACATTCTATAAGATTCATTTACTTTAGAAAAACAATTTCAAAACCATTTTCACCTTTCACACAATTCATAGAAACAATTTAAAGTACAACAAACAGGTAAATAAGGAACATAATATCATTCTTTCTATAAAACCATGTTCCAACACATGTTCACTTCAAATTATTTTGAAAGAACCGTTAAAGAGGGAACATCACTTTTTTTTAAACCAATGCAACACACCACACATAAGCTTCATAATATAAAAGTTACCCAACTCCATATACAATACCCCACTCATAACACAACTAAATTTCCAAAACATAACCAAGGAAAAAAATTTCTCAAATCACCCAATTTCACATTAAAAGATCAATTGGAATTTTATCAAACATATTACATGTATTAAAATATAGGAATCAACAAAGAAACTCTCAGGTAAACATTTCAAACCCATTTTCCGTCATGAAAACACATTAAGAAATTTACACGAACACATCACAAGAAAAATTATAACACTTTGAAAACAATCCGGGAAAGCTCAAGAATCAATAAAATGTTCCAGAATAGAGATGGATAGAAACACCTATATCAACGACATGAAAAACAACTAAAATTTGGTAGGAGGAATATCCAAGACTG
This sequence comes from Viscum album, assembly GCA_963277665.1. NCBI lineage: Eukaryota > Viridiplantae > Streptophyta > Magnoliopsida > Santalales > Viscaceae > Viscum > Viscum album. The sequence goes on along the minus strand of OY728155.1, from coordinate 1,045,351,978 downwards.
GGAGACAATATAAACCCCTATAAATCAATAAAATAACCCCCACACCTTACTTTATCTATAGGGTTCGGCTACGAGAGAACTCTCACCATGAAACCAAGAGAGGAGGAAGGGAGGTGGGGGAAATATACCAAAAATCAAATGAATCATATCTAGGAACCATTAAGGTGACTCAAAATTTGAAGTAATGTAATGTAGGTGGGTTTTCTAGAGTCCCCTGGTGCACCTAGGTCAAGAAAGTGGAGGAAAACCAGAAATAGGGTGAAAATATTGGAGAGGAAAACATGGAATTTCACATTTTTAATTTTCTAGGATGCTCGTAGAGTTAGGACACATGGTTTATTAAATATTGGACCAACTGTGTTCTCTATACTGGATAAGTGGGAACCCCACATAGTTTGGCTGCACTATTTCCCAAACTATTCCCAAACCATGCTAAATGCCTCCGTCCAAAAGATAGAACCTCCTACAAAGTTGTCGTATGGTCTCCAAAATCATGTGAAACCCGTGCACCAAACCCCTAGACCATAATACAGGCCACACAGTTACCAAGACAAGTGTTCACGGTTCCCCTTAACCATGCACAAACCTTGGGCCACCAACATTCAGGGCCAAAATCTCAATTTCCTTATAGAAACTCACCTAAGAACTTATGATACTCAAAAAATAAAATCAGGGATCAACCCGAACCTCAAATAGATGATCCAAATCCAAGAGAATGATAATATAAAATAATATCCGAGGTCAGGGTGTGATAGTAATAGTGGTATTAAAAATGGGATTTCAAGCAATGTAATTGGGAATTAGAGCCATAGATCCTCTAGACCATCATAATCCAAAATATACTTGTAGAAAAATAACATTAAAAGAAATTGTTTAACCATTAACATATGTTTTATATCCAAAACCAATTCATCAAACATGGTAAGAGAGATTTTTAACATCAGATAAATAAACCAATGTTAAAATATGTATTTTTTTCCTTTTGACATCGGTTTTTTGGATAACTAACTTCAAAAGTGAATCATTCAATCTTTTGATGTCGTTTTTTGGATAACCAATGTCTAAAGTCACTTTCCACTTCAGTTATCAAAATAACTGATGCAGAAAGTGGATGATCTTTTTTTAAATTTTAGATGTATATTACTCATTTTGAAGAAAAAAAGAGACATATGATCTAAAAAATCCCTAAACCAAATGAAAACAATAAAAATGAACTTAAATCTTTGACTTAATCTCATTCCTTATGGTAGTTTCCTGCAAATTTATATGTTATTTTTTGATATGTCTCTTCTTTTGAGGAAAGAACATATATTAAATCCACAATAGAGGTTGGTAAGTAATTTTAAACTCTGATTTGTAAATCTCATTCTGAAGATTCATCTTTTTAACATGATCAGAATAAGTCTTCTTCATCATAAATAAATAATTCATCAAAAGTTTTATCAATGGAGAAAACCAATAATAAAGAAACCAAATTATGAGTGAATACTGATAAATATCATGTTTAAATCATCAAATGAATAAGTGATGGAACATTCATTTGGATCAAAGAAGACTAGATCAAAAATATTCAAAGAGACAAAATTAGAATCTGTATAATGTACCCAAAAATATGTTTGTCTCTTTTGTAATAAAATTTAAGGTGGATTTTAAAAATAGAAACCACATTGTGAAAAATTTAAATGTTGATTTCACACAATTGAAATTTTACATTTAACATTGGATATTGATGCACACATATTGTGGAGTGTGGAAAAATAAGTTTTTATTACATAGTATATTATTATATTTGACCAACATAGTCTCCCAAAGAGGAGTTCACAAAAAAATAGTTTGTCAGTTTTAGTTGATTTGGGAAAACTTCAAGTTTAATTGACTTTTAGAAATTGTGAATTTTGGAAAATAGTTTAAATTGGTTGATTAAAAAAATTGAAAGATGGTGACCGAAATGGGTTTGGCTAAACCCACGACTATTCTATCATTATTTCCAATTTTTACCTATTCTACTTCTATTGGATTGTAAGAGATAGATTCTTATATTTATTCATCTCTCCCCTTGGCCAGATAGAGATGATAAGGGAATTACTAATCAAGACTCAATCGATCTACCCTCATTCCTATGTATGTGGTGTATTAATGAATTTTTTTATAAATTAATGTGATTCCCAAATACCCATAAACAGACTCTATTGACACTTTGATCAGAGGGTCCAACAACATCAACCATTTGATTGAAAAAAATTAGAACAAATCGAATAAAAATGCATAGTAAAGAGGACCAACAACTGATAATGGAATGTATTAAAAAAACTAGAATCAGGATTTCCCCCTATTCTAGGTGAGGACTAGGATGTCTGGTTATTCATGAAGTTATCAGTTCTTAGTGGGAATCCCCAAAGACCCATAAACAAATGTTATTGATGCTCTGGTCAGAGGGTCCTATATCATCAACCATTTTAGTGGAAAAAATTAGAATAACTTAAATAAAAAATCCTGGTAAGGAGGACCAACAAGTGATAAAGTAAGGGAGTAAAAACAGTTGAATATAGATTTCCCCTATTCTAGGTGAGAAGTATGACATATTACAATTTTTGAAGCTATCAGTGGTTCGAGGACGTTGATCAACTAATAAGAGAACACTTTGAAAAATTATTTATAAAAAGTAATCGACACCCATCAGAGAACCCTATAACCACATTAACATGTTCAAGAAAAGAGATAATAATGATCCTCTATAACTCAAAGGTCCTGAGGGAACTTAGGCTAGTATTCACACTTTGAACATAGATTCATCAATATTCATCAAGGTTTAGGACATTGTCTTGATAGTTTCATTGGACAGGGATGTAAGAACCTATAAAATAGATCGTGTTCTAGTAAGGTCGTGACAAGGAGCTTTTACTAAATAACTTATAAACTGCATGAATTTAGTTCTCCAAATTTGATGTGGGATTAGATTGACAACATTTTAATAAAAAATAATTTGTGGACATTATTGATATATTCCAATTCGAGGAATATAAATTACATTTTAATTATATGATAATTTTTCCAATCATATTCATATAAAATTTATGAAAAATTATCTAGAAAAAAAAATGAAAAATCATAAAATTATCATAACATGATTCACCTAAAAAAACAAAGTGAATGTCTTAAAGTTATCCTCAAATCTTTTCATTATAAAAATCATAAATTAATTCATATAATTAATCTTGTCAATTTAATTTATTAAATTTCTATATAAATTAAATAAAAATAATGATATCCTATATCTATTGTATTTTATTGTCTATATGAAGGGATAATTAAGATTAAATAATTGTTTGACATAAAATTTTCGACAATATTATTCATACTATTTTTCTTATATTGTAATTATTTGATTGTGTTATGTATTAATTCACCTAAAACATACATTTCATATTTTATTATAGTATTCTATGTTACTGGAATTCATATACACAACTCTATTTAAACTTAATGTTATGTTATTTCATTATACTATATTTAGGATCCAATGTGTTTATGCATGGGCGGAATACAAGTTCACTAAAAAACATGGTTTTTTTAATGTTAACCTCCAAACCCGTTATTATAAAAATAATTAATTCATATATTTAATCATGTTAATTCAATTTATTACATTTATATATCAATTAAATATATAGATGATTATGTTATAGATGCAATGGATTGAGAGAAATATAAATTACTTCCCATAAAACCTCAAATCATTTCATTAATAGTTAGATGAGTTAAAGTGTAGTTATATCATGAAAATAAATATAAGCATGGTTTTTTAAATGTTTGAAATGTATTTTTATTATTAGGACTAAATTATATTTTAATTTTAGGAATAAATATAAATTTTCAATGACGAATGTGATAATTGACTCTAAATGTGTATTTTACATTCAATCTTATAACATATACCAGGATTACAACCAACATGTGGGGTACACATGAAATTCAGGGTCCTATCCAATATTTTTTCAAAACATGAACCTATTTAATTTCTAAATCTATTACCCTATACCCACCCTAGAATTTTTTTTAATACCCATTTAATTGCCTCAGTTCATTTAAATACATATATGTATTTTAGAAATTTTAAAATTCATTTATAAATTTAAAATAAAAGGATTTCAAGTTAAATAAATATCTTTTTATAATTTTATAATACTTTAATTAAATATTTATAACTAACTAATAATGATTAATTTAATCATATTTTTAATTCAATATTCTAACCCAATAAACACCCCAATTAACAAATAAAATAGAACTATTTAATTGGATTTGGTAGTGTCAGATACCCATCTGTATTGACATGGAAATTGAGCATGTGTGGTTTCCCAATTTTTCTTGGATTTTATTAGAGATTAATCTCAACTCCACTATTATTGATAAGTTAACTCTATCCACTCTCACATATGACATCCACATTTATGCTGAGTATGATAAAAAATCTATATTTTGTGATTCTTGTATGGTTGTTGTCCTCTCACCAGATTTATGTCGGAGGAAGGTCACTTGTGTGAGGTGTGGGATAAATGGACGCCCTACAATTCACTATCATATGAAGATAAATGTGATGGTTTTTGTCATGTAAAATTCCCTATATTAGGATATAGATGTTTCTCGTAGGCACGTGTCTATTGGGGTTGATGTACATGCCCCTGATAAATCTAATTCTCATATGCCACATTTTAATGGAAAGAGATTTATCTTAAATGATAAATCACTCATTGGGATAAAAGATTGCCATCTAATTATAGTGTATATCTTGAAGAGGAGGGAACCCAAAAGGAGAAGGGGAAGACTGATAATTTAGTACCACCTTAATAGTTTTTTTCTTGGATTGACTCAATAGAAGAAGAATTCCATTCAATCTATTTTAGGGATGTTCTTATCACTAATGTGTTTGGTAAAAAATTGGACGAATCTATAAGTTATCCTAAGTAAGGTGATGTTCAGGAAATAGCTAATAAGAAAGTAAATTTTCTACTATTAGTGTTTTTGGGACGTTTGGATCCACTTCTATTGACCTCAACAGATCCTCATAAGCACATGGTGTTTGTGATATTTCTGCTGATGAGACAGACAGGTCGGATGGAATTCATACGGTTCTAGCGAGAAACAAGTGTGAGGAAACTCAATGGGAAATGGTTATTCAAGGAACATTGAATAAAGGAAAGGAAATTTTAGTGGATGAATAGAGATTCCAAAGGGTTATCACTCAAAATTCTAATGAACATAAGCACAAACTCATGTGCATGTTTCATCTAATCTTCCCCTAATACAGGCTGATCATTTTGCTCATTCAAGTAAGAGTGATGATGGTTTTGGGATGTAGAGTGGTCATATCCACCATACATTAATCACCTCATGAATAAATAATACACCTATTTTGGCAAGGCCTCATAGGAGGAATGTGGTATTGTGTGGAAAAAACATGAGTATCATACCCTCAGATGATCAGGAATGTGAAAGGCCTACCAAAGGCCTAAATAAGGAAATGGATTATTTTTTTTCACAACATGGATTTATTTTCTCTATTATTGAGTTTTAATAATTTTTTTAATGACAATTTTATGTTTAATAAGTTTTTATCAGTAAATATTAGGGATTGTTTCTGGTGAAATCTAGAAATGGACTTTAGGGATTTGTCCTGGAAATTTAGTTTTTGCTCCAATCTAGTAGGATACTCTAATTAAGCATAAAACGGAGAACATGAGCCCCCACAAAGGGACAGGACATAGTGTAGGGGTCAACACCCTAAGGGTAGAGGAAAATGCCCTGAGAATTTTGGTTCCAATGGATCGTGTAGGTATTGACTTATTTAATGAGTACATTTTATGTCCTTCATGACCCATATCCTTTTCTTTTACATCTTTATTTTATTAATAAATCTAGAGTCATGGGTTAGGTTTACAAATGCTTAACTAAGTAATCTTGAATAAATTATCAATTAGTTCATAATCAAAATACCAATTAATTATAATTAGTATTTGGTTCTAATTCGGGTAGGGATGAGTTTCTATGGTATTATAATAGTACTACACCACCATAGAAGTGTGGGTACTAAAGTAGGTATTGTAGTGGGGTACTATGATAGAAGTAATATTCATTAAAAATTTGCTATCGATCTATGAAATTGGGCCTTCAGTTCATAGGGCGTCTAAACCATCACACTCCAAAATATACTTATAAAAAAACAACATTTAACGTCATTTTATATAATTTAACGTTGGTTTTATATCAAGAACCATTTCATCTGGCATTGTATGTGATATTTCTAACATCATATAAGTAAGAAAATGTTAAAATAATTATTTTTGAGGATTTTTTACATCCTTATTTTGGATAACAAATGTCAACAGTGATACTTTCAGACTTTCGATGTTGGATTTTTGGATAATCTATGTCAGAAGTCAATTTCCATGTCAACTGTCAAAATAACCAACATATAAGGTGTATTATTTTTTTCAATATTAATATTTAGATTTAGATTACTCATTAGGATGAAAAAATGAGACATATGAACTAAAAAGTGAATAATCTAAATGATAATAAGATAAATAAACTTAAAGCTTCGACTTAATTTCATTTCTTGGGATTATTTCCTTCGAATCGACATGTTATTTTTTATATTTAACTTCATTAGAGGAATGAACTCATATAAAATCCACAAAACTTGTTGGTAAAGAATTTTAAACTCTAGTTGGTAAATTTCACGTGGAATACTAATCTTTTTAACTTGATCAGAAGAAGTCTTCTTCATCATAAAAAATAAATCAACAAAAAGTTTATCAAGGGAGAAACCAGAAAATAAAGAAACTAAAAGACGAGTTTGTATTTATAATTCCATGTTTAAATAATAAAATGAAGATTTTATGGAACATTTATGTGGACAAAATAGTAATAGATCGAAAATATTGAAAGACAGATAATGAGAAGTTGTATAATGTACCTGAAAATATGTTTGTTTGCGATGTCAAAAAATTTATGTTGGGTTTGAAAAATTGAAATTGTTCTGTGAAAAATTGAAATATCAATTTCACGCAACTGAAATTTAAATTTTAATGTAGGATATTGACACAAACCTATTCCAGTGCATGTAAAAACAATTTTTTAATACCTAGTATAGTATAACAGTTCACCCAGGCAGTCTTCTGAAGAGACATGCACACAAAACAGGGTTTTCACTTTTAGTTGATTTGAGAAAAATTGGACTTTATTCTACTTTTAGAGATTTTAAATTTTGAAAATTAGTTTAAATTGGTTGATTAAAATCAATTAATGAAATATGGTGATCAGATTGAGTTTGGCTAAACCTAGTGCTATGCTATCATCGTTTCTAATTTTTACCAATTCCACTTATGATGTCTGGTAAGAGAGAGATTACTCTATTGAATCATCTCTCCCCCATGGATATATGGTAATGTCAATGGTATTACTAACCAAATATCAATAATTCTACCCTCATTCCTTTATTTGTGGCATTATAATGGGTTCTTTTTTCAGAATGCGATAATTTCTAATTGGGAGTTGTTATTCTCAAATTAAAAATAGTCCTCATCTCAATTCCTCACAAGTACTGTTGATCATCAAACACTCACCACAAAATCCTAATTTTTAATATAGAAAATAGTTATTAAATGGGTGGTGGGATATATAGATCACCGACTAAGGAAATTGACATAAAAATGAATCAAACCCTAGCACAGATGCAGTTAGAATTTAAAATTAAATAAACAATTGAAACCAGTCGTCAAAAGGAAGAGAAAAGGCATATTCCATTAAATGTAGATACTCATACATAGTAGTTGGTAAGATTATCCCTTTCCCAATCACTCACAGGGACTACCCCTCTGTGGATGGGGAATTTGAGTTGATTCAGTAGAGGAGAGACGTCAAAGAATGAAAAAAATAAATGAATAGAAAATCATGGAATTAAAGTTGTAGCAGGTCGTCATCTAGTGCTTATTCTTACCAAGAAATCCTCTTAAATATTACGTGGCCTATTATTTATAGGCATAGATCATGACCAGGGTGCCATAAATGTAGAGGTGTTAATGGGGCGGGGCAGGTTGGACATGGGGAAGATCATGCGAGTTGCAGTTTTTATAGAGTGGTCTGACCCGGTCCACAAAGAATGCAGGCTTTCAAAATAAAGGTCCAACCATATTCATGTGGGACTCATGGACAAAATATCTATCCCGCGATATTTAAGAAAATAATATATATATATATATATATATATATAATTTCTTGTTGAACCTTGTTGAAGTTGTGCTGGAAAACTGAATGTTTTGTGATTGGGTGAAAATAGTTAGTTTTCAATTAACAATGACCGTAAAAATAACAACCCTTAAAAATTTATATCATTTTTGTTTTAATTATGGTTTATTAGTTGAGTATAAACATGAATTTATTTCCCACACTCATATTAATTTATTAGCCTAAATTTTTTATTTTTGTTTTTCTATATTTTTATTTAGTTATATGATATTAGGGTTTAAAAATTTAGAACTCATTCTTAGTTCCATACCTTTGTGTACACATATTAATTACACTATTTATATCTAGACAGGTTAGTAACCTTCAGTAATGGGAATAGTCATGTTGGGAATCACTAAGCATGTATAGATATTGGGTGCATTAGTCACATGTATATCTTTCTCCTTGGAGGGAATATCATATGGGGAATATTAAGCACATAACCCAAGGAATATCATATCTATCATGAGACAATTGAATCTAGGGGTGATTTTCTTCCAAGTATTTTTACCTCAGAAATCTAGTTTTTATTGCATGGGGTAAGTGTTTTGATTTAGGTCACAAGTTCTACGTCATGTGTAGATGGACCATAACATCCAACAGAGACGGATCAAGGAATGAGTTTAACATATTTCAAAGATGGATAAGATGCTCTGTAGATGAGGATTAAGGAGTATCTCTGGGGGAAGCACCTAGACAGTTTACTAATTGTGGTATCAAATTCCTTGTAAACCCGATCTGGGGGTGCTTCCTTATAACGGGAGATGTCACACCTATGTTTACTAAAGTTGATTGAACACCCTATGAGGTGGATCTAGAAGGTTCGTACCTAGGAGTTCACACCTGAGTATACCAATAGTATTGAACTCGTTATTACTTGGATTCTAAATTTTTATTGATCGAACGCCCTTTTAGAAGGATCCGAGGATTACCAATTTGGATTGGACTCCTTATGAGGTAGATCCAAAGGTGTGTCCCTAGGAGGGAAGACATCACACATGAGTTTACCAAAGTGTATCAAAAACCATTTCAGGTGGATCTTTAAGGTTCCTCTATAGGATGGAACACCTAATTTTACTAATTTTTGGTTTTAAACCTCAAGGAGGCATCCTACATACCATGTTTTGAAGATAGGGATCAAAACCCATGTAGTTTGATACTATAGTATAAGGACATGTAAGAGGATCGATCCATGTAGTTTAACATCAGGTGGTAAGGATACTCATGTCATTAAAGGATTTTTGATGAGTTATTGTGTGGGGAATATGATTTGAAGCTTCTCTTTTAAAGAGGATCACTCTTAAGGGAATGATATGGGGCTTACACATGGTAGTTTTCCGGAATGGGAGGCTTGTTCACCTTGGTGGGAAAGGGTAGTATCCTATGATAGTCGTACATGAGAAATCATGCATTAATTGCATAGGATATGAGGTGTGGGTCATCCCATGTCAATAATATATGGGTAATCCTATGTTTGTGACATAGTGTAAGGCTACAGTTTTACATCGTCTGATGAGAATATTTTCGTATAGTTTAATTTCATATCAATAAGATGTGGAACTAGGTAGGTTTATTTCATGAATATCATATGTGGGGGACTCACTCCTCACCCCTTGGGCTAATGTAACAACTTATCACAAGTCCTTGGGCAGGTAATGTTGTTGTCACTACCATGGAGTATTTTTCAATCATGAGGTCCATGTTAGGGTCCCTATGCTTAGAATAAATGAGCATTATGGTTCCTACGATTACAATCAAAAGGTGGGTTTGAGGATTTAGACAAACTTGGTGTGAAGTGGGAAGACACGATAGTGGGTGTCACAGGTCACATGGGTACTCAAGGTGCAGCTAAACCGGTTCTGGATTGGTATGGGGGCAACCCACGAATCCTTTAGAAAAGGGTGTCAGTGGAATGGAAGCACCATAGAGAGGCATAGAAGGAGGGTTTCGCAAATCTTGGGGCCTCTATGGTATGATCTTCATGAATATCAAGTGCCTTACAATGTGTAGGGGATTTTCAAAGGGGTATTATTCATGAAATAGGGTTTCCCTACCTCTATGTGATGTCTTGACTCATAGGGGGAGTTCATCACAAAGGTTGAATGCTTTGTGAAGCCTAAAGTGACTCATAGGGAATTATTCTTTCACAAATGGCCCAGTACTTCACTGAAGGAATCTTCACATTGAGGGGAGGATCTAAATAACACACGGGAGGTAGTGTTTTAACGATTGGATTCCTTGGGTGATCCATTTTCTATTTTGTTCATGAATCTTATGAAGTTTTAAAATAGAGAGAAATTTCAGATGTTGAAAGATCATGATTCATCATTAAAAAGTAAAATTGAAGAGGGTATTTTAATGTATGGGTATCAAGAAGATTGTAGACGTTCACAAATAATTTATGAGCTTCATGAATGTGCATTTCTTGGAAAGTCCAAATGCGACTCTCATGAAGATGCTATCAACCCTTGGTGATTTCATGAAGTGCTTCGTGGCTCCTAATGTCTTTGAGCCAAGGTACCATCAGGCATTTATGTTGTTCATGAAGAATCTTCTCAACCAAAGAGCTTTGTAAGATTCAGTTGTTCATGAAGCTCATTATCTTTGATAACCATAACCTTTGAAGTATTTTTGGGCAGTTGTGTCTAGGATTTCTCCTGAACCGGTAATTCCTTCCTCAACTATTTCGATGAAAATCGAATTTCTCCATAAACAATCATATTTAAAAATATAGGTGTTCAAATAGGTGGGTCAGTTTAGTTTTAAAATAAATATCACCCAATATTAAAAACCCCAATATATGGGTTTTAATAAAACTCAACATGTGGAGTTGAGGTGATTTAAAGGGTGGGTCAATTGTTTTTAGAAAATAATCATATTAATTAATAAAAATACACATGGTTTTTAATTCATAAAGATAAATAATTTTTCAAACTCAATAATTACTTCAAATATCACATTATAAAAGTTATCATTTTTTGACAACCCCATCTGTTAATCTAATAATTAAACAAATTAGTATTTTTTATATACAAAATTAGTTATACTATAAGGCCCACAAGGGTATTAAGTGATATTTACCCTTATTTGGGGTGAATTATGGTATGAAACTCGTTCCAACTTAAACACCTAATCCTAATACTCTTATTGTTCTAAAATTTCTTAACCTCATTATTAGTAGGGTCAAAATGAAGTTATTCTTTCAATAATGATCTGATTTTTATTTAACTAGTTTGATCAATGATGGATCAAACCACACTCACCAGTTTGTTTATTTCAAAATTTAAACAAAACATGCACAAAAGACACAATACCTTTTCCTCAAAAGTTTTTTGATAATAAAAAATTTAAGTTTCATTCATAGATATTGGGATAATCCAAGGATCATATAATGATAATGTGTTAGTGTACTAGGATCCAATAAACTCACAATTTCATGGTGGGTTTTGGCTAGGTCACTATAATCCAAGGGTCACTAAACTTATATTGATTTAGTTATGGTTAACTATCCCCTAGGGAAACTATCTTACTAAAATATATTTTTCCCTGCTCCGTTAAAGGAAAAAACATAGAAAACACACACGTACTCAAAAAAAACATAATTGTAGTTGTTTATTCACTGAGTATAGATAAGTTATCCTAGATATCTACATGTCTCTCATTTAGAAACTATGAACATCAACATTATAGTAACATCATCTTCCATTAGTCATCTAAATGTTATAGGCATAATGAAAGCACCTATTGTGGGCATTAAATAAAAATTTATTTTAGCAATGAGTTTCCCAAAAAAACATAATAGGGGACCTTTTATTGTTAAATTTATATTAAATTATTTAATATCAAATGAAATGATTTAACTTGGATTAGGATCCTTTCTTCAATGTATATATTTATTATTCAAAAACCCTTTTTTGGTTTACCTTCATTATAGTTTTATGATCCAAGGGTAGAATCCCTGTAGTGGAGATCGTCACATGCTCATTTGATCTTCGAGCAATTATAATAGATTTTCAGGAACTAGTGTGGTGACTCAATTATCATGTATCTTCCATGTTTATCACTCATACATCAATATTTAAGTAATCTCTCTTACGGTTCTCTTTCTTGAGAGGAAGAGAGACAAGGAATTTGATATTGAAATATGTTGTGTGCAATGATACTCTATTTCTTGATTAACCCTACACAATAGACATATCCATCTATTTATAGACTTTGATTTTAGGTTAAGATAATATTTAATTACATTTGGAACCATAAATAATATAATAATAGTTAACAACCCAAATTCCATATAATAATAAAATAATATTATTATTTTTTGACATTCACTAACTTACATAATTACAAATATTATTTTACTAGTTTATAAATTAATATTATTCATCAGGCATGGCCTTGGTCCACTCTAACTCCTCAGTATTTATTGAATAAAAAAATAAAATTTTTATTCATAAATAAATATCTTTATCCACAAACAAGTGAATAAATTTTTATTAAATATTGAATAAACTAAATAAATATATTTTATTCACAATCCAATGAATAAATATTTATTTAATTTATGTGACTAATAAAACATGATAAATATTATTCCTCAATCTTGAGAATAATATTTATTCCATTAATTAAATTGAAATATAATTTAATCAAGATGAATAGAAACACATATTGTGTGAACCTATTGGATTATTTCTTGTTGGCATTTGGAAGGTAAAATTAATGTTCATAATTATTGTCTAGAAATGAGTCAAGGCACCCAAGATAAGGAACATATTATCACAATGTTGATGACCACATATGAATTCTAGTTGTGTAATATAATCCCCCTTTACCAATATCTCATCAAGCATGTAGTGCATCAGTGTCACCAACCTATGCGCTCGATATGTCTTTCTTGGAATATTAGAAATAAAATTCATTGCATCATGGCCATGGAATTTATGTGATAGTTATATTTTAATCAAAGGTTTAAGATATCAAATTCTATAAATATAGAATGGAAAAATCATTCATTGAATTACCCATTAATAACATTCCATTTGTGACGCACCCAATGTACCCTACTTCCACCAATATATATACTGATGGTTTTTTTCAATAAATTGATGTGTTTCATGACATGAATTAATGATAATATTAAAGTATATGGTCCATTAGATACACTCATAGCAAGGAATATATAATGACAACAAAATATGTGGAATTCCTACAGGGGGTCAATATTCATTATCTCCTGTTTAGGATATTACAAAGTATGAACTTCATGATAAGAAGCCACAACCATTTTGAGTACTCTCACCTGGTAGTATATATAATATATGCCCTTAAAATGTATGTTATCTGAATAAAGAACTAGTTTTAAGAACATCTTCATATCATTTCATGTTTCTCATCATAGATTGGAATTGCTATGACCTTTTCAATTCGACAAATACTATAGAACAGTATCAAATCAATTTTATACGGAATAAAAATCAATATCTGATAATAAATTTTAATTAGTATGCACATATTAGAATATACAAGTAATATAAAGTACAAAATGAGTTGGTTCTAGGGTGAAAAATATGAAAAACCTCCACTTTCACTAGATCCAACTATTAACGACCGATTAGTTATCACATGTAGAAACATGATTCTATTGAGAATGGAAACAACTCCTCAAAATTTTATGTTTCCTTGTATATGGTTGGGAAAATTCACTTTTCAATGTATAAGATTCATTTTCCATAACATTACTATATTGAGAAAATCCCTCAAGTAGTGATATAATTTATTATCCACCTATTTTTCCCATGTCAATGTCTTCACATCTAGACAAAATCCATAGTCAATTATTATCATAAAATTGAAATATATTTCTTTTGGTATAACCCAATAAAATGGAATAGGAAACTGATAAACGACTTCCTATGTTGCATAAAAAGTGAAAACATACTCAGATATTGTAGATATTACAACCACTATATGTGATATGTTTTTTTATATTACCATACCTTATTCTATGATACTAAATCAAATTTTACTAAATTAAAACAAGTGTTCGATTCACTTGATCACTAGTATTCTCAATTCTCTAGATAACAATAAATCATCCAATTTTAATTTTTGAAGTAATATCAGATAGTTATAACTATAATTTTATGTAGTTATGTTGGATCTATTTAATATTCATATACTATGAATCATGCATCAGTAATATCAAATGTTTATACATATCTTGAAACATGAGATAAATTCATATAACTAAAGATTGAGAAATTATATTAATCTCAATAATATTTTCCTATTTCTATTCATGTTCCATCGGAAGGATTTTATTCCAACAAAATTTCCTTCTTCATACCTAAAATATCATTGTCTTTTCCCAAATTCTTTATTTTGAATCTTCTTGACAAGTCACAATTCAACTTCTTGATCCTTCCTTTGTTTGGACCAGCTGAAATTTTTTTATCCACATGATAAAGTAATATGATGAATATAAAGTCGTCCTATTACATTCAGTAAAAAAATAAATAATTGTTGCTCATTTTGAACCCTTATTATTACATAAATTAATCAAATTTTTGATTTCATTTTCATGGTTCTTGCTTCACCACCTAAATAATTTTCTTCAACTTACAAACCAAATTCTGGTTCTCATATTCTATGAAAACTATTTATTTCATCATTTATTTTTCATTCCCCAGAATTCAATGAAGATAGGTCATATTTACATCCATCTATTCTAGGTAGAGATATTTCAATATAACTATTCTCAACATCATCTTAATAATAATATATTTAACTATCAGTAAGAATATTTTTGAGAAATAAAGATCCTCCATCGATTGAAATATATTTTACACCTTCTTTGATTCATATTTTTTATATCATCTACCAATTCTTTAATTAGTAAACCAAATTATTCTTCATTGTCTTTTTCTATTTTGGTAATTCAGGATCTCTGGATCTCCTACATATATTAGATGAATAATGTTTATATGAAACCCAAATATCGAAATTGGATTTCTAAATCTGGTTGAACTCTTCAACTATGTTTAATGAATTACACTGATAAACTCCGATATTTCTTTTAGTAACTGAAAATTAAATACTCTAACAACTAGAGCCGTAAATTTTGGTTCTCCCATTCTAGCTTTGAATGCCATTAAAATTACTAGCACATATTTTTTTACCCTTACCTCTAGAATTTTGGTTCTCTCATCCAAGTCCTTCAGAACATGTGGTATTCCAGTTATCTCATTCATATAAACTTAAATTTCAAATGTTTATTTATTTACTTCAACTTCTTATACCACCAAGTTCTGGCCCTTCCAATAAACTCTTATATTGAAGTGAATATCTTTATATAAGATGAATTATCTTTTTTCTTCATCCAATAGATATTAACTAATATTCTCACCACCATACGCAAATAAAAAAACATGGACTTAGAATCAAGATTGTCCCAATCCTTAGATTCAATATTTATATGTGCCAAGCTTCTAGATACATTAAGGTTTTGATATTATGGTCATTTTAAATACTATATCTCATCCATATGTTCCTTCCCAAATGTCGATGTTGGTCTTCTATTGACTAAATATGTTACTCTATTAAGATATTCTTCCAAAATTCCCTTTGAAATAACACAATGTAGTCACATACTTTGAGCATTAATTGTCAACATATGATTCATCCTATTAGCCACTCTATTTTAATATTGTGTATCTGGAACTGTCTTCTCATACCATGTACCCATATTCTTGTATAATATCTTGAAGTTTTATCTGGTGTACTCACCCCCATTGTCATAATGTAGGAATTTTTTCTTCTAAAAACATTACCTTACCACCATGGATTTCCATTGAATTAAATTATGAAACACATTAGTTTTAATCTCTAGAAGGTAAATCCTAAACTTCTTCATAGCATTATCAATATATGTTTCAATGTATGGTGGACCATCAACGGAATTAAAAAGGGGAGATCCCCGAACATCAATGTAGACCAGTTCGAACTTCTAAGCCCTGGGATTCCATTTATATAAATTAAAAGAAATGATCCTTTGTTTTACTAGCCCATAGATTTCACATCATTTTTATGTCAATGTGATCAAACATCAGTATGACTTTAGCTAATAAAACCTTTATGTTCCTTCATTGAGATGACCAATATTGAAATTCCAAACCTATGGATTTTATCAACTTATTTCCAAGGAAATTGAGTATGTTCTTTTAGTTAAATACATTTTCTTATCTTTTACTCATTTTGAAACAACTATGGATCCCTGAGTAACTTTTATTACTTTATTATTAAATATAGTTCCATAACTTGCATCATCCAGATGTCTAATTAAAATTAAGATCTTTCACATCCCTAGGACATGTCTAAATTATTTTATCATCAAGACTCCCCTATTATTCATTTGGATATTAAAATATCCTTTTCAAATGATCTCTATAGTTTCATCAACCACCAAATATACTTTTTTAAAACTTATATATTTATAATTTTCAATGCATCTCTCCTCCCCCTTTTAATAGAATTATGTACCAAAGTCAACCACCCATGAATCCCCTAGAATATTGACATTAAGAAACAATTAAATGCCTCCATCCTTAGTACTAATAGAATTTGATATTCTAGAAATAGAAATTGTTCCAGATCTCTCCTTATAACTCCTAAAATCTTTCATGATGTGTCCTTTTTTTGAAACTTCCAATATACAGGGCTTGGACCAACCGACTTTTCTTGGGTATTTTTTAGTGGCTAATCTTTTGATGATTTATTTCAGTAAATATACTTCTATTAGGGCGACCTTACTTATCCATCATCATTAAGAGCATTATTGGATGGTGCTCAGACTTCCCTCTAACAATTTTAATCAATTATAATCAGCTTCAAGAAATTGTCAAATACTTAAATTATTTTTATTCTGGAGTTATTGAAAACAATAATCATTGCATCGAAACTCTATGAAAAAAAATATGAAAATATTAGTAGTTCCTACAGACCATCCATGAACATTAACTTCACTAATTTAAGATTCCCTTAAATAATATTGAAATCATTAACATGATCTACCACTAATCATTATTTTGATAACCATAGAAAAAACATCCTCCACATTATGAACACTTTGTTAAATTTTTCCAGTTTCTCATACATATCCACTAATTTCATTAATAATTATGTAATTCTATTTATTTTATTAATGTTTAATGTAATATTAATTTCTAAATAAATCTTCACCAGTGCCAACCTTTCCTATCCATCTGCTCACATTTTTCATTTTCCATATTCCTAAGAAAAACACTAGTAATTATAGAATTGAGGTCCTTCTAAATCATATGATCTTCCATATCCATATTCTAGAATCAAAAGTACAATGCATTAAACTAGTAAACCCAGAACATTATATCCTAAAATTGATATATCATCAAGGAAAGACTAGGTGAGGAAACATGAGCTGCTTGAACCATGTGTTTTGATACCACTTGTTGGGGAATCTCTATTTTCTGATTCCGATAAAACCACTCGAAGAAGAAACCATGGTCCACCAAAATAGTATATGTTTAAGTCTTTTTATTGTATATATTCAACCTATGTAACTTTTTTCGTTCATATAGGAGATGTAAAAAGACTCAATAGGGGTGGGGGTGAATTGGGTTCTTGAAATTATATTCACTTAAATCATTCTCTATTAAGGTGAGATTGTTTCTGATATTTTCTTATAATGATCAATAAATTAAAATTTTAAAAAATAATATAAGGATATATCAGAAAATATTTATGGTGGTTTGAGGTATATATATCCCCTAGTTAACTCCACTAATAGTAAAATCCTACCGGTTGGTGATTTCACTAGTACGAGTCCTTTTCTGGGGACTTCAAAGATGAGTGAAAGTGTCTATCACTTGGTAAAAATACACGATATTTTTTAGTATCCAAAATGTATTTTTAAAAATAACAACCTTCAACACTCAGTTTAGAGAGTTCTTACTTCCTTTAATGATAAATAATAATGAGATATTACAAGATGAAGTATATGGTTGAATGATGAAACTAACAGAAAAGGAATAAATCTCTATGGAAAATATGAATATAGAATAGCTCAAGAAGATTCATTAAAACATGGTAGGATTTATCTTGAATTCTCAAAAATAAAGAATTTTATTAATCATTTTCTTCTTAGCATAGAGATGTAGCAGCACAACAGGCTTCATGAGAGAGATAGTGAGTATGTTAGGCCTTCAATTCATTATATTATTATTAAAATTTTTATCTATATGTTCACCAAAACTATTGTTAATAGCATATCTAAAACACAAAGGGATAGGAAACGTATCTCTAGGTTACCATTACATAAAATTACTTCAGAAAAAATAACTTGGTAATAGATATAATAATCACTTCTTATTTTATTCATACATGAATCCATTTGGAAATTGATTTTATTTAATTCAATGAAATAAACCTAAATTTTCACATGATATAATCCAAAAGTAATAAATAACATATTTTTCAAATAATGTAGTCTATTTTAGATCAATATGTAGCTGAAATGCACATATTTGAATTCATGTATCTAAATTGATCCACATAGTTATTCTCCATCTCAATGATTTTTTCACATATTAAAATTGATCATTTATCCTGTCTTCATGCATACTAATGAATCTCATAGTAGATTATATCCACGTAGCTAAATATTTCATGGATCTAAATTATGTAGCTAAATTCTCAATGTGGTCTATTCCACATAGCCATTTAATCGATGTCTTCATTTCTCACATAGTTAATTCTATGATATATGAAATTCTAATAAGAAATTCTATCACATATCTGATTGACATAGAAAAATAATTGATGTAGCTAAACTCCACATAGCCAAAATCCTCATGTAGTTGATTTGTCCAAAATAGAAAAAATTCCAGTCGAAATGAAGATTAAAATATGATTGAACTATTACAGTATATTTCAACTAAACAAGATTAAAACCTATTAAAACACTTAAAATGAAGATTTATTAGTAAAATAAGAAGGGTTTTGAGGATCACTAAAACATAAATTACATGTGATAGGTTGGGAAAACATCAATGGTCCAAAAATCTACATTTTTTATGATAAAAAAAATTGAAAATGAAAAATGAAATTTTAAATAGTTAAAAGAGTTTTGCAGAAAAGCACTAAAATATATAATACTCTTTAATTTTTTTTTCAATCCTTTATTATCCCCCTTTATTTTTCGTATCCCCTATTGTGTCATTAAAAATAAATCTAAAGGATAGGAAAACACATTCACTGTACCGTATTGAGTCATGAAGGGTTAATATATAATGTAGAAACTAAATTTGAATAAAGAAGGAATGAAATTCAAGAATTACAGTAAGTAAAACATTCCATAAAATGGAAAACATTAAATGAAATCAATTAATCCACACACAAACTGGGAAAAAAATAGAAAATTTATCAAATATGATAACTTTTACTAAATACAGATATATATAACACATATATAAATACATATATATGATATTTGTCAAATGAACCAGGATTATGGATGGGTTCAAAGTCAGATTGAGATTTGGGTGTTGTTTTATTAATGGTTAGAGAAGAGAAAGTGGTATTAGGTGGGTAAAACACTAAAGGTGGTACTATTCTCCCAATATTTACTATAGAACTATCTTTAGCTTCAAAATCAGATCTATCTTAAGGCCACTGTGCTAAATTTTTTTATGTTTTCAGAAGAAATATTTAAATCATTGAAACCAATGATTGTGAAGGTCATTTTCATTATAGGAACTAAAGCGGTGGATTTTGTTATAATGGGCTCAGTAGCATACATTAATTATTATTTTTTATAGATAGTGGCTAGATTAAACATAGTTTACAACTTCTATTGGGATACCTTATATCTATTAGGAGGTGTTGGTAAATTATATATTATTCCTATGAGAAAAAAGTACATCATCACACATATAAATTTTCTAGATAATATCCATCTTTCAAAATTACAAAATAGTTGTACGACCTTGATGATTAATCAAGATATAGTGGAGAGAGAATTTTTTCATCCCTTTAACAGATTCAAAATATGTAGTAAAAATACTCTAAAAATAAGTACTAACTATAGTAGATGGATGAGAATAATTGGATAGAGCTACAGGGGGTGTTAAAAACTATTATACCTGAATCCTATCTATAGATACTTGTAATCAGATCAAACACCCTTACGATGAGGTTGACTTCTGGTATATGTGTTCCAAATACTCTCTAATGAATTGAGAAAACTCAATTACAGTATTTGAGTGTTATTGAGAAATTAAATCTCCAGAAAAATCTTGGACAAGTTATGTAGGTCTCTTTGGAATGTACAGAACAATCTCCTCCCCTTTGACTCTAGCTGATGCAATAATGGATTCATCAAATTCTGAATAACTAGTCTCATCTTCAGAAGAACATGAGTAGAAATATATAACACCCTAATAGATATTACCTAACATTGATGCACAGTTTTGATGGTTCCTGCTAATTGGCCCAAGAGAGGAAGAAATCACGTGTCAAACATACTCAAACACTTTTATATTTTAATCCATATTATTTCTGATCAAGGGAAAATATTTACTAAGAAAGCTTATTATTACATTCAAATAAATATTAGTTATAAGTCCATATCTTCTTATAGATTTATTAGTTTCCTTAAACTCATAGAATTGATCCTTTCAAAAATCTTGAAATATGACTGGAGTGAGTCTGTCACATTACAATGATTGGATTTGAGAAGAAGCTAAATTAAAATATAATGAAAGTTAATCAAAATGAGTCTAAAGATCATGAACCACTGAAGGTTCTTAAGTGTTTTTGGATGTTGGATGAAATATCTTAATGAAACCAAAGTGTATCACCAATATAAATCTCAAAGTTTGAAATTCCACCTTCACAAAAGATTTGAAACATTGATTCTATTAAAGGGAAGACTTTGAAAGATCTTATTAAACCACAATAAGGTTCTAAATCACATATCTATATGATTCCACTAGAACCCCATGTTAAATCACTTATGAATTGGTAGCACATAAACATTATATCTCACTTACTTGATCTTCAATTGCTACAAACATCTTGTCTTTTACACTAGAAAAAACTAGTTTCACTAGTTCAATATTCTTAATCAAATTGGCATGGAGAACTATTATCCCAAACAACCAATCAAAGTTATCTCTAGAAACTTTGGTTTACTTAAAATTTATAATATTAACCTTATAAGAGATTAAATACCTCTTAAATAATTATAATCTCCCTTGATATTATTAAAATTAGTGAAAAAATTTAATGTAAAATTCTTCATTTTCCTATCAACATCACATCCTTCCAAACTTTTTCTCACTGAGGGTGCAATATCTTTTACATGAAGAAGAGATGGGAGGTTATAAAGGATATGTTAATGAATGGTAACTTCATATAATATTGAACTCATATTTCCATCTCAATCAATAGTGGGTGATCCAATGCATGGATCAACCACCGTATGCTTAGCATCAGACTCCACAACAGTAACTAGTCTGAAAACTGGTCCTTCTACTCTAACTCTAGCAGTTGACACACTAGGCTCAGTCTCAATTGGGATTTATACTCTGATAGCTGCAACTACCTCAAAAGTAGTCACCTCTACCTAGGATGATTTATCAGCATTGGTAGTTATACCTTTCTGACTCTAAGTGACCTCTATAATAAGTATTACCTCTATCAATATAGGCTCAGATATCTCAACAATTGTCTCTTTGACATCCCTTGTAGGAACCACCTCAGTGTGTGTTGCATCCCTAGGAGGATAGGTCCTAGTCTTCTCCACCTGAATTGATGTAAGAGGTGGCATAACCACATGAGTATCACTCTACTAGACATAGGTTTCATGGAACTAGAGGCAACATCCCAATTTTACCCAAAGGTATTCAGAATAAAATAAGATAAGTGTTGATCTTATGACACTTAACTAATCCTCCATCATTCTGATCCACTTCATTCTTCTTCAAAATTTGATACAAATTATTCTATAGGGGGTTATAATTATTCCTCCCTTTTCCCTAAAAAAATAGTGCATTAACCTTATCATGTACCTTGGCATGTTTAACTTCATATTTGTGATATGGACATATATAAGATAAATTTACTAAAACAATACTACTCTCATTTCACCTACTCTCTATGAAATACCAATTTTAATTAATTTACATAGAACCATCCATTCATCCTCTAAATCATTCATTACATTATTCTCAAAATTAGGTGACCCAAAAAAAAACTTAAAAACATATAAAGGTCCTAACATGATTGTTCCTCCAATCAGCAACTAAATAAATTTATGCCCACCTTCATGGGGAAAATGAATGTTATATTCCATATCCGTTATAAATACCAATTAGGATTTCTCATTCATATTCACAGATAGAAAATCCTCTATTTAACCAATTTGGAACTCATCATACCTCATAAACTCATTGACCTCTTGTTCAAATAAGAACCCTGAATTATTATCATTGAAAACAAACTCCCAACCCTTTAACTAAAATACCTTCCTTAAAAACAACCATTTTCCATTCAACCAGGAAATGTCTATAGCTTTCCCAACAAGCACTCGGTATGGTACACCACTAGCATAGGATTTATTTAAAGAACAAAACATTATATCATCTATATTCTTAATACTTCCCATTTTTTGAGAGTTTGTTTAAAGGTTTATTTATTTGAGAGGGTGGTAGTTAAGTTTTAGGAGAAATCATTTATTCAAATTTTGAGAGAGTAGATGATCAATTTCATGGTTAGGTTATGTACCCAATTTTGTAAAAGAATATGTAGGCAATTTGGTTTTAGGGTGAAATATGAATTTCAAAAAAGAATACAATAAAATAAAATAAGGAAAAATAATTTTAAATTAGAATAAATAATTTTTAAAAAATAAATTAAGGCACAAATAAAGACTAAATAATAAAAAAATTAAAAAATATTTTAAAACATTGATAAATTCATTTAATGTTCACAATGCATTAAAATATGAAGAAATTAACAAAAAATACAGACATTTAAATACAATTAAAATAAAAAATAAATATGTTTATTTAAAATCATTTGAATTCAAATAATGCCATATATCACTTAAAAACTACATGGAAAGGGATTAGTAAAAATATTGTCTAATTGATTCCTAATATTGATAAATTCATGAGCTATATCACCATTCTAATTGTGATCTCTCAAGAAATGGTGTCATAGATCTATATTATTTGGTCTTGAGTGATTTATTAGATTCTTGGTTATGTTTATCTCACTAGTGTTATCACATTTGATTTAAAATTGATTAAAATTGAATCCAAAATCCATTAAGGATCATTTCATCCACAACTATTGTACACAAAAACCACCATCAACTATGTACTCTGTTTTAGTAGTAGATAATGTAATTGATCATTGTTTCTTACTAGATCAAGATAACATCGATTTACTTATAAATTGATAGGTTAATAATGTATTATTAATATCTAGTCTATAACTACCAAAATATTTATCTTAATATGAATTCAAATCCAAATCATAGGGTTTTGGAAAGTTAAATTGTTCCTTTGAAATAGCTTAAAATTCATTTGGAAACTTTTAAATTAGATCCCTTGGTATTTTTTTGGAATCTATCCCACAAGCATACTGCAAACATAATGCTAGGTCTAATAGATGAAAAATAGAGTAGATCCCCAATTATTCATCTATACAAATTGTTTTTAACTGGTTTCCTAGCTTCATCCAAACTTATATTTTCATTATAACTTATAAGAGTTTCATGTATACTATAATTGTCAAGTAAAACCGTTTATGTAAGATATGTTCTTATTTTATTTGATTTAGCTAATTCCAAAATTATTTTTGATAAATTTAAAGAAATTTAACTGACCCATAATACTCATTTCAAATACTTTTTTCATGAGTTTTGAAAAATAATTAAACAATCTTTTATTTTTGGAACAATAAATCACATCACCAACATAATTTTAACTAAAAAAATATATAAAGTTGAAATTTTATTGGAAATAGAATGATCGTTCAATCATAATAAAATTCCATTGGATAAAAGAAAAGAACAAAAATGATCATACCATGAACTTGGGGATTTTTTAAGACCATAAAGTGATTTAATATGATTGAAACAAAATTTGGAAATTGAGGATTTTCAAATACAGGAGGTTGTTCAATATAAAATTCCTCCACAAGAAAACCATTTATAAATGTATATTTAACATCAATATGATATAGTTTGAAATCAATATGATATTCATAGAAAATAATTATTATAATTGATGTTAATTTGGATATAGTGAAAAATGATTCTTCATAATCTATTCCTTCCCCTTGATTGTACCTTTTATCCACTAATTTATCCTTATTCCTAGTGATCATACGATGTTCATCATATTTATTTCTAAAAACCTAATTTGTTCCTATAATAGGGTAATCAGAGGTTCTATAAACTAATTCTTATACCTCGTTCATATTTAACTGGTTCAAATTATCATGTATATCTAAAACCCAACTCTCATTGGCTAAAGCTTCTTCTAAGGTTTTAGGTTCAATATGGGATAAAAAGGAGGTGAAATATGCAAGGTTTTCAACACTCCCT
The DNA here is from genome assembly GCA_963277665.1 of Viscum album. Lineage (NCBI taxonomy): Eukaryota > Viridiplantae > Streptophyta > Magnoliopsida > Santalales > Viscaceae > Viscum > Viscum album. The sequence continues at coordinate 1,045,327,038 of OY728155.1, read as the reverse complement.
CTAGTCCTAATTCATTTATCTAGGTTTCCTATTACTATATCCAAGGGATTATTTTTATGGGTTCCTGGATATGTATTAAACACACGTTAAGGTTCCCTGGTGGCTATAATTTTAGTGATTTCTTACTAGATTCAAGTTCCAAATCACTATCCTTTATATTATCAATAATAGGTTCTGGTCTCATGTCTTCAAAAGAATCACTTTACTCATAAAGTTGTGTCACTTTATGATAAAATTGATCACTCTCATCAAATTTCATGTGATTTGATTCTTCAATAATCTTTGACCTTTTGTTAAAAACTCTATAATACTTACAAGTAGTAGAATAACCAAGAAATATTCCTTCATCCTCTTTTGGATAAAATTTACTAAGAACATACTTAGTGTTCAAAATATAAAAATTTCATCCAAAAACATTAAAGTATCCAAAATGTGGTTCTCTATTATTCCATATATCATAGGGAGTTTTTTTAAAATAGTTAAAATTGGAATATTGTTAATGAAATAACATGATATATTTAGATCTTCATCCCAAAAAATGAGTGGGCAGGTTATATTCACATAACATAGTCCTAAAAATTAATTATAAGTTCATGTTCCTACTTTCTACAAAACCATTATATTGAGGTGTCCTGGGGGATGAAAATGTGTGTTTGATACCATGTTTTGAACAAAAATAATCTAACTCGTGGTTCTAAAATTAATTTCCAGGGTCAATCCAAAATGAAATAATCAAGTAATCATTCTCTATTTGAACCAATTTATAGAAACTTATAAAAATTGAACAATCTACACTATTATGACTCAAAATTAAAATTCATGTAAACCTAGAGAAATTTTTAACTAACACATAATCATAATATTTTCCACTTAATATTTTTGTTCTAGGAGGTCTAAAAAAATCCATGGGGATATGATCCAGATGACTAGATGTAACAATATATTTAATTGATTCAAAAGTGGAATTGTTTTTCTTACCCATTTAGTATGTTTCACCTTGATTCCATTTATTCAATTTATGTTGAGGTAAATTTGAAATTAAATTTTTCTTAGAATTTTTTTTCATAGAGTGAAAATTTAAATGATCTAATATTCTATCACAAATACAAGATTTTATGTTTTAGTATGTAAACAGTTCTCATTTTTTATACAAAAATAATTATTATATAATCTATAGAAATTATGAGTTATGTGTCACTTAAAATTAATTAATATATCACTAAAAATATAACATGCATTATTTGAAAACATTATAGTGTAACCTTCAACAAAATGTTGGGAAATACTTACTAGGTTGTGTTTTAATCCTTCCAAATAAATATATTTGTTTATGAAAAATAATATTGGATTTCCAACTGATCTAACTCTAATAATACTCCCCCTATATTTTTATCAAATGGGACATAGGCTCCATCAATTTTAGAAAAATAATGGACATTTTAGAAATCATCAATCATATTTCATGTTAATACACTATCCATATACAATTTTTATTTGATGATATTACATATTTTTCATATAAAATAGACAAATAAAGAATTTGTCTTGGTTCTCATATTCTCTTGGGTCCTGAAATGTTATTAACCAATGTTGGGCAAAAATCCCTCAAGGTATCATTGAAGCCTTTTTGAGGTGATTGTGTTTGTTGACAAAGTGGACATCTAAGTTGTGATTGTTGACAAAGAGGATTTCATGATGGAATGTCGAGTTCAAGAGCTGAGGTCAAACGATCCATGTTTGCTTCAAGAACGTCGATAAAAGGAATGGATGATCTGGAGGCGGTACAAAAGAACAGATACAAGGTGGCGCCGTTTTCCAGTGTTTGCCAAATTTTTGGGCCTGAAAATCGGAAAATGAAGAAAAGTTTTTTTGGCAAAGGGACTTGCGCGCCGCGAACATGGTGCACAGGAAACTTGCGCGCCACATGTTATTCAAGATCAGAAGATCAAAATATGGCTATGGAAATAGGATCGCGCAAGTTTGGGAGTTGGTCGCGCAAGTGTCTAAAGGAGAGGAGACTTGCGCGCCGAAACTGGGTCGCGCAGGTGACTTGCGCGCCGTCGCGCAGGGTGGTCAGATTGCCTATAAATACTGGACCACCCCTCCTCATTTCTCACCGGAGTTCAAGACGAGAGCTCCCGTCGCGCAGGTGTGGTGGTCGCGCAAGTGGTGTGTGTGGTCGCGCAGGTGGGACTTGCGCGCCAGTGGTTGAAGTTGTGCGCCGGTGTTAGAAGTTGCGCGCCGGTTTGCAGTTGCGTGCCAATAGTGGTTTGGGCGTAAAGGGAAGAGAGTCGCGCAAGTTTGGAGTTGAGGAAGCTTGTGTCGCGCAAGTGTCAGAGGAGGACTTGCGCGCCCGTTGTGACTTGCGCGCCGATACTTGCGCGCTGAGGTTGACTTGCGCGCCAAGTAAGGTTTTGTTCCCGCAGTGATTTTCAGATTGTGTGGAAGCTGGAAGTTTGCCCGATACCTTCGGTGCAAAGAGATATTCATCAACGGGTGAAAGTTAAACTTCAACAGATCATCTACACACAAGAGAAGATGCATTCTTTCAGGAAAATGAAGAGACCTACAGGTCTATAAACTGTGAGTGAATTCCATCCAAGAGCAGTGAGCTCAGGAAGAGGAAGAAGGTGATCCTCTCCACCGGCAGTGAGCCAGAGAGAGAGAAACAGGGAGTGACCCTTGGGAAAGCAGTGAGCTGACCCTAAACATTGTAAAGGCAGTGAGCCTGGGCATAGAAGTGATCTAGCCCGAACCTTGTAATCCACAGCTAGTGAAGATTAGTGAAATTTGGTACGACCGGCAACCTGTCGGCGTATGCTCCTTGGACGTAGCCCTTAGCGGTGAACCAAGTAAAATTGCTGTGTCCTGTGCTTGCTTTACATTCTGTTTATATCGTGCAACAGGGAAAAGAGAGAAGAGTGTTTTGCTTAACAGCGAAACAAGATTAGAACAGGCATTAATTTTTAATTAGTCATACCCTGATTCACCCCCCCCCCCTCTCAGGGTATCCAGCCTAGTGGACCTAACAAGTGGTATCAGAGGGAAAGGTTGAAAGTTGTTCTTCTCTCAATGGAGGTAACCAATCATAAAGGGATTCCGATCTTCGACGGATATAATTTTCAGATATGGAAGAATTGGATGCAACACTATTTCCGATCCTTGGGAATGGATGTGTTTTCAGCAGCTATGCATGGTATCACAGTTGATATTAATAGTGGTGCCTTATCAGAAGCTGAGCATAGAGATTTGGATGCTGATTCCAAAGAAATCAATGCCTTAGGGGGAGCCCTTTCCAATCCCATCTACACAAAGGTGATGTCATGAAAAACGTCACATTCCATGTGGGAAAAGCTTTTGAATATATATGAAGGGGACACAAAAGTCAGAGAGGCAAAGCTGCAGGTGTTGTGGAACAAATATGAAGATCTGAAAATGAACCCGAATGAGTCTGTTGACGCATTCTTTGATAGGGTAAACATTGTTGTGGAATATATGCGAGGTCTTGGAGAAGTCATTGAAGACATAAAGATTGTAAAGCGCATCTTGAGGAAACTTCCACCTCGGTTCAATCCGAAAGTTTCAGTACTAGAAGATAAAGATCCAAAAGAGCTGACATTGGACAATTTGCACAGTACCTTGGTTGCATATGAAATGAGGAACGATGATAATGAGGCTGTGGAAAAGGGGAAGTCTAAAGAGGTGGCATTTAAGGCCATGAAGAAGCTCACCATTGAAGATTCTAATGAAGAAGAAGAGACAGATGAGGTGATGTCATTCCTTTCTTCGAATCTACAAAGAGGAAGAGGAAATTTTAAAGGTAAACTTCCACTAGCATGCTTTAGATGTGGAAAGGTTGGTCATCTTGCGGCAAGATGCCCCAAGAAGTTTCAAGATGATGATGATGATGATGACGCTGAAATTCCCAAAAAGAAGTCTTCAGCTTTTGTGAAAGGGAAGAAACAATTCAAGAGAAATTTCTTCAAGAAAAAGAATCTTCTCTCACAAGAATTTGAAAGTTCAGATGAGTCTGAGGATGAAGAAGTTGAGGAAATAGAAAATTGCAGAGATCGTGGGGTAAATGCCTTGGTGGCAATTGTTGGTAGTTCTCAAAAGGGAGAAGAAGCTGATGCTAAAGAAGAAGAAGAAATTGAAGGGAGAATTGATATGGAAGCCGAATTGGAAGCAGCTCTTGAAGAGATAGATGTTTGGAGAGCCAAAACGAAGAAAGCCAATAAAGTGGTTCGTGATGCCAAACTCTACATGCAACAACAGGATGAAGAAAAGTCTGAGCTGTTAGAAGAAATTGAAAGACTAAAATCCTCAACACCAGAGAGCTCAGAAAATATTGTTGAGTATAAGCTTAAAATTGAGGAACAAAAGAAGGAAATTGATTGTCTGACAAACACAGGAAAGGAGCAGGTTAGATGTATCAAAGATCTTGAAGAAGAAGTGGTCAGTCTGCGACAAAAACTCAAGGATCAAGATAAACTCTTGACCCCCAATGTGATATCTGAAAAGCAGGCTATTCAGAAGACAGAGAAGATGAAAGCGGAGCCTAGCAGTTCAGTAGGAAAGAAACAGCAATTGAGCTCAGATGTTAAGGTCGTTTCTGGGCTTAGTCAAGAACAAAAATTGGCGACAATTGCAGTCAGACCGCAAGCACTCATCCCGAAAGTGAAGGTTGATTTGGGAACAAAACAGAATCAGAATATTCAGAGATCCCAAAGGGGAAATCACAGTGCTGAAATATCACGAGGGAATGCATCCTATATCAGGTGTTATTGCTGTGGGAAAATGGGACATTCACAGTTTGTGTGTTCCATAGCCAAGAGATACAGAAGGGAACATGAGCAGAGATGGCAGCCAAACAGTGAACGGTTTTCCAGAACACATTTTGAAGGACACTGTTTTTGGTGCGGAGGATTTGGACACATGGCTAGGTATTGCACATCAATCATTCAGAGAAATGTGTCAAAGAATAATCAAAATGTTCGTAAGCAGCAGATCAATAAACCAACAAGTGAGTTAAAAGTTCAGAACAGATTTGCAGCTCTGCAAGATGAGGGTGGTCCATCATACTCTGAGAAAGAACAGAAGCCTCAATCCATGCCGAGTGTGAAAGAAAAATTATGGACCAAGAAGAAGAAAAATGAGAAGGCTGTGGTGGCGGAGATTGCCCTTAAAGCATCAGATCGATCTGGTGTTTGGATCCTTGATAGTGGCTGCACATCCCACATGACGGGTAATAAGGATCTTGTTACAGGCATCAAATATGACAAAGAAGGAGTTGTCAAATTTGGAAATGATGAAGGCCTGAAGATTGTTGGCTCAGGGAAAGCCAAGTTTGGGGGCAAAGAGATGAGACGTGCTGATGTCTTGGTAGTAGAGGGTCTCAGTCATAATCTACTCAGTGTCAGTCAACTATGTGACTCTGGGCACTCTATCCAATTTACCAAGAAGATGTGTGTTGTGAAAGGAAAATATGGAGCAGCTGTTCTGCAGGGAAAAAGGTCAAAGGGAAATCTCTATCTTGTAAGTGGGGAAGAAGATACTTGTCTTTTATCCAGAGAGGAAGAAAACCAGCTGTGGCATAAGTGACTTGGTCATCTATGCCAACCATCTATGGAGGATCTCGTTAAATGTGATGCTGCTAGAGACCTTCCCAAACTATCACGTGATCGCACTCATACGTGTGATGCTTGTCAACAAGGGAAAATCATCAGAAAGACATACAGGCCAAAGGAACAGAAATCAACCAGAGTGCTCGAACTGGTGCATGCTGATGTATGTGGACCTATCTCACCACGAGCTATAAATGGGCAAAGGTACTATGTACTTTTCATTGATGACTATAGCAGAATGGCCTGGGTATTCATCATAACCCATAAGACAGAGGTATTCAGTTGCATAAAGCAGTACAGGAGGGAATCAGAAAAGATGCTTTGGCAGAAAATTCTGAAGTTTCGTACTGATAACGGTACGGAATTTACAAACAGTCAGGTTGAAAACTATCTCGAGAAACATGGGATAAGGCATCAAGTTTCATCAGTAAGAACTCCCCAACAGAATGGAGTAGTTGAAAGGAGAAATCGGATCATCAACAATATGGCCAGAACAATGCTTATTGATAAGGACCTGCCAGAGAAATTTTGGAAGGAAGCAGTTCTGACATCGGTCTATGTTTCAAACAGGTCCCTGTTATGTCCGAAGCAAGGGAAGACTCCATATGAACTGTGGTACGGAAAGAAGCCAATGTTGAAGTACTTTCGAATCTTTGGAAGTAAGTGTTTCATTCTCAACAAAGAACATCATAGGAAGTTTGAGGCACGAGGAGATGAAGGGATATTCCATGGCTATTCCGGGAAAAGCAAAGCGTATAAATGTTTCAACAAAAGGCTGGGAAAAATCATTGAAAGCAATGATGTCACTATAGTTGAAAATGAGCAGAATACTCAACGATCCAGTGAACAGTTCCTGGATGAAAGTGATGATGAGGTAAGCAACCCAGGGGGAGCAGAAGTGGCAGAAGCTGACTCAGAAGAAGATACTGACAATGAAGAGGAATGTGTCAAGTCGGTGTCTGTGAGAAAGCCAAAGAGTCGAGCTGAAATTGATAGGCAGAATATCATTGGTGATCAAACAGCTCCAGTTCAGACTCGAAGAATGAAATCATCGCAACAAGCATCGTTTTTGTCTCAAGTGGAGCCGAAATGTTTTTCTGATGCAGCTGAAGATGAAAACTGGGTTCAGGCCATGAATGAAGAGCTTGATCAGATTGAGAAGAACCAGACATGGGAGATTGTTTCAAGGCCAGCAGACAAGAATGTCATCGGGACTAAATGGGTCTATCGCAACAAGATGAATGAAGATGGCACAGTGATTCGGAACAAATCATGACTAGTGTGCAAGGGATACTCCCAGATAGAGGGAATAGATGTTGATGAGACATTTGCACCGGTTGCAAGGCTGGAGACAATCAGATTATTTTTGGCCATAGCAGTGCAAAGAAAGTTCAAAGTGTTCCAGATGGATGTCAAATCCGCATTCTTGAATGGGGTTCTGGAAGAAGAGGTGTATATTGAGCAGCCAGATGGTTTTCTCATTCATGAGGATGAGAACAAAGTTTGCAGGCTGAAGAAGGCATTGTATGGGCTGAAACAAGCACCAAGGGCATGGTACTCAAGGCTTGATCAGTACTTGAAGAAGCTTGGCTTTCAGCGTGGAGGAGTTGATTACAATCTCTATTTCAGCAATGACAGTAATCAAAGGATGATGGTGCTAGTGTATGTCGATGACATAATCTTTGGCGGATCAGATGAAGCTCAGTGCAGACAGTTTTCCGAATTCATGAAAAATGAGTTTGAAATGTCAATGATTGGAGAGCTAACGATTTTCCTTGGTCTACAGGTGACACAAGGAAGGAATGGAACATTCATTTCTCAATCCAAATATGCCAAGGAAGTTCTAAGAAGGTTTGGAATGGATAATTCCAAGGAAATGAAGACTCCGGTTGCTACCCAGACGAAATTATCAAAAGATGAGGATGGAAAGGCAGTTAATATCACAGAATATAGGCAAATCATTGGAAGTCTGTTGTACTTAACCGCAACAAGGCCTGATATTGTTTTCGCCACATTCCAAGCAGCGAGATATCAGAGTAATCCCAAGGAAAGTCACATGCTTGCAGTGAAAAGAATACTTCGGTATATCAAGGGCACGGTGGACTTCGGTTTGACATACAACGACAAATCTCAGACAGAGTTATTGGGATATACTGATGCAGACTGGTCCGGTTCAGCAGATGATAGAAAATCAACGTCAGGTGGTGCATTCTATCTTGGTGGATTGTGTATTTCTTGGCTAAGCAAGAAACAAGATTGCATTTCATTGAGCACCGCAGAAGCTGAGTATATAGCGGCCACTCAAGCATGCACACAGTTATTGTGGATGAAGCAGCAGCTTGAAGATATGGGAGTTGAAGTGAAGTCTCCAATCGGAATCCAGTGTGACAACTCAAGTGCTATAAATCTTAGCAAAAATCCTGTCCATCATTCCAGGACAAAGCACATTGAGATCAAGTATCATTTCATCAAGGAGAAGGTTGAGCAGGGCATCGTGAAGTTGGAGTATGTGCCTACAGAGCTACAGGTTGCAGACATTCTGACAAAAGCCTTACCCAAGGAAGCTTTTGAGAGGCATCGACTAGCTCTGGGAGTTCAGTCGATTCCCCGCACTTGAAATAGTGTGGACACGGGACCATCCCCCCTCTCCCCGAGGTATGTTGTGTTTTCCCTACTGTGCTAATGTGTTTTCTACTCTGTTACAGACTTCAAAGGCGTGACCTTTGGGTTCGTTGACAAAGGGGGAGAAAATAGTGGTTGTTCAAGGGGGAGACAGTGCGGAGATTTGATAAATCATGAATGATATGGGGAGACGCTGACAGGTGGAGCAGCCAGATAGGGGGAGTTGAAGCTTGTTGAACGTGCTTAGCCAGAGCTTAGCTTGGACACCACATGAAATATGGCTAAAGAGGTGTTGAAGCTGTGAGCAGAAAGGGGGAGCGTATTAAATCTGACGATGCTAGAAGTGATCGATCAAAGAATAGATATCACGACAGCTGAGGATCGTGATAAAAGAAGAAGAGTGGTGTTGGACAGTGTTTGGTGTCAACAGTGGATGTCAGAGACAAAGTGATTCATTGATGAACTTTTCATTTACTCTTGTTTCTCACGCCGAGCATTGCTCATGTGGGCTTAGAGTCTGTGTTGAGTAAATCCTCGGTCGCTATCAGAATCGCAATGAGGCGAATGGAGGTTGAAGAATCAATGACGTATCTTTGTTTGGAAGAGTTGTCAACAAACCCAAAGGGGGAGATTGTTGGGCAAAAATCCCTCAAGGTATCATTGAAGCCTTTTTGAGGTGATTGTGTTTGTTGACAAAGTGGACATCTAAGTTGTGATTGTTGACAAAGAGGATTTCATGATGGAATGTCGAGTTCAAGAGCTGAGGTCAAACGATCCATGTTTGCTTCAAGAACGTCGATAAAAGGAATGGATGATCTGGAGGCGGTACAAAAGAACAGATACAAGGTGGCGCCGTTTTCCAGTGTTTGCCAAATTTTTGGGCCTGAAAATCGGAAAATGAAGAAAAGTGTTTTTGGCAAAGGGACTTGCGCGCCGCGAACATGGTGTACAGGAAACTTGCGCGCCACATGTTTTTCAAGATCAGAAGATCAAAATATGGCTATGGAAATAGGATCGCGCAAGTTTGGGAGTTGGTCGCGCAAGTGTCTAAAGGAGAGGAGACTTGCGCGCCGAAACTGGGTCGCGCAGGTGACTTGCGCGCCGTCGCGCAGGGTGGTCAGATTGCCTATAAATACTGGACCACCCCTCCTCATTTCTCACCGGAGTTCAAGACGAGAGCTCCCGTCGCGCAGGTGTGGTGGTCGCGCAAGTGGTGTGTGTGGTCGCGCAGGTGGGACTTGCGCGCCAGTGGTTGAAGTTGTGCGCCGGTGTTAGAAGTTGCGCGCCGGTTTGCAGTTGCGTGCCAATAGTGGTTTGGGCGTAAAGGGAAGAGAGTCGCGCAAGTTTGGAGTTGAGGAAGCTTGTGTCGCGCAAGTGTCAGAGGAGGACTTGCGCGCCCGTTGTGACTTGCGCGCCGATACTTGCGCGCCGAGGTTGACTTGCGTGCCAAGTAAGGTTTTGTTCCCCCAGTGATTTTCAGATTGTGTGGAAGCTGGAAGTTTTCCCGATACCTTCGGTGCAAAGAGATATTCATCAACGGGTGAAAGTTAAACTTCAACAGATCATCTACACACAAGAGAAGATGCATTCTTTCAGGAAAATGAAGAGACCTACAGGTCTATAAACTGTGAGTGAATTCCATCCAAGAGCAGTGAGCTCAGGAAGAGGAAGAAGGTGATCCTCTCCACCGGCAGTGAGCCAGAGAGAGAGAAACAGGGAGTGACCCTTGGGAAAGCAGTGAGCTGACCCTAAACATTGTAAAGGCAGTGAGCCTGGGCATAGAAGTGATCTAGCCCGAACCTTGTAATCCACAGCTAGTGAAGATTAGTGGAATTTGGTACGACCGGCAACCTGTCGGCGTATGCTCCTTGGACGTATCCCTTAGCGGTGAACCAAGTAAAATTGTTGTGTCCTGTTCTTGCTTTACATTCTGTTTATATCGTGCAACAGGGAAAAGAGAGAAGAGTGTTTTGCTTAACAGCGAAACAAGATCAGAACAGGCATTAATTTTTAATTAGTCATACCCTGATTCACCCCCCCCCCCTCTCAGGGTATCCAGCCTAGTGGACCTAACAACCAATAATTTGAGGATTCCTTAGACCAAAACCATTTTCATAATATATATGTTCTCTAATATGAAAAATAACTTTATACATGTTTTTTGTTCCTTGAAATAGTCAAGAAATTGTTTTTTATTTCTTTCATGTTTATAATTTTCTTCTAATTCTAAACTTATTTGTTTGGATTTTATTATTATGAAGGATTTGGGTTAGGTAATTTTTCCATTTTTTAAAAACACTAGTATCATCATTAATGGATTGAACTTATTTCTTAAATATTTAAATTCTAATACCATATTTATCATATGAAGAAACCAATTTTTTCATCTTAACCTTTATGTTTAAATTTTTTTTGTTTAAGTCATCTATTTCATTATATAAACATTATAATAATTTTTTGGGGCCTTATTTTTCTTTTTCAAGAATTAATATTTAGTTTCTGTAATGTTAAATTATTTATTCTGTTCTTTAAAAGATAAACTTTTGGATTTAGAATCAGATCCATGACTAAAAGAGTAAAATAAAAGTACCTCCTCAGATTGTTCCATAAAGAACATTTTGGATTTTTTAATTGATATCTAAGATTCTAATTTAGAATTTGTTTCATCAATATAATCCTTATAGGGACTCAATTTGTCCTTTATATCTATTTTTATCTTTATATATAATTTTGGTTTCCATTTTTATTTCTTATCATATCTTTTTCTTGATGTTGTAGAAAATATGTCTTGATATGTCCATGATTCTAGGACTCATAGAACTTGAATTCCTTAAAAATTGCATAATATTTTCTTTACATATTTAAGTATTTCTCGAGTCCTCCTCTCTTATTATAGAACTTTTAAAAATTCTTCTAAAATTTAGCTAGTTCATCATCAAAATCAGAACTGTTTAAAGTACCCTCATTAGATGATTCACAAATTTTTATACCTTTTATCTTATTGTCATCCTTTAAAGTAGAAACTTTCAAATTATCATTATTCTTTTTATCAATTCTATTATAACTATATTTAGCATCCATTTCTAACTTACACATCATGGGTATTATGATAAAGTCTTTCATTTTGATATCATTCACAATAATAAATTTCCAAATGGAAGTTGAAATTACACTCTCTTTGTATGGAAAAACCCTTAGAAATCTTAAATATTAATCAGGCATAGGAACTGGTTCTCTTAGAGAATCTACATTATCAAAATCTTTGTCAACCTTCCATTCATCTATGTAATTATTCCCCCATCATTCATTCTAAATGTGTGAAAATTTATCTTCTCAGTATTGTACCTCAATCATCTTACATTATTACTTCCTTCATCATCTACCGATATAGTTTTCTATATTTTATGTGTTGTAGCACATTGAGAAACTATTTTGAACTCATCTGGACCAAGTCCACATATAATAGCATTCATGTGTTTGGAGTTCAAATAATAATTCCATTTTTCAATAACATCCCATTTTTCTAGATCTAATTTAGGAATTATTTTAGGCTTAACAGATTTTAACTAAACCTCTAGACCAAGTTTTTCCAATAAATAATCATTATTTCCTTCCAACATCATTAATATTTTCTACTGAAATAGAGTTTTCTGACCATATATATATATATATATCTTCTTTATTATTAGCCAAAGTATATATTTGAATATGATCTTTATGATTTCAACCTTTTAATGTTGATAACTCAAGAATATCAAACTCTAATTTAAACTATAAGTAAGATAAGAGCTACACAAAGACTCCAGAGTGGGGTAAATTGAGGTTATGAAATTTTATTCATTTAAAACTAACATCTATTAAGGTATGATTGTTTAATATCTTTGGATATCATGAGAAATAAAATAAAATTAAAATAGTTGGAGAAATTTAAAACATTGAATATTTAAAGTGACATGGGGCACAATGATCCAGCAGCCTACTCCACCAAAACTCAACTCCTAGCGCTTGGTGATTTAACTATTATCAGTCCTTTTCACAGGGACTTCTAGGTTTAGTGAAACAATATGTCACTTGGTTCAAATCCAGAGTATTTTTTAGTCTCCTACAAGGAATTACAAAAACAATATTCTTCGACACTTGGTACAAGAAGTACGTACTTCTTACAACAATAAATAATAATGAGAGATTACATGATGAACCATAGAGTTGCAAGATGCAACTGATAGAAGAGAACATATCTCCAAGAGAGAGAATAATATTGGATAATGGTTCAAGGAGAGTATTTAATACACAACATTATATATCTTGAAATCTTAACTATATAAAACATGATTCTTCTTCCTCTTCTTTTCACAAAGATGCAGCAACACAAAAGGCTTCAAGAGAGAGAGAGAGAGAGTGATAGAGTACATTGTAGATTCTCTTATTGATTATCTTATTATAATAATTCTCTATATGTTCTATGAAACTATTTATAACAACACATCTAAAACAAAAAATGAGCTCAAGAGAATCCCTTGGTTTAATTTTCATAAAATTACCTCAGAAAAATGAACTGGGTAATAAAAAAATTATGCATCTTCCATTCTTGGTACTTAAAACCTTTTGAAAATTGATTTTACCATGAAGAGTTATTCTATTACTTAATGAATAAAAATAATCATTAATTTTCACTTGAAACACTCCAATAGTAATAAATAGCTGAGTTTCAGAATGACCTAGTTGATTTTGGATCACCACTTAGCTGAAAACCATGAATATGAATTCACGTAGCTGAATTGATGCACATAGCTATTCTTCACATAGGATTATTTTTCACATAGCCAAATCAAGAAGGTATCTTGATCAAATAACAAAAATTATGTATACAATTTAATATCTTATTTTATCTTCACATATCTGATTGAATCACATAGATTATTAAAAACACATAGCCAAATATGTCATGGATCCAAATCATGTAGCTAAATTCTCAACATAGCTGATTCCACATAGTCATTTAAACAATGTATCTATTTTTCAGATAGCCAATTTATTGAATTAAGTGATTAATGTACCTGATTATATCTTGTATCTAACTTATGGAGTTGATTTCTGAAATTAGTTATACTCTGTGTTTCCAAAGTCCAAATATTGTTGATTTTTCCAGACATTTCCTAAATTTCAGCATAAATGTTGATTATAGTATAATTAAACTATTATAGCATAGTTGAACTAAATAATATTAAAAACTATTTAAGATACATAATATAATATTTTTTAGTAAAATAATAATGGTTTTTCGATCATTAAAACATAAAACACATGAGATATGTCAGGAAAACATTAATAGTTCAATAGTTACCATTCCTACAACTCTGTGTATCATAAGCATATAGAGTTAGCACCCTATACACTAAACAATGTCATCCCTTGACTACAAAATCAAGATCCCAAAAATTAAAAGAAAATGTAATTACATCCAATTAAAATATATAAAATAATAATGAATGAAATAGTTTTAACATTCTTCAAAAAATGAGTCCAATATACATGGTAGAAACATCACCACAACCTATTCCATTAGAATCAGAAGATACAAGAGATTAAAAAAATTATTACTAAGTATAGGTAATCTACACAATCTTTATCACTATCCTTAATCATTTATTGATTTCGTTTAATTCTTCTCCTTATTTAGCACTAAGGTCCCATTAGTTATATACTAAGAACCATTCAGTCAACCTATAAGACTTTCTCCCAAAAAAACATAGATAACTAAACATGACCATCTCACCTTGGTTTCCAATTTAATTACCCTTTAGATTTTATAAACTTCTATAGCTCTAACACTCCATCATGAAATCCTTGAAAAATGATAAATTATGATGATCCTTCTATGCATGGAAAAGAATCATTATTGTTTGTCATCATAGTGCACCGCTTTACCTTCTAGTGGCTATCATTTTAATAACACAGATCTGGTGAATGAAATTCTGAGGAACTGAAACGTACATCACTCCCCAACATTAAAAAAATGAAATGTGTTGAGAGTTTAAATGAAATTTTTATGCCTGACTATCTAGGACCTGATATTTTTTTAAAGTATTCATGAGGTATGTTTTCTGATCCTTCTCTCCTACCCGACATTCCCCAGATTACTCTTTTCCCTAAAGTACCATTCCTTCACCGAGGGGATCCATCGCTTCAGCTCTCCCTACAGGTGTTTTCCGAGGCTTCTAATATCCATAGGCTATCTCTAATATCTTGATTTGGTCATAAACGCCCTTCCCTGGACAGTTTTGCTCGCTTCTCCAACGAATCTCTACCCCTTCAAGATCGCGTCGTCATCGGGCTCCTGGACTCTCGTCACTTCTCTCTGCGGTTTTCTAATGATGACGATCTTGCTGTGTTTTGGTCGAAAGGTCTTCGTTCTTGCGGGGGTCTACGTTTTTTTCTCCTTAGGTGGAGTTACGACTTTCATTAGAAGAGGGATTCACCATCTGCGGCCATCTGGGTGAGTTTTCCGGGTCTACCCCTTCCCTTCCAGAACCCCACTATTCTACAATTTTTAGGTAATCCGGTTGGACGGTTTTTGGCTTTCGATGAGCAATCGAGAACATTGTGCCATCCGATGGAAACCCGAATCTGTGTGGTAGTCGACGTATCCAAACCGCCTGTTGAAGAAGTATAGATCGGGGTGGAAAATGAGCTTTTGTGCCACCAACTGGTTACTTTTGATAACTGGTTTGACTACTGCACTTCCTGCTGGTGACTGGGTCATCTTCAACAGGGCTGTCGTAAGTTGTTTCAGAATTCTTCAACCTTGGATGATAGCAGAATTTCCCCACCCGAGTTGCAATCAGTGGGCACCGCGGAACCCATTGGCCCTAGTGTTTCATTATAGGAGGATGCGGCAGCACCCCCTGTGGAAAATGGTGTGAGTATGCTTGAGGGAAATTTGGATTCACCTGTGAAGAAGGATGTCTCAATGCCTAATCGCAGTACCCAAATTGAAGATTCTTCAAAGCCAGCTCCCACCTCAACTGAAGCCAGGGTCAAGGATGTATCCAACAGGTTGATCGGAGATCTTAATGGTCTGAAACAACCATTGGCACTGTTTTCTCAGTGCAATACTGCAGGTATGGAAAATGAGTCTGGTTCAAATGGTACCCATTCTATGATGGAAAGGGTTAATGTGCAAACTCATGAGGGAATTATCATGGATCTTGGTGCTAGTCCTGACGAGGAGGCTGTTTGGTCACCCAGAAATGTTAAAGGTTCTGCTTCTTCGGGAGGCACCAAGTCACCAACAGGGAAGTGCTGGACCCAAAATGGTGTTGAGACATTCAATCCCTTTGACTGTTTGGACACCATTGAGTCTGTCCAGGTTGAAGGGGATGGGCAGATTGAGGGGGGTTCAGGAGTTGACAAGGTCCAGGAGGAGGAGATGATTCCTAAGAAGAATAAAGGGAGAGAACGCAAGGATTACTCATTTTTACCAAAGCCGATGGAAACAAGTTCAGGTAAAAAATCTAATCTAGGTGAGAAGGAAACATCATCTGACAAGGTTCTCATGTTGGAGGACCCCCAGGTTGGGGCCAAGGTGAACAATAATGGAATGGGCAGCAGTTCTAAAACGGGAAAGAGCATTAAAGAACCTAACATCTTCTCTGAAGAGGATATGGTAGAAAAAGTTCTCTATGTCAACATCCCTCAGGAAGAGGCCGATATGATGGGAAGACCTATCAAAGTAGAGGTCAACAACGAGCAGGCCAGGTGGATTGACAAACAGGATTTGATCCTAATGAGAGGCATCAACAATTAGAAAATCAATAAAGTTGAATATATTCGAACATGGGACAAAATGGCTGATCGATATGAAGACATTATTGGGGAAGACCCTGATGCTAAGGTATGGTTAATGAAGTGGAATTCGTATAGAGAGGAAAGCACTAACTGGCTCAGATTATGCTTTGGTAATTTTTCTTATTCCTATGAGGCGTCACCTTCGGACTAATTGGGTTTGTTTCTCCTGTTTCTGTCAAGTGTTTGGTGGTTTTTTCTATGTCTGCGGTTTGTGTGGTTTTGTTGGTTCGTCGCAGGATATCTTCGTTGGGCTCGGTTTCTTTTCCATCATCTTTGTAGGCCATTTGGGATATGGATGTTTTGGATGGATGGCCACATCGGGAGGGACCATACTTGCATGGGATCGCCGAGTGTCCTACATGGGGATGGTGGTTGATGCTATTGCTTGAGTGAGGTATCCTGTTTTTTATCCTGTTTTGTTTGGGGTTGTTTGGATGTTTGCTGAACCCTTTGGTTTCTCACTTTTCCCGTAAAAGTGTTTCTCTTAATAAAAAAATAATTTTCAGCAAAACCAGTAAATATATCACTACTGTGTGAAGGGAAACCCCTTAGAATAAAAATTCAAACTCATTGGTCATCATATCACTTATAAATAATAATTTTCAATGGGAGAAGTTAATTTTTAATAAATTTAATAACTAAAAAACATAAAATAAAAGATGACATGATATTCTTAATACCTACAATGAATAGGTATAACACTATAATCTAATCATATAAAATATATTTCAATTTTTTTCATTACTAGTTAATTTTTATTTTTCTAGGAAACATTTGATGCCCATTTCAATAAATATAGATACTCCATAATTTTATTTATTTTCAATCCAAATCATATATTTCAAACAAATTAACCAAATATTATTTCCTTTATCAATTTACAATACACTCCATTCAACATTTTACAAAAAAACATAAAATTATAAATTTTATATTATGTTTCAATTAGATTTTTATTATAAGAGGGAGAAATTTTCTTATCATAAAAATAATTTTATGTGGATGGAAAATGTGCACAAAGAGAATATGTATTACTTCATATGGATAATTATTATGGTATATATAATAATACATCACTATCAAAAAAATAAAAATAGGGTAATTATTTTTCTCAATGTTTCTATAGTGTCTGAATAAATGTAGTGACAATGATTTTTGTTGTTAAATTTGTTAATTTATGAAATATATTATATTTAATCAATAAACAAGAATCCCTAAAGAGGTATTTATGAAAATAATTACAATTTATTTTAGAATATTTAATAATATTTTTTTATTTATATTTTTCTAGTAATTTTATGACTTTCAAAAAACAACATATTCAATATAGAAATTATATTTTTTTAGAAATGAGTGAGAAAATTCAATTTTGTTAGAATGTTTACAGATATCATGAAGATGTGATTTCCAATTGTGTTGGAAATGTTTTTATTTCACAATGATCATGATGACTTGGTTTATCTTCTACTAATTTAAGACTATTTTCATTGATTTATTTTTTAAATATAGGAATATGATCCAAATCAATATGAATTATGGTTTAAATCATAAAATATTTTCCCCTTAAGAATCCCACTTTATGAGTTATTGTGTGTCTATTAAGAGCAGAAATGGTCACTATGCAATGTTCATGGTCCTTATTGAATAAAAAAATTCCCAAACCCACTTCATGTCAACCCATGAAGTGGAATTATGAAAAAGAAATGATTTTAGCCTTCAAGAAGAACCATAAAATCTATATGGTGGTCTTTTATGCTCTTCATAGACACGAAATGTTAGGATAAAAATAAATTCCCACTAAAGGATTTTGTTAGGACGATGCATTCATGTACTATTTAGTATTACATCCATGGATATTCTTTATCTTTATTTGATTTGTTTATGTTTATTAGTTATAAAGTGATTTAACTTTTGGGTACAATTCTTTTTAATAGCATATGGGTGATATAAGTTTGGTTTTATCGATATAAACAAAGTTATTTAATGTACTATATTGTAGTATTTGGGAATCCAAATATCATTTGTATATAATTCATAACACTCTATTTGGGTTACTTTAATACATTTCTACACACTCCCTTTGATATTTTACAAAGTTATTTTAGGCAATTCATTCTCCTAAAAAACATTTTATTTAACAATGCATGTCACATACTCAAAATGGATCAATCTTACATAGATTTACATGATACTAAGGAAACAATAAATGATTCATTTTTTATTTCTATGAATTAATCAGACATCAATTTGATACACATTGTGAATGGTGTGATTGAAAAATGTGTTTTAATTCAAACTAGATATTTTAGTACAAACCATACATCACATACTCAAATCCTAGAATACATTCTATGATTATCTTTATATTTTAGGAACATGATTCATAATTAATTTTTGGCATTTACGAATCTACATCATTTAAATTCAACACACGGTGTGACTAGAATGACTCGAAGTGCAGGTTTTGAATATAAATGTGACATTTCATCTTACAACGTTCACCACATAGTCAAAACCAAGATAACACATTTATAGTTTCTTGATACTTTAGGACAATGATATTTTTATTAATTTTTTACATGTTAAATTCAACCATACATCAATATAACTAGTGGTGTGACTAGTGTGACTTAATGTATATTTTTTGTGTATAAAAGTATCATTTTATACTCACAACATGTTTCACACAGTCATAATATATCAAAAACACCCTGAATTTCTTTATATTTTTGGAAATGATTCATGATTCATTTTTTATGTGTAGGAATTAACATCATATCAATCTAACATATAGTGTGATCAGATTGACTAAAAGTACAATTTTCGTTATAAAAGTTACAATTTACTCTAAAATGTGTGTTTTATACTAAAAACTATGAAAGGTTTTAGATTTTATTAATAATTTATAAAAATGATCTATGATTAATTTTTTATTTTTAGTAATTGACCTTAGGTAAATACTACACATTTGGTGCTCAGTATGACCGAAAGTGCATGTTTTCATTTAAAAATGGAATTTTAGGTTTATTGTACACTGAAAACTAAGAAATTAACTTTGATTTTCTTTATATATAAGTTAATGGATGAATAATTTAATTTTGTCATG
This sequence comes from Viscum album, assembly GCA_963277665.1. NCBI lineage: Eukaryota > Viridiplantae > Streptophyta > Magnoliopsida > Santalales > Viscaceae > Viscum > Viscum album. The sequence continues at coordinate 1,045,307,838 of OY728155.1, read as the reverse complement.
TAGAAATTAAATTGATTTCAATTTGAAACATAGTGTGACTGGTATGACTGAAAGTGTGTATTTTCATTTAAAAGTGTCATTTTAGTTTAAGACAAATGTTTCATACTCAAAACCAATCAAACACATTCAAATTGTATTAATAATTTATTATAATTATATTTCATTCATTTTTTATGTGTAGGAAACAACCACACATCAAGCCATCACACAATGTGGCCGATACATCCGAAAGTGTATGTTTTCTTTTAAAAATGACATTTTAGTTCAAAACATGCATCACATGCTCCAAACTGAGAAAATATACTCAATTTTTTCATATTCAAGAAAAAAATATTGGTAATTCATTTGTGATAGGTATGAATTAACCACATGTCAATTTAACACATGGTTTTTCCAATATGACTGAAAGTAAGTGTTTTCAATTAAAAGTGTCATTATAGTTCAAAACGTGTGAAACATACTAAAAAATATTGAAAACACATATATATTGTCTTTATATGTTATAAAAACAAGTCATGATTCATTTGTGATTTATATGAATCATCCACACATTAATCTGACACACGGTGTGTTTAGTATGACTGAAAGTGTGTGTTTTCATTTAAAATTGACATTTTTGTTCAAAACATGTGTCACATGTTCAAAATCAAGTAAACATGCTTTGATTATAATTTAATAAAAACTTGACAATTCATTTTTGAATGGTAGGAATTATCCATATGTTAATCCGACACACATTGTGGTCGGTATGGCTGATGGTATCTTTTTTCATTTAAAAGTGAAATTTTAATTCATCACTCGCATAACATACACAAAACTGAGAAAACTCTCTCAGATTGTCTTGATACATTATGAAAAATATATTTGATTCGTTTATGATTTTTAGGGATCAACTATATATGAATCTATAATATAGTGTCATTTTAGTTCAAAACATGTGTCATGTACTAAAAATTGATAAGACACACTTGTGTTGTCTTGATTAATTATAAAAATAATCAATATTTCATTTTTTGATGTGTAAGAATCAACCACACATTATTTTGGGACCACTTTGTGTACAATTTGTATTTATTTTCAACATGTGACAATAATGGTAAATATGAAGAAGGAAAATGAAAGTTAATGGAGATTTTTTGAAGTGAATATTCCTGTAGATTTTTTATAGATTCATATCATTGGGTGCCACGCTTGGGAAATTCTCCATGTTTTAATAAATCAGACGATAAATGTTTTTCTCCTAAGTTAAAATAACTTGTATCATGTGTGATACATTATTTACAATATTGAAGTTGCATACTCTTAACGATGATTGATGTTCTCTTTCGAATTAAAGTTATAAAACGAAATGGTGTTGAAGAGAATGCATTGGATTGGAATTTGAAGAAGAAGAGTCTTGGAATTTGAGGTGTCTATGCACATATTTTAATATGGCCATGAATTTCACTTAGAATGTTTATTTTTGGCTTACAAAAATTTAGGCCAACTCTTGATCTAGCGAGCCAGCATTCAACCCAAGGCATGTGCGGGACCACTAGGGGTCAACAGTCCCCATGGTGAAATCCAGGCCGAGGCCAGGCCTGAGAGCAGTAATGGGTGCACAATGCACACCACTGTGCATGGTGACACATAGGCATGAGGGAATAAGTGGCTGCTAGGTACGCACCCAAGGAGGTAGAGTGGGCGCTAAAAGCGTGCCTACAAGGAACTAGTGTGGGGCCACACTGGACGGGGGAGAGGATAATTTTAGGTGGTTGGTGGTGGGAGTTGATTAATAAACCATAGAAAACCTTAATCTCTATTTCTATATGGGAAATTTTTTTGAAAATGCCGATGTAAACTCCTTTATCCATCTAATCTCGTATATTTTCCTTCCATTAGATCAATCCATGGCAGATGGATCTAATCATTTCCGTCCATAAATCACATGTCGTGTGAGTATGAACCCCAGCCATCAGATCCTCACATGCTATTCGAAGCACCACATCATTTTCTTCTCCCACCACTACATGTCACAACTGCTGTATCTCACTAGAGATTAAGATCGACCACCATGGATGACCCCTTTCCATTGAAGAAGAGTCTCATGATTGAACTGAGACCATGAAAGCAATCTACGTCCTGCATGCATGTGAATATCTTAAAGGAGGACAAAGAAAATATAGTTGTGAGGCCTTAACATTCATCAGATATTCAGGGAGTATTTGTGTGAGATTCATGAACTAGAATCATTCATATGATCTTGACTCCATGCATGAAGATAGGATCTCGCATTTGGAAAAAAGGAAACACGCCGCAAGACTCGACATATCTTCACCCGCATGTTTGAATATTTTCAAAACCCTGGAAATCCCGAACATTCAAACCGCAATCCTCGTGGCCTCTCACATAGTTTGTGAATTCAGAAGAGGAACTCACATTTCCTATAAAAGGAGGATCCCAAGACGAGAAGTGATGCTGCTCCCACATAACCAAGAGGTCCTGTTTTTGAAATGTAGAGTATCTCTCCACACATCACATCATGAAGAGTAAGCAGAGCACTGTGATTCTTCAAGACTCAATGAGGAAGAGATCCCTCAAGCCTTTGATAGGTGCTACACACCCTTTAATACCTTCATTAAGAACCGGTTCCCAGGAACACTAGATGGGTTTTTTAAACCCTTTTTGTGCTTTGCGAAGGCCACACCATCGTGATCCAGTGCTTCATATTCTCTCTCAATAAGCTTTGTGAAGAGGAAAATCTGTTCACCTCATGTACAAATAATAACCACATATCCCTATATTAAAAACATAACCCATGGCCACCCTATTTTCACGAGGTGAAGAAGAACCCTCTAAGGTATTTATACTTATAACCTACTTTTTGCAGGGGTTTTTTCTTTGGTGAAGAAGGAGAGAAGGTCATCATGCTTGCTTGAACCTATGTGATTGTTTTGAAAAACTCCTAAGGCCTTGACTCATTTTTTTGAATAAGAAGATTTAAAAAATAAAGGGTTTCACCCATTTGGGTTTCAAGAAACTTATACATATAACCATAAAGAAACACCCTAACCATGTGCAAGAGGATGAAAGAAAAGAAAGGAGATGAAAAAGAGAAGAGGATGTGCGTGTTATCTAAGAACCCCACCCATTTGGGTTCTCACACAAATATTAGAAGAATCTAGTTCAGTTTTCCATGAATTCACATGCACACATGAAGTAACTTAAATAGAGAACCAAAACAAGTGTGTGCAGGTGTGTAAAGAAGAATAAGAGATAAAAAGAAGAAAGGTTCAACCTGATTTCCTTATGCATGATCTCATGCATTCATGAACAATAGAGAATAATTAATTTAGATGATTCCAAGTGAACTATAATTCATTGACTGTATAATCACATTTTTTATATGATTCTAGCTAAGAAGAGAGAAGAAGAATAGTGCAGTTGGTTGTTGCTCTAAGAAGAAGAATGAATAGATCTAGTAAAGTTTGTGTTTCACTAGATAAGAAGTGAAAGAAATAAGGGTGAATTACTTTCCTACTTCTTTTCATGTAATCAAGTGAAGAGTACTATATAAAACCAAGAGAAGAACATACCTTTCGATGAAGGAAAAATACTGTCTCCATAGGAAGTATAAATAACCAGCTAGAGGATACATGTTGGACTAGGCTATCACCATTCCAGGGAAGAGTATTATTTTCCACCCCCCCCCTCCATAGTGTAGGGACACACACTGACCAGAGTATTGTTTTCATAGTCACTAAACTATAACATCATATCACATTATAGTGGATAATCCATGAACTAGTCATACCCATGCATGGAAATAACGTAGCTACTCTTATTGAGTAGTGAACCTTGTAAAAATATCATGTGTATATTTTTGCAGCTTTCTATTATTGAATGTGATAAGGGAAAGAGAATAAGAGAATCAAGATCCTAATAGGTCAAGAGGTACATGGATTAAATGTTGGAATTTGTTTCAAAATTCCCCAACACTGATTCACCCCTTCCCCCTTTTGGGTTAGGTATATCGAAAACGGGTCCTGTCAATTGTTAGTAGATGTAGGTTTACCTATTTCGGATTATCTACAGTGAAGTTATTCTCTTTTGAAGAACTGAGTTTCTTTATTGAGTTATCAATGAAGTGAACTTTCAGTGAAGATTCAGTAATCTCTGAGAAGATGGCTATATCTACCAAGACCATGGTGAATAGGAAAAAGAAGGAGAAGAGAAATTTCAAGAATAAGTCCGTCTTATATATAGAAGAGGAAGCATTTGGTTCTCCATATCCAAAAGACATTGAAGACTCGCCAGATTTGGAATGTAATTAGAAGGTGGATCAAGTTCCCACTAAGAACATGGACATCCTTCCTACCACAACAAATCAAGAGGTATGTGTTAGTACATTTGGAAATTATTCTCATGATGAAAATTCTAGAACTAGTGGTGATGATCAATCTACAACTTCTCAATAAATAAAAGTCAAAATATTAATAATGATTCTGCATGGTATTCATGAGAAAGTACATCACTGGTTTATCGAGTATTTCAATGTATGTAGGAAAATATCACTTAGCTGGAAGAAGAAACTAATGTTTTGGAAAAAGGCTTACAATAAAAAATTGTTTAATCTTTACAGCTCTCTAGATAGAATAGAGCCTTTGAAACAACAAAGAGGGGTTTTGAAGAAAGTTATTCAAAGTGGATAAAAGATGTTGAAGAAATGGAGGGAGTCAATAAGAATATGGATGATAAGATCCATGCACTTTAAGATGAGATGAAAAAGAGAAATGAAGTAAAGGATTTATATTTTGAAGAAGACTCCAAGATGATCAAATGACATAACTCTTTGTTGAAAAACAAAGTAAATATTCCCAAAGGTGTAGTTGAAATATTTAATATAGCTTGTGAAGAGAAGAAAAATATGATTAAAGACTAGGAAGTCATCCTCAATAAGAGGTGTCTTGAATTGGAAGTTGAGTTGACCCATCTTGAGAAGAAACTTATTGAGTGTACACAAAAGAAGGAAACAGTTGATGTTAGTACTCAATGCTTACTGGAGGATTCTAATGTCAAAATAACTCCAACGTGTAATAATAAGATCATGTCTTCACTCATTGATCTATCACAAGTAGCTGATAAAGTAAAGGTACCATCCATACCAAGTTGTACTAATTTTTCTAAAATTTCTTCTAGAAAAAGTGATGGTTGGAAGAAAAATTATAATCAAGTATGGATGAATAATAATGAGAATAAACCTACAACCATGGATATGTTGGATAGTGGAAAGAGTGTGAAAGATATCTCCCATTGAAATCCCAACATACCAAGAAAAAGATTCAATAACCTTAAATAAAATGGCAATATGTCAAGTATTTTTGGTCAAAGCTTGTGATGTAATATATTTGGACACTGTGAACTAGATTTTTAGTACAATCCATTAAATGTAAAAGTGCATAGAAAGACCATATTAAGGGGGAGAAATCCAGAGAAGAAGAAGGAACATCCACAGATCCATAAGCATCTGTATACTACAAACAGATTTGGAATGATAGATAACATCCATGATGTATAAAATATGAGTGGTCACATGATTGGTTCCTGATCATTTCAAAAGGTACCCAAAGATAATAAGAAAAGAATATCACAGAAGCTGGCCAAAAAATGAACAGGTGAGAAGTCCTTGGATTCTATATCCAGGAAGTTCAAGGGTGGTGCAACCAAAACAACTACTATGAAGGATTCCACTCAAAAGAAGCCATATAGAAGATCCAATCTTTATGCCTCAGTTCCTAATGAAATATTGTTGTTTTGGCCAAAATATTTGGAAAGAATGGGGAAAATGGAAGATTCACAGACTAAGGCTAGTTCTAAAAACCAAAAGAAGATTCTACATGAAGGAAATGAAATTTTGTGTGTGAGGTGCAACAAGGCTGGTCACACTTTTAGAAGATGCTTTGAATTTACCCCATCCCAACAATAATTCCTCAATAAGATGATTGTTGCACCAGGAGATTCTAGTTCATTGAAATCCCTTCAAGATAGAATACTCACGCATAAAGATATGGAAGAAATAGTGAGTTCACCACAATCACAGTCATCATTGAAGATCAGTTCTGAAAATATGATGAATTAAGCATATAGTTTGAGAAAACCATCTTAACCTTGTTGTTCACATTAACGGAGCAAGGATGATCCACCTTATACCCTTAAATATTTGTGTATTATATATTCTCTTATCATACAGTGAATTGAAGTTGAAGTAAGATTTCAGGGGGAGAACCTTGTATTCAATGGTAATAAGTGTTCCCTTGAGGAGGAGGCACATAAAGAAGCTTCCAAAGTCATTATATGAATCCGTATCAACATCATCTGGTATAAAAATCAATTACTCAGAATATTTTATGAAGATCATGTCATTGGAAAAGGTTTGTTATTTCTATATCTCTCATCCTTGGTTACTCAAAGTAATGACCATTCTATAAAGGGGTATTAATAAAGTTAATTAGTGACATAAGAAGAGTTAAAGTTCCCTAAGGCTACTTATCATGAAAATTGCACTTGGATGTTTTTTATCCTTTTGTTGGAGAGAGTGCAAGAGTTTTAGGTTGATTATTTCATATCACTCATAGTATCCTATGTCCGGAATAAAGGTGTAAATACCATAAAGACATGTATATGATTTCTCATTCAATGAGGTGTCATATTCAATGGGTAATGGAAAAATTTGTTGTCTAAATCAAATCCTTTAATTTTCTACACCACTCATTGCTCAAGTAGACTTAGAGTGAAAATATTGATGGTACATTTCTTAAGTATGAAATGAGACCCTCTCAACCACGAACCTTGTATTTCATATCATTAAGAGGGGTAGAAGTGAAATGAAAGTCTAAGGACAAGAAAAAAGTAAGGGGAGAGAGAAGATTCTCAATTTGACATTGATAAATTCATTTCAGGAGAAGTCTTAAGGTATTGACAAAAAAATACAAAGGGGGAAATTTTTGGGACCACTTTGTGTATAAGTTCTATTTATTGTCAATTAGTTTCAATAATGATCAAAATAAAGAAGAAACTCTAATGTGAAGGGAGATTTATGGAAGTGAAGATTTCTAGATAATTGTTATGGATTCATAGCAATGGATTCCACATTTGAGAGATTCTATATGTTGTTATAAATTATACAATTTATGTGATGCTCCTAAGTTCAAGGAACTTGTATCTTGTGTGATACATTGTCTACAACATCAAATTTGAATCATCATAAGGTTGATTGAACTGATCTTTGGAATTCAAGTCCCAAAAAGAAATGGTGTAGAAGAGAATGCATGGGATTGGAATTTGAGGAAGAAGAGGATTGGACTTTGAGGTGTCCATGAAAATATTTTAATATGGACATGAATTTCACTTAGAATGTTTATATTTGGCTTACAAAAATTTGGGCCAACTCTTGAGCTAGCTGGCCAGAATTCAACCAAAGTAATGTGTGGGACCACTAAGGGTCAACCGCGCCCATGGGGAAAGCCAGGTTGAAGCCATGCCTGAGAGCAGAAGTGGGAACATAATGCCCGCCCATGTGTGGGGTGGCGCAGAGTCACGATGGAATAAGAGGGTGCTAGGTTCACTCCTGAGGAGGTAGAGTGGGTGCTTAGAGTGTGCCCGCATATAACTGGTGTGGGGCGGCATCGGATGGGGGAGAGGAGAATTATGAGCGGTTAGCGTGGGGATTTTATTGATATACCACAGAAAACCCACATCTCCATTTCGATGTGGGAGAAAATTTTAAAAACATGTTTGTAATCTCCACAGTCCATCTAATCCTACATCTCTCCATACTGTTTGATCAATTTGTGGCAGATGGATCGAATCTTCATCTCCCATCAATCTGGTGTTGTGTGAGTATTAACCCCAACCGTATGATCCTCCTATGGTATATAAAGAACCATGTCATCATCTTCTTCCCACCACTGCATGTCACTACTGTTTCATATCACTAGAGATAAACAACGACCACTATGGCTAATCCCTTGCCATCGAAGAAGAGTCTTGTGATTGACCTAAGACCATGCATGCAATATACTTCTTACATGGATGTTGATATCTCGAAGGAGGCTGAAGCAAACAGACTTTCCAGGCCTTAACATTGGTCCAAGATTCATGGAGGATCCATGCGAGATTAAATCATGAGAATCATGCACTAGAATCATGCATATGATCTTGACTCTGTGGATAAAGATTTAGCCCCTGTTTAGACAAATAAAACATGCCACAAGACTCAGCATATCTTCACATATGGGTTTGTATATTTTCAAAACCCCAGAAATGCTGAGTATTCAAACCACTATCCCCGTGGCCTCTCACATAGTTTGTGAATACTGAAGAAGAACTCACCTCGCCTATAAAAGGAGGTGCATGAGATGAGAAGAGATGCTACTCCAACATACCGGATAGCTCCTGTTTTTTTTAAAACAGAGCATCTCTCTACACATCACTTCATGAAGAGGAAGCAAAGAACCACGAGTCCCCAAGGCTCTATAGATAAAATGTCCCACAATCCTTCGATATGTGCCACACACCCTCTAATAGCTTCACAAAGAACTGGTTCCCATGAACATGCAATAGGTTTTTTGAAACCCTCATTGTGTTTTGAAAAGGCTGAACCATCGTCATCAATTCTTGAGATTCACTCTCACTAAGCTTTGTGAAGAGGAAAATCTATGCACCTCATGAAAAAATAAGAACCACATATCCCTACGTGAATAACATAACCCATGGCCACCCTGGTTTCACAAGGTGAAGAAGAACCCTCTATGGTTGTCAAACATATAACCTAATTTTGCAGGGGTCTATGCTTTGTAGGAGAAGGAGAGAATTCCATAATACTTTCATTAACCTATGTGCATGGTTTAAAGAAATACTGAGGCCTTGAGTGGTTGATTGAATAAGAAGCTTGCACAATGAAAGGGTTTCACCCATTTAGGATTTAAGAAACTTATACATATAAACATAAAAAACACCCTAACCAAGTGCAAGAAGAAGAAAGAAAAGAAAGGACAGGAAAAGGAGAAGAGGATGTGTGTGTTCTCTAAGAACCACACCCATTAGGGCTCTCAAACAAATCTAGGAATAAGAGAGTGCATGTTTTCATTTATTCACATGAACACGTGAAGTCACTTAAATATAGAACAAAAACTAGTTTGTGCAACTGTGTATAAAAGAAGAAGAAATAAAGACAAGAAAGGTTTAATATGAATTTCATTTGCCTAATCACATGAATTCATGAACAAGAGGGAAGAATTAATTCAGATGATGCCAAGTGAACTGATCTTAAATGCCTGAATAATCACATTAGAGTCTATGATTCTAGCCAAGAATAGATATGATGAATAGTGTAGTTGGTTGTTCCACTAAGAAGAAGAAAGAAGAGGTCTAGTGTAGTAGGTTTTGTACTGTATAAGTAGAGAATGAAAGATGGGATAATTACTTTCCTACTACTTTGAAAGTAATCAAGTGAAGAGTACTAAAGAAGACCAAGATCATAACCTACATTTTGAATAAGGAAGTAGACTATCTCCTTAGGCAGTATAAAGAACCAGCTAGAGGTTGTAAGTTGGACTTGGCTATCACCAGTCAAGGGAAGAGGATTGTTTCCCACCCCCTCTAAAGTGTAGGGACTCACACTGACTAGAGTATTGTTTTTCTAGGAAATATAATATAAAAAAATTACACATGTCAGTGTTAAATCCTTGCAATGGTCAAACTCATGCATTTTAAGGACGAATCATCTCTTATTTAGTGGTGAACCTTGGAAAAATATCGTGTGCATATTTTTTCTGCTTTCGATTATTGCATGCAATAGGGAAAAGAGATTAAGATAATCAAGATCCTAAAATTTCAAAAGGTACATGGATAAAAATTTGTAATTGGATTCAAATGTCCCCAACACTGATTCACCCCCCTTAATAATAAGTATATCCCAAACTGGTCCTCTCACATTAATATGACACACAGTGTGGATAGTGTGACTGAAAGTGAATGTGTTCATTTAAAATTAATATTTTAGTTCCAAAGAATTTCATATATTCTAAATCATTATATCTTACTCTGATTGTATCGATACTTTATGACAAAATATATAATTCATTTTTTAAGTTTAGTAATTAACCACGCGTCAATCTAACACACATTGTGTCCGGTTTGACTGAAAGAATTTTTTTTCATTTTAAAGTGAAATTTTAATTGAAAACATGCATCATACCTAAAATATGATAAAAAACACTATGATTGTTTTGATACTTTAGGAAAAATATTCTCAATTAATTTTTTATGTGTAGGAATCAATCGTACATCAATCGAGTACATGGTGTGGTTGGTAAGACTCGAAGTGTGTTTTTTTCAATATAAAAGTAACATTTTCGCTCACAACGCACATCATATTGTCAAAACTGAGAAAAAATTCACAAATTATCTTGGTACTTTAGAAAAATGATCCAATATTCTCTTTTGAGGTTTAAGAATCAACTTTACATCAGACAAACACACAGTGTGTCCGGATCGAGTGAAATTGCATGATTTTATTTTTAAAGTGACATTCTAGCACAAATACACATCACATACTCAACCCTAAACAGAATTTCTTAGATAGTCTCAATACTTTAGGAAAATTATATGTGATTCATTTGTGACAAGTATGAATTAACCTCAAGTCAACTTGACAGATGATGTGTTCAGTATGACTAAAATTGCAGGTTTTCATTTAATAATTACATTTTAGATAAAAACACATGTTACATACTCAAAATCAAGGAAATTAACTCTGATTGTCAATATATTTTAGGAAAATTAATAGTAATTAATTTATGATTCAGAATAAATAACATCATGTTAATTTGACACATGGTGTGACCAGTATGACTGAAATTGCATGTTTCTATTAAAAAAATAATATTTTAGTTCAAAAAACGTGTCATATACTCAAAACCAAGAAAATTTTCTCTGATTGTCATAATATTTCAGAACAACATATATTTCATTTGTTACTTGTATGAATTAACTACATATAATTCTAACTGAAATTTATAATTTATTATATAACATTTAAATTTTTTTATATTAATTTTTTTATGTACAATTGTATTGCTACAATAAATATTATTTTTAATATAGGAACCAATTCTTTTTTGTATGGGTTTGTATTGATTATTATAGATGTCATACTACGAGATTTGTTTCATTATTATTTATAGTTATTTTTATTGTAATTAAATTTTACACCGATTTAGTTGTATTGAACTGAAATTATTTAATATAGATTTTAATTGTTTTCTGTATATAATTTAATATTTGTACTAAAATTTAAATTATTTTTTATGTTTATTACTGACTTCTATAGATTGATGTAGATATATCTACTAGTATCCTATATCATCTATGAATGGATTTTATCATCACTATAATTAGCATCGATAAGTAATCCACCTCTTAAAGACACTCACAACATCAGTGTTTTTTTAGGACTGAAAAAATGATATCTAACATCGATATTATTTAATGAAGTTCTTATTATACCCTGTAAAGTAGAAGATATATTTTTAAGATAATTTATGGTGTATTTATTCAAAATTATCATGGTAATTTATTAAATATTTAATGAATAAATACTAGAGAAAAGAAATGTATGTTTTTGATGAATCATGTTGGGAATTGATTTGTAAGTATTAGAGAATTCATTTATAAATTAAGTAAAATTTTAAAAGGAACATGGTTCCTTTGAAAAAATGTTTTATTTTAGTGAACTTTTCCTCATGGGTTTAATGAATTATTGTTTCCTTGTGCTTTGTGGATTTAAACTAAAAATTAGTTCAGATTTCTTCTATTTGTGGGATAAAATTAAAATACATTCAAATAATCCATCTAATTAAATATTCACAAATCATATTTTAAGAAAAAAAATATAACACAAAACATAAATTTTTTATTAATTCTACACAACAAAATAATGTTTTTACCTGTAAAATGATTTCAAAGAAATAATATTTTTAGAGAAACTCTTTTGAAGTGAATCTAAATTTGAAACTAGAATATTTCATACTAAAGAATGCATATCTTCAATAGAAACCAGGAAAATGAATCACCTAGATATTTTTATACCAACTTCATACGTTTATCTCCTTCCTGGAATGTATGTCGGGACTCTAGTGCTTCTAGAACACTTAACCACCAAAATTGTAAGTAATATCAAGTAGAAAATTGAACCTCACCTAAAAATCCTTAAATAATTTTGAACATATGATAACTACATTACTGAATTCTATCTCTCTGAAAGAAAGAAGTCCCCTAGAACCAATTTCACATGTCTCTCATAACAAAGATGGAGGAAGAATCCATAAAATTCATCAGGGAGTTAATGATTGTGCTTAAGAATAGTTATTTAGTGATTAAAATATTTTATAGGGATTCACTATCATGTTTTTGGGATATGAGCTCTTCTTAACCTATACTAACTAGAAATTTATACTTTTAAGAGGATGAAATTTATTTTAAGTGCATGAATGAGAAGATGGGTAAATGATTTAGGTAAAGTATATATTGGGATGGACTAGGTTAATTTTTAGTAACCAAAGTATGAGTAGCATTCTGATTTTTTATGATGGTTTTGTTATACATATTCTATGATATGAGGTTATAATACTATTTTAATGTATCTTTTGAGAATTATTTTTTCTTATATCCCTTGTGTTGTGAGTATAGTTATGTAATTATATGAATTGAGATAAATATGGTGGAGGGACATCATGAAATGGTATGTATTTAGGTGTCCCGGTAGTTATCGTAGAGAGTTGCATTTCATTAATGGTATTATTGTTATTATTGATACTGTGAATTTGAATTATAAAACACGATTAATGTTACTTTAATTGTGTAATGGATTTCAAAGGTCATGTTATATGGGTGGTGCATTGAGTTGTATGATTATTGTTATTTGGATAAGGCATTGATTTTTCGGTTGATTTTATTGTTATTCCATGTAATTGATTGATGTTGATTTATTTTAGGTTAGGGCTTTGACATGGGATGTGTAAAACTCCCAATTAGTTGTGAGAACCTCATCAACAAGAATGCGGGGAACCAGTGGTAAACTTCTACTTCTGTATAAGGACTATGTTCATAATGACTAGAAGGGGTTTGGAGGTAGTATATCTACTCGTGAGTAGGGGATACCCATTCTTGGTTGTTTCTCATGGTTCCATATCCCCTCAAGTTTTGTTTGAGAAAACATTTTGTGGCGTATTGTTTAGAAACACGGTATTGATGTTTTGTGGGTTATGGTTTATGCTAAAGCTTACTTATTATTAAATTGTATTAATATGGTTTTATAAACTCTCTTAGGTTCAATGTATGTTTTATAAAATGAATTTGAATCATTTTAGATTTTCACATTCATGGGATACATGGTATATCTTAGGGATATCCTATCAGGACTTATACTAACCCCCTTCATATACATCTTGGTGAACATGCAGATGTTGTTGACTTGATTTGTAGGTTTCTTGGACACCGGTTCATTGGATTTTATGGAGAAACATTGATCATCTGGTGGGAAATAGTGTAGGATGGGTCATCAAGTGTAGTCGGGTCCTTTGCATAGAGTGGCATATGTATCATGGAGTTTATTTACATATCATTGCAATATTGTTTTATTTATTGGTGGTTTATGAATTTAAATTCATATATTTTCATTGTGTATTGTTTTATTGGGATACAAATATTATGTGAGTGGGGTTTTTATATCATTACGCATGACGAGTGATTCATATATTTTTAGAATCATGATTTTAGTAGTCAGAGAGCGATGTCAGGTATTGAGAAACATTCTGAATCTACTTATGGAAAAGTTTGAGTATCAAAACTTGGTTGGGGAGTTATTGTACTGGGACCATGTTTAGTGAGTTGATATTATTTTTCAAACCTGAAAATTAGGTTTTGTGATAAAGTGATGAGAATATATATATATTGTATGTGTAGACGCCGAAAAGTCCGTAATTAATGATGGAAGTATCAAAGTGACAAAGTGAGTTCATATTCGGACCCATAGGCTCGGTACGGAGGGCTCGAAACTGTTGTGTGACAAAAAAGGATCTGCGCGTGAAAAAATAGGGTCATGCGGAAAGGGTTCGGGATTTGTGAAGGGTCCTTGGTGCAGGCATGAAATAATTTCGTGCCCGCGCCCCGCATGGTTAACATTCTGCACCACCATCTTTGGTGTGAATTTTTTTCACGCCAACTTGCATTCCATGCCATCGGATGCCTATAAATAGAAGGAGATCCCTTATGTTTTAGGGTTGAGGAATTCGAACTATCTCTCATGCGCGAAATTGGACTTCCACGTGCGCAATATGGACTTCAGGTACTGATTCTTTTCACGCCACTTCTCCCCGGGATATTCCTTTGCGTGCAATCCCACTGGCTTAAACAGAATTCCAAACCCTTCAAGGTTATTCCCTTGCATGAAATTCCTCCCATTGCACGCAAAACGATCCAATTGCGTGCAATCCCTTTCGCTGGGTGTGGCCTTACCTTTGGGTGCGGCCTTTTCCACTCGCACGTAATTCATATCCCTTGGGCACGATCCTACTAGTCGTGTGCAAGCCCTATGACCCAATTACGCACCATCCTGATGTTTTTTGCACCTACCATTTCTTTCTGCACAACCCCCAGGACCCCTCACCTTGGTGCTCCTCGGGTGCCTCCCTGCGTAGGCACCCGATGTCCTCCTTTTGGATGTCTCGGGCACACACATCGGGCATACACACCATGCGTTTTTTTTCCTATGACCTTCCAGGCTCGTACGAAGTAACCTTAAGGTCCCTTTGGCAGTTTTTCCCATTGCGTTGCTTTTCCTCATGCTTCTTTTCATTGGCACGCTAACGGATATTGCTTTTTCTCATAGCCACACTAACGTGGTCCCCTTGATGGTTCGCTCCGCGACACCCCCTCAGAACAGAATTTCCGGTACCTTCCCTCCCACAAGGAGTAGAGGGTACCTGTCATGTAATTCTTAGGGGTGCAGTGTAAACCCACCTCATCCGAGATGGAGGACGTTAAACTTCCAAGAACCTCATCCTCAACACATGACGTTAAACTGTGATCCGGCCCCGTGCCTCACACGCGGGGTCCCCCCGTCTCAGACATTCTTTACGTCGATCGTATCCATGGGGATGGGATCACCTCCCCACATGAGATTATATCCTCCCTCTCAGAGTGGAATTTGTCCGCGGGGAAGGGAAACCTCTTTGGTGTAATCCCCTAGCCCCTCTTGCGAAAGGTATCACCCATGCACCTCCGTACTTCCCCACCGCAAGGGCCAGTGGGGAGCATGATGGGAAGTGGGTCTCCTCCTTTTTTCGGTCCCAAATCCCTCTCCCTCTACGCTTTGTCTCCCCCGGACCTCCATCCTGGAGTATGTCCCGGCACCATGGGCCCCTCAACGCGTAAGCCCCTCTTCGCTTCCCACGGACGCACCCTTCGCGACATGATCATCAGGTCGCTGCCGCCTCTTGTTTCTCACACCGAGCATGACTCACGTGGGCTTAGAGTAAGCATTGACTATGACACCAAACCCCGTCCAACATGATGTTAAACTGTATTCCCCTGTCCCGCATGACGTTAAAATGTACAACTAAACTACGAGGACTTTGAACCATGTCAAGGCATGGTATGTGGGAAGCATCCCTGAGGTTCAAGCCCAATACCCATCGGACCCCCATCCCGCATGACAATAAACTCTACACCCAAAATATGTGGACTATGATTCCCCACCACAGGGATAAGTAGGAATCCTCCAAGAGGTTCAATCCCACCACCCGGTCGTTCCGACCTCTTCACGTCGGTTCACCAACCATTGTGGGACGCCTCTGAGCGTAAGCCCCATCCATCCACCATCATGGGATGCCTCAGAGCATAAGCCCCATCCATCCAACATTGTGGGCCGCCTCAGAGTGTAAGCCCCATCCATCCATCATTATGGGCCGCCTTAGAGTGTAAGCCCCATTCATCCCGAACTATGGGGACTTTGATCCCTGCTAAGGCATGGTACGTAGGAAACCTCCACGAGGTTCAACCCCACCACCATGGGCCATCTCAGAGAAAAATCCCCATCCATCTAGAATACATGTCCCTCTTCACCTAGGTATGCCGACCCCATATCCATGGGCCATATTAGATCGTAAGTTCCAAATGCCTCGTCCCACATGACTTTAAACAGTATTTCATCAAACTATGCACACTTTGATTCCCTGCTATGGGGATACGTTGGAATCCTGCATGATGTTCAAGCCCAAAACCCATGTCTCTTCCTGACCTCTCCCTCGAGTCCATGCGCCTCGAGAAGCTCATGACCTAACCTGGAGGTTTTACTCCCTCTGGGTCCCATCCATGCGTTCATTCTCATGGGTCTCCCATTAAGGTGTCCCACCGTATCATCCTAAACTACGTGGACTTTGATCCATGTCAAGGCATGGTATGTAGGAAGCCTCCACGAGGTTCAAGCCCCTCCAATTCATCACCCATCCTGATTCTTACCCAGGCCGCCACATCCTGGTTGGATCACGTCACCATATTCCTCTCCACAGCATTTGGTAATCCACCCACGTGTCGGCCCCAATATCTGCATCCCCTCAAGGGGGTTCTTTTATCTGATCCACTCAGTGTTCCGATTAGTTCGGTCCATATCCGCTGGATGTTAAACTCACGGCATACCCTGTTTTAAACGTGGTAATCTGAGGAAAACCTCAGGTACATGCCTATGGAATACAATTCCCCGCATTTGATGTGGCATGCCTCGGGATTCTACACCCTAGAGAAGCCCTATAATAAGGGACTAAAGACAGACATACCAATTCCCCAGCGTCAAGACACGCGAATGACGCCTCAGCGTGACCACTCCCCTAACTGAAGGTTACTGCCCCGACCAGACCCCTTGGAGCATCTCAACAGAACCAGCGTAATTAACCAGTGTCCATAGAGATATGGAAACGGGAAGAGTTTCATTACAACGTCTTAAATCTGTGAGGGAGACCCGGACTAGGTGAAAAGTTCTGAGGAGGAATCCATGGAAGGAAGATCTGACATCCCATCATCCCAGTTTCGTTCAACGAGCAGGAATCCTTGAATAAGGAGAAAATGTCGCCCGCCCCTGGAAAGTGGGAATGCGGGGAAACAAGCCACGCACCCTCTGTGTGACGGACGAACGTGCAGGCGTGCCCTAGCGGAAAGCGTCGGAAACAGAAAATGGTGAACCCGACGTGAATCTCTTCTCCTCAATACAGAGACTAGTAGCATTTGGGGCATTAGAAGATTAGCATGTCACCAGGTCCAGGAATCCAGCATTAGGACGTGAAGCCCGCCAGGGGTTGGGGTAGTCAGGACGTTGAGCACTCCGTTCTATGACGTTGTCAGCATGGATCCCTCTTACCGACCACGGAATACGGAATAAAGATAGGCTACTAGTTTTCGATTTATTTTCATATCAGTGTTAATGGGTTCATCTCCCTGATTTTAGGAATCAGATCGCTACATCCGGAGCTCGATCACCACCTTCCCACCGGTGCAAGGGAAGGGGCAGTACCGATGTGGCCACATCACGCGGTTCCGCCTCTTCCATAGCTGCACCGACCGCTATGACTGATGGGTGCTCACTCCCCATATCCCCGTCAGAGATTATACAATGAAGGGTGATCAACGACCTTGTGCTTTGGTATGAGGACGAGGGGGTCATTCCCACCAGGGAAATGGCCTGTTTTGACCTCGAGGTAGATGCACCTCACCACCAACGCCTCCCCTGAGGGCCGCGCAGGGAGCTACTGCTCCCCACCCCAACATTCAACCATTTTGGGAGCTTATCCCCAGAACTCCTTAAAACCTCCCTCCCCTATGCCGACGAGGTAGGGGATGTCTGGGTTGGCCCAATCAGAGACCCCCTTCATGGATTCCCAGAAAGGGACCCCTCCAGGCCACGTCGGTGCCACCGCCCGACTCCCTGAGCCAAGGAGCAGGCAATCCATGTGCCCGCACCACCGGCTCCAACCCACCTGACTCGACACTAGCATCGGGCATGAGCGGAAGAGGATGCATGCCCCGGGGCATCAACGTCAGCAACCATTGTGGCCTGATCCACAGATAACTCCTATCCTAAAACCCCCGCACATGTTGATCAGGTTCAGTTATATGCCCGATCTGGATCGAGGCCCCAACCGCCCCACATGCAGGTTTGGTCAACTCTCCCAGTCGCTGGAACAGGCTATGGCCGCTGCGAACCAATTAATGGTAGTGCCATCCAGCGTTAAGGCCTACTCTGTTCCATCGTTCTAGAAGGTGTGGGCCCTCCAGGCTTCTATCCTTTGCTCAAAGGCCTGCCTGGTGCCACCCTCACTGTAGGTAATGGGCATTCCCATGACAGCAACAATCTGAGTGGGGCTCTCTCAAGCGCTCACTACACTGGGTATGGGGTCACTTCCCCTACCACATGCCGTGAGTAGGGAGCCGTTGTATATCCAATCACTCTCCCACATGGAGGTCCTCCCCGTGTCCCTTTAATCATTTTCCCCTGTGCTCCCCATACCTCGGTCTTCAATCCTCTCTGCCCTAGTACCAGTGTGGCTATAGAACTCCGTGATGGAAATCAGCCTTGCCCCGAGGAGCCTACCAGGGGTAGGAAGGCGGGACTTCATCACCATAAGAGAAATGCCAGGGAAGGCCGAATGGAAATCAGACCAGTCTGTTTCTCAAACTCCGAGGTAGAGTACGACTCGGTGATGGAGCCCTATCCTCAGTCCTCTGGGTTAAGGGCTGGGATAGGGACACGGTGCATCGACCTCGTACTCCCCAAATGCGAGATCCACATGATCCCCACCTCCATCGGAAGGTATATTAAGGAAGATGGGGACTTGACGTACCCCAGGGGATCGAACGTTCAGTCACCATCGGCCTCTTCGGAAGCAGCTTCCACCTCGGCCAGAGATGGAAGAGATATTTTTTGGGGGCCGATGGCGGAAGAGCCGCGACATAGCACACCCCCGAAAAGTACCGACACTATGAAAGGAGGCCCATTCTCTGGTCCATCCTATCGTGACGTGGCAGCCATGTCACTGCAACCCTTGGAGGATGACCTGGAATTCGGCAGTCAATCGTCCTGCTCACCGTATTCTTCGTCGGCCAGCCCACTGGCCCAGTGGCCTAGCTCAGCACCGCTTCCATTTCCCCAGCCATTCCAAGTTGATGAGCATGACCTTCAAGGGCTGGATCCTGCACCAAATTCATGGAGATTCTAGACCATCCTCACTGCAGGCCACTTCCCCAAGAAGTTTTGGCCAGCCGCAGGTTTGGATTTTGATACCCCATAATCGCTCACCCTGGGAGAGTTTGAATGTTTCCACCAGACCCTCCGGGTGACTCACTTCCGTATTTGCCACCAGAAAGTGCCTTATCCCAGGATCCAAGCACACCTCGAGGATATCGGCGAGCAATTTCGTCGGGTCGACTAGGCCACGCTCCCCGCAGTCCGGCACCCCAAGTCACTTTTCCACCACAGGGCCCTCCAACAGCAATGCATTCAGAGTTTTCAACTACTCCGTAAAGTTGTTGAGGAGGACACCCCCCACGCGCACGTCCGTGGTAGGGGGCAGTACACTTCCCTTCTCTTCAGTGTGATTTTCCGGTAGCCCGACTCATTGGACGGCTCTGAGGACATGCCCCGAGGGTAGCGGCGGTCAACATGGCCGATCTATTGGGAGAGGGGAACGACCTGGAAATTTTTGATGGGGACTTACCCCTTGAGGACAAGACGACCCTGGACCCATAATGGAGAATTACTCGTCAGTAGAGGAACCTCCTAGGTCACCCTGCACCCACTGAGGCATTAATAATGATCCAGAATATCAGCAAGGGTAAAGAGAACGTTTGGGCTATCAAGCTCTCTGAACCGTCTGCCTTAGTGTAGAAGTCAGAGGTAGATCCCGAGAAGGCCACGCTGCGCCAAAAACTTGATGAGTAGAAGAGGTTTCTCGATGAGCTTCTGGATGAATGCATTTCATATCGGCAACCCAACTACGGTGATCCTAGGCCAGAGCAGTAGGAGCAGGAACAACTACCCATCGACGAGATTCTCCTAGGAAACCTCGATCATGTTGTGTTCGCTGATAGAGGAGAGGCTGGAAATCATGGAAAGAGGGCGTGCTATGTTTCTCCAAACCCTCCTGAGCGGCGTAAATACCCAAGAGACCCCACTCGGGTTCCTCCCGCAGCCGCAAGGGTCGCTCCACCAGCCGCTCCACAAGGTGCTGAGCTTATCTACCGAATTGAAGAGCCCGACAATGCGCTTGTGGATAGGGATTCCTATCAGGATAGGAACCTGCATCCAGAAGATTCGATGGCAGCACTCATCTCCCACTTAGAGGATTTGGAAACTCGGCAGGTGGCAATCCCACCAGACGGCAAGCCATACTCAGTATGGGTGGATGATATGCCATCACCTTCAGGATTTGGGAACCCCACTTTCTCCCCCTTTAACGAGACAGGAGACCAACCACACCACCTAGACCACTTCAACTCAAGGGGTGGGCCTATGTTAGGGACACCAACACAGCAGGAGGCCGCCAAGATCCTTTGCTTTGTTCAGACACTGGAGGGGCCAGAGTTCATCTATTACAGCTAGCTCCCCATCAGATCTGTGACTAGCTGGGTAGAACTTCATAGGAAATTTCACTACTAGTTCGGTTCCACAATCCGGAAGATAAACATCACAGACCTCTTCAGGTGCAAGAAAAGGCCCGATGAGAGAGTCACGGACTTCATCGCCCAATGGAACGGGCTCACATAATCCCTTGACATGCCAATAACTCAGGATAAATTACAGAAAATGTGCGTAGGGAATGTCAAGGGAGAGATGGTTCTTTCTCAGATCACTCAAAATTACCCTGGAGGGTTCCAGGACTTCTCAGACAAGGCCCAACACCTCGAAGAAGCCCTGCAATAGGCCAGTCAAGCACACCCACTGCCTCCTTTAATCACAGCAAGGAGAGATTCTAGATCCGAGCCTGCTTCTGTGGTCGAGATAGAGGCCCCCAGGCAGTTAGAATTTCTACTAGTGAGGCCATCTTCGCAGCCCCATAGGGGTCCGCCCCCACAGGCACAGCTTCCAGCCCAGCAGCGACTGCCTCAAAATTGGAAAGTGCCTCTGTGTAATGCTCCGCCACCGCCTTGGAAAGATAATAAAGTTCTTCATCCTCGGCATGCTATTCCGGCCCCCCGTCAGGGTCAGCCTCCTAGAGCCCCCCTTCCAAATAGAAGGAAAGAACATACTTTTTTGACGAGGCTGAGGTCCCCGATTACTTCCGCAGTGCCTTGGAGCATATAATCGTGCGGCTACCTGAGTGTCAGAAGCCAGAAGAGGCGCAACTCACTGATCACCCCAACTAATTCCCTTATCACCAGATCCTGGGGCACACCATCAAGCGATGCTATGTGTTCAAAGACTGGCTCCAAGACTAGATTGGCTACAATATATTCAGGTTGAGCCTAGCCCTGGCACATGTGGAAGGTGTCTTTGTGAGATCGTATGGCAGTAGCGGTGACGAAGGTGAATGGAAGCAAGTTTCCGACCGTGGTTCCTAGAAGTATAACGACTGTATGACCCGCAAGGAGGTCGCCTGTGCCCATGGAATATCCATGCATTCCTGAATCAGCCAGAGCCCTCAGAAGCTGCAATTACTACTTTAGCATCATCGTCTCATCCAGCCTCTTCCCAGAAGAGCAAGCAGCGAAATCGCAATAAGAAACAATTTTCCCCACCAATTCTGTTGTCATCCCATACTCTTGGAAACTTTATGCCCCAAAAAATAGAGATCCCCCCAAGACTCCGCCCAGTAGTGGATGACTCCTCAAGTGATAGTCCGGGGTACGCTTCGGTTAACACCTTAGAGTTGGTAAATACCTATTTGACTCATGACGATGGGGAACACCAGGTAGACCTTCCCAATGTCCCCATCCATCTCCAAATTCGTCGGAGCTATGGTTACAGGGATTTCCGGGCAACGACAGTTGGAACCTCCAGCCAGGCCGTGCACGCCGCTAAGACTAGACTGCATGCCCAGTACAGAGCTCAGCACATGTGGCCCCTTCATCCGGTGTTGATAGGTTCTCCACCACCACCATTTCTATTACTGGATCTGGCAGAACCACATCGGTCTTGCCGCAACCAACTTTTCCCTGCCACCCGACGACCCCAGCCTTCCGGTCCTCATCCGGCAGCCACTCTTCAGGCTTCGACTAGTGAGCAGCGAGATGTTCCTAGTACCAGTCAGTCGTCAGTCCAGCTGGAAGGGCCCTCCGTGCATCCAATTGCAGAGTGGCCTCCTATAAGTATAAGATCGCATCTAGCCCGTAAGTATGATGTTCTGAAGCACCTTTTCAGCATTCCAGCGAGGCTTTCTATCCTTGAGGCTCTTTTCCTATCATCTGAAATGCATGAGGTGCTTACCGAGGCCCTAAGGAGCCCCCTCCAGTTCGAGATAGAGGTAGCAGCAGTAGAAGCCATCCATGCCGAGGCAATTGAGAATGTTGAATGCCAGGAGTTTATCTCATTCTCTGGTGAAGACGAAGACCCTCCTATATAGGGGCATATTCGTCCACTATAAATCACTGGCTATTTCGATGGAGTGGAAGTCCACCAATGTCTTATTGACATGGGTTATGGGATTAACCTAATCCTGACTCGGACGCTACGGAAGAGGGGTTTGTCTGAGGCTAATCTAACTCCCTCTGACCTCAGAATCCAGGGATACGATAGGACCGAGAAGACCCTGGTCGGCAAGATCCATTTTAAGACCTAGTTTGGTGGCCCAATTTCCAGCACCGAGTTCATGGTTGTCTCCCAGGACACCGCATACAATGCATTGATGGGAAGGTCATGGCTCCACCTGCATGCAGCAGTCCCTTCTTCGTATCACCAATTCCACAAATACTCCCTCAATGGTCAAGTAGGCATGCTACAAAGAGATGTGTCTCCTTTTGCCTCTTGTGAAGCCTGCTACTTGGACACTGCCTAATACAAGAGCAATGATAAACAAGTACAGGCAAGTAGAGTTGAGCCCGTCACTGCTATGACCGACCCTTGGGAAGGTTTGAATGACGCTTACTTCTTCCCAATCCATTAGTTGGAAGCCACCACCCCCAACATGGGGCAGTGTTTTGTCATTTTAGGGACAAGAACGAAACATCCACCGAACTCTTGACAGCGACGGTGGAAAATCACCTTGTACTCCTACACCAACCAGGATCGAGTGATCCCGAAACTTCCAACCCTTGTACAGTATCGGGATGTATTTCTCAATGGAACAGCAGTACATCATACTTGTCTATTTCGTTGGGATGGAATTAACTGGCTCAAGTCGACACACCACTACTGCTTTGATGTTATCAAGCACAGCCCCATGGGTCAAAGACCAGATGGGATTGGATCGACTACCTTCATCGCTATGGTCTCAGTGGTGCATGAATCTACTGATATGATGACCACTGCCGCTCAAGCTGGCACCAGCCCCCCCCCCCCATCGGAGTCTGGTGGCCTGGAGACAACTCCCCACATAGAATCTCCCTCCACAACCGGAGAAAAGGACCTAAAGGATGATCCCCCAGCCTTTAAAGAAGGCGTCTCTACCATGGTTGACGAGTTGGTGCAGGTGAACCTCGGTAGCAAGGCGGACCCGAGACCCACATTAGTCAGTGCTGCCATGCCCCCGAGGAGCGACGAAGGCACGTGGAATTCCTTAAATAACACTATGATGTGTTCTCTTGGAGTTATGATGAGATGCCAGGATTGGATCCTCAAGTAGTCGTTCACCGTCTCGATCTCCCGACAAACCATCGCGGGTTCAAGCAACCTCCTAGAAAGATGCACCCTTCTCATGGTGCCATGGTCGAGGCCGAAGTTGATAAGCTCATCAAAGAAAACTTCATTAAGGAAGTGCAGTATCCCAAGTGGCTAGCCAACATTGTGCCAGTCAGGAAGAATAACGGACAAATCAAGGTCTGTATTGACTTCCACGACCTCAACCACCACTGTTCGAAAGATGATTTTCCCCTCCCAGTGACAGAGTTGTTGATTAATGCAATGGACGGGTTCCAAAACCTATCCTTCATGGATGGGAATTCCGGGTACAACCAGATCTAGATGGACCCCAAGGATAATGAGTCCACTGCCTTCAGGGCACCTCAAGGTACTTTCTGTTACCAGGTGATGCCCTTCGGCCTGAAGAATGTGTGTTCCACCTATCAGTGGGACATGCATCACATATTCAAGCTGATTCTAGGAACATTAGTGGAATGCTATGTGGATGATCTGGTGGTCAAATCTCGTCAGCACGAGGACCATCTCAAGGACCTGGAGAAAGTGATCGATTTCCTCCGTACCCGGCACTTAAAGATGAACCCATAGAATTGTGCATTTGGGGTCACCTCCGACAAGTTCCTTGGATTTGTTGTTAGATATTGAGGCATCATGATAGACCCACAAAATATCAAGACCATCAGCCAGATGCCTCCCCCGAGCAATATTCAGGAGCTTCGAGGTTTCCAAGGCCACTTAGGCTATATACGCCGATTCATTGCGAATCTGGCTGGCAATTGTAATCCCTTTTCTTAGATCATGAAGAAAGGCACCACCTATGAATGGGATGAGGAGTTCCAGACCTCCTTTGAGTAAATATAGCAGTATCTGCTCCAGCCTCCAGTCATGATGCCACCTGTCTCCGAGAAGCTGCCGGTCCTTTACGTGACCGCCCTGGAACGGTCCCTCGATGCACTTCTCACCCAGAATAACATTGAGAAAACAAAGAACAACCTCTACTGCCTTAGCCGCATGCTCCTCGATACATAAATCAGATATTCTCCTATCGAGAAGAGCTACCTTGTACTCGTGGTTTCCATACAAGAATTTGTGGAACTACATGCAGCACCATGAGGTATAGTTGGTCTCTCATGTAGTCCCACTGAAGTACATTCTAAACCGACCTATGTTTACTGGCCAACTAGTGTGGTGGTGGTGATCCTCCAGTAGTTTGACATCAGGTTTGTGACTCAGAAGGCTATCAAAGGACAGACGTTGGAAGACTTTCTAGCTACCCACCCAACCTCCGCGGATCAGCCGCTGGACCTTGGTTTTCCTAATGATAAAATCCTCTCAGTCGATCATGTCATCCCATGTTGTAATATGCACTTCGATGGTGCCTCCCAGAGACCCACCGGTAAGAGAATCAATGATCCTATGCTCAACAGAGTGGGCCTACGTATCATCTTCATCACCCCGGAGCAAGTCGTACTCCTATATTCATTTCTTCTATTGTAAGTTTTCACCAACAATGAGGCAGAGTATCATGCCCTCATTACTGGCCTCGAGCTGGACCTCGTGGTCGATGTTCCCCATCTTCATGTGAAAGGATATTCTGAACTAGTCATCAAGTAGGACAATGGCAACTATGTTGTCAGAAATCCAGAACGCGTGCCATTTTTGGAGTGCACCCTCCATCTAATGGCCCAGTTCCCTTCTCGGCCAGAGGTCATTCACGTCCCTCAGTTATAGAATGGTCGAGCGGATGCTTTGTCCAGCATGGCCGTGTCGCTTGCGGAGCCTGAACATGACGACCTTATTATCCACATGGAGCACCGGAGAGTCATTTCTTTCATTACTCAGGAGGATGATCGCGGCCCGTGGATAAACCATCTCACCGCTAGTGCCCCTATGTCAGGAGCCCCAGATACTTCAGATGCGGTGATCGAAATCATTCTTGATTGAAGGACAGCCTTGGTTGAATACCTCCAACACGGTAATCTTCTGTCAGACCAGGCATAGAGCGAGTGAATCTGACACCGCACGCTACAGTTTACCCTTCAGAACAGTCCCATCCTTGAGCATATCCTTTATAAACATGGATTTAATGGTGTTCTCCTCCGTTGCCTTCAAGGAGTCAAGATTCCATAGGTCATTCAAGAGGTTCATGCTGGTTCATGGGGCGCCCATCAGGCCGGGTCAAATTTGTCTCACCAGATACGGAGGATAGGGTATTTTTGTCCCTCCATGATCTATGACTGCATCGAGTTCTCCAAGAGGTGTCATGCATGCCAATTTGATTCTAACTTTTTGCATCGTCCATCGGAGCCTCTCCTCACTACCAAGTATTCATGGCCCTTTGCAGTTTGGGGGTTGGATGTCGTAGGACCTTACCCACCGGCAACAGCTCGCCAATGCCGGTTCATTCTGACAGCTACGGATTTCTTTTCCAAGTGGGAAGAGGAAATTTGGCTCAAGGAAGTCAAATCCCATTCTATCTCCGACTTCGTGGGTTCCAATATAATTTATCGATTTGGAGTACCTCACGCTATCCTCACTGATAAAGGCACCAACTTCTGAGTAGATGAGCTGAAGAAATTGTATGCCATGTAAAATGTTCGCTCTAACCATAATTCCCTCCATCATGCACAGGAAAATGGACAGATCGAGGCGTTTAACAAAACCCTCTCTAACATTCTACAAAAGATGGTTGGTTAGAACAAGAAGAGTTGTATGGATAGGCTCACCAACTCCCTCTAGGCTTATCGGACGATGACTCATAATTCCACCCAGGTGACCCCATATTATCTGGTGTACGGAACTGAGGCCATCCTGCCCATCGAGATCCAGTTTCCCTCATTTTGCACAATAGTCTATGACCAGCAAGCGCCGGATAGAGTTTCCGAAATCCATCTAGCTGAATTGAAATCACTATATGAGAATAGGCTTCATGCTTTGCACAATCTAAAAAGGCATTAGAGAAGGATGGATCGAGCTTTCAATAAGAAGGTTCGCCTTTGCTCCTTCCTGCAAGGTGACCTGGTACTGGCCCTCAGGGCGCCAATGATCCCCGGAAGGAAACCACCCAAGTTGGAGCCCAAATGGGAGGTACCTTTCATTGTCCATAAGGTTTATCCCAATGGTGAATACTCTCTGGTGACCATGGATGGTGAACATATAACTACTCCCACCGATGGCAGGTTTCTCTAACATTATTTTTCCTGAACTTTATGGTCCGACATGAACATAAACTATTGGGTCTTTCATGACCTTAAACTATACTACGGCCCCGCATGAACTTAAACTGCACGCTCTTCTTGCATGAATTTAAACTCCAAGCTGGTCAAGCCTCCCTGACTGAGGCCCAGTCCCGAGCCCCCGACCCAGGATCTCTCCTGTGGGATTGTATGGTGTGGTGTGGGATTATGTCCTCATTCATGTTGGGTTACTCGTCGTACCATACACATTCTCGGATGAAAAGTCTTTCATCGTCCTACATGACTTTAAACTATCCTTCTAGAACTACGTGTGGCCTGATTCCCATCTTTATGGGATACATAAGAACACCCGAACATTTTGTCTTGGGTCTAGCCCAGTTCATTTTTCTGGTCCGACATGACCCTAAACTGTTGGGTCCTCCATGACCTTAAACTGTACTACAGTCCCACATGACCTTAAACCGCATGTTTGTCTTACATGATGTTAAACTGCACGCCGTTTAGGCCTCCCTAACCGAGGCCCAGCCCCGGGCCCCCAGCCCCAGCTCTCTCCTGTGGGATTTTATGGTGTGGTGTGGGATTATGTGCTCATTCACATTGGGTTACTCGTCGTACCGTACACATTCCCGGATGAAATTTATCTTATCATCCCACATGACTTTAAACTGTTCCTTTAGAACTATGTGTGGCTTGATTCCCATCATTATGGGATACATAGGACCACCTAAATCCTAGGTTTTAGATTCATCCCTATCTCTTAATATATCCCACGATCTCCCGGTCACCTCAGCCTCTTGGCCTGTCCCTCTCCACGAGGGGGATATATTGGTGTGGTACAGGGTTTTTGGCACCATTCCCCCTTCTCCTGGGAATCCTCCATATTTTAGCCACTCTTTAACTGAGCCCTTGGACCCTTTTCAATGGTCTAATAATGTGTTCAGAGTAGCCTGGTCTAGGACCTGGTGTGTCAGATTCAACTTAGGCAAGTTTCTTCTACTTTTCAAGCTTCGTGCTCCCCTTCATTCGGGCCCCCATTATCTTTCACACCAAGAGGGACCCCCAAGAACTGTCTGGATAAAACGCCTAAGGGCTCTCCTACCATTATGGGCCAAAGCCCCTGAGGGTTTCAGACAAAAAATTGATACACATCCCGTGTTGCGAATGTGGTCAGCGGTCGACGCTCATTTATTTGTCCCCATTTCCAGCTAACACGACAGGATGTTGTGTTGCAAACATGGTCAGTAGTAATCCTCCATCGTCACACCAACTCCTTCAAGCCCTGAATGTTGGTTTCATGATTCACATTATTTTCCTCTCCATAGTGTCAAGGTGGAATCTCGACACTCCTTGCACTAACCCTCAGTGCACTTCCACACGTCAGGCAGACAATGTTGCGTTACGGCGTCTCGCGGGGATCCCACGATCCGAGCGTTAAGATTATGGTCTTGAGTATTCTCTAAGAACCATGCACATCTTGACCCTCATCCCTACGAGAAGTGAGGGGTCACCCAGACATTGCGTTTTGGGCCCAGCTCAGCTGGAGGCTAGTGTCTCCTGCCCCTTGGTCTTTAAACCCTCCCGGACCCCTTGGCCTGAGACTCCTCTCTCGGAATCGCACGCGGTGATGGTATGGGATTATTTCATCTTCCACATCAGGTATGCTTTATCACATCGTGCGCATTCCCCCGTGTCTAAGCCATATGACCTTAAACTATGCTGGTTGGTCCTACCACATGACTGTAAACTGTGATGATATCGTCCCGGCCGCACGACAAAAAACGGCATTGCATTGTGATGACCTCTCTATAGAGGACATCACATTAGGTATTGGTCATTTACCATACCATTTTTCAATGCCCTTATACGACTTGATTATTGTGGAGATTCCGTGAATTTTCACCCTAGGTCTGTCGCATCACAAAGAAAAATCTCATTCAACTTCAAGAACAAACAAGATACATCAAATGTTGCTTCTTTTTGGTATTAGGGCTAGACCTGCATGCCCCTTTCATCCTTTTCAAAGGTACCATACCATGACATGGCACCCTCCACGGACTACGTATGGCTTGATTCCCATCCTTATGGGATACGTAGGAATGCCCGGGCACTTCCCCATGGGCCCAGCCTAATGTTCGTGTTCAATCCCTTGACCGGAACACTTCTATAGGGAACACATTGTAAGTAGGGATTATGTCCTCATTCACATCGGGTTTCATAATCACATTTTCATGTGCTTACTGCCTTCCTTGCAGGTCCCTGGTCCGAGTACTAAGACCTTAAACTAAGATCCTTTCTAGAACTACGTGTGGCTTGATTCCCATCCTTATGGGATACGTAGGAACGCCCGAACATTTTTTCTTGGGTCCAGAACAGGGAGTCGAGATTCCCATCCCTTCCTCACCATACACTCTCGTAAGTTGCGTAAGTGCAGCATTTGCCCTGAACAAGTTCAGGATGCCCCATAATGGAATTGGGAAGAAAACGTTTCCTCGCCAGAAGTCCTATCTCAGAGTAGAAATGGTCCATGACCAGATTAATGCACCTTCTTAATGTGATTTCGTTGCAGTGGCATAGTTTCAAGAGTGTTGGATTCTTTTTGAAAAAACCACCACTTCACATTCCATGCTTTGTGTGCCCCTTTATTCGGATCCTCATCCTCTTTCATGTTTGAAGGGACACCTTAATGTTATGGATGCTTGACCTATGGTCTACCTGCTGTTCTAGGCCAACGTTCCGGAAAGTTGATCACATTTGAAGGGACCCCCTAATGGTATGGACGCTCGAACTATGGTCTGCCTGCTGTCCTGGGCCAAAATTCCGTAAGACTGATTGACGACATTTGAGTTAGTCTCCATGTTGCGAACATGGTCAGCGGTCAACCCTCATTTGTAACGCCCCGACCCCAGTTACCCAGAGTCGGTGAATTATTACATAACATTGGCATCATCACAAGAAGGATCAAGTCTCGAAAGACCGATTAGTTTAGTAGCCTTGGAATAAGTAGATACATCCATAAAGTTTTACATTACATCATAAAAAAAACATCTTGTCTTCATATCCCCTCATACTATCCCCGCAGGTCATTCATAAATTACTTCTTCATAATCCTGGGAAAAATAAAACATTGAAAGGGGTGAGCTCAGATGCTCAGTAAGGATAACATTATAGAAGAAGATTTTATAGATAATCATAAACACATAAGGCAGTTTATAAGTAAAACAAAAGCCTTTTAAACTTGAACTTCATCATAAAATGGCAAAGATAAAATAAAATAATGCCATTTACTTACTCACATGGATATTCTACTAGTCGAACAATACCATGAAATATCAATAACCACTTTAATAATGATAGAATGCATAATTCCAGACTATCATAACCACATAGCCAAGGCCTCGTTCCAAGACTACAAATAAGATTTTTCCAAGGCCCTGTGCCAAGACACTAGTTTGTCTCATGAGACCTACCGATGCATCGAGGAGCTAGATCGGGCTCCACTCATCACTTATTAAGTCCAATGCATTCCTCATATGAATAGGTTTAAACATAACATAACATTCGTATTAAAACTAGCATATTAAATGTCAATAATTTTACCACAAACCATGAATGGTATAAAAATAGCACATCCATAGTCAAACATAACTCATTCGATACAATATGGAAAATTTTATTGTATCACATTAACCTCAATCATGAATAATGAAGGATTTTGACATAGATGAAAATAATCATCAAAACTATTTGAGAGAAATATCCCCCTTTTCTTGAAAACATTTAAAAGTCACACTATTTGTCAAGAATCCATTTAAAATAGATTTTTGAATGAAAGTGTCCCATACCACTTTGAAACTTTTAAAAGGAGTTTTAATTTTAAAACTTTAATGTCCATATAAATAAATCTTTAAAACAATCTTTAAAACATGGACATTAATGAGAAAGATTTAGAAGAATAAGTCCTTAAAACATTTAAAAATGGTATTTTAGTTAGAGATTCTAACCAAAAGAGAGACACATGAATACAAATAATTGAGGTAATAAAAACTTTGTAATATCATGAGAATAAAGGGATTCATGATATACTATGTCAAAGTACATTATATAAACCATATAAAAGTGATTTGGTGTATAATAACAAAGAAGTCTCAATGGAATGTAAATTGAGATGAATTCTCTTATAAAGACCATATCCTTAGGATAAGGATAAATAAATGACATAATTATGTGTGAAAAATATAAATACACTAAATATGATTGGAAATTTAGTTTAAAACAATCAGTGCATATTCACACATAATCTTGTAAAAACAACACTAATGAATTGGATGTTTAACTCAACAAATGGAGAATGAGTTAAAATTACTCTTATCAAATTCATATCAATGACTTGAGAAATTATCAACAGAGTGATTATGTGTATAAAAAGTATATCCACAGGAAGGGGAGTGGAAATTATGACATAATCAAATGAATAGTGATTCCACACATAAACTTGGAGTAATATAATCAATGAAATATGCGTAAAGCCGAATGAGTGGAAATTGAAATCTCAAATTCCCTTATCGATTTGGTAACTTATGAAACATGCACCAATGAAAGAAGGATCATACAATGATGATTTAAATACCCATAAATTAAAGTATATTACACAATGAATATAATCATGGGCATTACACATACACCACATGCAATAATTTAGTGGTGAACAATGGAATTCTCACGAAATTAAGAGTGAGTTAAGAAACCCCTTACTTTGTACTTTTTCCTTGGTAGACGGTAGGTTTACCTCCTGTATAATGGTTAAATAATTGTTATTTAATTATAGAAGAATAATTTACTTTAATATGATATCATATATGATCTTTTAACATTGATTTGTTAATAATATCTTAGAATTATCGTCATTTCGGGTGTTAACGGGTTTATTTTACTTTATATTCTTTGTTATGTGAGCCATATTCGTTATTAATGGGATGTATATTATTCATATACATAATGATATAAATTCCTTAGTTACTATTTTTAAATCATCAAATTATAATTATACTTGAATGGATATGATGGAGAATGAATCTCATCGCGTTCTTGGAGACGGTAGTCCGTACGTATGCACGAGAGACAATATCATTCTTTTGATATTAGAATAATACATAATTGGAGGGTATATCATATAAAAATAATCCTTCTCATGTTATATTTATTATTTACATGAGTTAAACATCATTATTATACCATCCAAATAATAATATATTGAATAACAATTACACCACAACGTGGAGACAGTAAGTCGTACGTACGCACGTATGGTGACATGTTATTCAAAGGATGGATAGAATACTGAATATGGTTGTACCATATTTATAATAACATCACAGTATATATATGATACTGGAGTTATTATTTTATAATGGTAATAACAAAGAAAGAAGAAGTGGAAGAATAAAGGAACTTGAAAAGGGGTGGTGAAAACATTACCTCTTCTTCGGGTTCTTCCTTTGGATTTTATCAAAAGGGATCCTTAGGTTGGCTTTCTGATCAAACTAAGGCCTATAGGTTCTATTGAGGGAAGTTTATAGAGTATTTGGGAAAGGGTTGGCCGAACCAAAAGGCTTTGAAGGTTTGAAGAAATGAGAAGGAGGAGTGCCCTTTTATAAGAGGAGTGAGGGGCACCTTTGGAAAAGATAGAAATATTAATTTATAATAAATTCATATTCGGTTTCTAATGGCTCAAAAGTTTATTATTAAAAGGTTAAGGTGGGTATAGGTCGAAAACCATTCAGACAATATAATTTAGACAGGTTTGGGTCGCTATATTAACCTTATCTTTTAGTTTTAACTCTTAGTTAATTAGTTTGACATTTACCATGTCACTTTGTATTTTTATATTATATAGTCAATAAACTTACTATATACATC
Organism: Viscum album; assembly: GCA_963277665.1. Lineage (NCBI taxonomy): Eukaryota > Viridiplantae > Streptophyta > Magnoliopsida > Santalales > Viscaceae > Viscum > Viscum album. The sequence continues at coordinate 1,045,274,844 of OY728155.1, read as the reverse complement.
CAATCGACCCCCCAGTGGTCCATTAATGATATACCTATCATTATATTAGTCTCTTTACCGAACCTTAGTTTTTTAAGAATTTAATATCAATTAATAATATAATATTTGTTTTAAAAACTCTTTTATGTCAATTTTGACACTATTCAATAGTTGATTTTTGTGAAACACATAACAGAATGATTACTTTGAAAAAAGTTAATTAAATAAATCCTAATATGTCATTTTATCCTATAAAATTAGTTTAATTCAATAAAATTATCAAATTATATTTATTTGGGTATTTATAATATCAATTATTGTAATTTTTCACTATTATGGTAATTACTGCATCACCATTGTGTCATACATAAATTAACTTATTTAATGTTTAATAATTATAAATAAAATATAATTATGTAGGAAATATTTTTATATTTATAATGGATATTTATAGTCTAAAATCCAACATATATAACCCTATGTAACAATTTTTGTTCTAAAAGATATATGCTTGTGTCATTTTTGTATTTATTTTAACTTAATTAAAATAAAGTGTCATTATCACTTACAAGTGGATACATGGGGTCCCAAAATCGACCCAAATATGCCCATGGTCGACCATGTAACAACCAATAGGGTTAAGACACGGTTTAGGGTAATTTAGTATTATTATAATATTATTTTTTAACCCTTGTTTACCGGATTTACCCTTTAACCATGGTAAATAAAATATTTACCGAAGTAATTATCCAAAATGTCTAAAAATAAAAGTTACCTATTTACACAATTTGAACATCCTTATTACAAATATGGAATCCATTTATTCAAATTCAAAACACAGAAGTGGCAGAAATAAATTTAAAATTAATTCCCGTTGTTAAAACAAAAAGCTTGTTTTTAAGAGATAATAACTATTAAAAGATTAGCACTTGTTTATGTCTAGTTTAAATGTGAAATTATGTTCAATGAACCACATTGTATTACATGGTAAAAATATATTATAAATATACTTTAAAACCACTCAAATTCATAATTTATCACTATTAATTATTTTGATTAAAAAAGTTGTTTTTAATTAAAATTTAGTAATTTTCACTATTCATCAAAATATGAAAGTTATCCGAAGAGTACCAAAATTTCACCCTAGTCTAATTTTGATATTCCAAATCCAAAAATAAAGTCCATTTTGAGAGATAGAATTTATAAAATTTCAAAAAGTAGGTATTACTATACATAACGACTAGTTTGATTGGTTATGGTGTGTTAAAATCTCGAAGTTGCGTACAATGCACACCATTGCATTATTCGAAAGGAAACGTACCGTGGAAGCTTGGGGTGTTACATTCTCCCCTCCTTTAATAAATTGTGTCCTCGCAATTTTTAAAATTGTGCTTGGGAATATAATAGAAAGTCCCACATCGGAAAAAGAGTCAATAAAACTATCACTTTAAAAGAAAGAAAGAGAGGTATAAAGGTCATCCAAGATAACCCATACTCGGATTCCATGTAAGAAAACAGGGATATGGATGATAAACTAAGTGTCAAGTTCTGATGGAGAGGGATATAAATCATGATCAGGAGAAAGTTAACAATAAGAAAACCACAAAATTGTGTTGGGAAAAACGACCATTAGTCTCCTAGTATGAAAGTAAACGGACAACATTTTTTTTGTTTTAAGTTACATTTCATAAGGACGAGGAATTAATTTATGATATTGACTAAGAACATAAAGATATATTCTTACTTTTTAAGTAGAGTTTCATTATTTAATAACTTTTTACCACTAACTTATTTTTTTTGAACAATGAGTATTCAAGAAGAGTTGGTCACAATAAAAGAGCTAGAATAAACTTCTATAGAAATACATGATCCATGTAGGATAAACTATATATTTAACTTGTCTTTAGAGATTAATCAAAACCAAAATGGTTAGTATAAGATCTGATGATCCCCCAAATTTATATTCCATTAGAGAAAAAAAATACTAATCTTAATTTTTAAAATTAAACCGACAATACCCCAAAGTTAAATAAATACCATTCAATAATAAATTTTCCTTAAAATCCTTCAATATAATCCAAACTAATATTGAAACCCAAAACTTATAAGAATGTAGTCTTCCACGTTAAATTGTATTTCCAAATGACATCATCTACTCTTAAAGTCACATACTTAAAATTAATTAACCTAATCACATATTCTTTATTATAGGTTAATCATTTCCATAAATAACCCTAATCACTATAGATCTACAATAAAAACATAGATAAAAATCCACCATTACTCCTCTAATGACATCCCATGGTATTCTATTTTCCATGGACATATAGTGTTCCCAACAAAGTGAACATCTTCCAAAATAACATTTATCACTTAATCACCAAATCATTTTCCTATACTAAGGGTATTCATTTGATAAGACATAAGAACCCAAATAAACATATTATTGATCAATAAAATCATTTAACTAAAGAAAATAGTCACACTAACCAGGGACTTCACTTAGTCCAGTGGTAGGCGATAAATCCTAATCATACATTGGTTGTGGGTTCGATTCTCATAGCTTTGTCCGACGCGACGGGTTGTCACACGGTCTACCTGTTGTCCTTTTTCAAAAACTATATTTTATAATATTACCAAAATGAGATAAATTCCTCAAAATAACATAATTTAACCACAAATGTTATATCATACCTTTCATTTTCATCCCAAATTATAATAACTTATAATTTTCTCAAACCCCAATGATCATATAAAACCAAATGGTTATTTATACCTATATTCACAAGGGAAGAGACAATTCTTCCTCAAATATCATTCTTGCATGGTAAACTGCGGGGTTACAAATACAAGAGAAAATTATTCCAAAGTAAACCCATCAACAAGGAGTGCTAATACTTTTTAAACATTTCTCCAACCATTTATTTCCATATAGCTTCTTCTTTGACCGAGAAAATATCCTATAGAATAGGACATTCACTCAGTTAATGGCTAGGTCCCCTACATTTACAGAAAATGACTGTAAATGGACTCTTGGGACCATTTTTATCTTCTTCCATAGTACTCTAAATTTTTCTTCGAAAATTCTTCACTTTATGTCCTTCATTCCCGCATGTAAAGCATTTCGTTGTCCCATTGAGACACTTTCCTGGGTGTCTCCTTCCACATTTCCCGCATGATGAAAATTGAGGGTTCTTTTCTCCATGGTCTCCATTGCTGGAGCTCTTATCATTCATCACCTTTCTCTTCCTTGTTGAGTCTGTGAGTTGGTTAATATATATGTTGTTGATCATATTTTTGGAAAACTGATTTGGCATAAAGATGGTATCTTTTACACCTATCAATATTCCATTTTGTTGCACATTTCCACCACCGTTCCCACCTTGTACATCATTCTCAAAGTCAATATGACTTCCTTGGAATCTAGCCATTGACTAAAACCAGAAAGCATTGTGTGAGTAACAGTAGTCGTAAAATCATTTAGAGATTAAAATGTCAACATATTCTCAGTTTGAAACATATTAGGATTAACCAAGGTCATTTAATCTCATCTTATATATATATTACTTAAATCGGTTTGTAAAGAAAATGTAAATTATCCTAAGAATATCCCCCTGGAGTGTCGTAACCAAGAGTACAGTAAGGCCCGTTGTCATGCACCAGTTCCCGTTCGAGTCTAGCTCAAAGCGGTTTTTTCGGGTTTTACCACTAGGTACATCTGTGCCAGAGCCGCCTCTACCTGCTCGTATCCAGATAGGGATGTATTGCTCAGAAAACTCAAAAAATCTCTACAATACCAAAATTCTAGTAAGTTCTTCTATACTAATCCTCAAAATTCATCTTAGGTCTACGTGCTCTAATCAGAGTTTATCTAAATCTAGCTTCCAAGGTTTGTACTAAACTTCCTCTGATACCAACTGTAACGCCCCAACCCCAGTTACCCAGAGTCGGTGCATTATTACATAACATTGGCATGATCACAAGAAAGATCAAGTCTCGAAAGACAGATTAGTTTAGTAGCCTTGGAATAACTTGATACATCCATAAAGTTTTACATTACATCATAAAAAAACATCTTGTCTTCATATCCCCTCATACTATACCTGCAGGTCATTCATAAATTACTTCTTCATAATCCAGGGAAAAATAAAACATTGAAAGGGGTGAGCTCAGATGCTCAGTAAGGATAACATTATAGCAGAAGCTTTCATAGATAAGCATAAACACTTAAGGCAGTTTATAACTAAAACAAAAGCCTTTTAAACTTGAACTTCAGCATAAAATGGAAAAGATAAAATAAAATAATGCCATTTACTAACTCACATGTATATTCTACTAGTCGAACAATCCCATGCAATATCAATAACCACTTTCATAATGATGGAATGCATAATGCCAGACTATCATAACCACATAGCCAAGGCCTCATTCCAAGACTACAAATAAGATTTTGCCAAGGCCTTGTGCCAAGACACTAGTTTGTCTCATGAGACCTACCGATGCATCGAGGAGCTATAGCGGGCTCCACCCATCACTTATTAAGTCTAATGCATTTCTCATATGAACATGTTTAAACATAACATAAACATTCGTATTAAAACTAGCATACGAAATGTCAATACTTTTACCACAAACCATGAATGGTATAAAAATAGCACATCCACACTCAAGCATAACTCATTCGATACAATATGGAAAATTTTATTGTATCACATTAACCTCAATCAAGAATAATGAAGGATGTTGACATAGATGAAAATAATCATCAAAACTATTTGAGAGAAATATCCACATTTTCTTGAAAACATTTAAAAGTCACACTATTTGTCAGGAAGCCATTTAAAATAGATTTTTGAATCAAAGTGTCCCATACCACTTTGAAACTTTTAAAAGGATTTTTAATTTTAAAACTTTAATGTCCATATAAATAAATCCTTAAAACAATCTTTAAAACATGGACATTAATGAGCAATATTTAGAAGAATAAGTCCTTAAAACATTTAAAAATGGTATTTTAGTTAGAGATTCTAACCAAAAGAGAGACACATGAATACAAATAATTTAGGTAATCAAAACTTTGTAATATCATGAGAATAAAGGGATTCATGATATACTATGTCAAAGTACATTATATACACCATATAAAAGTGAGTTGGTGTATAACAACAAAGAAGTCTCAATAGAATGTAAATTGAGATGAATTCTCTTATAAAGACAATATCCTTAGGTTAAGGATAAAAAAACGACATAATTATGTGTGAAAAATATAAATACAGTAAATATGATTGGACATTTAGTTTAAAACAATCAAAGGACATTCACACATAATCTTGTAAAAACAACACCAATGAATTGGATGTTTAACTCAACAAATGGAGAATGAGTTAAAATTACTCTTATCAAATTCATATCGATGACTTGAGAAATTATCAATGGAGTGATTATGTGTATAAAAAGTATATCCACAGGAAGGGGAGTGGAAATTATGTCTTAATAAAATTAATAGTGATTCCACACATAATCTTGGAGTAATATAATTAATGAAATATGCGTAAAGCTAAATGAGTGGAAATTGAACTCTCAAATTCCCTTATCGATTTGGTAACTTATGAAACATGCACCCATGAAAGAAGGATAATACAATGATGATGTAAATACCCATAAATTAAATTATATTACACAATTAATACAATCATGTGCAGTACACATACACCACATGCAATAATTTAGTGGTGAACAATGGAATTCTCAAGAAATTAAGAGTGAGTTAAGAAACCCCTTACTTTGTACTTTTTCCTTGGTCGACGGTAGGTTTACCTCCTGTATAATGGAGAAATAATTTTTATTGAATTATACAAGAATAATTTACTTTAATATGATATCATATATGATCTTTTAACATTGATTTGTTAATAATATCTTAGAAATATCGTCATTTCGGGTGTTAACGGGTTCATTTTACTTTATATTCTTTGTTATGTGAGTCATATTAGTTATTAATGGGACGTATATTAATCATACCCAGAATTATATCAAGTCCTTAGATACTATTTTTAAATCATCAAATTATAATTATACTTGAATGGATATGATGGAGAATGAATCTTATTACGTTCGTGGAGACGGTAGTCCGTACGTACGCACGAGCGACAATATCATTCTTTTAATATTAAAATAATATATAATTGGATGGTATATAATATATACAGAATCATTTTCATGTTAAATTTATGATTTACATGAGTTACACATCATTATTATACCCATCCAAATAATAATATATTGAATAACAATTACAACACAACGTGGAGACGGTAAGTCGTACGTACGCACGTATGGTGACATGTTATTCAAAGGATGGATAGAATACTGAATATGGTTGTACCATATTTATAATAACATCACAGTATATATATGATACTGGAGTTATTATTTTATAATGGTAATAACAAAGAAAGAAGAAGTGGAAGAATAAAGGAACTTGAATAGGGGTGGTGAAAACATTACCACTTCTTCGGGTTCTTCCTTTTGATTTGTTCAAACGGGCTCCTTAGGATGTCTTTCTGATCAAACTAAGGCCTCTAGGTTGTATTTAGGAAAGTTGAGAGAGTATTTGGGCAGGGGTTGGCCGATCCAAAAGGCTTTGAAGGTGTGAAGAAATGAGAAGGAGGAGTGCCATTTTATAAGAGTGGTGAGGGGCACCTTTGGAAAAGCTAGAAATATTAATTTATAACAAATTCATATTTGGTTCCTAATGGATAAAAAGTTTATTATTCAAAGGTTAAGGTGGGGATAGGTCGAAAAAAATTCATCCAATAGAATTTAGACAGGTTTGGGTCACTATATTAACCTTATCTTTTAGTTTTAACTCTTAGTTAATTAGTTTGACATTTATCATGTCACTTTTTATTTTTATATTATATAGTTAATAAATATAATATATAAATCCAAGAGACCCTCAAGTGGTTCATTAATGATATAAATATCATTATATTAGTCTCTTGGACGAACCTTAAATTTTTAGGAATTTAATATCAATTAATAATATAATATTTCTTTTAAAAACTCTTTTATGTCAATTTTGACACTATTCAATAGTTGATTTTTGTGAAACACATAATAGAATTATTACTTAGAAAGAATTAATTAAATCAATCCTAATATGTCATGTTATCCTATAAAATTAGTTTACTTAAATAAAAGTATCAAATTATATTTATTTGGGTATTTATAATACCAATTATTCTAATTTTTCACTATTATGGTAATTACTGCATCACCAGTGTTTCATAAATAAATTAACTTATTTAATGTATAAAAATTATAAATAAAATATAATTATGTAGGAAATATTTTTATCTTTCTAATGGATATTTATAGTCTAAAATCAAATATATATAACCCTATGTAAGAATTGTTTTTTTAAAAGATATATGCTTGTGTCATTTTTGTATTTATTTTAACTTAATTAAAATAAAGTGTCATTATCACTTACAAGTGGATCCATGGGGTCACAAAATCACCCAATGATTCCCATGGTCGACCATGTATCAACCAATAGGGTTAAGACACGTTTTAGGGTAATTTAGTATTATTATAATATTATTTTTTAACCCTTGTTTACCGGATTTACCCTTTAACCATGGTAAATAAAATATTTACCGAAGTAATTATCCAAAATGTCTATAAATAAAAGTTACCTATTTACAAAATTTGAAAATCTTGATTCCAAATATGGAATCCATTTTTCAAAATTCAAAACACAGAAGTTGCAGAAATTAATTTAAAATTAATTCCCGTTGTTAAAACAAAAAAGCGTCTTTTTAAGAGATAATAACTATCAAAAGATTGACACTTGTTTATGTCTGGTTTAAATGTGAAATTATGTTCAATGACCCACATTGTATTACATGGTAAAAATATATTCTACATATACTTAAAAACCACTCAAATTCATAATTTATCACTATTAATTATTTTGATTAAAAAATTTGTTTTTAATTAAAATTTAGTAATTTTCACTATTCATCAAAATATGAAAGTTATCCGAAAAGTACCAAAATTTCACCCTAGTCTAATTTCGATATTCCAAATCCAAAAATGAAGTCCATTTTGAGAGATAGAATTTATAAAATTTCAAAAATTAGGTATTACTATTCATAACGGCTAGTTTGATTGGTTATGGTGTGTTAAAATCTCGAAGTTGCGTAAAATACACGCCATTGCATTATTCGAAAGGAAATGTACCGTGGAAGCTTGGGGTGTTACATCATTTGTCATACCCATTTCAGGATAACGCAACATGGGTGCTATGTTTTGAACATGGTCAGTAGTTATTCTTCATTGTCGCGACGCCCTCATTGTGTTCCGAATTTGGTGTAACTTGATTCACAATTTCCATCCACCTCTATTCGGACTGATTTCAATGCCCCGGGAATTTCCCTGCTCATGCGTTAGAGAACATTGAGAAGACGATACATCGATCTATTTGAGGTCCCCCCCCTCTTCGACTGGGACTCCCTCTTCTCCGCGAAAATCTGGGCTTGATTTTGAATGCCCGATGCTTTGTTGACGCCCCCACGGTCGAATGAAATGATAATACGAGCATCCTTTGTTTCTCACATTGGGTATGGACCACATGATAATAGGGATGAATTGTTATTTATTTCAGGATTATGGACGAGCATGTTAAACCAAAGGTACAGATAAATGGATGTGTCCATACATTGGAAGCAAAAAGTTCACGATCTGGCCAAAACAGGGCCCTTAAGGGTCAGCTTCTTGGAGAGATCTTTCCAACTCCACTACCCTTTGGCTGGTGGCCTCCAGAACTTCTTCTCGCCCCTGAAGACTCTCTCTTCATCAACAGCCATAGAGCACAGTTCGCCAATCCTAGCTTGTGCCCGCGCCTGTTCTGTTTGAAGCACGGTCATCTGGTGACTCGCCTCCATCAGTTGTTCTTGGGCATCACCCATTTGGGTTGTCAGTTGCTCCATGAGATCAGATCATGTTGCAATGAAGGCCTCCTTCTCTTTCGCCTGATCTTCGAGGCGTCGGACTTCCTGCTTCGCCCTCAGGAACACTCGGGTGTTCACCGATTCTTCCCGACATTGGGAAACCTCGGTGCGCCGACTACTCTCACGTATTTTCTTGACCATGTAATCATGGAACGTCAGATGAATGCATTGAGCATCAGCCCCACTGACACGCAGGAAATGCATCTAGGTCTGGAGCGATCTCATCCAACTTAGCTAATCCGTCTGAGGCTGCCTGAGAAAATGCTGGATGCACTTCCACCCTTTGTGTCATGTCACCTGGCTCTCCTCGACCGCTTCCGAATCTGAATCATCTATTTCTTGAGGATCAGCAGGCTGGTAGACCGGGAAGACAACTAGCAGGTCAGTAGCAGGATTTACCTCAGCGATGCCTTCCTAAGGAATAGGATCCTCTACATCTGGGTGACCTTCCTCTCTTGCCCCGACAGCGGTGGTGCCTTCATCAACTTCCAGCCTCGCTCCAATGTCAGAACCACTGATGTCTGTCACCCCCTTCTCACCAATTGCTGGGGATGACTCAGTTTGGGATGTATGTTCTGGAGGAGACGGTACGTCCACCACTAATTCACTCACGGGCGGCCCGGTCTCAGCAACCCGATGAGCCTCTAACGCCGAGATCACAGTACAGGGAGCATCCTGATTAGAAGATTTCTCTGATAGTAAGCACCATTAGCGAAGTAAGGGACTTAAAGGAACCCAGGGCATCAGCCTCCAGTGTTCTGGCCTCTACAGGAGCTATCATGGCAGCAGACCCCTCAATGCTTGTCAGTTCGATAATGGGTGTCGAAGCACCACCCTATCCCACCGACGCCTCTTCTCCTTCCTCTATTGGGGACGCCTGATCAGCACCTATATGATCCTGAGTGGGATAGATAAATGGATTAAAAAATATAGAAGATAATGGATAAAGAAGGAGGATAAATAAGGATAGAGACAGACCTCGAGAAGCTCGGTTAGGTCTATGACAGAGCCCACGATCTCGCCACTCTCCTGCAGGCTCCCTTGGCGGGACCCTCCTTGAGATCATTCGTCTTATCCTGTCTCCTCCTCTCCCTCTGAGTCATCACCACCGTCATCGTCCTCCGACGACATCTGTTCAGGATTATTCCCCTAACCAAGCATCACTTTCACTAAGAGAGATGGCTCCATGCGCCAACCCCGTTAGCATGCGTACATTTCCATAGCTGTCAGGTATGCATGTCGTTGATGAATGTTTACCCGATCGGTAACCCGAATGAGCCCGACTTCTGGAAGCTGGATCCCATCCTGCATTATCTTCTGCCCGAGGGATTAAGCGCTCATCAACTGCCATAGGGTCAACCAGCCCGACCACAATGTCGGGAAGATTGAATCGTGGTATGGTTGGAGTAGGTATCTTATCTTCTTCCCAGGTAGTTCTCTGGCCACCCCGTGTGACCCTCCTCCGGGCAATGAGGTCACAGCAACACCATGCGATGTCCCCGCTGCTGAGGTCTCAGCCTGCGCAGGCCTTGTTGCCACTAACTCCCCTAGACCCCCCCTTCTAGAGGCACCTTTCCTACTCTCTCGTCACCCATGTTCCACGCGGGTAGTCTCGAGTTGCCGAACTCGCATGCCAAAAATCCCCTCGGGGTATGCGATGGCCAAGTGTTCGGATTACTCGGTTGATAAGCTAGCATTAGAACCGGTTGGAGGAACGGTAATGATGTCACGAGTACCATAAGTTGTGAAAATTAACCACATCTGGCGAAGGAATCATGGATTCCACTCCTCCCAGACGTCTGTGAATACCCACTTCGGCATTATCTGGAGGCACCCGAACTGCCTGGATAATCGGGATGGCACGTAAGGCTTGTAGATGATCTTCCCGTCAATCCGAGCCATAAGCACCCCACCTCAGATGCTCTGGAAGTATTCCTACTGCTCTATCGAGCCTTTCCCATTGTCTACCATTTGGCCGGTCAGGGTGGGGAATGGGATGAAGTTGAATTTGGCATGGTAACCAATTCTGATCCATACTCCCTCCTCATTGAGTGTCATCGGCGCGACCCCAGCAATGTTCAGCAGAGATGGTCATAGGACATTGCTTGGAGGATGAATGGCGTTTGGGAAAGTGTACCCACCAAGATGAGCTGCCACCCAGCCGTGGAAGATCTGGAAGGGGCCACATACCCTCTGAGGCGACCCCCCTCTTGAGATGTGTCCAAGAATGGCGTACAACCTAACCAGCATTGGGACTCCCAGATTAAACCTTTTGATGCTGTCCATGGTGCCCGCCATCACCAGGGTTGCTGGACGGATGCCCATCCTTGTGTCCCGCACGGGCAGGAGCCACTCACTTAGGAAGGTGGTAGGGAACCCGACATATCGAACATTCGGGTCCCGAGCCTCATTAACGTGGTAGACTCATGATTGGTATTTCCCCGCCTCCAAGATCCTCCAGTATGATCCATTGTTTATCCTCTGAGCCGTGGTTGGGCACCGTTTTCCCCATCCCTGCATTTTGACCATCGGGTCCTTCTCTAGGAATAGGCCAAACGGGTCCTTATAGGTGATGTACTTTAGGAAGTCCATGACCTACATCCTATCTTTGTCCAACTCCAGCAGGTTCGATGTCAACATGGGGTTCCATGATCTGTCCTCCCAAGTGTTCATTGGGGGAAGGAACTCATCATATTGATAGTCCTCCAGTGGGATAACTCTAATATATTGGACGTCCCAGAGACTAATGCCAACTTCCCCATGGTGAATATGGAATGTGTTGGTGTCAAGAGACCACCGGGTGAAAAGCTCCTTCCCGAGCTCAGGTTGGAAACAAAAGTGGAACTTTGACGTCCACACCGCCTCGGACAGGCCAATGTGCTGCAGCTCGGCCCCAAATTGGTCGCATATATGGCGAACCCAGTACGCCCAGGCCAACTCACTGGTGAGGTTGCCTCTGGTCCTCAAATCCCAATCTTTCATCTAGCCCTTAGTATCGTCAGTGATGCTTTGATAGAACGTGCTTGCGTAGAGGGCCGAGGAACTCTCCGCAACAATATCACCCCTAGTGATAGTCCTAGTCCTCGGGTTCAAGACATATACATCCATGTGCTTGGTCTCTCTGGTAGGACGACCATTGTTGGTGATATTGTATTGGGGAAGGCCATCCTCCTGGGTCACCCATGACCGTGGTGTATCAACCTCGAATCCTGGTAGTGGAACTTCCTCCAAAATGTCAAAGTTCCATAGTGGAAGGTTGTTGGACAAAGGGTACTCCTTATGGGCGGGGGTTAGCAGATTGAACAGAGTATGTTTGTTGGAGACAACTACCATGGTGCCATAAAACTCATCGTTCTCCGCTATTTCTGCTCTGCGAGCGGCGACTTCCCCCTCATGTACTTGGTTTGCAGCCATATTCTTCCATCCAAGTGCATCGAGAGTGTTACACAGAATCTGGATGTGTTGCGTGAAATTCAGAAGCTGGGCGCGAAATCGAAGATGTCGGCACGGAAAATCCCAGGTTACGCGTAAATATAGCAAAAACTCAAAGAAATTACGTGCTTCCAAAGCTGGTTTTACGCGAAGGCGCAGAGGCAATTTCGTGCATGAGAGCTCTGAGCCTATCACACAAAAAAGTTGCGTACGGAGCATGGCACCCATAGCCCCTTTTAAAGGAAAAGACGTGGTTCCGTGCTGTGTGGAAAACTGAATCCCCACTGGCCGACGTTTTGTGCACCGCAACTTTTTTTCCGTAGGGGGGGGGCACGAAGCCCAACACTTCAGCGTTTTGCCGTTTCCCTCAGAATCCGATTGTTGCAACCCCTCGCTGATCCAATTCCAAGGGGGGAATTTGTAGATGCCAAAAGTCCTTAATTAATGAAGGAAGTTTTCAAGTGACAAAGTGAAGTCATATTTGCACCCGGAGGCTCGGTCTGGAGGGCCCGGAATTGTTTCACGAAAAAAAGGATCTCTGCGCGAAAAAATAGGGCCGCATGGAAATGGTCCAGGATTCACAAAGGGTCCCTGGAATAGGCCCGAAATAATTTTGTGCCCATGCCCTGTGTAGTTAACATTTCTCACTTCCATCCATGGCACACACATTATACACACCAACCTACATTCCGTGCCACCGGATGCCTATAAATAGAAGGAGAGCCCATCCATTTCGGGGTTGATGAATTCGAACCGTATCTCATGCACGAAATAGGACATCCGCGTGCGCAATATGGCCTTCAGGTAATGATCCTTTTCGCGCCACCTCACCCTGGGATCCACCTTTGCAGGCAATCCCACTGGCTTAAACAGATTTCCAAACCCTTCAGGTTTCTTCCTTTGCGTGCAATTCCTCCCGTTACACACAAAATGTTCCAATAGCGCACAATCCCTTTCGCTGGGTACGACCTTACCTTTGGGTGTGGCCTTTTCCACTCACGCGCAATTCATATCCCTTGTGCGTGATCCTACTAGCGGTGCGCAAGCCCTCCACCCCGATTACACACTATCTCGGTGTTTTGCGCGCCAACCATTTCTTTGCGTGCAACCCCCAGGATCCCTCACCTTAGTTCTCCTCAGGTTCCTCCCTGCGTAGGCGCCTGATGTCCTCCTTCTGGATGCCCGAGGCACACACACCGGGCATACACACCATGCGTTGTTTTCTCGTACGAACTTCCAGGCTCGTACAAAGTAACCTCAAGGTCCCTTGGGCGGGTTTTCCCATTGCGTCGCTTTGCCTAATGATTCTTCATATAGACACGATAACAGCTATTGGTTCTTCACATAGACATGCTAACATGGACACATCGATGGTTCTCTCTACGACACCCCCTCAGAATGGCATTGCTGGTACCTTCCCTCCCACAATGAGCAGAGGGTACCTGTCATGCAAGTCCTAAGGGTGCGGAGTAAACCCACCTCATCCAAGCTGCAAGACGCTAAACTGCCAAGCACCTTGTCCTCAACACATGACATTAAACTGTGATCTGGCCCCATGCCTCACACATAGGGTCCCCCTAGCCCGGACATTCTTTACGCGCTCGTCTCCATGGGGATGGGATCACCCCCCTCCCCCCCCACATGGGAGGATATCCTACCTCTCATAGTGGTGTTTGTCCGCAGGGAAGGGGAAACTCCTTGGTGTAAGCCCCTAGCCCCTCTTGCGGAAGGTAGCACCCATGCACCTACATTCTTCCCCACAACCAGGGCCAGCTGGGAGCATGATGGGAAGTGGGACCCCTCCTTTTATTGGTCCCAAATCCCTCTTCCTCTGTGATTTTTCACCCCCAATCCTCCATCCTGGAGTAAGTCCCGACACCATGGTCCACTCAACGTGTAATCTCGTCTTAGCTTCCCACAGACGCACCCTTCACGACATGATCGTCAGGTCTCTACCACCTCTTGTTTCTCACACTGATCATGAATCACGTGGGCTTAGAGTAAGAATTGACTATGAAACCAAACCCTATCCAACATGATGTTAAACTGTATTACCCCATCCCGCATGAAATTAAACTGTCACCTAAACTACGAGGAATTTGATCCATGTTAAGGCATTGTACGTAGGAAGAGTCACCGAGGTTCAAGCCCAATAACCATTGGGCCCTCGTCCCACATGACGTTAAACTATACATACAAACTACATGGACTTTGATTCCCCACCACGGGGATACGTAGGAAGCCTCCACTAGGTTCGAGCCCACCACCTGGTCATTCCGACCTCTTTACGCCGGTTCACCAACAATTGTGTGCCACCTCAGAACGTAAGCCCCATCCATCCACCATTGTAGGCCGCCTCAGAGTGTAAGCCCCATCCATCCACCATTGTGGGCCGCCTCAGAGTGTAAGTCCCATCCATCCATCATTGTGGTCCACCATAGAGTGTAAGCCTCATCCATCCCGAACTATATGGAATTTGATCCGGGCTATGGAATGTTACGTAGGAAGCCTCCACGAGGTTAAATCCCCACCACCATGGGTCGTATCAGAGCATGAGCCCCGTCTATTTGGACACCAAGTCCCTCTTCACGTCGGTTCTCCGGCCCCATATCCTTGGCCCATCTCAGAATGTAAGCCCCAAATGCCTCGTCCCACATGACATTAAACTGTATTTCATCAAACAACACAGACATTGATTCCCTGCCATGAGGATACATAGGAATCCTCCATGAGGTTCAAGCCCAACAACCATGTCTCATCCTGACCTATCCCTCGAGGCCACGTGCCTCGAGAAGATCATGACCTAACTCGGAGGTTTTACTCCCTCTATGTCCCATCCATGCATTCATTCTAATGGGTCGCCCTTTCAGGTGTCCCACTTCATCATCCTGAACTACGAGGAATTAGATCCATGTCAAGGCATGGTACGTAGGAAGCCTCCACGAGGTTCAAGCCCATTCACATCGTCACCCATCCTGATTCTTACCTAGGATTCCACATCCCGATTGAATCATGTCACCTTATTCCACTCCACAGCATTCGGGAAGCCACCCACATGTCGGCCCCAATATCAGCATCCCCTCCAGGGGGGTTGTTTTATCTGATCCACTCAGTGTTCCGATCAGTCTGGTCCATCTCCGCTGGACGTTAAACTCACGGAATACCCTATGTTAAACATGGTAATCTGAGGAAAACCTCAGGTACAAGCCTATGGCATACAATTCCCTGTGTTCTATATGGGATGCCTCGGGCTTCCGCGCCCTCAAGAAGCCCTATAATAAGGGGAAAAAGACATACTTTCCAATTCCCCAGTGTCAAGACATGCCAACGATGCCTCAGTGTGACCACTCCCCAAACTGAAGGTTTCTGCCCTGACTAGACCCCTTGGAGCGTCTCGACGGAAGCAGCGTAATTAACTGGTGTCCATGGAGATATGGCACTGGGAAGAGTTTCACGACCACATATTAAATCTATGAGGGAGACCCGGACTAGCTGACAAGTTCAGAGGAGGAATCCATGGAAGGAGGAACCGACATCCCATCATCTTGATTTCGATCATGGAGCAGACATCCCTGAATAAGGAGGGAATGCCGCCCGCATTTGGAAAGAGGGAATGTGGGAAAACAAGCTGCGCATCCTCTGCGTGACGGACGTGCACGCGTGCGCGCCCCGGCGGAAATTGTCATAAATAGTATGCTGAAAAAAGTGATTTCTAGTGTGGATATTATGTGATGAATTTCATAGGCTACCAAAAAAATTGAATATATATTTTGAAGATAATTATTGGTAGAGTATTAGATAAGTCATTGAAATATTGAGAAAAATTGTAAATGAAACACGGTTACATGGAACAAAAGGTTATGTATCATTGCACATGTCATTATGTGCTGAATAAATGGATGTTGTCTTATGTTTTATAGATTTAATATTAAAATAGGTTTAGATGTCTTCTAGTTGTTGGAGCTACCTTATAGACCTAGTAACTTACCTTTTATTTATAATTTAGTTTTTATTAAAAAAAATTAATTTACATCAGTTATGTTAGGGATAAAAAATTAAAACCCATTCAAATAATCCAAATAATTAAAACAAAATAGATCATATTTTAAGAAAAAACATAACACAATTCATAAATGATTTAAGAATTTTAATAAAAAAAGTGACTTTTAATTAAAAATTTATTTAAATGAAATAAAATAATGTTAGAAAAACTCCCTTAAAGTGAATTTAATCTGTAACTGGATTCTATTTTTTTCATAACACTAAACCACCAAATTCATAAGAAATATCAAGTAGTGGGATGAACCTCACCTTAAAATCCCTCAATAAGATTGAACACATGATCATCACATTCTTAAATTCTAGTTCTCTGAAACAAAGAAGACCCCTATATTTAATGCCACACATCTCTTATAAAAGAGTTATTTTTACTAGCAAGGTATGTAGAGATTACTATTGTTTTAGGAGATGATACAGTTACATGGATAAAGAGGGCCGAGAAATATTATTCCATCCATCAAACCCATACAGAGATGAAGGTTCTGCTCACTCAACTCTACATGGACTGTCCAGTTCCATATTGGATGACTTTGTTGAAAATTACCAAGTCCAGACTCACATGGATATAGATTAAGAAAGAGTTCTTGGGGAATTATGGAAGTGAAACAGAGTAGTATGTAGTGATATTTCATAAGTAGATGCATCAAACAAGGTTAGTGGATATGTATATTGATGAATTTTAATGGGTTTCACTGTGTATGAAAAAGATTACTATGAAATGGTACATTAGTATGTTTATAAAGGGATTATGTCTAAAAATTGGGATCATTGTATTGATGCATGAAACATAGATCAATGATCAACATCTATCAATGAAACATATAATTTAGATTGAATTGACAGGAAATGGAATACTAAAATAACCCCAGAAACATAATAGGGGTGGTGTTCCTAAGAATATGGTAAGGAGTTGGAATACTAGTTCGATGAAGGTTGTGCAATTAGGGGATATTATAGAGAAATAAAGAGGGTAGTTACCCTAAGTGGAAGGGGTTTGGGTTTTTTAGATTTTGAGGAAAGAAAATATTATGTATTGTGTTGTACCTACAAGAAAAAGATTCACCTAGGACACAAATGAATAGAGAAGGTTTGAAAATTAATGGTGAGGTAAAGTGTGGAGCTACAAGATGAGACAAAATTGGAAGGTGGATACTCCGAATACAATTAATATTCTGATGGGACATGCTAAAATTAAAAAATTTAGGTATTAATATGTGTGAATTATATTAGAAAAAGAGTTAAGTCCATGTTAACGAAGGGAAACATTGAAGAAGTCCCTATTTTGGTTCTTTTGGATAGAGGATCCATCCATAACTTCATTTCCAAATGGTTAACTAGGGACTTAGCAGTTAATACAGTGGATAAATTGAAGGATTTTATGTTTTTAGTGTTCTTGAAGGAATTTTTAAAATAGAAACTAAGAATTTTGTGGGGAAAATAGATTCTAAACCTTATAAATAAGAGGTTAGGAATCTCAATGGTGTGCCTAGTGTAATTACCAAACACGATTTTGATTGAAAAAAATATAATCTAAAAATAAGAATATTGATAAATAACTCATACTGTTACTGATATAGTCAAGAGGTTATAGAAATAATGTAATCAAAAAGTATTTTCTAAGCCATGCTAAGAACATAAGAATACTTCCTATAACCTATAATTATAGGGAGGAATTGTAGAAAATTGGGGAATCATATATGACCATTGATAAAAATATCCAATGTGGTACTGATATGGAAAGGGTGATTTTGATTTAATGTCACATCCTAAGAAAGAAGTCCAGATCCCATGGAAATGAAAGAAGACAACATCTGAAGATAATCAAAGGGAAAATCACCACACAGTAAATCTTCACCAAGAAGAAGCTTCTTATGAGAACATCAATACAGAGACCTTAAAGAAACTTCCACAAAGTGGGTTGAAGCTTTTGAAGATGGGGGTATAGAAAAAACCTGGTAGCTTGGACATTATGGTAGATCAATCATCTTGTAATAGATTCTCAAAACATCTACTCTATCCCTGATTTTCTTACCTCAATAAACTTGCAAAAAAAATTCACCACATGAAATCTACCATTTTTATCTACCAACTATATGAAAGATGTAAGATGAAATTATACCATCAACTACCTCATGAGATGTTTGTGACTACCCACTCTCGCTCACCCATAATTGAATCTTCTCCTCTGTAATATATTCTTCCACCATATAGATTTTCGATTGTTTCCAAAAATATGTATGTATACTTTAGGATTTAATATATACAATTTCATTTCATTATTACAGTTTTTTATGTGACTATATTAAATATACCTATTAAAAATAAAATAGGTCATGAAAACAAGAACACGAAAGAAAACCTCCTTGAAATGGAAATCTTCCAACTCCACTTTAAACAAGCATCCTGAAATGAATAATATTAATGTATCTATATAATTAAAAACCATATGATACATCATTCTATAATGATTTAATTGAATATCCACATATCATCCATTTATTAACTATAAGGAAATTTTTTTTACCGTTTTTATTTCAGCATGATATTTTTTCAAATGATGTCAATAAAACTACACAAATAAACACATGGTGAGGTTTTTTAATAAGAAAAGAACTAAATATCATCATCATAGCATCACAAAAATTAAAAATATCCTTAAATAAAAACAAAATTTTCATATTGTATTCTAATTTGATCCATGTATTTTTATTTAACATGTTTGTTATGATGTTATTAATTTAATGATTATTTATCCGCAAAAAAGGAAATAATGTTGGGTTATATGTGTTTTTATTCTTAAAAAATAATTATTATTGTGTATTTAATATATTTTATTATGATCTTGGAGGTTTATATGTTTTTTGTTTTGAAAAATATTTGAATTCATTATCAAATTTCTAGTCACTTGCAAAAAGACCCATTATAGTGACATACATAACAAGTGTGTTATATTCTTCTTGGAATTGATAGATTATAGTGAAAATTATTATAATTCATATTTCATTGAATAATATTACATTTTAAATACAATAATATTTAAATTTATAAATGATTCAACTCCACGGTGATGAAAATATTAATTTCTATACCTTATATTGGTGAATGAAAAATGAATATCATTGACCTATAATTCGACTAATGGATTAAAATTTTCTTAAATTTCTTGTTTTAATGATTTTATTTATGTCATTTTTTTTGAAATTGGATATATAATTGAACAATATCAATCAAGACTGGCATTGGATTTAATTAAATCATTAATGATTACAAGAGATAAATTTTATGATTTAGAAAAAAGTGAACTGATACAAAGTTATTGAAAATTTAAATATATTTTAAAAGAACAGTCCTAAGGAGTGTTTATCTACCACATATTATTTGTTTAATATTTTTTATACAAATAACATAATATTTTTTTTCAATTTTTAATACTATAATGTAAATAATAAATACCTTACTGATTGTAAACTGATGTCAACCTAGTAAAGAAGTATTTTTCTTAAAATGATTCAACTTATGAACATCCATTAGATAAATATTTTACGCATTTTTAGTTATAATAGTTGTACAAAATAATATATTTTATCATTTAAAAAAATATTTCAAAAATTGTTTGATTTTTTTAAAATAACTAAAAACCAAAAAAATATTCTAGCCTATATAAACCATAATGCCTCAGGGTTTATTTGGATCTCAATTGAGGGTGACTTGAATATCATCCTATGCCCTTATATGATGTATCTGTATACATATATTTGAGGGTACACAATGTACCCTGGCCTGACAAGATTACACTTACTATTCTATGAAGCAAAAACATGTGTATAATTGAGGGTAGATAAAGTACCCTATTATAACAAGATGATGATTGAGTCGATCTATATTTACATTTTAATATATCGAATACCATAAATTAAACTTGGTTATCGTGAATAATAATTGTCCTTCATTGAATATTTACAATCTATTTTCTCAATTGAAAGGTAAGAGTGATAGAGTTATTCCATTAAATTTTAATAATTTAAATATTATTCACTATATATAAAATTCTATAAATCATTTATAAATTTACTAGGAAAATTGATTTTAATATGTAATGTAATGACCCAATGTTTTATCAATTGAAATTGTTTTCTTATTAAAATGTCATATAATCACATGAAATCACAACAAAATGAACTACTAAGTGCTATGTGACATTTAAACATAAGTTTGTCACTTAGGTGTTTTGAATTTTGAAAAATGTTCATCTACAATTGTGATCATTATGTCATTTTGATTCTAATAAGACAAACTTAATTTTTTTGATGAATAGTAACATACCCTTATGAATAGTAACATACCTTTATTAATAGTAATGAATATTAATCAGCCAAAAAAATAGAAACTTCACCTAAGAATGTATAAATACAATTTAGATATCTTAAAAGTGAAAAAACAATCATAGTATAAGAATTGGTATTTTTGTATGTCAAAGAATTTTTTATTTACAATTTTATGATTAATTTAATAATTTAAAATGGAAATGTATTTTCATAAAATTTAATCATGAATTTTTAATATATTTTTTTATGGTTATGAGATAATTTTATGGGATGTTGTTTAATTTTTCAAGGTGTTATAAAATGATTTATATTTTTAATATTGTTTTTGTTGAATAAATTTTGAATTTATTTTAAGAATAAATTAAAAATATTTAGAAAATTATTTTAAAGAAATGGAGTTCCATTTTGAATTCTACACATCAAAAAATGGTTAGGTTTATTTTTTGGTATTTTCTAAAATACATAATATTTCGTGAATAGTAAAAATACAGTTTTATGTTTTCGGTATGTTTAATGACATCATAATGATGTAATAATTAAAATAGTATTCTGGTGGACTTGTTCATTGTAAAAAAAGATATTAGGTGTCCCAAGTGGCTAATTCCTTGGGAAAATACCATGATCAAGCCCATGGTTTTTCAAAAAACTACTAATGAGGTTCCTTTGAAATTAATAAAAAACTCTCTCTCTTTAACTATAAATACCCAATCATTTTTTCGTTTTCTTGGATTACATGTCCATAATCCTCAAATATCTGGTGGTTTTACCTCCCTAGTATCCCTATTAAGGAGTAATAAATCCAATAAGGTCTCAACCATCAATATTTAGGAGTTACTCTACAAGGTAAGGGAACCTTTCACCCTCCTCTTTTAGTCAACACTTCTGTTATGTTACCTCTTTTAATGTTCCCAGTCAGGATCCTAGTATCAATGTAATGAACCAATATTTTTTTAAAGGAAATTAATTTCAGATAGATATTTCATAATCACATTAACTACTAAGTGCTATTATACCTTTAAAACATAAGTTTTTCACTTCTGTGATGTGAATTTCAAAAATCTGACATACACAGTCGCGATTAGTAAGTTATTTAGAGTCCAATAAGAAAAACTTAATTTTTGGTGACTTGTAAACTACCCTTATAAATAGTAACATACCCTTATGAATAGTGATATAACCTAAAGAATAGTAACCTTAACTATGATAATATATAAATAATATTCAATTTGAAATTACGATGTTCCTATATTTTAGAATAAGTTAATGCATGTTTTAAAACAAGTTTTTTATAATAAATTATGATTTTAATTAAATATTAAATTAATAATATTTGGAAAACTATTTTTGGAAAATGGAATACATTTTTGGATTATACACATCAAAAATTGGTTAGGGTGAATTTTTAGTATTTTTCTGAAATTCTTGAATTTTTGATGAATAGTAAAATACGATAAAGTACGATAAATGCTAAATACTTGATTTACTACATCATAGGTGATTCAAGGATGATGTAAGACCACATGGTTCGAAATCACATTCCATTATTACTATTAGGGGTAACATGAAACAATAATATTGGTTTTCTTGAGGGAAATAATAAAATAATGAATTAAATATTCAAAAATTACTCCTCTCCTCAACTATAAAACCCCCCCTCTCACCCCCTCATCCAACCACACCTCTCAAGCCTTGTGCCTTCTCCAAGTTCTGAACAAATACCCCCCCATCCTCTTCTCACACGTCCAGTAAGCTTTGGTCTCATTAAAGGACCAAAAAATCTCCCTTAAGGAGGCTCTCAAGGATGTTTGGTTCAAGAGGTAAATTCCACTTTTCAATTCTTTGTCTTTCCTTTCAAGTTCATTTGTTTTCTTTTTCTATTACGTATCTTTATCCAAATTTTGTGATGACTACATTAACATATATGTACTGTAATGTTTTCATGATATTGGAATAAGTTATCATCATCTCCCCCTTTTTACCTTCTTTTATACTAGTAGCAAGAACACCATCCGAGATGTGTCAATTTTACACATTCAAGGACGATGGACTTTCGATTTCTTTTATCATTATAAATTCTGGTCATGAAACCATTATTGTTATGGTTGATCCAGATTATTATATATAATATAACCTATTTAAGATTTTTTAATCCCTTTTTTCAAATGGTGTTAGGTTATAAAGAAAAATGAGTTCGTTGTAATCAAAACCCACAAATTAACCGAAACAATCATCATTAAAGTTCTATATGATAATTCATCATCGTTTCCTGTAACCAAGTTATATAAATAAAAAATGAAAACTATTTATGTTCATAAATAATATATAATTTAAATTATTGACATTTACATCCATTCCACTTCATTAATTAAAAAAATGTGAACCGAATATGAAAATAAGAGAAACGAACACTCCGGAACAACAAAAGTCAATACAATAACTAATCAATAAAGACCAAAATGAAGAAAAAAGAATTATGATAAACATAATACATTTATAATAGGTTCTGAAATATGTTATTAATAAGTATAATTTCATATTCCATGAACTTAAGTACAAGATCAGAACACGTTCGGAGTTAAGGTAAGGGTTTCTTCATCTCACTTCCATTTTCGTGAGATTTTCCATATTCACTACTAATACTTTTGTATGGTGTATGTATACAGACCATTGATTCCACATATCATGAATATTTTTATCTTCATGGTATTAAATATATAATGTTTATTTTATTAATTTTTGGGGCATACGAATCGTTTGATTACAAAGTGGTAAGGGTTTTCCACACGAACATCCATTTTCATTCGGGTTACCTTTATTGTCTAATTTCCTCGATGGAATTCTTATGTATTGTTATTTACTCCTCATAAATTCTGTATGAGTATTCTATATATGTAGACCAACCATAAACCTTCCCTATTTTCTAGAGAGTTACATGTTTTAAAAGGATTATTCAAAATTGTTTCCAAAATACAAGCCCGATTCAATGGAATTTCTCAAATTTTTATCTATTTTAAAGGGAACTCTATAATCTATTTTTGGGAACCATTATTCTTATAAAATCACTTATTTTATTTTTAAAATACTATCTTAATTCACTTTTGGTTTTATACAAAGATTTTTCCAAAATAACTCTTTTCAAAATAAAAGAGTATTTACCTCAAGAATTGCTTAATGATTTTACAAGAGTGTTTTAGTCTAATTCAAAACTCTTGTTGATTCCATGGTATTATTGGGTTTAATAATCTATGAATTCATCTACCATGTTTTATTTAATGTTTTATCACTAACTCTATTGTTTTTGATCTACCCTAAAGCCATTCACCATATAATTCTGAATGGTTAGTGTTTTATATTTTATGATGGGGGAAAATTAGTTAAATTTCATATGATATTTTCAATATGAATGTATATGTTGTTTATGTTGATCCCCACTCATATTAGGAATGCATTGTACTATTTATGTGATGGGTGGGGCCCTCTATAGCCACTCTATGCATCGGTAGGTCTCATGAGACAAATAGACGTGGAACTGGCCGAGGCCTTTCCCAATGTGTTATAGATTTTGGCCAGGGCCTTAATCATTAGACGTATTGGCCGAGGCCTTGAGAAAATGTTTCAGAATGTCCAGAATAATGAATACCATCATTATGAGTTCATCTATTGATATTTCATTTGGTTCTTCTTCTAGTAGAATACCCATGAATATGTTTTATTATTTAATTATTTACTCCGCTTATATTCCTGCCATAATGTGTTCATATTTATTATTAAAGGCATGTGTTTTTAATTATTCACCATGTCTAATGTTTATATTATCTTCCACTATATTTATTACTCTTACTGAGAATTTGAGCTCAACCCTTTTTTATGTTTCATTTTCTCAGGACATGAAGAAGTATTTTATAAATGACTTGCAATCAAAATCTAGGAGATGTGATGAATCTAGTGGAATAAATTAGTGTTGTTTTTCATTTCCTTATGTAATTTTGAACTTATGTATGTATCATGTTTCCAATAATACTAAATTACATGTTACTTCGGGATTCTTATTCCTTGTATGTATGCCAACGTAATCAAATAAGGCACTAACTTCGGGAAACTGGGGTTGGTTCCTTACAATCAATGAGAGGGGGAGGGGTGAATCAGTGATGTCTTTTTCTTTTTAAGTTTCCCCTTTTTGAAACAACCTTCACCTCCAGGTAAATATTTTCTTCCCTACTGAACACACAAACACATGAACACAAGATTTACAAGGTTCACTACTCAAAAAGAGTAGCTACGTCCTTGGTATGGTATGGAAACAATCTAGTACCACACAATCCACTAGAAAAAATCCTTTGATATGGAATACAATGAGTTTGATATACCCTAACACTCGTGTAACACTTTTAAAACAATCCAATAGAGCGTCTGCTCCATCTTAGCAAAAATAGGGTAATGAAATGATTTTGTGCTTCTCAATAAACTTTCAAAAATCAAATCTTTCAAAACAATTATTCACTTTCCTAACGAGAAGCTGGTAAGAACCTCTTGGTGCAGAAAACGTGCACACCACTCCCTACTTGTGCGCCTCCCTACTTGCGCGCTGCCTGCTTGTGCTCCTCCCTGCTTGCGTGCCACTTGAAACTTGCGCGGCAAAACTTGCAAGGCAAAACTTGCACGGAAAAACATGCGCGGCACCCTACTTGCACGCCTGATCAATAACCCTTAGCTTGCATGACACTTCAGCTTGCGCGCCGCCCTTTATTACTTGTGCGATCAGAGCTCTAATTTCCTCTAAAGTTTTGATCATCTAAAAAATGAGGAGGCAAGTCATCTATTTATAGATATTTTGGTGACTTTCGCGCCACATACACTTGCGCGCCGTTACTAATTGCGCGTCGCTCCATCACATGCGCGCCGCTCCATCACTTGCACGTCGCTCCATCACTTGCACTCCCTTCCATCACTAGAAAAAAACTTTATTTACTTTGTCATATTTTGATATGATGATGTTGTAATATGACTTGCGTGCCACATACACTTGCGCACCCCTTATACTTGCACACCACACTAGCGGGCCATTTATACTTGCGCACCACACCTGCGCTCCCCTTATACTTGTGCGACAATCCTTAACTTTCATGTCACTTTATTTCCTTTTTCAGATTTTGATGTGATGATCTTGAAATATGACTTGTGCATCACATACACTTGTGCGCCAATACATGAATGCCAATACTTGCTCGCCAAAACTTGCACACCAATACTTGCGCGCCACTTTCTTTCATTTTCCAAAATCACTTCCTTACTCTCTCAAATCTTCATAAGGCTTGCATCACAAGTTCTCCAAAGTTATGATATTTGTGAAATACAAATATACAAAGCATCATAATATTTTCTGGTGCTTTTACAAAGTGAATTGATTTATCTTCTTTGACAAAAAAATACAACACTCTGCAAAGGATAACTCTTCAAACTTCCTTCTCCATCCAACTTGGTCCCAACAATCTCCCCCTATGAATTTTGTTGTCAACCAAGATTCATAAATCACTGAACTTTGTAAAATTATGTAATGGATTACTTATCAACAATTCTAAGTTAATGTGAGATAACTCATTATAGGAAACAAGAATTATTGATTTCCAAAACCATGTTGTCCAAAGGTAGTGACTATGAAATCTCATGATCATATATCCTCAGCCTTCTTCAGAACATCACTCAGAACATTTTTCAAGATTCTACTTCCGCATTCATCACTTCTCCAACATTCCTGGAATACAAAATAAATTTTTTCCTATAACCACTCCAACAAATAGTTAGAATAGTTCACACACATACATGTTGGATTCACAGCTTTCCCACAACCCCCCCCCCATTATGAATGCATCTTTAAGGATAGATTTATGAAACAATTCTCCCCCTTGACAACACAATCCAAATACAAGATGAGAGTGGGGGTAGAAACACGTACCTTAACCATGATGAGATGGAGGTTGGACACCCATGTTCAAAATCAATTTTGCAAATGGTTCCTTCAGTAATGGTTTTGTGAATATATCAGCAACTTGTTCAGATGTAGGAACATACTCTAGCCTCAATTCATTCTTCTCCACCTGCTCTTTGATAAAGATGTACTTTATATCAATGTCTTTTAAATGAGAATGTTGTACTGGATTTCTTGTAAGATTTATTGCACTCTGATTATCACAACCTAAGAGCAATGGTAGCTTTACTTCAACAAGTAGATCTTCCAGGTGAGTCTTCATCAACATTAGTTGAGTGGTAGCTTGAGTAGCAACAACATACTCAGCTTTAGTTGTGCTAAGAGTTACTAAATTCTGTCTCTTGGTATGAAAAATAATAGAACTTTTCCCCAGAAATAAATCTCCACCAGATGTGGATCTTCGATCATCAACATTTCCTGCCCAATCAGCATCAGAATACCCGAATAGATCAATATTTCCTGAGCCATCATACCTGATTCCAAACTTTATTGTGCCTTTGATATATCTGAGAATACTTTTTCCAGCAATCAAAATTGATTCTTTAGGAGTACTCTAAAATATTTCACATAAAGTGACAACATAGACATTGTTGAGTCTTGAGGCAGTCAAATACAACAGACTTTCAATCAGCTTTCGAAACACTTTCTGATCAACTTCCTTGCCTTATCTATCTTTAGGGAACTTCGTTCCCACTGAAATTGGTGTGGAAACTAGTTTTGAATTTTCCATGCCAAAATTCTTCAGATGTTCCTTAACATACTTTTGTTGAGACAGAAAAATGTGATTCTTCTTCTGTGAAATTTGTATCCCAAGAAAGTATTTCATTTCTCCTAGCATAGACATCCCAAATAACTTCTTCATCTCCTCGTCAAATTTTTCACACGATCATTCATAATTTCCAGAAAATATAATATCATCAACATAAACAATAATGATCAATGAAAACTCCAGAAATTCCTTGATGTAGAGATTGCTGTCAACTCTCCCTTTCTTAAAGTTCATCTTCTTTAAGCAAGAATCTAATTTAGAATACCTTGCTCTTGGAGCCTGTTTTAGCCCATACAAATCCCTTTTCAACCTGCATGCATAACTTTCATCCTATCCAATAACAAATCCACAAGGATGATCAATGTAAAGTTCCTTGTCAAGGTCACCATTCAAGAATGCAGATTTTACATCCATTTGAAAGATTTTGTGACCTCATTGTGTAGCAATAACCTGAAGGAATATGATTGTTTCTAATGTTTCCATCAGAGCAAAGGTTTCATCAAAATCAATTCCTTTAATTTGTGAATACCCTTTTCAAACAAATCTTTATTTGTTTCTTATTACTTTACCCTCTTAATTTAGCTTGTTTCGGAAAACCCACTTTGTATCAATAATGTTCTTATTGTCCGGATTGGGTACAAGTTCCCAAGTATCATTCTTCTCTATCTTATCACACTCTTCATTCATTGCATGAACCCATTCTGGATTCTTAAATGATTCATTTACATCATTCGATTCAAATTTAGAATAAAGAGAAGTATGTGATATAACATATGTTGTTCTTCTTGTTTGAACCCTCTAATGTTTATCTCCAATAATATTCTGAGTGTCCACTTGTTTCCTCAACCTAGGATGAGTTGTTCGAAATTCATCCTCATCACTCGAGATTTCTGAGTCGAATTCCTCTTCAATGGTAGGATTAACATAGTCTGTAGCATTATCAGAATCATTAACAAAAGATTCTCTATATTGCTCAACTTCCACATCAACTTATGACTGCTTTTATTTCTCAACATTTTCAACAAAATTTACATTTGAAGAATCAATAATTCTTCCTATTTCACTGTTGAGACTCTATATCCTCTTCTTTCTGGAGCATAGCCATGAAAAATTCCATCATCTCATCTTTTCTCAAACATTCCATGGTTTCCACCTTTCTTCTTTATAATGCATGGACTCTCAAATACTCTTAAATGTTTCAGACTTCGAGTTTTTCCACAGAAAATTTCATATGGAGTCATATCTAAGTTTGGACTATAGAAGCATAAGTTCTAAATATAAACAGCAGCGCTCATGGCTTTCCTCTAATAATAATGAGAAATACTATGTTCAAGTAACATAGTTCTCCCCATTTCCACCAGATATCGATTCTTTCTTTCAGCAACCCCATTTTGTTGAGGTGTATATGGTGAACTGAACTCATGCCTAACCCCATGTTTCTCAAGGTAACTTTTAAACTCTTCATTCTTATACTCACCACCATTATCAGTTCTCAACTTCTTCACTGAATACTAACATTCCTTTTCTTCTTTCCTCCTGAAACTCTTAATCATTTTCAGAGCATCTGACTTATGTCTCATGTACATAACACAAGTAATGTGAGTAAAGTCATCAATGAAAGTAATGAAGTAATTATCTCCATTTTTTGATATTTTTCTCATTGATCCACATATATCAGAATGTATAAGTTCCAAGGGTTGTTTTGAACGAATTTCAACTCTCTTCTGAAAAGAGTTTGTAATCTTCCCTTTTTCACAAATAGTGTAGCACCAATCTCTTCTTCTTGATAAATCAGGTTTATTTTGATTACTATCTCGTGATGATAACTTGTACATATTTCTCTAACACATATGCCCCATCCTTTTATGCCATAACTGATTTTCATCCACTCACCCATGTAATAAGAGTTCTGCACTTGAACCAACTTGGAACAAATTCCCTCTTGTATGTTGGCCCCTTGTAACTATATTTCCATCATTTTATCTTTTCAAAAAAATCCATATTTTCTAAATATAACATTGTTTCCCTCATCAAAAAGTTGTGAAACACTTAAAATATTATGTTTCAACCCATCAACATATAAAGTTTTCTTATATTTTTTTTTCTTTTCCGATGAGGGCTGATCCAACACCTTTAATTCTCATATATTCATCATTTCCAAATGTAACAGTTCTTTCTTTGAAGTCTTTCACATTCTTCAGCTACCTTAATTCTCTTATAATATTAGAAGAACACCCGCTATCAAGGTTCCATGGATGTTCTCCTTTTTTAGCCTTCAAAGAAGTTTTGACAACAAGAGCTTTTTGTTCTTCCTTTTCCTTCACTTTCTGTTGTTCTTCCTCCAATTTCCTAGTTAGGTCAATGTGTTCTGGCCATAAAACAATGAACTCTTTCTTTTCGGACTTATCAGACCTATCCCTATTAGCTTTTAAAAACATTGGCTTTTGAGAACTATTAAGAATCTTTTGTTGCTCTAGTAACACATTAAGGCATCCCTAGGCAAGATTTCCAGGTCGATCACATCTTTCACAAATATTTTCTTGTGGTGGGAACCTATTCTCAACTTTCACATCAGTCTTCTCAGATATCATCTGAAATTTATTTGGAGACTTTCTATTTTGAAAGGATTTACTCCCCCTCAATCCTTGTCTTTCAAAACTTGTGGAATAGTTGTAATGTTGTTGGTTAAACAAACACATATTTTCTATGTGTCTGAATCCACCACAATACCAGCAATAACCATAGAAATAATATTTGCCTCTGAAACTTCTATACTGACCAGATTTGTGAACATGCTTCTCAACAACCTTCTTAATAGAACTATGCTGACCATCAACCTTCATGTTTTCATTTGTTACTCCCTTTCTCATTTCAAATTTAACAGCACCATAAGTATTAGAAGTCTTTCCTGACACATGATTTTTATGCACTTCTTTTTTTCCATCATTGATGACTTTTACCACATACATGGTCTTTCCAGCCTTGTTCTTATCAGAACCAGTTCTGTCTTGCATTTCAACCTTTGAAGGTAACTTTTGTGGATCCTTGTTTGGTTTATTCTTACTAGAACATTCACCAAGGTATGAGATTGCATTTTTGAAACTAATATTCATTTCTTTATCTTTATAAAGTTTCTATTGGACAAGTTCTAACTCTTCTTCTTTTTCCTTCAACTTTACTCCAAGATGATCATTATGATTCTTTGTATTCTCAAGAGAATTTTTCAGATCATCAATCTCATTTTCCATATTGTTTTTCTCATCAGTAAAACTTTATTGATTAATTAATGTGTAATTTTCATTTATCAGCATGTTTTTTTACTTCTCAAGCCTTCTAATCTTCCTCAAGCATTCTTTCAACTCTTCTTTCAGATGATATTCAAGTGGAGTTTCTTCTTCTTCTGAACTGTTGCTCCCGTACTCTTCATTATTCACTACAGCAATAAAGGTATTCTCTCTAGTTTTTTCAAAAAATAATTTCTCAGATTCATCTTCATTATCTTATTCATATTCATATTTAGATAAAAGGATTCATCATTTTGATTTGAAGAAATTTTTATCCTTCCCCTTTGAAAAATATTTATCTTTGTCAGATTTTTTCTTCCAAAACCTTCTTGGCCTTCTGTTATCATCATCATTGTCTTATTCTTTATTCTTTTGAGGATAGTTAGTCGTAAAGTGACCAACGGATCCACACTCAAAAAATTTCAAGGGAAGTTTACCCTTGTATTTCCATGTACCTCTTTTCACATTCTTAGAAAACAAGGATAAAATTTCATAAAAAATTTTACGTACCTCATCTTCAGAATCAGATTCACCAGCATCATCTTCAATAAGAGTCTTCTTTGACTTCTCTCTCTATGTATCCTTGAATGACATTTCTCTTTTAGATTTTGTTTTTCCCTTCATAGTCTTCTCTCTTCTCATCTCATATGTAATTATAGTTCTATGAAAATCATCCAAAGATAATGTTTAGGGTCTCTATCTTCTAATGAAGACACTTTATCATCAAACTTGTCAGGCAGAATTCTCAAGATCTTTTCAACAACTGTAGAATCCTCCAATGTTTCACCAAGACATCTGATTTGACTGACAAGATCATTTATCCTAGTAAATAAATCCCCAACAGATTCAAATTCTCCCATTTTCAAATCTTTATACTTTAGTCTTCAGATTTGTAGTTTATACTTTTTCGCTTTTGTAATTCCTTCATAGATGTTCTTGATTTTGTCCCAGATTCCTTTGGCTGTAGAAACACCTTTCACTCTTAAAAATTCACTCTCATAAAGAGATGAGAGTAACACATTTTTAGCTCATCCATCAATCTCAATGTTCTTCTTATCGATAGGATTAAGAGGAAACTTTTAATCAATAGCAGGAAATCCATACATTGTAGTTTCAAGAAATTCATATCCAAGAGACATATGATAAGGCATCATTCTGTCCTTCCAGATGTGATAGTTCATTCCATCAAAAATCAGAATCCCCTTACTATTCACGCAATTTGGATTCTCCATCACATATTCTCTTCAACCACTTCAGCAAAGAATAAACGAATGGGAACCTCCCTATGATACCAATTAATGTTCCCTATTAGGATCCAAGTATCACTGAGAGGGGGAGGGGGTGAATCAGTGATATCATTTTCTTTTTATGTTTCCCCTTTTTAAAACAACCTTCGCCTCCTGTTAAAGAGTTTCTTCCCTGCTGAACACACACAACCACATGAACACAATATTTACAAGGTTCACTACTCAATAAGAGTATCTACATCCTCGGTATGGTACGGAAACAATCCATTACCACACAATCCACTAGAAAAAAAATCCTTTGATGTAAAATAAAATGAGTAGGATATACCCTTACACTCGTGTAGCACTTTGAAAACAATCCAATAGTGTGTGTGCTCCCTCTTAGAACAGATAGGCTAATGTAATGATTCTGTGCTTCTTAATGAACTTTCACAAATCAAATATTTGAAAAAAAGTCTTCACTTTCCTTCCCAGAAGCTGGTACGAACCTCCTGGTGAAGACAGCTTGCGTGCCACTCCCTACATGCGCACCTCCCTGCTTGCACGCCACCTGCTTGCGCACCTCCCTACTTGCACGCCTCCCTGCTTGCGTGCCACCAGAAACTTTTGCGGAAAAACATGCACGACAAAACTTTCATGACAAAACTTGTGTGGAAAAACTTACGTGGCACCCTACTTGTGCGCCTGATCAATAACTCTTAGCTTGCACGCCACTTCAGCTTGCGCGCCGCCCTCTACTACTTACATGATCAGAGCTCAAATTTTCTCTTAAGTGTTGATCATCTAAAAAATGAGGAGGCAAGTCGTATATATATAGGCATTTCGGTGACATGTGCGCCATATACACTTGCGCGTTGTTCCTACTTGTGCGCTGCTCCATCACTTGTGCGCCGCTCCATCGCATACGTGCCCTTCCATCACTAGGGCGAAACATTATTTCCATTTTCATATTTTGATATGATGATGTTGGAATATGACTTGCGTGCAACATACACTTGCACGCCACTTATACTTTCACGCCACACTTGGGCGCCACTTATACTTGCACGCCCCATATACATGCGTGCCACTTTTTGACATGCGCGCCAATATTTAACTTGCACACCACTTTATTTCCTTTTTCATATTTTGATGTGATGATCATGAAATATGACTTGCGCTCCACTTAAACATCTGTTCCAATAATTGCGCACCAATACTTGCACACTACTTTCATTCCTTTTCCAAAATCACTTCGTTACTCTCTATACTCTTTATAAGGCATACATCACAAGTTCTCCAAACTTATGATCTTTGTGAAATAAAAATTAGAAAAGCATCATCATATTTTCTGGTCCTTTTAAATAGTGAATTTATTTATCTTCTTTGACAACAAAATACAACACTCTGCAAAGGCTCACTCTTCGAACTTCCTTCTCCATCCAACTTGGTCCCAACATCGATGAATTTCCATTTTCATATATTGGGGGTTTGAAATTATGTATCCCTCTTACTCTAATTTGTATGTAAATATTATGAAATACCATTTCTCATCTCATGAATTCAATTTATGAAATTTTAAGCGACACTATAAGGATACTGAATTTTCATAAGGGATCTCTCAACTTTTGTTTTGTTTTCAAGTTTATTTAATTTTTTTCTTTACTCACCTAAATTCATCCAAATGTTGTGATGACTCCAGTACCTTAAATTTACGAGAATTTTTTCATGATAAATTAATAATTCCTTATCATATAACCTTTCCCTTTCTTTGATACTAAAAAATGAAAACAATATCTGAGATGGGCTAATTTACCACTTTCAAGGATGATGGGTTTTCAATTTCTGTTGCGGTCTTCAATTGTGGTCATGAAACCATTTTCATGGTTGAACCATACCATAATATTTATATAATTTCTTATACTTGATTCTTTAATCCTTTTTTACCCATTTTTTTGATTAATAAAACATAACGTTTTCCTTGTGGCCAAAAAACCCCCCAATTAACCCAAAAGGTTATCACTAAAGTTTTATATAATGATTTATCCCCACTCCAAGTAAACAAATGAAATTTGCAACCATTAAACCTTATAAATATTAAATAATAGAATATAACTCAAATTGTAGACAACCATCCCCATTTTACATGATTCTCAAAACATGAATACAAGTGAACCGACCATTAGAACCAAGGAAACAAACGGAACCGAACAATGAAATTGAACCTCATAACCAATAAAAATGGTTATTAATGAACTAAAAAAGGTTGTAATAAATCATTTTAATATAGAATAGGTTTTTTAATTATTAATTAATGAACCTAATTTGATTATTCAGGTCATTGCTATCAAGTTTATATCACCATTGAACATAAGTTAAGGGATTCTACCCAAACGACTTTTATTCCTTCAGGTTTCTCCAACATTCTTTTTACCCAAATGAAGTTGTCTTATTTTTTATGTAAAAATTCTATATACTATTTATATGATCCAAACTCATGTTTCAAGATCCAACCCTCATTATCGTTTGGTAATATAAATGTTATTATGTGATTCCCTCCTTATTTCTTCCTGATAAGAAAACCTATTTTAAGGGAACATCTTGAATTATTAACCAATTTCAAGGGCACTCAATCCTATGTTTCAAGCCACCATTTTCTTTATAGAATCAGTCTTTTTTACTATGAAAACCTTCTAATTTAACTTCTATTTTTATATAAAATATTATTCCGTTTTCAATTTTAAATGCTCATTAGTATTTTCCTTAAAGCCAAACTAAAATGTTTTAATGACATTAATTTCCTAAATACTATTCTTACATGTTGTAAAATATGTTTTACATAAATTACAATGATATATGCCTATTTTAACTTATTAATGTCCATTTGTGTTTTAATTCCTTTCTCTCATGGACACTTTTATTATAAGACCATTCATTATGCTTTATGACATGAATGTGATACCCATTTATCTCCATGGGTTCCCTTGTGTTTATGTATGATTGATTATGTATGATTATTTATGTTGAAAGAATATTCATGAACATATTATAATTAGTGTGCCCAGATAGCACTCCAATACATTTTATAAAGTTAAGTGTCATGAGGTGTTATGTGTGAAAGTCTTGGCGGTTAGACTTGGCTTGTGCTACTTTGTGAAACAATCTTGGCGGTTAGCCTGGACTCTTACTAAAGTAATGTTTTATGTTTCCACCACATTACTATGATTCCATGTTTAAATGATCCCATGTATATATGTTATGATTCCATATGATCCATGCTTTTGTTATCATTATTTCATTCCTTCTAACCCATGTGCTTAATCCTTATTCTAATGTATACACCCTTACTGGAATTTTTAGCTCATCCCTCTATTCATGTGTTCCCTAGGGTATACTAGGCCGATGTATGAGAAGAATGGAAGATATGAGATCATTTTGAAGTTTAAATATTTTTTTTTATATTTTTTGATTTTGTACCTAGTATTCTAAGTCACTATACATTACAATCCATGGAATGTACTCCGGTGTATAATTATGTTTAAAATCATATAATGTTATATGTAAAAGGATGGGGTCAATATAGTTGGTATTAGAGGATGGTCATGTAATTTTTGGATATTAGGAATAAAGAACCTTAGTGAGAACCTTAAGAATAATATGAATTATAAGAAAACAACCCTATGTTTTGGTAAGTATAGATTAAGTGGTTTATCAATAAAATACATCCGTGTCTAGATACAAACAGGTAGAGGAGGATCTGGAAGAGATATACCTAGAAGTGAAAATGATGACATGGAGTTTCAAGCTTGACCCGAGGTATCCCGGTACATGACTACGGGTCTTGCTACACTCTTTGTCTGACACTCCCAATGGATACTCCATGGTAAATTCATGATCTTGGTACAAACCATTATGAAGGGAATATAAAAAACCTATAAGAATATAAGTTAAGAAATAGATTGAGGATAGCCTGGATTTAAACCTAAGGAATCACAAGTTAGGATATACTTATCCTCTAAAAGTTTATCATTTTATGTTCAAGTGTTTCCTTTTTATGTAAAATAACTATATTTTAATTCCCTATAAGTGTACATTATTTTTCTTAGACAATGGATGAAAATAGAAGAACATCTTCCAACAATCAATGTGAAATGGAATGTTAAGAATGCCAAAATGATATGCCTGATATGACGGGAATAGGTTGTCAAACATCATAACAGTTCTTGTTCAGCTGGATCACATTATGAATAATAACTGGGATCATGTGGAACACCCACATCCTCTAAGAAGAGAGAAATTTTTCATAGAATACTTCATGCAGAAAAGGCATCTCGTGTTTAGTGGATCTTCTATTCCTCTCCTCAAAAAACATTTGATTAACTCTGTTGAGAATATATTAATTGTTCTCCAGTGCTTGGATGAACTGAATGTTATACTGGAGGACTATCAATTCGATGGGAAATCAGATTAGTGGTGTACATTGATCATGAATACAATGTTCCAAGATGAAATTGATTCCTTGGATTGAGAGGAATTCAACAGGCTGTTTTTCAATAAATATTCTCCTCTAACCCTCCATATCAAAATGGAAAGAGAGTTCCTTGTACTTAATCAGAAGGAAGATGAGTCCATCGGGGCGTATAAATCAAAATTTACAAGACTTGCAAGGTACTCATCTAGATTTTTCAGGAACACTAAAAGCAAGGTTGATCACTTATTTAGCAGACTGTATGAAAAAAGTTTGAGATTCAAGACTTTGATAGTTATGAGGAGATTTTCCATTGTGCCCTCAAGGTTGAAATGGAGATTGGAGACTCTCAGTGGTCACGTGGGTAATGTGAAAAGAAGAGAAAAATTGAGAAGAACATGAATTGTCCAACAAACAATTCCCATGATGGATAGCAGACTAAATATCCCACTTGTAAAAGTAGTGGGAAGAAACATCCTGGGAACTGTCTAAAGGGAACCAAGAATTGCTTCCAATGTGGAAATATGTGACATATGGACAAGAACTGCTGAAGGGATATGATAATTCCCACTAATGTATAAGAAGAATGGAAGGTTCATATCAATGCTCAGTTAGTGGTTTAGTGTTACAACTGAAAGGACCCTAGGCATTATGCAATCAATTTCCCTAAGACAAGGGTTGTCAGAGGAAATCAACAAAAACCTCCAAGGCAA
Organism: Viscum album; assembly: GCA_963277665.1. NCBI lineage: Eukaryota > Viridiplantae > Streptophyta > Magnoliopsida > Santalales > Viscaceae > Viscum > Viscum album. The sequence continues at coordinate 1,045,237,586 of OY728155.1, read as the reverse complement.
AAAAGAAGGGCATATGTTATCACTACTATTGAGGTGGATCCAGAAAACTATATGGTCATAGGTACTCGAGTTATTCATTCAAGAATAGCGAACATACAATTTGATTATGGTTCTACACATTCTTTCATATCTTGTAAGTTTAGTGGATCTATTCAAACACCACCTCAAAATTTGGAGGAAAATTAATATGTGAGAATAGTGAATGTGGAAATTATTTCATCTATGGTTTATAACACCTCCTTGGTTAATGTTTTTTGACTGAACCTACCTAAAAATCTTTTCATACTTCCTTTAGTAGAGTTCGATGCTATCTTGGGAATAGATTGGTTATTTTTATACAAGGAAAACATATGTAATGAAGATCTATAGATTTTTGGGTCTTGCAGTCTATTATCAATGATTTGTGAAGAAAATTTCATGATTGTAAAACCCAATGACCAAGATAACACAGAAGTGAGTAAAGTTTGTCTGGACTCAGGAATGTGAAGACTGTTTTATGTAGTTGAAAAAGAGGATAATCACTGTGCTAGTACTCACACTCCCAAAAGTGGATAACTTTTTGTGGTGTACATTAATGCTTCTAGGAAGGTATTAGGCTGTGTTATGATGAAAAATGATAAAGTGATAGCCTACGACTCAAGCAACTGAAAAACTATAGGAAAAACTATTCCATGCATGATCTAGAGTTGGCAGTTGTGATCTTTGCATTGAAAATTTTGAAGCATTATCTTTATGGGGAGAAGTGTGAGATATATAATGATCCCAAGAGTCTCAAATATATATTCACATGAAAAAAGATTAATATTTGCCAATAGAGATGGATAGAGCTCATTTAGGATTATGACTACTCAATCCACTACCATCCTGGTAAGGCAAACAAAGTGGAAGATGCTCTAAGTAGAAAATATCATGCATCTTTATCAATGATGAGAATTGAAAAGGATATGATATTTTTATATTTGATGAGGATGCAAAAGGGAATAATTATAGGGACATCATCAGTCCATTCTCAAATGAATGCAAAACCATCTCTCATAGAGAGAATAAAGTATGATCAAAGAAAAGATGTGGAAATTTAAAAAAGGGTCGAAGCTATCAGAAATGGGAAATACTCTAATTTCAAAATTGATGAGGAAAGATTTTAATGATTTTGATCATGATTCTGTGTACCATATGATCCAGAGATAAATTAGGATATTCTGAATGACACACATAGCTCAACCTTCTCTATCCATCCTGGGAGCACAATGATGTATCGAGATCTCTGAGAAAACTTTTTGTGGGACAATCTGAAAAGGGAGATTGATAAATATACATCAAATTTCCTGGTATGTTAACAAGTAAAGGCTAAAAGATAGAAGTATAAGGGGATGATGTAAGCACTAACCATACCAACTTATAAGTGTGAGGAAATCACTCTGTACTTTGTCACTAGACTTCCAAGGGCATCTAGAGGATATAATGCTATATGGGTAATTGTGTATCATCTTACAAATACAGCTCACTTTACTATGATTCAAGAAGACTTCTCATTGGATAAACATGCACATATATATATATATATTTATATCAATGATGTGGAAAGGCTATATGGAGTACCACTATCTACTTAATCTTATCGAGATCCGAGATTCACCTCGATGTTTTGGAAAATTCTCCAAAATTCTCTAAGCACTGAACTAAACTTCAGTAGGGCCTATCATCCTCAAAATGATGGAAAATATTATTGAACTATTTAGACAATGGAAGATATTCTAATATCGTGTTTTTTGGACATCAAATGATGATGGGACCAATATCTTCCACTAGTTTAATTCTCCTACCAAAATAGTTTCCAATAGATCATCTGAATGGCACCATACGAATCCCGTTATGGGAAAAGGTACAGAATACATGTGTGTTTGGATAAAGTTAGTGAGAGGAAGATTTTAAGACCTGAAATGGTTGATTAAAAGGTGGAGAAGGTGAAAACCATTCATCAGCATATCAAGGAAGCCCAAAGTTGGAAGAAGAGTTATGTAGACAATCATCAATGAGACCTTGAGTTAAAAGTTGGAGACAAGGTATTTATATGCATATATCCATGTATGAAGGTCATAAGGTTTGGGAAGAAAGGGAAGTTATGTCCTAGGAACATCGACCTCTTTGAGATCTTTGGTCGAGTTAGATCTATGGCATATCGACTAGAACTTACACCTATCATGGCCAAAGTACATGATGTATTTCATGTATCGCACTTAAGGAAGTACGCACCAGACTCTTCACATGTACTCTATTTAGAGCTGGTATAGTTAGAGGATGATCTTTATTACAAGGAGTATTCAGTGAAGATCTTGCGTCATAGAGATAAATTTCTACGTAACAAGACTACTCACATGTCCATGGTACTATAGCAGAACCATAAGTATGAAGAGGTGACATGGGAACTGGAGGAAGAAATGAAGGAAAATTACCTGCACCTGTTTACGGTCTATAATATAAAATGGAATTTTGAGGGAGAAATTTCTTAAGGAGAAAGAATGTAACAACCCAATGTTTTTTCAATAGAAACTATTTTCTTATAAAAATATCATATAACCACATGAAATCACAATAAAATGAACTACTAATTATAATGTGACCTTTAAACATAAGTTTGTCACTTATGTATTTTCAATTTTAAAAATTGGTCATCTACAATTGTGATAAGTATGTTATTTGGAGTCTGATAAGAAAAAATTAATTTTTTGATGAATAGTAACTCACCCTTATGAATATAAACATACCTTTATTAATAGTAATTTATAGTAATCGGCCATAAAAATAGAAACTTCACCAATGAATTTATGAATACAATTTAGAAATCCTAAACGTGAAAAAACAATCATAGTATAAGAATTTGTATTTTGTATGTCAAAAATATTTTTATTTACAATTTTATGATTAATATAATAATTTAAAATGGAAATGTATTTTCAAAAAAATTAATCATAAATAATTACTTTATTGTCTTATGTTTATAATATAATTTTATTGGACTTTGATTAATTGTTCTAGGTATTATAAAATGAGTTCTAGTTTTAATGTTATTTTTATTGAATATATTTTGATTTTGTTTAAAAATTAAATTGAAAATATTTTGAAAAATATTTTCAAAAAATGGAGTTTATTTTTGAATTCTACATGTTGAAAAATTGTTAGGGTGGATTTTTTGGATTTTTCAAAAATACTTGAATTTTTTGTGAATTGTAAAAATACAGTTTTTAGTTTTCGGTTTGTTTAATAAAATCATAATGGTGTAATTATTAAAATAAAATTATGGTCATCTTTTGTACTTTAAAATAAGTTATTAGGTGTCCCAAGTGGCTAATACCATGGAAAAAAACCATGGGCAAGCCCATAGTTTTTCAAAAAAACCACTAATGAGTTGTCTTCTCAAACTAATAAAACACACTCTCTTTCACTATAAATACCCACTCTTTCCTTCATTTTCCTTTATCCCCTATCCATAATCATTGAATATATGGTGTTTTTACCTCCCTATTATCCCTCTTAGGGTTTACTAAAGCCCCCAACGCCCCAACATCCATGTTTTAAGAGTTACTCTATAAGGTAATGGAACTTTTCATCCTCCTCTTTTAGTCAACACTTATTTTAAGTTATCTCTTTGAATTTCCATTTTTATATGTTGGGGTTTAATATTATGTGTCCCTATTAATTTACTTTTTATTTACATGTTATGATATACCATTTTCCTGTCATCAATTCATTTTATGAAATTTTAAGCGACGTTGTTAGGCTACCGAATTTTCATAAGGGATCTCTCAACTTTTGTTTAGTTTTCAAGTTCATTTCATTTTTTTTCTTTACTCACCTTCTTTCATCCAAAATTTGTGTTGAATCGAGTACCTTAAATGTAATGGAATTTTTTCATGATAAATGAATAATTCATCATCATCACTATTTTCCATTTCTTTAATATTAAAAAAATGAAAACACCATCCGAGATGTGCTAATTTACCACATTCAAGGATGGTGGGTTTTCAATTTCTGTTATGGTGTTCAATTCTGGTCATAAAACCATTTTCATGGATAAAACAGACCATAATATATATATTATGTTTCAAACATTATTCTAGAATACTTTTTTACACATGGTTTTTATTTATAAAACAAAACATGTTCCTTGTGGCCAAAAAACTGCCAATTAACCCAAAATGTTATCACTAAGGGTTTACGTAAAGATTAATCGTCACTCCAAGTAACCAATTTAAATTTACAACCATGTAACCATCTATATATTCAAAAATAGAATATAACTCTAGTTCTGGAAAACAATTCCAATTTTACATTATTCTTAGAACATGAATACAAGTGAACTGACCATTAGAGCCAAGGAAACAAATGGACCCAAACAATGAAATTGAACTTCATAACCAATCAAAAAGGTTATTAATGAACTAAAAAAGGCTTTAATAAAATATTTTAATTTATAATATGTTATGGAATTATTATTTAATGAACCTAATTTTATTATTCAGGTCATTAATATCAAGTGGAGAACACCATCGAACTTAAGGAACAAGATTCTACCCGAACCCCTTTTATACCTTCGGGTTGCTCCAAAGATCTTTTTACCTAATTCAAGTTTTCCTATATTTTTATGTAAAACATCTACATACTATTTATATTCTCGGAAATCATGTTTCATGATCCATCCCTCATTCTATTTTGGGGATATACGTGTTTTTATTAGATTTCCTCCTAAATTATTCCCATTAAGCAAACCTATTTTCAGGGAACATCCAGAATTTTTACCCAATTTCAAGTGAAATCTATCCTATTTTTTAATCCACCATTTTATTTATAAAATCAATATTTTTATTATGAAAACCTTATTTTTTTACCTGTTTTTTTATAAAAAATATTATTCCCTTTTTGATTTTAAATTCTCTTTTGTATTTTTCTCAATACCGCACAACAATGTTATAATGATAAGAATTTCCTAAATAATATTCTTACATGTTGTCACATTAGTTTTAAATCACTTACCATGCTATAAGAATACTTTACCTTATTAATTTCCGCATATGTTTTTGTTTCTTTCTCTCATGGACACTTTTGTGATACACCCATTCATTATGATTTATGAAATGAATGTGATACCCATTTATCTCCATGGGTTCCCTTATGTTTAAGTGTGATTGATTATGTATGATTATATATGTGGTAAGAATATTCATGAAAATGTTATTATGGGTGCTCCTAGATAGCTCTCCAATTAATTGGGTGAAGTTAAGTCAAATGAAATGTTATGTGTGACAGTCTTGGCGGTTAGCCTTGCTTGTGCTACTATGTGAAATGATCATGGCAGTTAGCCTTGACTCATACTAAAGTCATGTTTTATGTTGCTTCCACATTACTATGATTCCATGTTAATATGATTCCATGTTTATATTATTCCATGTTTATATGTTATTGTTACATATAAGCCTCACTTTTATTATCATTATGTAATTTCTTCTTACCCATGTTCTTAAGACTTATTCTTATGTATACACCCTTAATGAGCTTTTTAACTCATCCCTCTGCTCATGTGTTCTGTAGGGTATCCTATGTAGATGTATGAGAACAATGGAATATAGGATCTCATTTTGATGTTTAAATAAAATGGTCTTTTTATAATGTTTGATTAAGTGCCTAGTCGTCCAAGACAATACACTTTATGATCCTTGACTTGTACTCTGATGCATAATTTTGATTAAAATCATGTAATGTTATATGTGAAAGTCTAGGGTAGTTATAGGTAATATGATAGGTACTCTATTGGTTATCAACATATTCCACCAAAGATGTATTTTAATTGGTCAAAATATATATTTTTGAGGCATAAAAGGGTTCACAATCACAAATTAATAATCATTGAAGGGTTAAAAGTTTATTTTGGAGAATAAGGGTTCATGTCAATATGTTTAATGGAATAACATTAGAATCCAAGTTCTATAATGCATGGGATGTGTTTAAATCACTTTTAATTTATCTTATTAATTGATACATGGATATATAGTCAATCATGTTTCATTCCATGATATAGAATATTTCTTGGACGATCTCCTCTCATAAGAACTCAAGGGAGCCACTAGAAGATCTTGGAGTTCAACCTAGACCTCCTTTGTATTTTACTTACTATCGAGGGGAGTACACGAGGGTCTTGGGGATTTGTGTATGGGTCCTAGGGAATATGTTTAAGGGTCCAGGGGAGCTATGTAAGGGTCATGTGAGAGTTGTGTAAGGGTCTTGGGGAATATTCTTAAGGTTCCAGGGGAGCCCATTAAGGGTTTTGGGGGCGTGGTATAAGGGTCTTGGTGAGATATATATGGGCCTTGGGGTTTTTAAACAAACAAGAGGTGGTAATATAATTTCATACCATATGAATATTTTTTATTGTAATAGAGGGATCCCTAAATCCAACTATACAATACTTTTCGATTACCGTATCATGTATATAGTGCACTATGCATGATATAAACTTACCATTATAGAGATGCATTTTCTGCTCCACTATTTAAAAGGTAATGTCTATAGATTAATTTTCATATAAAAATGTTATATAAGATCCCATGATATAATGATAACCTCGATATACTATGAAATTATTCTTAAATATATGTCATATGGTCTAGATACGTCATATTGACTGGACATGATTGATGTCTGAATATCAAGTGGTGGGAGATCATAAGAATTGGGACTTCTTCTCATGAAGTTTTCACATAGGGATCTATGGTAGGTGATATCATGAGGATAGACCCAACAGGAATACTGCATGTTTCAATTTTCATTGGATGTTCATATCTGTGGACATGTGTATTGATATCCTGACATGAGATCATTATAAATGTGTTCTGTTTTATCACGTACTTTCATGCAAGGAAAAAACCATTATAATAAAATCATGGTGAGTTATCTTGTGTTGTGTGCATTATTGGTGGTATGAAATTATTTTAATGATCAAGATATAATTTATCACTTATATGTTTAGAAAGAAATATATCTTGGTCCTGGATGATCATGATGATTGAATCTTTATAAATCCATGGGTAAGGCAGTCGGAGGTAAATCTATCCAGTTAGATCAAAAAATATTAAATCAAGAAAAGAATATGACATAAGTTTTCTTCCTACATTATGAGATATCTAAATACAATGAGTTATATAACATTGTATGTGTTCGTAGGTTGGTTTTCATTGCTAGGAATATTTCTTATCTCTCCAAGGGGGCCTTGATGGGTTTCTAGACTCCACTCATGATCTATGAATACTATTCACTACTATTGATATAAAGGTCTAGTGGGTTACACACAATAGAATATTCTATAATCTTCACTATTCTGGTGAATATGTATATAGGACATGGTGGGGCCCACCATCAGGTCAGAGAGTTGTCTTATTTTATTGATCACCAATAAATATATAAATTCATTATTATTCAAGTAAATAATAATTGTATTGAATATATTTATTAAAAGTATTTACAAGTGTTTACGTAAATATGAGGAAAATATTATAGGAATAAATATTATTTTAATACACCAGGTTCATTTGATATTACCGAGAATTACAAGTCGAGTTAAATGAATCAGTTTTATCACATAATATATATTTAATATATATTACAGTTTTGTGAAAAAATATAAATAATATTTATGATGGAGTTTAGTTCATCATAATTATTTATTAGTTATTTAGTGGGAGATTTATTTCTGGGGGCCAAGGAATGCATATCTAGATGAAATATGAGGACTCTAATCATGAGGTGGGATAAGTGTGGGACACCTCTTATCAATGGAATAAAAATATGAATGGGAGACATGTGGATGTTTCCTTTACCATGGTTTCTCATGTTTGGAAGCATTGGAGAAGGTTTTAATTTGGCCCCCCTCAAATGAGGGATCCAAAGAAAGATGTAACAACCCAAGGTTTTGAAAATAAATATTGAATTAATGAAACACTATGTCCCTAAAAAACAACACATTTTATAGTATTTATATTAAACAAAACATTGCCTCTACTATGTTTTTAATTTCGAAAAATTGTCATCTAGAGTTGTGATCCGTAAGTCATTTGGTGTCTTATTTAATAAGCTTGATTTTTGGGGAATAGAAACAAACCTCTATGTATAGTAATATGAATAGAAATATGACCCTTATGAATATTAAATAATGATATTATTTTATTTTCATAAGGTAATAAGATAATGATATGTTAATTACTTTTTCAATGTGACATATAACTTATTGTAAGATTAAAATTGTTATTTTTAGAATTAACTATGATTTTATTTTAAAATTAAATTTATAATATTTATAAAATTATTTTTGTAAAATGGATTTCATTTTTTAATTCTACACATTGATAAATGGAGGGGTTAATTTTTGGGATTTTTCTAAAATACTTGAATTTTTTATAAATTGTAAAAATACAGTTATGAGTTTTTGGTAGTTTAATGACATCATAATGAAATAATTACTAAAATAAAAGGATGGTATAATTTTGTACAGTAAAATATTACATGAGGTATCCTAGGTGGATAAAACCATGGGCACATACCAAGGGTAATCCCATGGTGTTGCAAAAACAACTAATGAGGGGTCCCGTTAAAATTATTAAAAAAAACTCCCACTCTTTTCTATAAATACCCACTCATCCTTTCATTTTATTTCATTAAAAACTCATCATCCTCGAATATCTGGTTGTTTTTTCTCCCTAATAGTCCTCCAATGTTTTCCTCATGCTCCTATTTTCCCAACCATCAAATATTAGGAGTTACTCTACAAGGTGAGAGAATTTTCAACTTCTCTTTTCCATTAAAATTATCTTTTATGAGGTATGAATTTCAAGTTAACATACCATGTTCTTATTTCTATATTATTATTTCCCTAATATATTTTATGGGTCTTTTATGAATGGTTGATCATTTTCCCCTCTCTTTTTAATGTTTTCTAAAACCATGTTGCATAGCTGTTGTACAACAGAATTTTTTGTAAGGGATCTCTCAACTTTTCTTTTATTTTCAAGTTCCTTTATTTTCATTCTTTACTCACCTCCTATGTACAAATTAAAATTATAACTCCATTATACTCTATATATTGTAATTATATCATGTGAATTCACAAACCATCATCAATATTCTTACTCCCTCCATTTTATTTTTATAAACGAAATTAACATCCATGAGGTTCCAATTTATATCTTTTGTGGAAGACAAAGTTTCATTCTTCAATTTCTCCTTAATTATTGGTAATGAAACCATTTAGATGGTTGAAACAGGCTATAATATATGTATTATAACCTAATTAATATTCAGTAACCAGTATATGAACATATTATTAATTTATATTACAAAACTAGTTCATAATATTCCAAATACCACCAAATAATCGAAGTGGTTGTCATGTAATTATTCATCCTCATTCCATCAATCCAAATGATATAAATGACCATTAAAAATTATGGATGTTTATAAATAATAATTAATTTCAATTCTGGAGATTTACATCCATTACACATGAACTCCATTACTTAAAAACAAGTGAACTAATTATAAAAAATCAAGAAAACGAACACTCTGGAACGATAAAATTCAGTATAATAACTTATCAATAAGGACATAAGTTAAATAAAAAATTATTATAAACTAAATACATGACTAATATGTTATTAAATAATGTATTAGTAAGTCAAATTTCATATTTTATGACCTTAAGTTCAAGAGTGGAACACATTCGGACTTGAGGTAAGGGTTTTCTCACGCAAACCTCCATTTTCATTCGGGTTACTTTTATAGTCTAATAACCTCAATGATATTCCTGTATATTTTTATTTTATCTTCATAAAATAAATATTATTATTATATATATTTTTACCAACAATAACCCTTACTTATATTATGTATAGTTACACATTTTAAAGAGGAGTATTCAAAATTGTTTCCAATATACAAGCCAATTCAAGGGAATTTCTCAAATTCATACCTATTTTCAAGGGCACTCTATAATCTGTTTTTGGAAACCAGTACCTTTATAAAATAGATAATTTTATTATTAAAATACTATCTTACTTTACTTCTGGTTTTCAGGAAATATTTTTCCAAAAGAACTCTTCTTTTCAAAATAAAAGAGTATTTATCTCAAGAATTACTTAATAATTCTATAAGAATGTTTTCATCTAATTCAACACTCTTGTTGATTCTTATATATTATTGGTTTTAATCATTTATGAAGTAATCTACCATATTTTATTTAATTTTCTATGACTAATTGTATTGTGTAAGATCTATCCTAAAACCATTCATCATATTACTTTGAATGGTTAGTGTTTTATTTTAATGATTCAGGGAAAGTTAGTTACATTTCATATTATAGTTTCAATATAAATATATATGTTGTTTATGTTTATCCCCTCTCAAATGAGGAATGCATTGGACTTATTATGTGATGGGTGGGGCCTTCTATATCCCCTCTATGCATCAGTGGGTCTCATGAGACAAATAGACATTGAATTGGCCAAGGCCTTTCCCAGTGTGATATATGGATTTGGCCGAGACCTAAATCATTTTTATAAGTCTTGGTCGAGGCCTTGAAAAATGTTTCAGAATGTCCAGCATATGAACATCCCTCATTATGATGCTAGTAATTGAAATTTCATGAGGTTATTTGACTAGTAGAATACCCGTTATTATATTTTATTAAGGAATTATTTACTCAACTCATATTCTTGCCATAATGTGTTCAAGTTTATCATTTTTAATGGAATGTGTTTTCAATTATTCACCATGGTTTATGTATATGATATCTTCTATTGTATTTCATACCCTTACGGATCATTTTAGATCACCTCTTTCTTATGTTTCATTTTCCCAGGATATGAAGAACTAAATTATGAATGACTTGTAGGCATAATCTAGGAGGCTTGGATGTTTCTAATAGAACAAATTAGTGTTGTATTTCTATTAATAATGTAATGTTAAAATTATATATTTATCATGCTTCCAAAATATACTAAACTACTTGGTCCTTTGGGATAAAAATTATTTGTTTATATGCCAATGTAATAAAATAAGTCATCGGCTCCGGGAAACTAGGGTCGGGTCCTTACAGTTTCTATAAGAGAAAGTTTAGTAGAAAACCTAGAAACTAGATTTGGAAAATGTAGATAAAGGAACAAACCCCTAAGATAATATTTGAGGATAAACATTTAAGAATTTCCTAATATTTTCGTAAGGAATAGATTATGTGGATCTTTCTATCAAATACATCCCAGTTTGGATACAAATAGGTATATGTGGATCCGACACAAATTTACCTAAGAGTGAAAACATTGGAAAGGTGTTTCCAGCTTGAACCGGGGTATCCTGGAACACAATAATGGTCTTTATTATACTCTTGGTATTGAAACTTCCAGAGGATATGCTTTTGGATAATTTACATTTTCATTACAAGCCATTATGAAGAAATGTAATGTAAATTTTTCCTCAGAGAAACCATGTTTATGAGATTAGCTATGCATATAATTTTAATTTATGCTAAGTAATTTTCTAGTTGAGATTATAAATTATGATTCATACCATAATGTAGTGTATGATATTATTTAGAAATGGCTCCATGTGGATGGAACAGAAATCACATGAACGGATGTGTCCAATGTAGGGACTTCCCCCCAACACAGTATAATGATGTTGGCTCTGGTGCTACAGAACTTATAACCATACTGGGAAAAACTACTTAGGATATGAGTAATAACCTTACCCATATGGAGCATCCAGATCCACCACATGGAGGAGATATGTTTGATCGCATTATGTGACCACAACCTCCATCATTCAATGGGACTACAATCCCATTTGTAGCTGAGCAGTGGATAAGTTCGCTAGAGAAGATATTTCTTACATTGGGATGTAACGAAAGAGAGAAGGTCGTCATGGAAATTTATCATCTATCGGGAGATGCAGATAAGTGGTGGTAATTAATCCTAAACAAAAATGAGGAAAAATATATATAATATATGGAATGAGGAGAATTTAGGGAAATATTCCTAGAGAAATACATTCCTCGTGAACAGTGAAAAGATATAAAAAGGTAGTTTCAGAATTTGAAGCAAAATGAAGATGATAATGTTGAAAAGATTTAATTTAAATTCAGAAGGTTATAAAGGCATGATTTGGAATACATATGAAATTAGATGATCATGATTGATCAATTATTTGATGGACTAAATCCATTGCTCTGGTGGGCTCTGGTCTCCCAGAGTTTCCATTTATATGAATATATAGTTTCATGTGCTACCAAGACAGAAAAGGAATTCACTAAGTATTATTACTTTAAGGGAAATAAAGAGAAGAAGAGGGATGCTGAAAACTCTAGGGCGGGAAATAAGGAAACAGAGAAAAAGGGAAGAGTTGAATTTGCACACAGTGACAATTGTGGAAAGAAACACCATGGTTCATTACTAAAAGGAAAAGAAGTATGCTACAAATGTGGATAGAAAGGATATCATTCAAGTGATTATAAGGGGAAGAAAAACCTATTAATTTTTAATGCTATAATTTTTGGGAGTTGGAGTACAATGCTAATGATTGTCCAAAGTATCAAGGAAACATGCCACAGAAAAGGCCAATGGAGAAATTCCAAGCTTATGTTATCACAACTGCAGAGGTTGAAGTTCCGAATGACATAGAGGTAGGTACTTTAATCATTTCCTCAAAATTAGAGGATTCATGCAACCCCTTCCTTTTCTTATATGGAAATGGGATGATATTACAATGGAATTTTTTATGTGTATACCAAGGAATACAATAATGAATGATGCAATATGGGTCATTGTTGATCGTCTTAAAAAATATGCACATTTTCTTTCTATAAGAGAAGATCTACTAGTTGAACGTTTAAAAAGACTATATATTAATGAATTTTTAAGAATTCATAGTGTACCATTATCAGTTGTTTCTAATCATGATCCCTGTTTTACATCACAATTATGGAAAACTATTCAGAAGGCCCTAGATACTGATCTTTGTTTGAGCACTACATACCATTCACAAACTGATGGACAATCAGATTAGACTATTCAAACATTGTATGATATATTGAGGTCTTGTTCACCTAACCTTCAAGGTATGTGGGATCATTATTTAACTCTCATATAATTTTCCTATAGAAATATATTCCATTGAAGTATTCAAATGGCACAATATGAAGAGTTATATGGAAAGTGATGTCGTACACCAACTTGATGAGATGATGTTGGTGAGAGAAAGCTCATATGCCAAGAAATTATTGAGAAAACATCATAAAAGATTAAGATTATCCAATCACATATCAATACATATAAAAGTAGGAAATAGATCTATGATGATAACTGAGGGAAAGATTTTTAATTTCAAGAAGGAGATCATGTTTTCGAAAAGGTACTTATATGGAAGGGTATTATATTATTTGGTAATAAGGGAAAATTAAGTCCCAGGTACATCAGACCTTTTGAAATCTTGGACTGAATTAGAGCCATAGGTTACTGTTTAGAAATTCTGCCAAGTCTCTTCGATGTTCACAATGTGTTACATATATCAATGTTAAGGAAATACATGCTAGACCCAACACATGTACTCACCTATGAAGAAATATAACTTGAGCCTGATCTTTCTTATTGTAAAGATCCTATCAAGATTCTTAATACTAGAGAAGAAGTATTGAAAAATTAGACGACTCGTCTGGTAAAGGTTCTTTGGAGGAACCATAAGATGGAGGAAGCAACATGGGATCCTGATGAGTTTATATTGAAGACATACCCAAATCTTTTGAGGTAACATTTTGTGAATTTCAAGGGATTTTTTTTGTTTGGATGGGATAATGTAACACCCCATGGTTTTGAAAATAAATATTAAATTCATGAAACACTATGTACCTAAAAAACAAAACATTTTATAATATTTCCGTTATACACAACATTGCCTCTACTGTGTTTTTAATTTCAAAAACGGTCATCTAGAGTTGTGATCAGTAATTCATTTGGAGTATGAGTGAACAAACCTAATTTTTGGTGAATAGTAACAAACCCCTATAAATAGTAATATTAATAGTAATATGACCCTTATGAATATTAAATAATGATATTATTTTATTATCTTAAGGTAATAATATAATGAGATCTTAATTAATATTTCAATGTTACATAAAACTAATTATACCTTTAAAATTGATATTTCTCAAATTATATATGATTTTATTTGAAAATAAATTAACAATATTTATAAATTATTTTTTTAAATAGAGTACATTTTTGAATTCTACACGTCAAAAAATGGCAGGGGTGAATTTTTGGGATTTTTCAAAAATACTTGAATTTTTCATGAATAGTAAAAATACAATTTTGATTTTTCTGTAGTCTAATGAAATCATAATGACATAATAATTAAAATAAAAGGATAGTTAAATTTTTTAAAGTAAAATATGACATGGGGTGTCCCAATTGGCTAAAACCATTGGCATATACCATGGTAAATCTCATGGTTTTTCAAAAACCATAATGAGGTGTCCCTTTGAAATTATTAAAAAAACACTAACTCTTTTCTATAAATACCCACCCATCCCTTCATTTTATTTCATTCCAAACTCATTATCCTCGAATACCTGTTTTTGTTTCCTCCCTAGTTGTCCTCCCAAGATGTCCTCAAGCTCCCAAGGTCCCAACCTTCAAATCTTAGGAGTTACTCTACAAGGTAAGAGAATTTTCAACTTCTCTTTTCCATTCAAATTCTCTTTTATGAGGTATGAATTTCAAGTTATCATACCATGTTATTACTTCCATATTATTCCATCCCTATTCTATTTTTGGGCCTTTTATTAATCGGTGACCCCTATCCCCTTAATTTTTAATTTTTTCTAAAACCCTGTGGCATAATTGTTATATTACAGAATTTTTCATAAGGGATCTCTCAACATTTCTTTTATTTTAAAGTTCCTTAATTTTCTATCATTCCTCAACTCCTCTATCCAAATGAAAATGATAAATTCAGTATCGTCTATATACTTTAATTAAATAATGTTAACGGAAGAACCATCATCAATTTTCTTACTCTTTCCCTTTTATTTTTATAAATGGAATTAACATCCATGAGGTTCAAATTTATAACATTTGTTGACGAAGAAGATTCATTCTTTAATTTATACTTCATTACTGGTAATGAAACCATTTATACGGTTTAACCAGACTATTATATATGTATTATAACCTAGTAAATATTTTGTAACCAGTATTTGTACATATTATTAATTTATATTGCAAAACTAGTTCAT
Organism: Viscum album; assembly: GCA_963277665.1. Taxonomy (NCBI): domain Eukaryota; kingdom Viridiplantae; phylum Streptophyta; class Magnoliopsida; order Santalales; family Viscaceae; genus Viscum; species Viscum album. The sequence continues at coordinate 1,045,222,258 of OY728155.1, read as the reverse complement.
AATAATCCAAATTCCACAAAATAATTGAAGTGGTTTTCATCTAATGATTCAGCCTCATTACATGTAAACAAATGATAGAAATTACCATTAAAAATTATGGATGTCCATAAATAATATTTAATTTCAATTATATATATTTACAACCATTCCACGTGAACTCCATTACTTAAAATAAAGTGAACCAATTATGAAAAATCAAGAAAACGAACACTCCAGAACAATAGAATTCAATATAATAACTTATCAATATGGACATAAGTGAAATAAACAGAATTATGAAAAAAAATAATTTTATATTTGTTTCTGAAATAAGTTATTAATAATTCTAATTTAATATTCTTGGAACTTAAGTTCAAGAGTGGAAAGCATTCAGAAATAAGGTAAGGGTTTTCTCACCAAAACATCCATTTTCATTGGAGTTACTTTTATTGTCTAATTACCTCAATGAGATTATTTTATATTATTATTTAATCCTTATAAAATATTTTATAGTTTTATATATATTTTTACCAACCATAATCCCTTCTTATTTTATGAATATTTGCACATTTTAAAGAGAAACTTTCAAAATTGTTTCCAAAATACAATCCGATTCAAGGGAATTTCTCAAATTATTACCTATTTTAAAAGGCACTATATAATCTATTTTTGGAAATCATTATCTTTATAAAATCACTTATTTTATTATGAAAATACTATATTACTTCACTTTTGGTTTTATAATATTATTTTTCTAAAAGAACTATTTTTTATCAAAATAAAACAGTATTTATCTCAAGAATTGATTAATGATTTTATAAGAGTATTTTCTTCTAATTCAACACTCTTGTTGATTCTTATGTATTATTGGTTTTAATAATTTATGAATTCATATAAAATAATTGATTTAATGGTTTATGACTAATTTTATTGTGGAATGTCTTTCCTAAAACCATTCACCACATTACTCGAAACAGTTAGTGTTTTATGTTTAATGATTGCAGGAATGTTCGTTATATTTCATATGATAGTTTCAATATGAATTTATATGTTATTTATGTTTTTCCTAGAACATATGAGGAATTCATTGGACATATTTTTTTATGGGAGGGGCCTTATATATCCCCTCAATGCATAGGCATGTCCCATGAGAAAAAAGACGTGGGATTTGTTGAGGTCATTCCCAATGTAATATGTGGATTTGGCTGAGGCCTAAATCACTTTTAGACAACTTGGCTGAGGCCTTGAAGAAAGGTTTTAGAATGTCCATCATATTCACTTAACTCATTATGAATCTAGTAATTGAAATTTCCTGTGGTTATTCGAATATTATAATACCCCTGATTATGTTTTATTGTGGCATTATTTACTTAGTTCATATTCCCGCCATAATGTGTTCAAGTTTATTATTTTTAAAGGAATGTGTTTTTAGTTATTCCCTATGTATTATGTTTATGATATATTATGCTTTATTTCTTACCCTTACTAACGATTTGAGCTCACACCCTTTATTATGTTTCATTTTTCCAAGATATGAAGAATTAAATTATGAATGACTTGCAGGAAAAATCTTGGAGGCTTGGATGTTTCTAATGGAACAAATTAGTGTTGTATTTCCCTGCATGATGTAATGTTAAAATTATATATTTATCTTTTTTCCAAAAGATAATAAACTACTTGGCCCTTCGGGATACATATTCCTTATTTATATTCCAATGTAATAAAATAAGGCATCAGCTCCGGGAAACTGCGGTCAGGTCCATAAAAAAGACGGGTCCTTCCATTGGTATCTTGAAAGAGGGCTGGGAAGGAATCATGTAGGTCAAGTCTTGGTGAGTAGGATTTTATTTTCACATGACCTGGGAGGAGATGGAAGGGCTTCATTTAAGGGGTAGGCTTACGTAAGCTAAAGTTTTCTTGGGTGATAGTTCTCCTGGGTGAAAACACTTGGATGAGGCATTGCTCTATGCACTAGGGGTCTCCTCGGGTGTCCCTAGAAGGGTCATGCAGAGATCCTAGGATAGGGAAGGGACCTTAGTGTAATTTATTGTTAGTGTGGGGGGAAGTTATGCCCACCCTAGTGTCTTATGTCTTAGACCTTGGAGTGACTTTTTGAAACTACCCCCCTTTAATTCCACATCCTCTCAGGTTTTGGAGAGATAACTGAGGTTTTTTAAGGACATGGGTGAAGGGGATGTGAAAAAAAAATCTTGGAGAATTATTTTTATTTTACTATCTTGAAAATGAGGATCCCGAGAGTCTTATTTATAGGAAAACATTGGACCATGAATGAAGTACTTTCCCATGTAGGTAGTCAGCAATGTTGATCGATGTAGGTATCCTACACATGGGTGGATGGTCCTTTAGTTACACACAAGGGGGGCTACGTGAGCCTTCTAGTGTGAAATATGAGTGCACCCAATCCAATTTTTGTTGAGTTACCATGATCCTTATATTGTGGAAATGGAGGGAGTCATTGCAATAGAATGAGTTTATGGATGAATAAAATTTAGAAACAAAAGAAGAAGAATAACATGGACACATAGATTTACGTGGTTCAGTAAATGATACCTATATCTATGAAGAGGTAGAAAATATCTCTATTAAATCCAAAATAATAATTATAGTGATTGTATCAGTGTTTTGAACATGCAGAATACCTATACCGAATGGGATAATAAATAATATGAATCACCATTCCACCAACTGCACAGAAATTTTGTTGTGTTACAAAAAATGTAGATAACAGTCTTCATCGCAACAATGTCCTAACCACCCATGTATAATGTGCTATTGTGGATGGAGGATTTAATTCCATGTATCTATAGTACATATATCCAATTAGTTTAGTGTCTCCCCCCCAATGTTCGACTTGAGAAAAACCCAATAGTGGCCCAATAATTCTGGATCCTTATGGTTGTGGAGTTTTCCAAAATGTTAATCAAACTAACTTTGTTGAGTGCATCAATCAGACTAGCAGCTAGGTAAATCAGTGACAGGATTTCTTCATACCCTCAAGGGGTATTAAATAAAATCATCCCTCTAATCAAAGCCATGAAATCTACCCATTGTGAAAATTGAATCAAGAAGGCCCAAAACAATGTTGTTGATGCTAATGCTTTGAAGTAATCGAGGTTATATCAGTGAAATACCACTAAGCATGCTATGGTTGAGGAAACCACATTTCCTGGTCCAAGGTGGTTCTAGTGTCATTTCTAGGAGGAGACTCCATTTCTAGTCACCTAGTACTATATGAGAGTATAGAGGCCTGAAAAGGCTTCAAAATAAAAGGAAATTAAGTCTTCCTCACAACTAACTACATTAATACTAGATTATGTGTGACCCATAGAGATCCAAACTTGGTCAGGTATATCTCATGAAATCAGAGATGTGTGGATATTCTTATAGGTTTGTGTGCACATCATAGAATTGGGAAATATCTTATAACCCCCTATATTTACCTCAATAGGGATTTGAAGGTTGTAGGGTTGTGTATTCAAGATTTTTAATTGTTGATATACATAATTGATGATCATATCCCGACAAAAAAGTGATTTTTTGACATGTTTGATCGAGGAAAACTTGAGTTGGTATTTTTTCACATCGAAGAGTAATGGGATGACTACATCCACCCTAATGATGTATCTATTTATTATATCTCTCTTTTTATTTCTCTTTCATCCACTATTGTTAATCTAGAGAAGATTTATCTTGAAGTTTAGAGGATAAGAATAAGAAGTAGTTCATAAGGTACTCAAATCACTGAAATATGGGCCTACATGCACCCCATCTGGGAAGGGACAAGTCTCATGGATCTCTAGAACTATCACCGGGTTAAAGGATAATTGTAGAGGGGATGAAAAAAGGGTATCCTCAAGTTTCTATTATTGAGAGGACAAATATGGTACATTCTTTGTCTTGAGAGAGGAAATGAAATAAGGTAGTAAATCTGGCCATGTGTATGCATCGTAGTAAGTATATGTGATATCATATGATCTCATGAATTACTTGACATACACTTTTTATAATTCATTACTTTCATGTAATCTTCATCAGTTTCCTCCCTTAATGTATCCAACACTAGTCCTTCATGGATTTAGGGAAACACTCCAGAGGAGGCACAGACCTATGTTGATGAATCCACCCCATTGATAGATGAATCATAAAGAGATACCATAATGCCTTTCCCCCATTAATTTATATGGGGGAGAGGGTCTTGGTAATGTCAAATATTTACCATAATGTGACATGTGTTGGTCACTAACATTCTTCTTTATTAAATTTTAGATTTTCCAAATACACTGGAGGACCGTACGACAACCACCACTTTCCATGTCTCCACTTCAGAAGTGGTTGAAATAGATTCATGATGTTATAATAAAGGTGTTGGTGTTAACCTTGACCCTACGTGGTCTGATGATAATGGGCCTTCCAAGAATTCGGCAAAGAGAATTGATGGTAGAAACAATTTGGGTCTTGAAACCCACATCTCAGGTACCCCTACTTGTGAGGACTTCAAGAGATGTAGGTGTATTATATAATGAAATAATTGATAAAGTAATAAACCTTGAGGATAAGTTAAAAATAATTAATATTCCGACCTATTTAGAGTATTTCATGGGGTTTAATAGGTTATTAGACATACATGATTTCTCTCTTCCTTTCATTTTCTTCAAATACAGTTGTACTCTTTTCATTTGTTGACTCACATCAGAACTGGATCTGTACAACTTTTTGTATAGATAATGTCTCCAAGGAAATTCTTGACCGAGGCCTCCAATTATATCATACTCCCAATGTCAGAGAAGTGAAAGATGCGAATTTTGACGTGCGATATTCTTGAGAGCCTTATATCCTGGTTTCTGTGAAAAACCAGGAGGATGACCCTAGTTAGGAGGTCCTTGCTCTGATAACTGAGGCCGAATGTAATGGGGAGACCTCAATCCTAATAGTAGACCCAAAAAAAGGTGAGTGTTATTCACCATTTTTGTTACCTTCACAGAAATTGATGTCTCTTGACCTCATGATGTTGATGAGGGATGTCCCCTGCTATTTAGTTCCATCAACTTCAGTGGATATGCAAGAAGTGGGGGCTTCTATTCTAGTTTAGTCAACATTGGTTGGTAAAAATGAGACTATCTTTGAGGGAGTGAAAAAAGACAACCCATTGACCATACTAATACCTGAATACATCTCTGCCGCTGAGAGTGGCTCAGAGTCATACTTGGATATGTAGGATTCTCTACACACTACACAATACATAATTGGTGAGATATCTAGAAGATAGTCACAGAGACACCTATTGAATGTCTTCTATCATGACATTAATGGCTTACAACCCTATTTTAATTTCTGGGGTATAATGGGTTGGATTACTGCATGATTCACTATGTTGTAAAGTCAATCATCCAACAAAGGGAAGAGAATTGAAGGTCACAACAGGATGAGGCATGGTTAATAGTCTAATATTAATATCTCATTGATTTTGTGTCCCAAGCAGATTAGAATCATTCCAAGTAAATGGAGGACAATCAGTTCCATCTAGATGAGATATCTCTCCAAATGGTTCATCCTCAAGAAGAAATAAATTTCATATTGGAAAAGATTGTTCAAATCCATTATTCCCTGAAGATGGTTTTTTTCATAAGGTGAAGATTATGTGGTTGAGAAGAAATTGAAGCTTTATCACATAGAGGAGGATATCACCACACAATTAACCGGGTTCCATCAATATTCGGAAAATACTCAAGCAATATTACAATATATGCAAGCCTATTTTTTGGAATGCTTATTAAAGTTTGGAGATATTATCTATCATGTGGAAGTCACTATGCATTTTAGAATATAAATTAAAAGGTTTTTTGGTTTCTAATAACCAATTATTATATTCCTATCCTCGTTGTAATTCTAATATGACATTGAAAATTACTCATTTGATTGAACAACATCGCATTATGATTAAAATTATAAGGGTAAGGGAGGAATCTAATTTTTCCTAATCTATAGGATGTAGCGAGCATAGTTGAAAAGTTAGTAGGGTCATATGGAGAACTCTACAAAAATTATGTATTTTTTAACGTAGACCTAATTTGTAACTAAGTCTAATATAAATAAGACTTAGTAGGAAAGACATGGCTTTTAATTAGGCCATCCTTTGTGGGTTTTTGACCTAACATATTTTGTGCTTTTTTACTTTCTATTTAATGTTTTCTAAACCATGTATAGTTCAAGTATAATGGGATGAGAGTCAACCTTTTTCCTGGGGTACTCTTTATTGGTTTCAACCTGGCAAGTATTGCGTCTCTTTTTTTTTGCTGTTTTAAGTCTCAAAACTCAGGAAAATGTGACTCATGTTTTAGGTCAAACATCTTTGACCATGAGTTTTGGAATGCTGACCCAAACATGGTTTGTTGTCCAAGAATACTCAGAAATTTCTTTAGATAACTAAAGGGAAATTTCGAGCCCTAATTTTGGGATTTCCAAATCTAAAACCTGATACAAGAAAAATATATTAGGGATGGACACTATCTATGTTTGAGAAGTGGTTTATAGTAAAATATCTTCAAGGCCTAAGGGAATAGAGGTGATCTCTCCTAATGAAAAACGTTCCAATAGTTAACAAACCTATTTTTTGTGGAATATTTTTGAAATTACAACTAGGGAATGTTACTGCATAGTTAAATAGTTTCATCCTCTAGAGAAAATACCCCTTTGGTGGGAAGCATTATGTACAGCCAATCGGGGCATGTTACTATATAGCCAGACAAAGGATCTCATAGTAATTCAAACATTATATTACCAATAGGTGGGAAATCTGTGAAGATCCATATATATCATGTCCTTGAAGAGTGTTTTTCTAAGGAATGTTGTCTGAGAATAAAGAGAGCATTTATATTCACATTGGCCATGAATGTAAAACTACTCCTCCACAAATTCGGATCATGTGAAGGGGGGAAAATAATATTTAATTGAACATGCCAGGGAGAAGGACCCTCTATGACATGGGTTGATACATAAAGAAAGTTAATTTTATGAAACTAGGATATATATTGTGTAGTTTAACATCTTACAATTAGGAAGCTGGTGTACAGTTTAACATCTTATGACTAGAATTTTATGTTATGAAATTTAATTTCAAATAGTAAGGAAAATAGGGGATATAATCCATGTTATTTTAGATTTAACTAAAAGTTTAATCATTATCCGTTTCATGATAATATGTTTGGGAATGTTCCATCCTATTAAGGTATAAATGGGGAAGGTTACAAGTGGTAATCCATGGGCCTCCCAATCTGAATATTGATATGGTGGAAATGGAACATTGAAATAGAATGGTTATATCCTAGGGATGAATATACCTCTAGTTGAAAACCCATTTTGTGGGTGAAAGTATATAAAGACAACAGGTCAGTGTTACTATATAGTAAAACAGTAGAATCCTCTAGCTAACAAGCCCTTTATGTGAGTGACTTATACAAACCCAACTAGGATGTGTTACTTCATAGTCAGACGAAGGATATATAAGGAATTATGAAATTTTATTCCCAATGGATGAAGGGAGTTTATGGAGATACGATTTTTCCTTGACACAAATTTTGGTTTTTGGACGGAAAGTTCCTAAATATAGAAGGATTATTTCATGTAAAAAATACCCAAAAATGGGGGAAAATCCCTACAAAGTTATGGCATGATCATCATAAAAAGAGGGGGTTTATCTTTTTTTAGTCTTGGACCCAATCACAGGGTCTAAAAATTACTATATATCTCATTTGGTTGATAATCTAGTAATACGTAGTTTTGGAAAACCATGCAGTTTAAGGTACTGTTGTCTGGTGCTATTGTGAATTTTAATGTCATGAAACGAGGATGATATGGTGTCTATAGTTTTAGTTCATAAGACTAGGACCATGTTATTATGGAAATAATGAGTAATATAAGGCCTACCTGACCATGGTTGATCCGACATACTTTGTACATGAGGGAAGAAAATGTAAACCATGATCTTGGGGGTTATTAGATCAATAAAATAGACATGGGATAAGTATGCAAGGGAAAAATACTGAATATGGTTGAAAAGTGTTTTCCAGCATGATATCTCTTGAGATTATGGAGATAGAAGATGCTTATGTTGAGGATAAATATACTACTAGTAGATGGTCCCTTTATGTGAGTGACTTATACAAAGCCAACTAAGGTGTGTTACTGCATAGTCAAATAGTGACATCCTCTGGCTAATATTCCCTTTAGGTGGGTGACTTATACAAATATTACTAGGGTGTGTTACTACATAGTCAAACAAAGGAGTCCCCATATATCATAAAATCTATTTTTGGTATCCAGAGATAGATTTTTAAGACTAGAAATTGTCCAAGATTATGAGTATGACATGCAGAAGGAATATGTTCGAGCATAAAATAAGAATTTGGACCAAAATTTTCCATGAAGTATAAAGTCCCTTGCATAGATATAAATCATATACAGGAAGGGACATTTCTATTTCTTTGATGGATCCTTGAATGAGGGAACACAAATTATGATCTCATGTATAGATCTCTTCATAGGTCCTTGTCTATATGTAGAAGATGGTACAATTTTCATTATCCCATAGTAGTGATGAGGACACAATGTCTAGGTGTCACTACTTATCTTGTTGGGATAAGAATAAAGACACACATAGTTCATAGTGAACCATGCAGTTTAATGGAATGCGATAAAGAAATCATCCATCCAGTTTAATACCGTGTGGTAAGGACGAAGGTGAATCGATGCGAAAAAATAATTTTTTTCTTCTAGGCCAGGTTCTAGAAATTAGGCGTCACTACATATCTTGTTGAAATAAGAATCAAGACACACACAATTCTAGAGTAGATTCCCCATACTTAATTGAACTCTTATGTGTGGGAGAGACCTTTTTTTAATACAGTCTCACAAAAGGGGTGAGAACCCACACTGGATCCTGTCATATAGATATGACTCATACATAGGAGAATGGGGAATTTCCCATATTGGGGCTAGATAAGGATGTATGAACCAGGAATCACTACGTATCCTACAGGGATGAGAATTAATACATACGCATTTCTTAAGGAACCATGCAGTTTAAAGTCACGTAGCAATGACATCTGATGTTCCTTTTAAGGTATTGCAACTAGGACCCTTTACGTGGGTGACTTATGCAAAGCCGACTGGGTCATGTTACTACATAAATAGAAAAAGGAGTCCATAGGAATCATAAATTCTATTTCCAGTATTCATATAAGATTTAGAAGAACATAAATTGTCCATGATTAGGAGTATGAAATGTGTAAGGAATATGTTAATGAATAAAGGAATCATTAGGACTTTAATCCTTCATGATGTATAATGTCCATTGCATTGATATAAGTCCTTTTACAGGAAGGTACATTTCAATTTCCATGATGGATCCTTAAATTAGGGAACCCAAATTAAGATCTCCTATATAGATATTTTCATTGATATTTATCTATATACAGAAGAAGAGACATTTTTCATTACTCCATGGATGGGATGGGGACATGAATTCTAGGCATCACTACGTATCTTGCGGGGATGATAATAAATACACACATAGTTTGTAGGGAACTAAATAGTTTAATATCATGTAGTAATAAAATCATCCATATAGTTTAACGACATGTAGTAAGGATGAAGGTGACTCGATGTGAAAAAAGGAAATTTGTAGTTCGTCTTGGGTAGAGAACATAGGAATCACTACATATCTTGTTGGAATAAAAATTAAGACACATGAATTTCTAGAGTAGATTACCCATATCGATTAGATTCTTATGTGGGGGGAATTTTTTTAACATGGTCTCACAAAAAGGGTGAGAACCCACATTGGATTATCTCATATAGATCTGACTCCAACATGAGAGAATGGGTCGATTTCTAATATTTTGGAAAGACTACTATATAAGATCCAGATATCACTACATATCCTATGGGGACAAGAATCAAGCCATACATTGTTCTTAATGAACCATGTAGTTTAAATTCATGTAGAAAATACATTTTGAGTTCCTTTTATGGTATTTCCACTAGGACTATAGTAACCGTATTATGAATTGATATTCACTACTTTTTCATGGAATTTTTTTACCAAAACTCTTAAGTTAATGTGATTTTGATCAGTGTGAGAATCAATTAGTGGAAAAGGTTTATTCCACCACACATGGCCCATATAAGTGAAGGATAAGGTCATTTTGATTTTGTCGACGAGCCCGTACCCAAGTGGTAAGGGCTCATGCATGGCATCCGAGAGACCCAGGTTCAAAACTGTGTGCAGGAAAATTATCAAGGGTACTGCAGCAGTACTGTAGAAGTAATGTAGTAGTTACTGTTTGGTACTATATCATCTGGAACTATTCACCTGGTTTGGGACTTTGGGCCACTGGTTTGGGCCTATGGGTCTCAAGGGCCTTCGAGTCATAAATGGAAATCAGGCCACAGGGACTTCGGGCCATAGAGACCATGTAGTAGCCTAGTTCACACAGATCAGGCCCCAGAAGAGGATTAGAGCAATAAGAGTAGCAGTCACAAGAAACAGAGCTAACCGTATTGGAAGAATGAGAGGGCATGTAAACTGCCATCGGGAATAGGCACAATGCAGCTTTATATGGGGAAATGTTATCCGATCAACAATGCAAGGTGGGGAGGTAGGTGATCAATGATGCAGAAGCTGGGGAGGGGTAGTTTTAGTGGGTTGGGCCTATGGGTCATGTAATGGGAATTGTATTTCTCTGGGCCTTCAGGTCGTGTATTTCAGGTCATGTCGGGCCTTGTGCCTTGGTCTTACGGGTCATGTACGGGTTCCCCTTCAACCCTTAAAAGATGGATTATCCATAATAAAATAAAAAAGGCCTTAGAGCCATTAAGGTATGATCATTTTGATTTTAGGTTGGATGGACTAGGATGTATGATCTAGGAATCTCTATATATATCATTAGAGTGATAATTAAGATATATGTAGTTCTTAAAGGCTTCTATGTGCAGGACTGACCCATATGCCGGGAAGGAGTATTTTTTTTTGTTGTTTCTGGACCTAGGATTGAATATCATTTCACCACAACTTATCTCATTGTATTGATAATCAAGCCACATATAGTTCTTGAATAAAATGTTTGGGGGGTACCATCATTGAGGATTGTGATTCGCTCAAATACGGATCAAAATGTTACATAGTTTAATGTCATGAAACAACAAAGTGAACCATGAAAATTCATGTCATGTAGAAAGGAGGTCGTCATACAGTTTAATTTCATTTTAATAGGATGTTAGGATATGTACTTTAAAGTCTTATAGCATTGACTATGATGTCTTATAATTTTGGTTCATACGACTAAGACCACATAGTGTACCTTTTACGGTCATTCATATAGGACTATAATTCCATTTAGTTTAATGGCTACAGTAAGGAAGTTGGTGTCAGGTAGTTTATTGTCTGATGACGTGGATGACATGTCACTATATTTAGGGTCATGCGAAAAATACCGACTACACATTTTAATGTTATGAAACTGATATGTATCATTATTTTTTCACAATAATTACTTTTTGATAAACCTTGCATTGGTTAGGGCCATAATGATCTCTCCTTCCATTGAGATTAGGGAATAATCTTTATTCGAGTGGACCTTGAGTATGGAATAAGGTCCCTCCCACTTTAGCTCAATCTTTGGAGGCTTCTTTTCCGGTATCATTGGAGTCCTAAGGACCAATACAAATTCTCCAAGGAGGAATGAATAGAGGTAAAACATCTTGTTAAAATCCAACACTATCTAATTCTGATGGATCTCCAAGTGATGAACGGTATGAAATTTATTCTTATCCAGTCACTCCAATTCATCCGGTTCTTTCTAGGATTTCTTATCTTTAGATAGCTAATCACTTATGGAAATACGATGTGCTGGAAATTGGACCTCAATGAGTATGACTACTTCCAGTTCATATACTAGTGAATATGGATTTATAGTCCAATATTCCCATAATGCATGAAAGATCTTGTCTGGAAAATAATTTTTATCCTTATCCACCATATTTTTGGATTATGTTTTATTAGGTCTTCTTGGAGGCCTTTATTTTTCCATTTTCTGCAATGTGATAGTGATACGAGTGGTTGGATTGGAAATTATAATCCTGGTACATATTTTACAACTCATAAGAACAACAATTGGTGTCATTGTTCATCAATATTGTATGTGGGATCCCAAATATGGTAATGATGTTTGTTTTCTTGAAGCTAACAATTCGTTTAGCCCTGAATTATTTGAGGGGTATTGCCTCATCCTATATTAAAAATAAGTCAGTAGTAGTTAGGATGTATTTTAACTACTTTTATGTGGTAGGAGGATACGATCATATGATTTCCATTCCCCGTATGAAAAATTTCTAGGATTATTTGGCTCTATGTAGAAACTCTGGGGTTTTGTGGATGAAGTTAGCATGAATTTGACAGTAATGACACATTCTGGTAAAATTTTTATAATCTCGCATCATAGTGTGACAGTTGTATCCAAGCCTAGGAATTTTATGGGAAATTATGGTCCCTAATTGGTGGGTGTTGTAGGCATCGTTTTGCACTTCATTAATGATTGCATCAGTATCTTCTTCATTGATACATCTGATAAGGACTCCATCAATGCCTCATTTATAGAGGACTTTCTTGTGATTTAGGATGTCATGAAGTGTGAATTTGATTTATCACCAATGGATTTTCTCTTTTTTATATTTTTCCAATGGGATTAATTCATTTTAAGGTAGTTTATGATGGGTATCACACAACTAGTGGTATTAATACATATTTTCGGGATAAGGTTGATTTAATTGATCACAACTGTGGTGACATGAGAAAAAGATGAGACTATTCAGTGATGTGAAATGTTTATGACTGTGTCATCCCAGTTTGGATCTACCAATGTTGTGGATCTATTTTCTAATATAACATCCTAGGAATTATTTGATCAAGGAACATGATTCAATGTTGTATCTGAGGGTAATTATTCAATTAATGACCATACAGAGTCAAACATGGGGATTATCTCTTCTTTTATGATGGAATAATACTCATTTATCTATTCGATTACTAACTCTAAGTTGTATCTCAACTCTAGGTGGACCACTTGTATTTGGATCACTAATTATTTTCCCACAACGAGGGATGAATATTCTTCCTCATTTTTTGTATAACCTTATGAAAACAGGATGGAGTAAAGAAAAACTGTCTTTGTTGGAGAGATGAGTTTGACTACCAACCAAACTTTTTTAAGATTAGGATCTTCTATTCTTTTCCATGTTGGTATCCTATATACACCATCAAAATAAAATTCCCATATCTGTGGGATTTCATTAATATAAAAGATATCATAATATATAAATTTAGTATCTATCAATGTTGTTCTTACAAATGGGTTCTCTATGATAAAATATTCCAAAGAATATCCTTTCACCACTTTGTGAGGCATGAACTGAATGTCAAAATTATGTAGAATAACCTCCCACATTTTCCAACTTATTTCCAACATAGGAAGACTGATAATATAATTGAATTGGTTATTGAGGGAGACCAAATGGACTTCATGGTGATACAAGTGGTGCCTCAGATTTTGAACCACAACGATTAATTCCAGGCAGCTATTCTCAATACCCGCATAACGAGTCTCAATGACATGCATGGTTAAAATGAGATAATAAAAGTTATTATTCATTCACTACATCAATATTTTGAGTGAGGAATGAAAAATGTGTTTTCTACAGGTATGTCACATAGATAATGAGATTCTTTACCTCAATAGGTGTCATTAACAATAGTGGGATCAAGATATATTTATTGAGGTTTTCAAATGATTCTTGCTAGTCACTATCCCATTGATATGTGACCCCCTTCTTCACCAACATAGTGAAGGGATAAAATTTTTCTGTAAAATTGGCTATAATGAACAAGATTTAGTTCAAATATCTTTGATGTCCTCTAAAATAATTATGTTTTCAAGTAGGTGACATACTAAGGATAGCATTTATTTTATTAGGGTCTACTTCTATGTCGTGATTTATTACAATGAAGCCAACAAAGTTTCCTAAGGTTACCCCAAAATCACATTTCAAGGGGTTCATATTCAGACTATGTTGTCACAACTTGTTGAATATGGTCTCAAGACCAGTCTGGTGGTTGGAATTCTATTGATACTTTACCACTAAATCATCAATTTAGAATTCAAAAAAAAAACATCCCCAATAAGGGTTTGAATATGTGATGCATGATATGTTGGTATGTTGTGTCATCATTCTTCAAGACAAAGGGAATTACCTAATAGAAAAATACTCCCTAGGGATCCTTAAACGTAGTAGGTTATTAATTTATGCATCCATTAAAATTTGGTTGTACCTGAATTAGTCATCCATGAAGGAGAGGGGATGATAACTAGTTGTTTCATCAATTAGTATCTCTATGATTGGAACTAGGAAGTCATAGTTATGAAAGAGCTAGTGGAGAACCTTAATGTCAATACAAACCCTGATTTGTCCGTTCTTCTTATTTACCAAGAAAATTTTGGAATACCATTTCGGATACTAAACATCCCAAATGAAGTCATCCTTGATAATATTGTCCACTTTGGCCTCAATTTTGGAGATGTGGGTTAGGTATATCCTTTTTGTTGCCTTTTTATATCCTCGGTGGTCTTCTGGAAAGCCTAAGTGAGGAGTGGCCACCTTATGATCATGTTCTAGAATCTCTATATAATTATGGAAAAACATGTCCTAATTTTTCTTTAGGAAAGATGAATACACCTCTTATTCTTCAAATTTTATCAACACACTAATCAATGTGTGTTGTGGATCTTCTTCTATACCCAAGTTTAGATCTCTGAGATCGTCAATGGTGGAAGAGACCATTTTCTCAAATATTCTTGGGGAATCCCTGATGACTTCCTCCTCTTCCTCTTTATCCTACCTCTCCTCTTCCTCTTTTTCCAGGGAAGTAGGAAATGAAGAAAATTTAACAGAGTTAGGGGAGGAGTTAGTGTTTTGAAATTTATAATCTAAAGCAGCTACTTTTGAACAAACTAATGAAGAAGGGCCTCTTTGAATCTCTGATGAAATAATTTTGGTGTGTTCACTCAGGATTCTATCACTGTACGGAGATTCAATGACTACTATTATGCTACCAAGTTCAGTCTTCATGACTAAAATTATGTAGGTCACTGAATATGTGCTTTAATTTAGACTCACCTCTTCTATATGATTGATGGGAAACACATATTCTACAATGAGCTTCATGAAGGGATTAACTAAGGTCATATCTAGATCATTTGTGGCATTTAATCAAGAAAAATCATCAATCATGGGCTATTTCCCTTCCCTTTGATATAATCTTGCATTAATATATTGTGATTTATAGGATTTAAATGGGGCTATATCACAATGAAATGTCATGATTTGACTAATAATGCAATATTAGAGTCATTTTTGGTATAACGAGGGAATAGTCACATGATGATGTGACCAAGACACACCCAAAAGAACATATAAGGTTTTATCTTGTTGAATAACTAGGAATTATGAGTCAGATTTGAGATCCCCAAACTAAGTCCTAAGACTGATTTCACTGAGTATGTTTTTCTCACTATTTTCATAACCTTGTAGCATTGGAGTGGAGGGGAAAAAGTGGGACTCATTGTAACCCAATTGATAAAGTGTTCAGACCATAATGATTTTGAATCTTGATCCACTATCAATGAAGGATCATTTGATACCATCATCATTTATCCTTCTAGATACGTACAAAATCCCGATGTGCCCTTGTATAATGGTATCTTTATATTTGTATGTAATGGAAATGACTATGTGATATTGTGCAGGATTTTTTTCTACTTGAAATACTTTTCCAGTAGTGAATTCAACCTAAAAATCTCATGGGATTGAAAAATACTCCATGATTACTTCTCTAAGGTCTCTTGACAAACTCAAAGCATAAAGGGTAGACCACTTAGATATCATAGGGGATAACTGATTTAAAATTCCATACTTCTGTTCCAAAGTCCTACACATACCAACATGGAGACGCACTTTTATAATAACTTTAGAAATTTAAATACTTGGAATAGGCACATTTTCCCTTGGAATAGGAGTTGAAGGTACTTCTTCCCTTGGTGGATTAGCTTCACTAGGTTTACCTGTGTGATGAGGCTGATTCGGCCATGGCATCCCCTATATTTGATCATCTAAAATGATAAAGTCAGAGAAAAATCTAACATGTTCAGGGGAACTGTATTTCCCTTACTGGGCATTCTTTAGATATCTCCCATGAGTTTTGGCAACATAGACGGCTCGGGTCGGGACATGGCTAGAGTAATGACTCCCAGCATGACCACTTCTGCCCCTATATCCTTGACTCTGCCAACCTCTTCCCCCAATTCCCCAATCCAGTGTGGGGAATCCGGGTTCATAGTCATCTTCATCATCTGATAAGAGATCCATTAAGTGAATAACATTAATGGAACCAAATATCAACTCTTCATCTGATGAGGACTCCTCATGGGTCAAAACTTGTTGTGTTGTTTGGTGGGGTAGTGCATGTGCTTCCAAAATTATAGGCATGAAGTCTCATAGATTCAAGGCTAAAATCATCTTTGGAACAATATCATCTTCATGAGTTTTCTTCTTTACCTTATGAACATGTATTTTATTGGAAGATTATATTTCATAAGACTATGGAATTGATAGAGTTGGTTGGGTAAGAGAGAAAGTGGTCGGGGGTACATTTGACTATTTCAACTATGCTCTAAGGATAATGTGAGTCCAGTTGATCATCTTTTTGATCATCCAAAAACTGAACTTATGCATACCCTTTATGTTAAATTATTTCCACTCATTATCCTCCTTTGGATTGGTGGAATACATATGTTTCATGTGCAGGTATCTTTCCCAGATTTAGTTATCTGGAGTCTACCACATTCTATATGATGTTTTTGAAAACAAAACATTCGTAGTTATTGTACCCCAATGCTCAGTGGAAGGGGAAATATTTTAGGAAGTCATCATCACCAACTTGGTTGGGGTTCTTGGGATTTGGAATCATGATCTTGTCTTTTATCAATTATGATATTAAGTATTCATAGACATGGTCATTTCTGAAAGAATAAACATTTTTCCTTAATTCCTAAAACTATTTTCACCTCTCCTCCCTTTGTCGATCATAATGAGGTGGGAATTGTTGCTAACACCCAAGAGGGTGGACCACATGATATAGGGAAGTATTTGGAGATGGAGTAGGTTTATGGGTCATCTTAGGTGTAACAAAGGCATCCTCTACTTTATCCATTTTTATTCCATGAACTAATGGGATTACTTGGTAATTAGCCTTGGTTTGTACGATGGAGTCATCCATTAATTGAGAAACTATAGTAAGATCCTTGATTCCTCCAATATATTTCATAGGAAGGAGTTTTCTTCTCAACTCTTCGTGAGGATTCTCTATAAAAATAGGTAAAAAGTCTTCATGAGGATGTTATAGTCTGAAATAGTATGGACATCAAGTCTTCTTGAGGATGTTGTAGGCTTAAAGAGTATGTCAACCCCTGCAACTGATCAATGAATTCAGTGACCCTCTCATTATCTGAATATTTGTAGTTTGAGAGGTGGACAATTGTTGTATTTTGTAGTGATGAGCTGAATTGGAAGTTAAACATTCAATAGAGATATTCCCACCCTATTATTGATTGTGCTGACAAATTGTTGTACCATAAAAAGGTTCTCCCATACAATTTATTTATGAAGAACCTGATTTTTATTGCTTCTTGTTTTGCAGGGGACACCATCATGGGATTTCAGTGGGCCATGAAATTTCATCAAATACTACTATGGTTCCCTTCAAGCATTGAAAACTGTAAATGTAGGATTTCCTAATTTTTATGGGGAAGAGTCGAACCAACCCATTTGGGGTAACGATTCATTTTTGGTTGTATTGGTACATTTATTTCCTCAATAGATTCTAATCGAGTTGTTATCCACTCCATAGTATTGATGATTCCTTGAGGAATGTCTGGTTGAGAAGAATATTGGACCAGGTTTCATGACCTCCAACCAAATATACAACAATAAAAAGAGAATAATAATCACCCCCATGTCCCGCCTCCAGTATGAACTAAGTTAGAGACTAACAATAGGGGTATAGAAATCTCATAATATAGGAGGTGTTTACCTCTATAAAAAATAAGATCAATAGATTAGATGAATCAACCCCAATCATCTCCATGAAAAATATATATGAAAATAAAAAACCATCACACAATGAATGTATGAATAAAATTGACACATATAAAAAGTATCCAAAACAAATACCAAAAATAAAATATAAGGTAGTGACACATTATCTATCTAAAGGTCCAAGCTAGTAATATCCAACATGGTCCACGCAATCGTCCTAGAAACCTAAAAACATTTATATATATAGGGTGATCATACAAGTATAATCTATTGAAAAAACAAAGCCTCTCGTGCACATGTGAAAGAAGAAAACTAACGCACCTATGAGAAAACATTAGAATAAAACAAAAACTATATAGGTACACTAGCAAAACCCAGTCTCATAAAGGAACGCTCACCAAATAACACATGTCAGGTAATATAATATAATTGAAATCACATCAATAAGGTTTCCCCATAACAATTTCCCACCAGTATTCCACTATCAAACCCCAATGTCGTAGATCATGGAACTCTCATCCCTTATGTATATCTCACCGCCTCATAAGCATGGTCACTACACACCTCACCCAAAGACACTTGTGCTCACCACCCCACAAGTAGGGCCACGTCACATCTCACCCAAAAACACATAATCCATCACAACAACCATCTAATTCACTAACTGACCTCTAGAAATAATAGCCTATGAAATACCTACCTCTCATGGACGATAGAGTGGGAAAGATAGGGTACCCAACCATCTATCCTCCTCACCGGATGTTGGTAAAAACACCCCGCACATGACTATTCGGGTATCAGCAAGAAGTTCTTGATGTGGGTGGGGTGTGTATAGAAATAAAGAGATTATAAAAGTATATATATATATAATATATATATATATATATATATATATATATATCGAACACTCAATCCCAACCTATGGGTTAAAAAATAAACCCAAAAACACATAACACTATGACTTTTTATGCAACATCTAAATGTATAACACCACACAACACGCCGCAACACCATTCATTTAATTATTTAGGATCCACCACATTTAACCAGAAAAACCATAATTTATTAATCGATTAACTACTTCCATTCTATTAACCAAACCAATCCAATCCATTCCAAATACTATTAAATAATTATCTATTTATTCCATCACTACTCAGGCATCTAGTACAAAGAAACCACCACCTCACCAACCCAAAATCACGACCACACAAAACACCTCACTTCCCCAAAAGCACGACCACACAGACCACCTCACCACCACAACAGCATAGAAACCAATCCATATTCCCCATATTAACCAACCATACATCTCCATCCCAAAATCATGACCTCACATCACAACACATCAATATCATTTTACAGATTTCCATGGGGTATTTTATCACATTTCACATTATTTTAGGGGAATTATAACACAATCCATAATCCCAGGGTAACCATTTCATTATCCAAATATAATTGGTTAATAAATTTTAATTTTAGAGTGATATCATGATAATAAGAACCAAAAAAGAATTCACGCCACATATATACAACACAAATAAAGCTCCCAACAACTATAATTTTCAGCAACACATCAAGTCCATACAATCCCTAATTTCAAAAATAACATCAAAGATGTTAAAGCATGAGAATAAAACCCAATTTACCTCTTTCAATTCATTTTAACCAATTATTTATCTTTGATTAATCCT
This sequence comes from Viscum album, assembly GCA_963277665.1. Taxonomy (NCBI): domain Eukaryota; kingdom Viridiplantae; phylum Streptophyta; class Magnoliopsida; order Santalales; family Viscaceae; genus Viscum; species Viscum album. Next base: position 1,045,202,360 of record OY728155.1, on the reverse strand, counting down.
AAAAAACCACAATCCATAGATAAAAAACAATTAAACCCCTCTCACATGATTCATAATAAAGATAAATGACGGTTTCCCTACCACAAATTAGTTTTCCAAATCATTGCTTACTGTAGGGTGAAGAAGAATCCTGAAAACAACAACTGCACCACGAGATCATTGATTAAACTACACCAAATACAAATATCCAAAAAAAATCATCCCAAACACTAAATACATTCCAAATTTAACCACTATAGGGAAACTCCAACGAATAATGGGATAAAACCATCGAAGAAGAAGGAAGGACTTGCAACAAATTTCTATCAAAAAACCACGTGACCAATAGATAAAATAAATAGGAAGAGGGATTGATGAAATCCTCAGGTGCCTAGGGTTTTTCTAAAATGAGTGGAAGAAGAATCCAAAGTCGAAGGAATTAATATTCTGTTAGAAAAGAACCTTTAAAACTGTATTGTATCATGGATTTACACAACATGTAACCCCCTTACATGTCTTGTAATCCTTGGGGTTTGGTTTCTCCAAACAAACGTCTCCTTTTCATTAACCCAAAAAATATACATGTCATGAACCATCCCTGGAAGAGTTTGAAAACCAACTTTCATGACATGTAATATGCTTACAATACATGTATTTCCTGTGGTAGTTTTACTGCTCCATCGGATTCCACCGAGAATTCATAGAACTTCCCATGAACAACTCCAACAGCCAAAACTGGAAAGGAAACACACTTGGGGGAAAGAACCATTATATTAGATACCTCTCAAATGATTATCACCATCAGAAATCCAAAACCAATCCTAGAAGAAAAATGGTCTGAAAAAACACCCCACAAGATACCTCTCAAGGGTCTCTTCATACCTCAAATGCTGCAACTAGAACAACATGCCAAACCAAATTCACACAAACATATCACATAACTTCATCACCATGAAACCTATACTAAAAACTATCTCCTACCACACAACAACACTACCATACAAACATTGAAAAACCAAAAAACTACACCATCCTGAATACAAAAATTAGTGAATTCCATTTTCTATGTCAAGATACTATTCTCTATGGGTGGAACTGACTCACTCGGATGGGTTTAATCACATCACAATTAATACATATCAATTAGGAATTATGACCTCCCCTTTTCAGATGTCAAGTATTTATCACACATCCCACCACACATATCACACACCAGTGAAAGAATCTCATCTCATAAACATAAGGATCCAAACATCACATCACAAAAAAAATAAAGTAAGGAAAAACTCAAAACAACTCTGGGTACTGGGCACAAATCTTCACCTCTCACTCCTAACTACTCTCCTTGAGGACACCATGTCCCCACAACACATGAACCAATGAATTGGTCCATCCATGTAGTGACTTCTCTTGGTGATCCTAGATCTCTATTGGCCACTCCACAAACATCATGACATTATCAACATCCAACTCTCCCTAGTCAATGAAATGAGAGTCGTCATGAAGATACCAATAGAGCTGAGAGATGTGAAAAACATGGTGGATCATTCCCAACTATGGTGGAAATTCCGACCAATACACCACCTCACCAACTCAATCAAACACCTCAAAGGTCCCGAAAAACATGGAAGAAATATTATTCCCTCCTCCAAACCTCTATTACCCACATTGAGGGGAAACCTTCAAAAACACATGGTCCAAAATGTGAACTCCATGGTCCTCCTCCTGCGATCGAAATAAGAATTATGTCATTCTTGCATTGATTTTATCCTCTCACAAACAATAGAAACAATCTTTTTTGTGCTCAGAACCACATAGGGACCAAGAATGTTTGTCTCCCTAACCTATGTCCAGCACAATGGAGACCAACATAGAATCTCATAAAAATACTCAAATGTGGTTATTCCAATGGAAGAGTGATAGATATTATTATAATAAAACCCTACAAAATGTATGTTCCATACCAAATATCTGAAAAAGTACAAGACGCATGCCCACAATATATCATCCATTTTTTATATAGTCTTTTTTGTCGTCCCATATTTCTGGGGGTGGAAAGAAATGATAAGGCATTACAAAGATCCAAAAACATGCTACAATACCCTCTAGACTAATGAGGTAAAACGTGTGTCCTAATATGATACAATTAAAATTGAAACTCTATGAAAATGTACCACATTAACCATGTACCTCTTATCCAAATCATCTAATACACCCAACTCCTTGATCACAAAGAAGTGGACCAATTTCAACAACTGATCCACGATCAACTAGATAAAATGACAAAATCCCCAAGATATGGGTAATAATATGATAAAATCCATCAGGTTGTTACCCCATTTCCACTAGGGAACAACAAAGGGCTACAAAAAAACTCTCAGAACACAATTATCAACCTTTACCCAATGGAAAACCATACACAGAGCCAGAAACTTCACCACTTACAATTTCATCCTAGGCCACCGAAACCAAGTCTTTAATCCATGATACATTTTATAAACTCTTTACTGTACCAGCAATGTTGATCCATGAAATGCACAAAGGACTCCCTCGTGCATCGGTCTGAGAACAAACAACCTCCCACGAAACAAAACCCAGTTCCGACCATCGTCTAACCATCCCTATATAGCATTATCATAGAAAACGTGATCACAAATTACTTAGTCCTCAATGTCTCCCCCTTGAGAATCATCCACCTACATCATCATATAATATTTCACCATCATCTGAAAGAAACATCCTCTACCCCTATCTACCCTTTCATCTATGTGCATGGCTTCCAACTCCTCCATTGCTCCCCAAGCATCCCCAGACACCTGAACAACACTCTTAAAAAACTTCTTCTTCAAAGCATCAGCCCAAAAAATAAACTTTCATGACTTATAAAAGATCTCAAAATCATAGTCTAGAAGAAACTCCATCCAACTTTGTTGTCACAAATTCCTATCATGATGGGAAAATAAATTCCTTAAACTCTTGTGATCCGTGATGACCACTAATCTCTCCCCAATAATGTAATGTAACCACATCATCAGTAAAAACACAATTGTTGCTAGCTCTAGATCAGGGGTGGTATAGCTACATTCATGAGGGAAAACTGCTTAGATCCATAAGAGATCAAAACCTTACATTGCATCAAGATTCACTATAATCTCGTATGGAAAGTGTCACAAACCACCTCATACAATACACCCTCCTATGATAGCTTATGTACTAGAGGAATAACTAAATCCCACTTTAGGTAACTAAATTCTACCAAAAACTGATCATTCCAAACAAAATTATGGTCCTTTCTAGTCAAATCTATCAATAGGGTACGACTCAAGTGAAATTGGGTACAAAATTCTAATAATACCCTGTGAGACCATGAAAACTACAAACCTCTTCTAGATTTATTGGTGCTACCCAAGAAACAATTACATCAACCTTTTATGGGTCTACTGCCACCCCCTGATGAGACACCACATGCCAGAGGAAATGCACCTCTCGTGTACATAACATACACTTGGAAAACATTCCAAAAAGTTGGTGGCATCAAAGAACATGCAAGGATTTTCTAAGAAGCTCAACATGATCCTCCTCTAACTTTGAGTAGATCAAGATATCATAAATGAATACAAAGAATAACCGGTCTAGGAACTCATGGAACACATATTTAATAATCCCCATGAACACATCTAGAACATTTTTAACATCGAACAACATGACTAAAAACATTAAGTGCCTATACCTACATCTCAAGGATGTCTTTCGGATATCGCACTCCATCACCCTCAATTATCGATATCAAGACCGTTGATAGATCTTAAAAAACCAACTCTCCCCTAAAATTTGATCAAAATGATCATTTATCCTAGGAAACGGATAACCATTTTTTACCATCATCTAATTCAACCTCTGGTATTCTATACACAACGTCAGAATACCTTCCGCCATCTTGGTGAACAATACTGGACCACCCCACAGACACACATTGGTCCAGATAAAACCATTTTGTACTATATCGTCTATCTAAATTCTCAACTCTCCCAACTCATATGGTGCAATCTGATAAGGATCCATTGAAATTGATGAAGCACTGGCTAAAAGTCTATCCCAAACTCAAGATCATGTTAATGGGTAGCATCACATAATTCTTAAGAAAAACATCTATGAAATCCCCAACAAAAATTGGAACCTATATCATCATATCATCTACTAATTATAACGAAAAATCAACCAATAAAGGTATAAGGTTATCCACACACCGACTGCCCACCTGAAAACTCCACTCACCAACAAAAACCACACACTAGACTTCCACATTTGAAAACATAACTCTCCTTGAAAAGTAATTGATAATAGAATTTACAGAATAAAAGTAGTTAATGTCAAGGATAAAATCATATGTCTACATCAGTAGAAGAAAAGATCTCAACTAGACTGATGTGGCCCCATCATCAGTCTATATTCCCAGCACACATTAAACAAGGTAGTTTGGCCTCCGACTAGTGTAGTCAACACCAGGTCATGGGAATATTCTCTACATCTAGTCCTACAGTAAGGGCTGGATCATGTGAAACAAAAGAGTGAAAATATCATGAATCAATCAAGACAGAATCAAGGGTACTAAACAAACTGATTCTACCACTAATGATCTAGGTCCCCTCAATAACTACTGCTTCGAATGCATCCAACTAACCACATCCAACATATCTACCTCTATGATGACAACTACCTCTATGTCCATGCTTGGGTTATGTCCCTGTAAGTGTGGAATATCCTAAGGTTGGACTCTACCTACTCCATCTCCCCTCGGTGGAGCATAAGCCTACTACCCCTACTGCTGAAACGGTCTCACTGGAAACTACTACTGAGGATGGAACTAAACCTGTCCACCTCCACAAAATTATGCTTGGGGAACTACTAGGAACTAGTTATGGTGATGGACACAAACCCCACCACCAAAACAAAATGGAACAAAGAACCTTTGAAAATAATGAAAACTAATGGCCCCAGAAGACTAGAAAGGAGGTTTTTGAGGTCGAATCCCCAATGGTAAAAACCTTATAGGTCCCAATTCCTGAGACCTTCCACTGACAACTCTTCTCATCGAGGAACCCTGATGGTTCCCCTATCATGGTAAACATCCTCATGAGTGAATCCTCTCAATCTCTTTTTTCCTTCTTTTGAAACTCTAGATACATTGGAAACATAAAATAAGTAACTGGATACTAAAAAGAAAGATGGAGTGCCTCATCAAGAAATCTCGCATGAGAATACTAAACTGGAAAAAGATCTAGTAAAAAACAAAGAAGTTCCTTGAACATAATGACTAGATCCCACACTAACATCCTCCCCATCTGAAGAGGAATAAGATCCTAAATCTTTACTAACTTCATGTTTAGATAAAGGAACTCTCGATAGAACTACTTCTATAAGTAGACCCAAAAAATGTCTTCCTCCTTATTCTCTCCCAGATACAATATACACCACTGACACAAAACTTACCACATCTAACTAACTGCCAAAGAGTCCTAGAACTCCATTGGGGACTAGATCAATCTAAAAGTGATCCTGAGATCTTCCATCAACTACTCTATCCCCACATCTGAAACACTTCCTTTGTACTTTCCCAAAGCCTTCTGCAAGAAAGCATGCAACTTCCTCTGCAAAACTTCATCCTCCTCCGTCGGATCAACTCTGTGGTGATCAACCGGGTCATCCTACTAAACCGAATCTTCATGAGACACAGGCGGACGATGATTATGAGCCATATCTATAAGGAAAACAATAAACATACTATGTCTGATAGCGTGGAATTTTTATTTTTATTTATTTTAATTCACTTTATTCATTATATCCTTCCCAAAACAACCCAATTAAAATAATAGGACAAGTCATCATGATGTGTGTACCTTTCCTAGGTCTCTACCCTGCATGCATGTCCATCTCACTTGGCCTTTCAATAAGCTTATATTCTATGCATTGGATCATAGGGGGCCCTAAAATATCAAGTCCAAGTCAGTATCCCTATCCTATTTCATGCACCATGGTCAATAGACATGGTTCACATACCAACACATGAATTCTTCATTGTTCCTAACTCTAAACACCATCCTATTTCTCAACTATCACAATTAATACAACTCTATCATGGCCCCTCCCACATAAGATACCACAATTAAGGGAGAAAGATAATGACCCATGTGTCCCATCTCCAATAGGCCCTGGGTTGGTGACTAGCACCGAGGGTATAAAAATCTCACAAAATGGTAGGCATTTCCATATATAAGAAAACAATATCAAGAGATAGGACGAATAAACCACAATCAGCTCCCTGAAATATATACAAGAAAACAAAAAACTATCCCACAATGCACGTATAAATAAGACATCTATAGATAAAAAGTCTCCAAAGTAAATACTTAAAAGAAAAGCTAAGGCAGCGATACAAGATCTATCCAATGGTCTGATCTAGTAAAGTCTAGCATGGTCCACATAATACTCCTAGAAACCTGAAAATAGTTTTTATATATGTAGGGTGAGCATACAAGTATACTCAGTATGAAAACCAAAGTCTATCATGAAAATGTGAAAGAAGAATTCTAATGAACTTTTCAGAAAATAGCAAAACCAAATAACACATATATAGGTATAATAACAAAACCCAGTCTCACCAAATCATGTTCACAAAACAACACAAGTCTTGTAATATAGTATAATTGGAATCTCACCGATAAGGGTAACCCGCACTGTATTACAATTGGTATGCCACACTCACACCCCAATTTCATACATCCTAGCGCTCATAACTCTTCTATACACCATACCGCCCACAAGCACGGTCACAACACACCTTGACCAAAGACACCTGGGCTTGTTTCCCCACAAGTGCAGCCACACCACATCTCACCCGAAAACACATGTTCCATCACAAAAACTATCTAATGCACTAATAGTTCTCCATCCATAATAGTCTATGAAATACATACCTCACCTGGAAGAGAGGGTAGAAAGAGAGGGTACCAAGCCATCCATCCTCCGCAATGGTTTTGGGGAAAACACCCCTTACGTGATAATGTAGGTGTGGGCCCATAGTTCTCAATGTCGATGAGGTGAGTTTTGAAATAACAAGAATATACAAGTATATATATATATATAATATCAAAAAATCAAGACCAACCATTAGTTTCACAAAAAAACCAACCAACCCACAATACCGTCACTTTTTATGCCACCTCTAAATTCTTTACACCACACAATAAGCCTCAACCCCATTCATTTCATTATTCATCATCAACCACATTTAACCACACAACCCATCATTTATTCATCAATTAACAACTTCCATTACATTAACCAAACCATCCCAAGCCATTCCAAACACTATTAAACAAATTATTTATTTATTCTATCACTACTGAGACATTTAGCATAAAGAAACCACCTCCTCACTTCCCCAAAAGCACAGCCACACAAACCTCCTCGCTACCCCAAAAGCATGACCACACAATCCACCACACCGCCCCAAAATCACAACCACCAAACCATCTACCCCAAATTCCCGAACCACACATCATCTTCCCACAAGAACGACCACACATTAATGCACAACAAGATCATTTTACATATTTACATGGGGCTTTTATCACATTTCACTTTATTTTAGGGGCGTTATAACACAAGCCATAATCCAGGGGAAACCATTTCATTATCCAAATAGAAGTGGTTAATAAATTTCTATTTTAGGGTGATATCACAATAATCATAACCAAAGCCGCATTCATAGAACATATATCCAATGCAAACAAATCCCACAATGACAACAATTTTTAACTGGGAATCAAGCCCTTACAATCCACAATATCACAAATAACATCATAGCTATAAAAGCATGTTAATAAAACCACATTTACCCCTTTAAATTCAATTTAACTAATTATTTATCTTGTATTAACATGGTACATACATAATCCATATATAAAGAAAGTTAAACCCCTCTTGCATGGTACATAATAAAGAGAAATGAAGTATTACCTACCTTAAGGAATCTTTCAAACTTGTTGTGCACCAAAAGGAGGAGGATAATGCCTGAAAATCATGACATTGTCATGGATCCTAAACCAACCTACAAAATAAAATATATCCATCAAAATAAATCCTAAACAAACAACCCAATCAAAACCACACCATCATAGTGAAACTTTGATGAAGAATGAGAGAAATCCATCTAATAAGAAGGAAGGGCTTACCACGGATTGCCAACTAAAAACCACCCGAAACAACAGAACAAATAGAGTGGAAGAAGGCCTAATGAACTCCTCAAGGATACTAGGGTTCACCCAAAAGGAGACAAAGAGGAATCCATAGCCAAATGATTGAATATTCATTCAAAAAAATTTTAAAACTACATAGCATCGGGTATTTACTTGTTGTGTACTCTATATTCACATCTTGTAATACTCTAGGTTTAGTTTCCCAAAAAATTGCACCAAAATTTCATTATTTTACCCCAGAAAACTACACATCATGAACAAAACCTGGAAAAGTTGTGAAACCAACTTTCACGTAATGTAATACACTTACAACATGTGTATTTCCCGAAGCAGTTCTTCCGTACCTACGACTTCCATCGAAAACTCCCAGAACCTCCCCCAAACACCACCAATAACCAAAACTGGATAAGTAATGGATTGGGGGGGAATAGAACATTACACAGGGGAAGTAGTAGGTAGTGACAACAATAGAGGCCCTGTTGGTATCTGCTTTGGATAACTAATAGGGATGGGCATGTATGGTTTTGGTTGGCCATGTTGTGGTTGTGTTCCCAATGGAAGAAACTCTTGATATTATATTGTGGGGTCCAAGTATATTTTTGGTCGATATACCACATTGAAAAGATTTTTTGGATCCTATTTGGTTGTTTCATAAAACCCAATTTTTTGAGATATTCTATTTGGGAATACAAGTTGAGGCTCTGTCTGCTAAATGTATCTAGGAGGAATGTTTTCTTAGACTAGTTTTGCTTTGAGTATTCTTCATTTCTTCAGGTCTTACACTTGTACAGAAATTATTTCCTCAATTGTGATGGGATATATTTATTTAGGATGTGGTTGAAGCATAACCTTACCTTTACCATTTTCCATGGTAGATACTCTTTTCATAGGGGATGATGGGGTGGGTGAGGGAATGCCAAAATTTATAGACACCCTTTAGTTTTGGGTATAGGAACCTCCTTCAATTGTTTCAATGTGTTTGATATTATGAACCAAAACATCTTCCTCTAGACCATTCATATTGGACTCATGTTCAGTAGGGTCTATAGGTTTGGTGTTAATGATATTCATCGGCACGTACTGCATTTCAGGAATTTCATTAATATCTTAGAGAGACTTCCATTGTTTTCACCCTCTATGGGACAATCTCTTCTTCACTGTTGGTTCACTCAAATATGATTGGAAGACGGTAATCTGAAGGGAATATCCATACAATTTTTCATTCATGTTCCCAAGAAGGATACCGAATCATGGGATAAGACGAATTGAGAGGATTCATTCTGTAGAGTCCCCCCAAATTAGGAAAAGACTGAATTCCACAAAGGATGAGGTTGTTGTGGTAAAAAATACCCCATACCTGAGGGTTTGTACTGTTATTTCTCTACTTTCACAACCTTTCAGGCATTCTTTTCTAACATCAAAGGTTGTGTTAAGAAATTACCCATCCTTGCAGGATGGGGTTACTCCTAGATTTTCTTGGATGCTACTATCACATCATCCTTATTTATTTCATGATGTTATATTTTAACATGGGTTGGGTGTATCATTCAGTTTGAACCTGAACCACATTCTTCTGAAGAAAAGAACACTATCTGTGACATTTTCACCATTTGGGAATTGACTTCCCTAAAGCAGGATACCTGCTCATTTTTTCCATGTTAGGTTGGACAGGGTAAAAGCAGATGGTCTAGATGGGGGGTGAATAGACCAGATTAAAATTTTTAATCTAATAAATTAATTATCAAAGTTAATTATTAAGGTTAATTAGCTTTGGAAAAAGTAAATAACACAAGGATGTTTTTTATAGTAGTTCGTTCCAAATTGGGTCTACTCTACTCTTATACCTCTCTACTCAGCGAGAGATATGTGTGCACTAAAAATTATTTTTAAAGGGGAATCATAATCTAATTACAAAATCTTTTTCTACTTGAGGGATAACCACGACACTGACTTTTGTGTGGAGATTCCCAACCCTTACAACCCAACTTTAGATACTGAGAGTCACAACCCAAACAGTGTTGACTTTAGATATAGGGAGTCACAACCCTAAGATCTTGACTTCAGAATCAGGGAGTCACAACACAGGGAAAAATAATAAAAAATAATGCTTTTGTGTGCAAAAGCATAAACAGAAAAATAGAGTACGTATGAGAGATGGGAAGTAGTGTTACATACTCAGAACGAGATGAAAGACAAGATAAAAATTAAAGCACAGGTACTAGTTCTTGTGGTTTAGATCAACACGTCTCGTCAATTCAATTGTAGTCGAAGGAGAATGAATTCAGCGCTTGAGGGAACGAGCATGTGGTGAAGCAGAGTGTCGCATGACGTTGAAAATGCACAGTGGGTTCAAAGTTCACAGAACTTTCTCTTTTTATTGTGTTGTTCTTTTTCCTACAAGAGAAAATGTTATATATAGAGAATAAAAATATATAGCAGGTGCATCAACTTCGCTTCCATAGGATATTCAAAAATTAATTCAGTTATGAGCTACCATAAATATCTCCATGAAAATAGCAGCACCGTTGCATCTTTATTCTCGTAGAATAAATATCTAATAAAGGAATTCAAAATATTTTGAATAAGTCTCCCAATAAAATCTATCGAATATTAAAACCATTGAATGATTCAATGCAGAATTTCAAATCCATTTAAAATGATTTAATGGTTGTCAAAACAGTTCCTGAAAACTAGTAGTAGATTCTGAAATTAAATTCAAACATTTTAATTTAAACAAACTTGGAACGTCCAAATTTATTTGTAAATGACTTTGAAAAACTTTATTAAATTTTCTCTCTAAACATAGAACCAAAAATAATAAAAACTCTTTGATTACGATCCTTATATTTAATGATATTTTTTCACAAAAAAAACGTTTAAAAATAATCCATATATTTGCAAAAAATTAATTTTTTTAAAAATTGAACGGAATGAACAGTAACTTCAGAATGAATAGTAACTTTGGAATGAACAGTAACTTCAAAGTGAATAGTAACTTCGGAGTGAACAATAACTTCAGATTGAACAACAATGTCGGAGTGAACTGTAACGTATGGTTTCCAAACCTTACCTTGTGAAATGTAAAATAACGTAACATAAGGTATGAATAGTAAGGTAACGTAGGGTATGAATAGTAATGTAATGTATGGTATGAACAGTAAACCATACTTTTGTGAGATAAAAATGAATCATACATTTGTGAGATAAAAATGAACTATACTTTTGTGAGATAAAAATGAACCATACTTTTGTAAGATAAAAATGAACCATACTTTTGTCAGATAAAAATGAACCATACTTTTGTAAGATAAAAATGAACCATACTTTTGTAAGATAAAATTAAACCATAATTTTTTGAGATAAAAATGAATCATACTTTTGTGAGATAAAAATGAAGCATACTTTTGTGAGATAAAAATGTACCATACTTTTGTGAGATAAAAATAAACCATACTTTTGTGAGATAAAAATGAACCATACTTTTGTGAGATAAAAATGAACCATACTTTTGTGAGATAAAAATGAACCAAACTTCTGTGAGATAAAAATGAACCATACTTTTTTGAGATAAAAATGAACCATACTTTTGTTAGAAATCTCGATAGAATGTTTTGACAAACTTCAACGAATTTTTAAGGGCTCTTAATAGAAGATTCAGAATTTGGTCAAAACTAATTATTTCTAGAAAAACTTATAATATTTCCAAAAAAATAACCAATTAAAACAAATATCTATAGATCCTAAAATCATTAAAACATAGAAGAAAAACACTTCTAGAAAAATTGCTACTAAAAAAATAATATCATAAATTCAAGTAATTAAATGTCCATTCAGAAGATATTTTTAGACATTTATGTAAACTAAAGAAATAAATATAAACATTTTATCTTTCCATAGAATGAAGTTTCATGTAAATCGGATAACCGTAGAAGATTCAGAAAAATAAATACAGAAATGTTTTAAAAAAGTGAAATGTAGAGTTTATAAAATCATAGTAGAAAATTCATTGAATTTTTAGAGAAATAGATAAGCATTTTCAAACTTCCTCATTAACTAATAAAGTACAGATAAATATATTGTCTTTCCAACATGATTGGAATCACCCAAATCCAAAAAATCATAAATTAAGATATCATCAAAATACAGAGGAAAAGTAATCAAACAAAATCACATGAAATCAAATTAAAGGAAATATGCACATGCACAAACAATATCACCATTTTTGTTTGATTACAAACCCAAAACATCTAAAACATAAATGAATTTTTAATATGATTAAAACCAAATTATTTCTCCCTAAACCTTCTCTCCAAAACTACTCCCCCATTATGTAAATAAACAAAAAGTGAAAACATGCTCCCCCTAATCAAATGCAATAAATAAAATTTAAAATTCCAACATACCAAGAGAAAATTTAATTTTCTCAAACTGAGCAGAGTCTAAAGGCTTTGTAAAAATATCTGCAAGCTGATTTTCATAAGGGATAAATTATAAAACAATATCACCCTTATTCACATGATCCCGAATGAAATAAAATCTTAGATCAATATGTTTTGTCCTATAACATTGTACGTGGTTTTTAGAAATAGAAATTGCAGATGTATTATCACAATAAATAGTTAGTTTATCAAGATACACCAAAATTACATAAAGCTTTCTGAATCCATAAAATTTGAGCACAAATAATAGTAGAAGAGATATACTCATCTTCTTTAGTAGATAAAGCAACATAAAATTTTTTCTTAGATGACCAAGATATTAATCATTTTCCCAAAAATGACACATACCTAATGTGCTTTTTCGGTCGATTCTACAACCTCCAAAATCAGAATCATAATAAGATGTTAAATCAAAACAATTATATTTTGGATAAAATAAACCAGAATCAACAGTTCCATTAACATATCTATTTATTCTTTTTACAGCTTCAATATGACATTCTTTAGGATCAGCTTTAAATCTAGCACATCAACAAACACTAAAGATAATATAAATTCTAGATGCAGTTAAATAAAGCAAGCTACCTATCATACCTCTATAAACTATAAAATAAACTAATTTACCAGATGCATAACTATCTAATTGACAATTAGTACCCATAGGAGTTTTCATGTATTTTGAGGAATCAAGAACAAATCATCTAACTAAATCTTTAGCACACTTTGATTGATTGAGAAAAATTCCATCTTTCCTTTAAGAAATTTGAAGTCCAAGAAAGAACTTTAATTTTCCCATTAAACTCATGTCAAATTTAGAAGACATCAATAAATAAAAATCATTACAAAGTATTTCACTTGATGTCCCAAAAACGATATCATCAACATAGATCTGAACAATTAAAATATCATTAGAATATCTTTTAATAAAAAGAGTGGGATCAACATTTCCTTTCTTAAAACCATTTTTTAATAAAAATGAAAAAACGTTTTTCATACCAAGAACAAGGTGCTTTTTTGAGATCATATAAAGAATTAGATAATTTAAAAACATTGTCGGGAAATTTTTCATTTTCGAAACCAGGGGGTTGAGAAACATATACTTCTTCAGTAATAAAACCATTTAAGAAAGCTCTTTTTACATCAATTTAATATAATTTAAAACCTTGAAAACATGCAAAAGCTAACAAAATTATAATTTCCTCTAACCTGGTAACAGATGAAAATGAATCTTCAAAGTTTATACCTTCTTCTTGAGAGTATCCTTGAGTAACAAGTATGCCTTTGATTTTGACCATATGTCCAGATTCATCCAGCTTGTTTCTAAAGATCCACTTAGTTCCAATTACCTGCTTATCTTCCGGCAATTCTACTAAAGTCCAAATATTATTTCTAACAAACTGATTTAATTCATCTTTTATAGAAACAATCCAGTTCACATATTTTAAAGAATCATTAATATTAACAGGAACAAAATCATAAATAAAAGCAGAATTGGCACAATAATTTAAAATTGAATTTCTGGTTTTGACACTATAATCAACATTTCCAATTACATTTTAAATAGGATGAGCTTTGTGAATCTTCCATGATCTTGGATCATGTTGAGAAGGATTATGCTCCCCCTAAATTAATTCATTATTATCTTGAGGAATATCTTCACCAAAATTAAATTATCTAAACTCATCATCAGTAACATTAGAATCAGAATTTATTTTAACATTATTTTCATCAAACATAACATGAACAAACTCTTCAATAACCATCGTTCATTTATTATAAACTCTATAATATTTACTATTATTAAAATAACCAAGAAAAATACCTTCATCACTTTTAGCATCAAATTTATCTAAATTATCCATTGAATTTAAAATAAAAACTTTGCATCCAAAAACTCTAAAATAACCTACTTTAGGCTTTTTATTTTTGAATAATTAATAAAGAGTATTCTTTAGAAAAGATCTAATAATAATTCTATTTGAAATATAACATACAGAAAAAATAGCCTCATCCCAAAAATATCTAGGAATATTATATTAACTTAACATAGTTTGATCTATTTAAATAAGAGTTCTACTTTTCCGTTCTACAACCCCATTTTTTTGTGGTGTTCTAGGAGAAGAGAAATTTTGAAAATATCCATTCTTTTCACAAAATTTTTCAAAATCTAAATTATGAAATTAACCTCTTTTATCAATATGAATACAAATAATAATATAATCTTTTTCATTTTGAACTAATTTAGAGAAAGTAGTGAAATTAGATAAAGTATCATTTTTATGAGCTAGAAAATATACCCAAGTAAATAGACTATAATCATCAACAATAACTATAGTATATTTATTTTCACCAAGGCTAGAAATTTGAGTTGGACCAAATAAATCAAGATGTACAAACTGTAAAGGCTTAATAGTACTTATCTAATTGATAGATCTAAAAGTAATTTTGTGTTGCTACCCTTTCATGCATGTGTCACAAACATGAAGTTGTTCTTTCTTCAAAGAAGGAAGATATAAAACATTCTCATGCTTTGAGATATTATGAAACAATCTGAAATTAACATGTCCTAAACGTCGGTGCCAAAGGATGTTGTCATTCTCTACAACATTCAAACACTTTACATGTTTAACAGTTAGTTCAGCAAAATCAATAGTATAAATACTATCTTTTCGACTAGCATAAAATAATAAATAATCATCTTTAAAAACTAAACATTTATCATTTTGAAATTTAACTTCCATTACATCGTCACATAATTGTGATATACTAATTAAATTATGTTTTAAACCTTCAACATATAAAACTATGGAAATAAATGTAGAATTTGAAATAATAACTTTACCAAAACCTTTTACATTTCTTTTGGAATTGTCTCCAAAAGTAACAGTTCCTCCTTCACATGTGTTGTATGAGTTAAAATATGATGGGTCTCCAGTCATATGCCTAGAGAATCCACTATCCATGTACCATATGTCATTCGTCAGAAATCCAAGGCATTTTTCCTACAAAAATCAATTAATCGACAATTTTGGTACCCAAGATACTTTGGGTCCAATATGATTAGTAATAAAAAATTTAAGCACCAATACATAATTTAAAAATGTATTATAAGTTACTCTTGATAATAAGGATTTTGAAATATTATTTTTTGTAAATCCCAAAATTTTTTAAATCGAATTTAGCAGTCATTGGCATAGTGACCATTCATGCCACATTTAAAACAATTAATAGTTGAAGTACAGCAATTTTTACTTTTAACAAAATAGGTTTTATACATTTTCGGTAATCTTTTTTCATAACCAAAACCGTATTTATTTTTAGAATTTTTAGTCAAATACATCATATCATGATATTTTTCACGACCTTGAATAAAAGTATAAAAATTTTGTTTAAGACATTCAACTTACTTTTTCAATTTCTCATTCAAATCTTGAGCAGTTTTCAAATTATCATAAACTCTTGAATGAGAAGTAGAATTAGTGTTTGTTAACCATTTATTTTCATTCAAAATTAATTTATTTTCATAAATAATTTTTTCATTATCTTCTTTATGTTTATTATATTAATTAGAATCTTTGAAAATATCTTTTCTTAATATTTCAATTTATTTATTTAATTCAAAAACATTAGGGTTTTCAGATTCATATTCAGAGTCATAACATTCAGAATAATAACTAGAATTACAAACCTTATCCAGTAATACCATGAAACACAAGTTAGAATATTCTTTGTTATTTTCATATTGTTCACTAGAATCAGATACTTCAGTACAACCCCAGCTGGTTGTCAATGCCTTTTTATCCTTCCTTCTGTATTTGTCTTTATTCTTTAGTTTAGGGAAATTGGGTTTGATATGACCTTTCTGCCTACAATCATAAGAAGTTACATCTGAAGCATTATAATTTTCATCACCTTTCTCATCTCCCTTATATTTTTCTTTTTGAGGATTTCTACTAAACTAGTTTTTGAAACATTTCTTTTTCATTCTTTTGTAGACTCCAGTTACAATCTGAGCCATGTCTTCCTTTTCAATATCCTGTAGATCAAAATGAGAAGAATTATTAGACATAACATTTATAAACTTAAAAGATGCACCTTATCTTTTTGTTGTCTCCTCATCAGCTATGTTCTTCAGTTCCAGTTCATATTGGAGTAGTGATCCAACCAATTCATCAAGTGTGTACTCTTTGAAGTTTTTTCTTTCATCAATGTAAACCTTCTTTGTATGCCATTTCTTTGGTAATGCTTGTAGGACTCTTTCAACAAGTATATGTTTTTCTGGATATTCTCTAAGTGAATTAATTCCATTAAAAATGCTTGTGAATCTGTGGATCATTTGGTTTATAGTTTCATCTTCACCCATCTTGAAGTCTTGATACTCAGCACAAAGCATTCCAAGCTTGGTTCAGATCAATTTTTCATAGCCAAGGTGAGTAACTTGCAAAATCTTCCAAATCTCATGAGCTATCTTTCATGAAGAAACATGACTAAAAACACTTCGGTTAATAGAAAAATATAAAATATTAATGACTTTTTAATTTAAGAAATATCTAGTCGCATCAATTCCTGTAAGAGTATCTGGATCAACTTCATGCCATGTGTGTTTTTTTGATATGATAGAGCAGTGCTCAATGATCAACTGTTTGAGGCATGCCTCCATTTGGGATATCCAGTATTCATAATCATTGCCATCAAAATGTGGTCGCTTCAGAGGAATCCAAGCATCATTCAGGTTCAATCCAGCCATCTTATAAGATCTTTATCCTTAGACTATGAGGAGTATGAATAAGTTAGTACAGTAAAATATAAAAGCAGACTCAAAAAAATTGGTTGGATAAATTCTTTAAGCAATAACCAACGGTGACAATATTTGGTGTAATGAAATGTAAAGATAGAGAAAAACTGTTCTTAAGATGGTTTCCCTCTGATACCAATTGTTAGGTCAGACAGGGTAATGGAAGATGGCCTAGAGGGGGGGGGGGGGGGGGGTGAATAGACCAGATTAAAAATTTAAATCAAATAAATTTATTATCAAAGTTAATTATTAAGGTTAATTAGTAGTAGGAAATGTAAATAAGGCAAGGATGTTTTTTTAGTAGTTTGGTCCATAGTGGGCCTACTCCACTCTTATACCTCTCTACTCGGCGAGAGATATGTGTGCACTAAAAATGTTTTTTAAAGGGGAATCATAATCCAATTACAAAATCCTTTTATAGTGGAGGGATAACCACGACACTAACTTTTGTATGGGGAGTCACAACCCTTACAACCTGACATTAGATTCTGGGAGTCACAACCCAAACAGTCTTGATACTAGATATAGGGAGTCACAAACCTAAGATCCTAACTATAGAATTTGAGAGTCACAACCCGAGGAAAAAGAATAAAAAATAATGATTTTGTGTGGAAAAGCATAAATAGAAAAATGGAGTGCATGTGAGAGATGTGAGGTAGTATTACAGACTCAGAACCAGATGAAAAAGTAGATAAAAATTAAAGCACAGGTACTGGTTCTTGAGGTTTAGATCATCACATCTCATCAATGAAATTGTAGTCGAAGCATAATTAATTCAGTGCTTGAGAGAATGAGTAGGTGGTGAAGTAGAGTGTCACGTGATGTTGCAAATGCACAAAAGGTTCAAAGTTCACATAACTTTCTCTTTTTATTGTGTTGTACTTTTTTATACAAGAGAGAATGATATATATAGTGAATAAAAATATATAGTAAGTACAGCAGCTCCGCTTCCTTAGGATATTCAAAAATTAATTGAGTTATGAGCTCCCATAAATATCTCCATGAAAATATCAGTATTATTGCTTCTTTATTCCTTTAGAATAAATATCTAATAAAAGAATTCAAAATATTTTGAATAATTCTTCCAATAAAATCTCTAGAATAATAAGAGCATTTAATAATTCAAAAAATAATTTTAAAACCATTTAAAATGATTTAAATGTTGTCAAAACAGTTCCTGAAAACTAGCAGCAGATTCTGAAATTAAATTCAAAAATTTGAATTTAAACAATCTTGAAGCGTCCAAATTTATTTGTAAAAGACGTTTAAAAACTTTATAAAATTTTCCCTCTAAATATAGCACCAAAACCCCTTAAAAACTCTTTTATTAGGATACTTATATTTAATGATAAATTTTCACAAAAAAATCGTTAAAAAATAATCCATATATTTGTAGAAAATGAAATTTTGAAAAAATTGCACAAAATGAACAGTAACTTCGGAATGAACAGTAACTTTGGAATGAACATTAACTTCGAAGTGAAGAGTAACTTTGGAGTGAACAGTAACTTTAGAGTGAACAGTAACTTCAGAGTGAATAGTAACGTATGGTTGCCAAACCTTTCCTTGTGAAATGAACAATAACATAACGTAAGGTATTTACAGTAACGTAACTTAGGGTATAAATAGTAACATATTGTATGGTATGAATAGTAAACCATACTTTTGTGAGATAAAAATGAACCATAGTTTTGTGAGCTAAAAATAAACCATACTTTTGTGAGATAAAAATTAACCATAATTTTGTAAGATAAAAATGAACCATACTTTTATAAGATAAAAATGAACCATACTTTTGTAAGATAAAAATGAACCATACTTTTGTAAGATAAAAATGAAAAATACATTTGTGAGATAAAAATGAACCATAATTTTGTGAGATAAAAATGAACCATACATTTGTGAGATAAAAATGAACCATACTCTTAGGAGATAAAAATGAACCATAATTTTGTTAGATAAAAATGAACCATACTTTTGTAAGAAATCTGGACAGAATGTTTTGACAAACTTCAATTAATTTTTAAGGGCTCTTAACAATAGATTCAGACTTTGGTCGAAACATTGGATTTTTAGAAACAATTATTATCTTTAAAAAAAGTTACCAATTAAAACCGACATCACCAGATCCTAAAATTATTAAAACACAGAAGAAAAAACAATTCTGGAAAAACTGATTCTACAAAACAGAATATCATAACATCATGAAATTAAAAGTTTATTCAAAATATATTTTTATACTTTGATGTAAACTAATGAAATCAAGATAAACATTTTATATTTCTATATAATCTAGATTCATGTAAGTACAATAACCTTATATGTTTTAGTAAAATAAATATAGAAATGTTTTAAAAAAGTGAAATGTAGTGTTTCTAAAACCATAGTAGCAAATTCATTGAATTTTTTGAGAAATAGATAATCAGTTTCAAACATCCTCAATAAATAATAAGGTATAGATAATTATCTTATCCTTCCAATGTGATAAGAATCACAAAAATAAAAATAACAAAAATTAAGATATCATTAAAATACAGAGGATAAATAATCGATCCAATTCACATGAAATCAAATTAAAGGAAATATGCACATGCACAAACATTCTGATGCTTCATGAAAGATTATTTTGACGATTTATCCCCTTTTAGCCCAACATCAATAAGAGTCAGTCAGGACCTATTTTTGTAGAACAAACTTTTGTTTTTGAATAGATTCTATTTGTTGAAGTTGGCTTGATGTTATGAAATTTCATGATGTCATCTTTGGAAGATTTATCTGATTGGGAAGAACATTGAAATGAAATGATTCATGTTCACCCCATCCTTTGAAACGAACACTGGATGAGGGTCTTCTATTAGGTAACATAAATCTTTTAATGCACTAGAACATGCACTTTGAAGGGATCCTTGGTGTTTCCCCAATTTTGGATATCATGTAGAGAGGACATCCAGTAAGTCAATTTGGAATTTTATCCCTTCCATTACCTTGTACTGACATTGATACTCACTGTAATGTAATACCCTTTCTCTTAAGTGGAAAATAGTGTTCTATAATTTGAGGTGGATAGATTGAACACAATATTCTGAAAATGCCTCTATAATGTTGTATTAGAATGTGAATAAATATGAGAACATGACTGGAATTTCATCTTTAACCAATTTCATCATCATATTTAACACATATTTATTGCCTTTCTCTAGAGGCTCCTCAACTCAGTCTGAATAAATTAGATACTTCCATGCTATTTTATCATAAACCACAAGATTTTTGGGGACTTTCTCTTAAACATTGTAAGGTAGGTGATCCAAGGTTAGTTAAGAGAGTGATATCATCCTTGGGATGTGTTCTGACTGAGAAACTATTTCACTCACCAGTGATAATGCATCAAACATTACTGGCCTCATTATCCAAAGTTTCTGATGGTAGGAGGGTTTTATCTTCATTAAACAACTAAGGGGAGGGAAATTTTTAGGAATCAAAACACTACTATGGAGAGAACATTCAGAGCGTATACCTTTATGGGGAGGACTACCATTGTGGACAAATTCCAGCTACAGGTATAATTCATGCAGAATATACACTAAAGAGGGCCTTCAGGGTGGTCAACAGTAAGTGGAATAACATTTTTTTTGTTTGATTGTGTGGCCATGGGGTGGGATTTAATGACACTCATTAGGGTATAGGATCTATAGATTGTTTAGATTATGGAAATGAAACAAGACTTCATGGTGAAGTGTTTGGGGAGGAACATTGGAATTACATCTTTTCGTCCCATAATTTTGTAATGGGAGAGTTGGATCCTGAGCTACCATAGATAAAAATATGAGGGCTTCAAGAAAGCCAACATTATTTAGAGTGGGATCATATATAGTCTCTTCATGTTAAATTCATCTCAGATGAGGCTTCCTTTTGGATTACCTATTATGAGTGACTGGGATTGCTTACTTGGGAAAACACTATCTAGGTGCGATGGCTTGTTTGACTAGATCCATTTTCACTTCCAGTATTTTCCCACAGGATTAGACAATTTTGGAAGGTGTTTGTTCCTATCTATATGTGGTTATCGTAATAGGATGATTAACTGTAGTTAGAATGGGAATATGTGCCTAATTTGATTGTCTATATATCACAGGGGGAGTTTCCCCCAAGACCCTCCTGGACAAGAAAAGAGGAGTGATTATGCTCTTGAGTGATATGCTGATGAGTCACCCTATTTGTAGTTATGGAGTTTTGTATCGATCCCTCTACAACTATTGTCACCATTATAATATAATAGATGTTTTTTAGGATGTTGAAAGGAATTTTTTTCTACACTTTCACCATTGTTAGGATGTTCTTTGTGACATTAGTGGCATAAAAAAGGATATCTGTCAATTCTATGGCTGGAGAAGGGGTGTGTTCCTGTCCCATTCCTCCATTTCCATTTAGTGGATATAGACTATACATAAGTGTGGGGGAGAGATTTGGTTTTTTCCCCTATTTATCACAGCAACTTTTGGGGAGATTTCTCTAGATGCTACAAGATGAGACAACTATTAGTCTTGATAATTGTGGGAAAGTGTGGGTGATTTCTCTCATTTTATCTCGAATTTAACCGAAGGAATTCCTTTGAAACATCTAGATTAGGCTTCTATAAAACATGATAGATATGGGAATATGTTTGTGCTTGCTCACAGATTTCCACCAAGGTTGACTGGTGGACTTTCTAAGTGCGGGTAAGTGTTTTTGGCTACTCACTACAAGCTACCATATTTTTTTGATAGGATTCCTTGGATTCTTCCAGATGAGTTTTCTAGAAGGCTTGATTATTAAAGGAAGATGTTTGTACCTACAAACATTTTTTCACCAAATTTGATTAGAGGGTTTCTTTTAAGGGGGCAGAAGTGTGGCCATATTCCCTATTGACTGGTCATTGCCCTCGATGGTTGGTCTTGTGTTCCCAAGTCCTGATGGCCTAGGTCAGGCTCTTGAGGGTAGTACCCTCATCATGATGAGGGTTCACTACCATATGGTGTTGGCGGTGATGATGACTTAGAGGATACCTTTAAAAGGACCCTTGTGTCATCTGGGTGAGTCCACATGTGTCCTCTTGAACTACCTCCCTAAGATAAGGGATGAGTTGATTGATGTGTTCTTGGGATATTCTCCCAAAATGGATGGAGAGGATGATAGGTTCCATCTACTTCTAGACTATTTTTCATCTCTCTTGGGCTACTGACATGTATTTTCAAGCTGGAAGGCTAGTCGATTATCCTCTATG
This sequence comes from Viscum album, assembly GCA_963277665.1. Taxonomy (NCBI): domain Eukaryota; kingdom Viridiplantae; phylum Streptophyta; class Magnoliopsida; order Santalales; family Viscaceae; genus Viscum; species Viscum album. The sequence continues at coordinate 1,045,179,629 of OY728155.1, read as the reverse complement.
GTTAGGTTGGTACCATTTTGGTGGTACTCTCCTACCAGTACATTTGAGACCCATCATTTAAGATGTTGGGTTGGAGACTACGTACTCTTATTAGATGGGAATAAACATTAATTGTAGTCAAGGAATATATCTATGAGAGCTAGTGTGATTCCATTTGTATTTAAGGAAGATCTTATCATAAGTTATTGTAATATAGGTGAAAAACAAGATCAATAAAATCTTTCCAATGTAGAATATCATTAAATGAACACATGTACATTCGATCACCTTGTTCATCCATATTTTATTTTGAGAGATAAATGGTATTGGAAGGTCGGTGAAACCATCATTTGGTTTGGGTTTACTAGTTTTTTTTGATGAAAAATCATGCATCTAATGGTTGATTGAAGGGGGTTTATTTTTTAAAAAACATTCATGTCGGGTTCACAATTTTTGTTTCTTCCCCAAAATGTAGGGTGGAGTTGGAATGGAATTTTGTGGTGTTGGTGGGACAACCTTCTTGTTAGATACAAATACTCATGCCCCTTTCAAGCAGTTTCTAATGGTTTTATTCATGGAACTAGAAACACAAAAAAGTTCTCATATCTGTGATGAATCAAGGACATGCTTTCTAGAGATAAGTGATCATTGGGGAACTTGACCAACGATACTTAATTACTCACATTAATCAAGGGTACGGGTGTTTGGGAACATCTAACCCTTTTTGGTGGATTTTTTCCTAATATATGACTCTCATAAAGATTTAATACATGTTCAAAAATCCTTCATTAACTCCCAAGTATTATGCGGGTCAACCTTGAATTAACAATCAATTATTAGTATGTATGGAATTTATAATCTTGATATATTTGGGGTTCTTTATCAATTTATATATATATATGTATTAGATAGATTCCATCAATGGTCCCCTTTTATAAACATTTATGAGAATATTTTATTATTTATTATTATGATGCTGGTTTTGAGCCATATAATGGGGGGCTCTGGAGGTTATCATCATCCAGGGAGACAAGAGTTGTTTTGATGTTGGGATCATACCCACAATATGAGATTCCTTTGTATCATTTTAATAAGAATCAGTACACATGCAGTTCAGTTCAACTTAATGGGAAACATAATACTTTTTATGTTTGTCTGACATGGACTAAACTGTGTAGTTTAACGTCTTGTGGGATGGATTTCGAGGAGATATGTGCCTATTCAGAATTTGGTGTGGGACTTATACTAAATTGGATGAGAGAACCTTAAAGTGATGTAGGATCCTCGGTTGGTTATGATTCTACTGGAAATATTCACTGGGAAGTATTAGGATCGATTTGGGGTGTTGGGTTTGGACCTCATGGAGGCTTCCAATATATCCCATTTGGACGGGAATCAAAGCCTATGTAGTTCCGTTGGGGTGTTGAGTTTGGTCTTCATGTAGGATTTCTATATATCCCATTTTTAGGAGAATCAAAGTCCATGAACTTTGGTAGTGAGGACCCACACATATGTAAGCCCTATGAAGGCTTTTCTCACAGGTAATGTGCCCTATTTATAGGATTAAGGAATGATTTTGGTCTTACACCATATAGGAGGATTCCATGATGGTTGGTTCCATGAGAAATGTCTTGACTCAGGTTGATTTTGAGGTTTAGTTGGGGATTAAACTTAAGAGGGTTCTAATTTGAATGTTGTTTGGTGACATGATTAGGGATTATTCCATGTAAGAGTCCCTGATGGGTGGGGATTACATATGGAATTATGCCCAAAGGTTTGGTAGCATACGGATTTCATGAACACCTCTAACCTCTAAGCCCACGTGATTCATGATCTCAATGAGAAACAAGAGGATAAAATAGATCTGGGAAACAACACAATCTTCTTTGATAATTTCTAGATGAGGGAGAGGGTGTGGAAGAAGGGGAAGGGACTTTTATGTGCCCATCCCCTCCCATCATTATAGCTTGAATAGTCATGTCTTACTACCTATCTGGATATAGAACAGGGGCATGGGGAATGATGAATTTATGAAGTAGGAGAGGCCCTATAATAGGTATTTGGGGCTTAATCCAAGAGGGATACCCTAGAACTAATTCCTAGGGAAGTGAAGAGGATAAGTAAATATCCCTCAAATGTAAAATCAAGTGTAATCCTCACCCTTCAATTTGGGAGTCGGAGGTCCCTATCCTTAGAGATGATGATGGAAGGACGTGGTCCTAGACATCATATATGAGACTGGAAGGTACCGAACACTGCCCCAGGGATAGGGTACATCTGGTTTTGGAAATTTATATCTTCATGCACCATGAGGATCCTGTCCATGTGGTGGGACAAGTATGGGAGACTTCTGACTAATGGAATTCATATTTTAATGTGAGACATGTTGATGAGTCTCTTTCCATGGTTTTTCAAGTCTGACTACTTCAGTGGAGGTTTCAATATGGTCCCCCTCAAATGAGGGGTCCAAAGAAAGCGAGTCTCTTCCATTGTTGGATTGAAAGAGGGTTTGGAAGGTATCACATAGGTCAAAGAATGGTGAGTAGGAGGTGCTTCGTGTAGGTCAAGGAATGGTTAGAAGGAGGTGCTATGTGCAGTACTTGTTAGGTGCTAGAAGTGATTCTCATATGGGGTAGGCCTATGTGAGATGGAGATTCATTGAGAGATGGTTCACTTGGGAGATAACAATTGGGAAAGGCCTTACTGTAGGCCCCAAGCGTTGCCTTAGGTGTCCCAATAAGGGTCTTGCATAGTTCCTAGCTTAGGGAAGGTACCTTCATTCTAGTGGTTTCCAACGATGGGGGAAAGGGGTTCTCATTCAAATGTCTTATGTCTCATATCCTACAGGGGCTTGTTTCCAATACCCCCATTAATTTCCCTCTTATCTTGGGTTTTGGAGAGCTAACTGAGGGTTTTTTAGGAACTGGGTGAAGTGTCTACATGACCATATCTTGGAGTCTTCTTCGTATTTTCCAATATTGAAAATGAGGAGCCCCGGGTCCTATTTATAGGAAAACATGGGACCCTAGTTAAAAGAGTTACCCCACTCAAGTATCTATCATAGGTGCCCCATGTAGGTTTCCAATGTAGGGGTGGATGATCATTTAGTTCCACATAAGGGGGGTTCATAAGCCTTATGGTTGACAAGATTGTTGCATGAAGACAACTTTTAGGAGAGTTCCCTAGATACTTCTTGGGACTCTTCATCACTCTAATATCCGGGAAACTCTTTATAGTATTTTCATCCCCTGTAAAAAAAAAGTGTCAACAATAATTTTTTTTATTTAACAAATTGGATTTCAAATAATTTTTTTTCAACATAATAAATAAATAGATGAGTTATGTAAGGGTAAACATGGTAAACTAAAAATATAAAACCAATATAAACTCAAAATTTAACTTATTAGTTGTAATGCATGTTTTAATAACGAAAACAAATCTAAAATATCTAAAATTTAATGAAATTATAAAAAGTAAACCAAAATCAAACATATGTTACTTATAATATTATAAATTTACTAAAGGATTGTTCTCCCAAATTTCTTCATCATAATCATTATGTTTTGCATAAACCATGTCAATGACATGATCATCAATATTATCAGTTAATATTTTCATGGAAGTATGGATCTCACATAAATCAGCATCTTCATCAAGTTTGTGATCACCAATATACTGTTTTTCCTTGTAAAAAATAGAACAACTCATATCAAATTGATTAAGTGTAACACCCTAGGATTTCATAGTACTTTATTTTTTCAAAGTAATTCAATAACTTTTACTACACGCAATACTGAGTTCTAGCGCACCATGACTTACCAAACAACCCGTTCAAAAGCAGTTATGAATAGTATTAACTGAATTTTGAACTTTATATAATCCTTATAATTTTAGAATTCATATTATGAGTTTCTTTGACATAATGTAAGAACAAATACATTTTTCAGATAAAAGAAGTATTTTTCAAAAAAAAATAATATTTCCACCTTTTAATGGTGAAGCCTTTTTAAATCCAATATTTGAAACTTTTATAAATTTAATTTGAAAAAATAAAATTCTTCTTGATAATCGGGAGATAAGAATTTAGTTTCAATAAAGTTTTGATGTTTTTCTGATAAGTTTCATATTTGGGTAAATAGTAAAAAATACTATATTTTAACTGAAAACAACTTTTTTAATCAAAATAATTTATATTGTTAAATTATACATTTTAATAGTATGGAAGTATAAATAGATTATATTTTTACCATTTAATCCAATGACGGTCATTGTAAGTAATTTCACTTTGACATTGGACATAAACAAGTGTCAAAATTTTTATAGTTATTAAAAATACGCTTTTTGGTTTAAATAGTGGGAATTAATTTTAAATTAATAAATGAAACTTTTATGTATTGAATTTGGTAAAATATACTTCATTTTTGGATTTTTAATATTGAAATTATCTTAGGGTGAAATTTTGGTACATTTCTGATAACTTTCATATTTTGATGAATAGTGAAAATTATTGAATTTCAATTAAAAACAACGTTTTTAATCGAAATAATTAATAGTGATAAATTATGAATTTGAGTAATTTTAAAGTATAATTAGATTTTAATTTTACCATTTAATCCTATTTTACTGATTGGACATAATTTCATATTCAAACTGGACATAAATAAGTTTCAATCTTTTGATAGTTATTATTTGTTAAAAACACGCTTTTTGTTTCGACAATGGGAATTAATTTCAAATTAATGTTTTCCACTTATGTGTTTTGAATTTAGAAAAATGGATTCCATATTTAGAATCAGAAGGTAAATTTGTGTAAATAGGTAACTTTTATTTTTAGACATTTTGAATAATTATTTCAGTAAATATTTTATTTACCATGGTTAAAGGGTAAATCCGGTAAATAAGGGTAAAAAAATAATATTATAATAATACAAAATTACCCTAAAACGTGTCCTCACCCTATGTTTTGATACATTTCCGACCATGGGCATTTTTGGGTCGATTTTGGGACCCCATGTAGGCACTTGTAAGTTATAATGACACTTTATAATAATTAAGGTAAAGTAAATGCAAAAAGGACATAAGCATATATCTTTTAGAAAAACAATTTTTACATAGGTTTATATATGTTTTATTTTTGATTATAAATATTAATAATAAATATAAAAGGATTTCCTACATAATGGTCTTTTATTTATAATTTTTAGACATTGAATAAGTAAATTTATTTATGACACAATAATGATGCAGTATTTTCCATAACAATAAAAGAATCAAATAATTGGTATTATAAAAGTAAAAATAAATATAATTTGAAATTTTTGATGACATACAAGAATTTTATTGGTTATTATTACATGTTAGGATTTCTTAAATGAATTTTATTCGAATTAAAATAAATTCAAGACTTTAACAAAAATCAGTTATTGAATAGTGTCAAAAGTGACATAAATGTGTTTTTAAAAGTAATATTATATTATTAATTGATATTATATTCCTAAAAGTATAAGGATCGGAAAAAGGACTTATATTGTGATAGGTGTTTCATTAATGGAACACTTGGGGGTCTCTTGGATGTATATAGTAAGTTTACTAACTATATAATAGAAAAATACAAAGTGACATAGTAAATGTAAAACTAATTAACTAAGAGTTAAAACTAAAAGATAATGTTAATATAATCACCCAAACCTTTATAAAATCTATTGGTTGAAAGGATTGAAACCCATCCCCTCCTTATACTTTGAATAAGACACTTTTGATCCATTAGAAACTGAATATGAATTTATTATAAACTAATACTTTACGTTTTTTCTAAAGAGCCCCTCCTCCCCCTTATAAAAGAACACCCCTTCAAACCAATTTTTCACACCTTCAAAGCCTTTTGATTCAGATATCCCCTACCCAAATATTCTCTCAAATTCCCACACTTTACCCTAGAGGCCTTAGTTTGATCCGAAAGCCAACCTAAAGATCCCTTTTAATCAAGTTAGAACGAAGAACCCGAAGAAGAGGTAATGTTTTCACCACCCTCTTTCAAGTTCATTTCATCTTCAACTTCTTCTTTCATTGTTATTTCCATTATCAAATAATAATTCCAGTAACTTATATATAATGGGATGTTATTATAAATATGGTACAACCATATTCAGTATTCTATCCATCCTTTGAATGACAGGGCACCATACGTGCGTATGTACGGCCTACCGTCTCCACGTCGTGGTGTAATTGTTATTCAATACACTATTATTTGGATGTGTATAATAATGATGTGTAATTCATGTAAATAATAAATATGGCATGTTAATTATTATGTGTATATGATATACCATCCAATTATTTATTATTTTAATATCAAAAGAATGATATTGTTGCTCGTGCGTACGTACGGATTACGGTCTCCACGAACGCGTTGAGATTCGTTCCCCATAGTATCCATTCATGAATAATTTTTATTTGATGATTAAAAATAATTTTTAGAGACATAATATCATTCTGGATATGAATAATATACATCCCATCCATAAAATATATGGCTTACATAACAAAGAATATAAATAAAAATGAATCAGTTAACAGTCGAAATGATGATAATACTAAGATATTATTAACAAATAAATGAAGATCATATATGATATCATATTAATGTATATGATTCTTGTATAATTTAATAACAATTATTTCACCATTACACATGAGGTTAACCTACACTTATCCAATTAAAAGTACAAGGTAAGGGTTTATTTCACAATCTCTTCAATATCTGAGGTTGTTTATACATATTTATCTACTAGGACATCTTTATCATCCACATCCATGTTTCTTAAAAATTTATTTCAAAACATTCTTACTATTTTAAAAAATATGGGTTAAAGTCATTTATACCCTTGTTTGACTTTTTATAAGATGTTTATAAAGGAATCATTCTGTTGTTTTCCAAACAAGGTCCCTTTTTAACCTTTTCGACAAAATTAAGGTAAGAATGTCTTTTTTTAACTTATACAGCGGGTGCAACCATTTTCTACTGTTATAAACTTTTCAAAGCTTCCCTTACAATATTATAAGAATATTTTCAAAGTAAATGTTTTATTTTATAATTATGTGACTCTTAAATTATTTCAAAATAGAAAGATATATTTCTCTAAAAAGAGTTTTGATTTCATATATGTCAACATCCTTTGATGGATTTTAAGTTTTTTTTGAGTTTATTTATTATGATACAAAACTTCCATAATATATTGAAGGTTTTGTGATATGATTGACTGTGGATGTTATATTTTTATACCATTCATGATTTATGGTTAACATATTGAAATTTCGTATTCTAGTTTTAATACGAATGTTTATTATATGTTTAAACCTTTTCATGTGAGGAATGTATTGGACTTATTAAGTGACGGTTGGATCCCGCTATAGCTCCTCAATGCATCGGTAGGTCTCATGAGACAACTAGACATGGAATTGGCTGAGTCCCATTCCCCATTTGATTTATGGTTTTGTCCAAGGCCTTAATCATTTTTAGACGTCTTGGCCAAGGCCTTGAAAAAATGTTTCCGAATGTCTGGCATTATACATTCCCTCATTATGGAAATAATATTGATGGTTAATGTGGTCATTCGACTAGTAGAATACCCATGATTATGTTTTATTAGGGAATTATTTACCTAGCTCATATTCTTGCCATAAAATTATTCATGTTTATTATTAGTAAAGGTATGTGGTTTCAATTATTTACCATGCTTAATATTTATGTCATTTTCCGTTGTATTACTTACCCTTACTGAGCGTTTGAGCTCACCCCTTTTCTTATGTTTCATTTTCCCAGGATATCAAGAAGTGAGTTATGAGTGACCCGCAGGCATAATCTAGGAGGCTTGGATGTTTATAATGAAATATATTTGTGTTGTATTTCTCTTCAAGATGTAAAGATGAACTTATGTATGAATCTTGTTTCCAATAATACTAAACTGATCGGTCGTTCGAGACATGATTTCCTTGTGAACATGCCAAAGTTATGTAATAATGCACCCACTCCAGGTAACTAGGGTCGGGGCGTTACAGTTGGTATCAGATAAAGATTAGTAGAAAACTTGGAAACTATATCTAGATAAACTAGGATTAGAGCACATATCCCTAAGATAGACTTTGAGGATTAGTACAGAAGAACTTCCTAGAATTTTGGTATTGTAGATATTTTTGTGAGTTTCCCAAGAAATACATTCCTGTATGGATACGAGCAGGTAGAGGCAGCTCTGAAACAGTTGTACCTAGGGGTAAAACCCAAAACCACCACTTTGAGATTGACTCGAATGGGAACTGGTGCACGAAAATGGGCCTTGTTGCACTCTTGGTTACGACACTCCTAAGGGATATGCTTAGGATAATTCTCATTTTCATTACAAACCATTATGAAGGGTTTATGAGTATATACTTATTCAAAGAAGACATTTTTATTATTATGGATTATATCCATAAACTGTTTAATTTATGTTAAGTGTTTTAAATGTTTGGGATAAGGTATTTATCTTCATAAACTAATCTAGGGTATTCCATTGTTTAGAAATGCTGCCAAGTAGAAGGAATGAGAACTCCAGCAATACGTATGATCCAAAGAGTAAGACGGATCATATCTTTCATGGTCTTAAGCCAGAATTTAGAAGGGAAATAGTCTCCCATGTATTATCATCATATGAAGAAATAGTTTCATGTGTTGATAAGATAAGTATAGAGTCCTCGAAGTCCTATGGATTTGAAAGGAAGCCAGAAAAGAAAAGGATGGTTGGGAGAAAGACAAATAATGGGAAGAAGGTAAAGAAGGATTTTTCCATATGTGATAACTGTAGAAAGAATCACCTTGGAAAATGCTTGAAGGCAATGGGAGTATGTTATAAGTGTGGAAAAAAAGGACACCACGTTCGTGATTGCAAGGGTTAGAAAAAGGTTTCAAATGTACAATGTTTCATATGCAAGGAGTGAGGACACTATGTAGATAAATGTTCAAATAATCAGAGTATGCCCCAAATGATGATATTGGATAATAAAAATGTTTTGATACTACGAATGATGAAGAGGAATGACTAGTGTTCTTATGTAGTTATTAAATAATTATTCCATTTGAGTGTTTTATCAAAGATGTACTAGTTATATGAATTATGGAGATAAATAAGGATTGTACTACAGTACTATTTCATTGAGGATTTGAGATTATATAGTACAATGAAAAGTGACTCAATAGCAAGTTAATCTTTTTTTTAAAATACATGGTTGAAGGAAAGGTAATCCTTAATATGGTCTTGATACTGTGGTACTAATTTTTGAATAAGAGATGGTTGATTTGGATAAATTATATTGGATATTCTTGACTACCTTGGTACTGATTAATGGATTGTTTATTTCATCATTGTTGGAATATTCAAAGTTTTTGGATATAAGGAGTACATCCAGTATTCTTTAAGTAATAAGGGATCCTGAATGTAATAAATAAGGTTTTATGGTATTTCAGGATGTTACTATGTTTTAGAAGAATACATGATAAGGGTGTTCACATGCTATTACGTGGGAAAACGGATCTTCATTTTGTTTTCCTACCTTAAAAATTTTGGATTGTGAGTTGGACAGAAGTATTTTTGATAAGTCTAGTTTGAGATTATTTTTGGATTTCCATAAAAAGGACAACCCGGAGGTCTGGCAGCAACCCGTCGCATCCGGCAAGGCCGTGAGAATTGAACCCACAACCTAAGGGCGACAAGGGTGTATCACTTACCACTAACCCACGTGATGTCCTAGATTGAATAATGTAGTTTTGTTAATGGTTCTTCTAGATGAATTATAAATTCATTTTTTTAACCCTATACGAATAGGATAAATAGAATATTATTTTTATGTTCTATTATCATTTATAGTGAATGATGGGTTTATGGTAGAACTTAGTTTAGGATGGGACTCTACTTGTCAAGTATATATTTTTCTTCTTCTCTTATTCAATGAAGAAAGTAATTATTATACTTTAGTGAAGGGGATCTTAAAACAATAAATGTGTTATCCTAATACCATATATTTTATTGAACCTATGGTATTTTAAATAATCATAGATTGATTAATTTAAGGCCCTCAATTTTACAATTTTTTTTGATTGATGACCTCAATCACTACCAATAAATATTTACATTTTTCCTCCAATTATATGTCTCTAATTTCCACCAATGTTCTCCTAATCGAGATCATGATTTGGGGGTGACCCTTTCATTTCCCTTTTCCTCATATTAAGACTAAATTTTACTAACCTAATTTCCGATGTGGGTTTTCCCAAAGGTTTTTTCTATTTACAAAATATTTTTTTCGAAAAATAATTTCAAATTCTGAGGATGAAATTTATTGAAGTAGGGAAGAATTTAACACCCCAAGATTTCATAGTACGTTATTTCTTCAAAGTAATTCAATAACTTTCACTACACGCAACACCGAGTTCTAGCGCACCATGACTTACCAAACAAGCCGTTCAAAAGTATTTATGAATAGTATTAACTGACTTTTGAACCTTTTATAATCCTTATAATTTTATAATCCATATTATGAGTTTCTTAGACATAATGTAAGAACAATACATTTTTTCAGATAAAAGAAGTATTTTTCAAAAAATGCAATTTTACCGCCTTTTAACGGAGAAGCCTTTTTAAATCCAATAATTGAAACTTTTATATATTCAATTTGACAAAATAAAATTCTTCTTTAGAATCGAGACATAAGAATTTATTTTCAATAAAGTTTTGGTGTTATTCTAATAACTTTTATATTTGGGTGAATAGTGAAAAAACTATATTTTAACTGAAAAAACTTTTTTAATCAAAATAATTTATATTGTTAAATTATATATTTTAATGGTATGGAAGTATAAATAGATTATATTTTTATCTTTTAATCCAATTATGGTAATTGTAAGTAATTTCACTTTGAAATTAGACATAAACAAGTGTCAAACTTTTGATAATTATTAAAATAGGCCTTTAGGTTTTAATAGCAGGAATTAATTTTAAATTAATAAATGAAACTTTTATGTTTTTAATTTGGTAAAATAGACTTCATTTTCGGATTCATAATATCGAAATTATCTTAGTGTGAAATTTTGGTAATTTTCTGATAACTATCATATTTTGATGAATAGTGAAAATTACTAAATTTTAATTAAAAACAACTTTTTTAATCGAAATAATTAATAGTGATAAATTATGAATTTGAATGATCTTAAAGTATAATTAGATTATAATTTTACCATTTAATCCAATTTTGGTCATTGGACATAATTTCATATTTAAACTGGAGATAAGAAAGTGTCAATCTTTTGATAGTTATTATTTGTTAAAAACACGCTTTTTGTTTCGACAACGGGAAATAATTTTAAATTAATTTCTACCACTTATGTGTTTTGAATTTATAAAAATGGATTCAATATTTATAATCAGGAGGTAATTTTTTTTTTAAATAGGTAGATTTTATTTTTATACATTTTTAATAATTACTTCAATAAATATTTCATTTACTATGGTTAAAGGGTAAATCCAATAAATAAATGTAAATAATAATAATAATATTATAATAATAATAAATTACCCTAAAACGTGTCCTAACCCTATTTATTTATACTTGTCCGACCGTGGGCATTTTGGGGTCGATTTGGGGACCCCATGGAGCCACTTGTAAGTGATAATAACACTTTATATTAATTAAGTTAAAGTAAATGAAAAAATGATTTAAGCATATATCTTTTAGCAAAAAAAAATTTACATAGGGTTATATATGATGGATTTTAGACTACAAATATTCATTATAAATCTACAAAGATTTCCTACATAATGGTATTTTATTTATAATTTTTAGACATTGAATAATTAAATTTATTTATGACTCAATAATGATGCTGTATTTTCCTTAATAATAAAAGAATCAAATTATTGGTATTATAAAAGTTAAAATAAATATAATTTGAAAGTTTTTATGACATCCAAGAATTTTATTGGTAACTATTACATGTTAGGATTGCTTAAATGAATTTTATTCGAATTAATAAAGTTTTTAAGATTTTAACAAAAATAAAATATTGAATAGTGTCAAAATTGACATAAATGTGTTTTTAAAATAAATATTATATTATTGATTGATATTCTATTCAGAAAAATATAAGTTTAGGACAAAGGACTTATATCATGATATATGTATCATTAATGGACCACTTGGGGGTTTCTTGTATGTATATAGTAAGATTATTAACTATATAATATAAAGTTACAAAGTGACATAGTAAATGTCAAACTAATTAACTAAGAGTTAAAACTAAACGATAAGGTTAATATAATGACCCAAACCTGTCTAAAATCTATTGGTTGAAAGGATTTCTACCCATACCCACCTTATACTTGGAATAATCCACTTTTGATCCATTAGAAACCTGATATAAATTTATTATAAAATAATACTTTAAGTTTTTTTAAAGGGCCCCTCCTCCCCCTTATAAAAGGACACCACTTTTAACAAATTATTCACACATTAAAAGCCTTTTTTTTTTGCCAAACCCTGCGCTAATATTCTATAAATTTCCCTCACTTCTACTTAAGGGCCTTAGTTTGATCAAATAGTCAACCTATGGAGCCCTTTTGATCAAATCAAAAGTAAGAACCTGAAGAAGAGGTAATGTTTTCACCACCCTCTTTCTAGTTCCTTTCTTCTTCAACTTCTTCATTATTTGTTATTTCCATTCTAAAGTAATTACTCCAGTACCTTCTATATATTGTTATGTTTTTATAAATATGCTACAACCATATTCAGTATTCTTTACATCCTTTTAATGACATGTCACCATATGTGCGTACGTACATCCTACCATCTCCACGTTGTGGTGTAATTGTTATTCAATACACTATTATTTGGATGGGTATAATAATGATGTGTAATTCATTTAAATAATAAATATAACAAGATAATGATTCTATTTATATGATATAACATCCAATTATTTATTATTTTAATATCAAAATAATGATATTGTCGCTCGTTCGTACGTACGGATTACCTTCTTCACGAATGCGATGAGATTTGTTCCCCATAGTATCCATTCAAGAATAAATTTTATTTGATGATTAAAAATTATTTTTATAGACATGATATAATTCTGGATATGAATGATATACATCCCATCCATAATAAATATGTCCCACATAACAACGAATATATAGAAAAACGAATCAGTTAACACCCGAAATGATGATAATACTAAGATATTATTAACAAATCGATGATGATCGTATATGATATCATATTAATGTATATGATTCTTGTATAAATTAATAACAATTATTTTACCATTATAAGGGAGTTTAACCTACCCTCAACCAAGGAAAAGTACAAGGTAGGGGTTTATTTCACAATCTCTTCATTATCTGAGGTTGTTTATACATAATTATCTATTAGGACCTCTTTATCATCCACATCCATGTTTCTTAAAAATGTATTTCAAAACATTCTTAATATTTTACAGAATATGGTTTAAAGTCATTTATACCCTTGTTTGACTTTTTATAAGACATTTATAAAGGAATATTTCTGTCGTTTTCCAAAAAAGGTCCCTTTTTAACCTTTTCGACAAAATTAAGGTAAGAATGTATTTTTTATACTTATACGGCAGGTCCAACTATTTTCTACCATTATAAAATTGTCAAAGTTCCCTTACAAGCTTATAAGATTTTTTTCAAAGTAAATGTTTTATTTTATAAATATGTGACTCTTAAATGATTTCAAAATAGAAAGAGATATATCTCTAAAAAGAGTTTTGATTTCATCTATGTCAACATCCTTTGAGGAATTTTAAGTTTATTTGCAGTTGATTTATTATAATACAAAACTTCCATATTGTGTTGAAGGTTTTGTGATATGTTTGACTGTGGATGTTCTATTTTTATACCATTCATTATTTATGGTTAAATTATTGACATTTCGTATGCTAATTTTAATACGAATGTTTATGATATGTTTAAACCTTTTCATATGAGGAATGTATTGGACTTAGTAATTGAAGGGTGGAGCCCGCTATAGAACATCGATGCATCGATAGGTCTCATGAGACAACTAGACATGGAATTGGTTGAGGCACTTTCCCAATTTGATTTATGGTTTTGGCCGAGGCCATAATCATTTTTAGACGTCTTGGATGAGGCCTTCACAAAATGATTTAGAATGTCCGACATTATACAATCCCTCATTAAAGAAATAATATTGATGGTTCATGTGGTCATTCGACTAGTAGAATAACCATGCTTATGTTTTATTATGGAATTATTTACTCAGCTCATATTCTTACCATAAAAATATTCATGTTTATTATTGGTAAAGGCATGTGGTTTCAATTATTTACCATGCTTAATATTTATGTCATTTTTCGCTGCATTACTTACCCTTACTGAGTGTTTGAGCTCACCCCTTATCTTATGTTTCATTTTTACACGATATGAAGAAGTTAGTTATGAGTGACCTGCAGGCATAATCTAGGATGCTTGGATGTTTCTAATGAAATATATTTCTATTGTATTTCTCTTCAAGGTGTAAAGTTGAACTTATGTATCAATCTTGTTTCCAATAATACTAAACTGATCGTTCTTTCGAGAAATGATTTACTTGTGATCATGCCAATGTTATGTAATAATGCACCGACTCTGGGTAACTGGGGTCGGGGCATTACATTAAGAACATCAAAAATTTGTTTTATTATGTTTTCCTAATAAAAGGATCATTTATGAATTCCAATCTATTCAGTTTACCTTGTTTCATTGTAAATTAATCATGTATGATACTATTTTTAATAGTAAATCATTTTTAGTTAAACACATTAACATGAAATTTAATGTAATAAATATATCATATTTCTTGAATGAATCCATATTTTTCCATTGATGCAAATATTTTTTTTTTCTTTAGCACTTGAAAAATGTATTTCTTCTACGAACACCAATACACTACAATTCTAAAGTACATTATTGTTGTCCAGATATGTCGTATGAAATGTATTTCCATTAATATTATACCTGAACCAAGTTATCAAATTTGAACTTTGTCCTCCCACTAACCATCATAATGTCTCTGATGCATCAAATATACTGAGCATGGTCTCTTTAATCCACGGGAAAAACGTTTTGTAATTATCATTCAAAAACCACATATGTTTCTTTGGATTACATTATTTCAATAAATTAATATGAAAAGTTATATATAGTTGAGCATCATATATTTTATTCATGATGTATAAATGTACCTTCTTTATCATTTCAACAGTCGATTCTTTTACTTTCAATCCACATATCCCCTTTCTCCCATAGTTGACTCGTTTATGGTGACATATATGAAAACCAATGTGCTCAACTATAGACATGTAGCTTGTACAAAACTCTACAACGTCCTCAAAAATATACTTCTCAATAATGGAGGCTTCATGTCAATATATATTCATAACACAACCCTTAAATATCATCCTATAACTTTCCAAAGGATACATCCAACATAGATATATTGATCCACACATCTTTATTTCACAAACCAAATAAACCATTAAATGCTCTATGATATCAGAAAAATAGTGAGGAGAATATATTTCCAATTTAAAAAGTATATAAACCCATTTTTTTCCAAATTGTTTAAAGAGTACATATCATCAAACTTATTAAAAATTATATTTAAAAAATAACACTACTTTATGATAGTCATTCTGACACAGATGAACAATATTAAATGCAATGAAACTTATAGGAGTTAGTGCATCATGACATGATAATCATGATTTTTCATACTTCTCGACTTCAAATCCCTTAAAGACACAAATGTTTTACATTTTAAGAATAACCCTATGATAGTTTGAAATCATGAATACGCTAACAAATTATAATTTTCTCCATCTTGGGGGAAATAATGTTTTCATTCCATTAAGAGTGGGAGCTAACTCCAAATGAATTCTCATTGAGAGTAAGTCCAATCATTCCTTCTACCCATATTTAGTCTTTCATTTAATATCTAATAATTTAATAATCAATATATCAAAAATATTCTTCTCCACGTGTATAAAATCTGTGTTATGTTTGATATCATGAAATCTCTAATATGATAACTCAAAAATTTTGGATTGTATCTTCCAAATGTTTCTATCATTTATAGATTTTTGTCTCTTGGAATGTCAAATTAATTTTTTACCCCCCCCCCCAAAAAAATTGGTGGAAATCGTTTTGAAGCCATATCAAATTATTGTGAGATATTGAATCCTTTTTTTAAATCTTCAATAAGAGTGATCCATAAAGAAAAACCTTCAATGAACCACATATACTATTTTTATCCCATTTTGTAGTTGATAATATAATGTAGGTTGTTCAAAAATTTGAAAAGATTTATGCCTATTAACACTATATCCAGGTAAATTTCCATATACTATGAATTCATTTATAGTGAACATAATCATTTCATGCAGTTGAAAATATTCCATTTTATAAGAATAAAACACCCTAATATCTTACCCCCATAAAATTTTCAAATCATAAATTAATGATGACAATAAAACATCAATATTGTTTCTATGATGTTTTGGTCCAGAGATCATTAAACTCAACATGACATATTTTCACTTCACACAAAATTTATGAGATAAGTTGTAAATTACCAATAAAATAGGTCATAAACTAGGTTATCTACTAAGGCTTTGATGTGGATTAATTTCATCCATGTATAGTTCAAGTTTGGGATTTCTAACTTTATTTTTGAATGTAGGAAATTGTTGATCAAATTTCTTCCACCATGTAAAACTAGCTGGATGCTGTAATTTTTATTCAAATATTTGCTCATCCACATGCCATCATAAACTTTTTGCATCATTTTATTTTGAAAATAAATGTTTTAAATGAGGAATTATAGGAATATACCAAAATGACTTTATAGGGGTCTCCGTAATTGCTAAATCAGCCTATGATTTTCCTTTCAACTTATACTATGATATCACACATTTAGGACTCCCAGACATAAATTCGTATTCCTTCTTATATAGCACACATTAATTTAGCCAGACATGTTTTTTCTTGTACCTGAATCATATTAGGCATAATATTTTATTCTCTTTATAATTTGAATATGGAAGATCGTTGTCTTTAGGATGCATGGATTTCAACAATAGTAGAAACTCAGTAAAACTTTTTTCCCTCCATCCATTTTTCATCTTCAATTAATCAATCTTAACACTGGAGATAAAATAATAAATTCCATATAACCTGGATACAATTGTTTTTTAGTATCACCATATAGAAACTAAATTGTCAGTTCTTTCTCAATTGACTCTACTTCATTATCATGAATCATTTCTTCAATTTGATCAGACTTGTCATTTTGTAAAGCATAATCGTCAATAGATCTGAAATTGTTCCTCATTATACCAACCCAAATCCAAGGGTTGTAACTCGGATTAAATCCAAAAAATTTATCTTTTATCTCTCTTCTTTTCAACTTCATCATATTTAAATTTTTTTAACATGGATATAAAAACATTTCATTGTTTGGAACATTTCCTTTATCAAATTACAGAAAAACATAAACACCTTCCTCATATTCATCACTTATTTGAAGAGCAGTAATCCAAAATTGATTCATTATTATCTATAAAAAATATCAAAAACAAATAACTTTTCTATAGAATATATTGGTAATAAATGTGCATTAGAGGGGAATAGTATATTATTTCAATGATATTCATAAAGGCACACTTGTAGTTTTATTCATCAGTAAAATATTTCTACGATTTTAAATGATAATGAATGAAATGTTAAAGAAGAAAATAACATTGGAGCTGAAATTGAATGTCAATTAGAATAGTTATACAATAAAATAAAAAATAAAGGAAATTAATTTATATCAATATGATGTAAAAGAGAGTATTATTGTAAAATAATAAATAAATGAAATCCTTAGAGGATTGACTAAATATCATGGAATCTGATGTGAAGATTTCATTGAATTGAAAGTAAAAATATTGGATCATTAGTGACTAGAAGGAATTTGTTGAAGTTAAGATATTAAATATATAAGTATTATAAGAAGTAGTGGTCTCTTAAAAAACAAGATAGGTGTTGAAGTTAAGTCATTCACTGAGAAAAAAATTCTTACATTAACAGTATCTCTAATGAAATTTCAAACAAAAATAACAATGAATAAACACAAATTTTGGAAGAAAATATTAACATTTAATGATATAATTTAACATAAATATAACTCTTATATTTGATTATTACATTCTTCATCTAATGAAAAGAAATATTCCATTGAACAAAGGGATCAATTTTTTAAAAGTAATAAAAGGTAAAATTTTCTAACCACATTAAAGAAAATAGGGTGTTAAATAACCTAATATATGTTCAATTTTGAAATTATTGGTTATCGTAAGTGAATTTCTATGAAATAAATGAAATTTGATATTCATGTTTCACTAAGGATTGCTTCATATAAAAATTACTATATTTTCCTTTGATATTTATTTTTGTATGTTGAATATGATTGAAAATAATATAAATGATGAAGAATATAATAAGGGTAGATTATTTTGAAATGGAGAATTATTCTACAAAGAGTATAGTTAATGAGTGGTTATATCAATATAGTGAAAATTCATAATTATGTGATTTTTTTAAAGTAGTAAACTCATTATTAAAATGGGGTTATCCCAAGACTATGAAGTTGGGAGTCATATGGAACTGAAATTAATGTAATGCTTAATTCCACAAGATCAAATTCATACCTTTCTTCCTAAAATAGTTGGTTAATTGATATAACCTATGGTTAGATTTCTTAAGGAAGGTTTTAGTTTTATATTTATAGAATCCCATGGATTTGAAATCTGCACATGAAATAAAGGAAAGACCTTATTTCCGCCCCAAAGTGTGTGCTACCTACACCTAAAACAAATCAAATTTTCCCAGTAGTTATAAATCTAATATCTGATTATAGAAAAAACAAATTTTTAGATAAAATAATGTTACAAAAAATATATATTAGAATAAAATATAAATTAAATAAATAAATAGCAGTTTTAAGTCATTAAAAATGAAACTAAAACTAAATAAAAACCATAAATAAAATTGGAAACATATCAGATTTAAAAAGAAAATGCATAATAAATTTTTGTACAAAACAAATTCAGTTAAATTAAAAATTCAAATACATGATAAATAAAAAAGAGTTTACATTGAATACTCAAGTGGGAAATAAAAATTAATAAAATAGTTTATGAAATCCAAACATGAGATTTATCCTTGGAATGACTAGGGATTCTGATGGGGTGATTCTTCAAAAAAATTGTGAGGGAAGTGGAAAAGAAACCAGGAATTTGAAAAAATCATGAATTCCAATAACATGAAAAAAGGGAGAAAATCAAACTAAAACCCTAAAAATGTAAAAAAAGTTCCAAATAATCAATTTTTAAATGAATAATTCATGGGTTTTCTAATGAAGAGATGACTGAGAATTTGTGAGGCTAACTTGAGAAATGAGCAGATCTATCATTGAATGTGCAAGGATAAAATCACTAAAGGGGTGGAAAGGAAGAAGATAAATAATCTCACAATGAGGCCAATTGAGATATACACCAACAACCAGATCCTAAAGCACATACTTAGCCCAACGATAGTGTAAATAGACAAACAGTGATGGTAGGCCAAGCTATCAGGTTATAACTTCAAGGTTATTTAAGAACCTAGGAAAATGAATAATGTTGTTAATGCTCTTTCAAGGGTATTGAAATGAGGAGAATACATGACCATAGAAATTTCTGAGCCAAGTTGAGAATATATTCAAGTGACTAAAGAAGAGATCGAACTGGATGGATGATTACATGATGTTATAGAAGCATTATTGTTGGGAATACCTTTTAAACTCAGGTATACCTTCCAGAATGGTTATTATTTTTCAAACACTGATTAGATTTCCATGAAAATTGGTCCTGGTTCTAGAACAACTACATCATTATCATTCATCTATATCTAGAGTACACTTTGTGTCTTTTAGTACATAAATGTCTATTCATCAGTGTTTTTTGGATAGAATGATGTGGAGTGTACACAAATTTGTTTATGAGTGTGAAATTTTTCAAAAAAAATTATGAAGTTCTCAATACAACATGACTAATTCATCCCCTCCGAATACCGTGTATGATTTAGGAGGTGGTGTCCATTGATTTTGTGTCCAGACTACCTAAATCCCAAGGATTTGAAGTTTTATTTTTTGTGGTTGATCGAATTAGTAAATATACACATTTTATTCCTCTCAAGAACACGTATTCATCCAATGTTGTGGTAGGATTATTCATGAAAGAGATTATATGGAAACATGGAATTAATAAGTTATAATAACAGATATAGATCCAATTTTTAGAAGAGTTTTTTGCTAGGATCTATTCATGTTATAGGGAACAGTTCCCTAAATGAGTTTATCTTATCATATGCAAACCGATGGACAAATGAAGGGAGTGAACCTGTTCTTAGAGGTGTTTTTCATCAAATCAACCCAAAAATTGGGTGATTTGGTTAGTCTGGACAGAGTATAGTTACAACACATCTTACCATTCTTCTATAAGAAAAACATAATTTGAGTTTGTGTATGGTTGGAATCCACCACATAGATGAAATTATAAAAAGGGGTTGTCATGGATTATGTGGATATTGTGTTAGTGGAAAGAGATGAGGCACCATGACAAATCCAAGTCAATCTATGCAGGTCATAAAAATGTATGCCCAAATATACTAATAAGTGATGTTCATGGTGTCATATGCAGTAGGGAGTCAAATGTTGGTAAAAATGTATCTGTATAAACTAGGAGAGGTAACCAAGATTAATCTAAAATTAGCTACCTGATTATATAGGCCTTTCAAAATTTATATTAAAGTGGAGGTTGATACGTACTAGATGAAACTTACAAAAGACATTAGAGTTCACCAAATATTCCATGTATCTTAACTAAAGTTTTTCATTATTGAGCACAAAGAAGAAAGATCACAGTTATGAGACTTGGTGAAGGAATACATTTATCCAGAATCTATTTTGATTGAAAAGACATAGAGTAGAACCTTTATTTATTTGGTTAAGTGACATGGATGTGAAAATGAATAGCCCATCTAGGAAAATGTGGTATTGATCAAGGCCTGGTTCCATGGATACTACCCTACGGACAAGGTGATAATTAAAGGGGGCAGTGATAGGTAATTTGGGAATCCACTAGAGGATCCAAGAGTTTGACATAGACCTCTTATGTATTTTAATGACCATAAGAGGGGAGTGAATAATTGTTTTGGGGAGCTATGTAGTGGTCATGGGGAATATGAGTAATGATCCTCGAGAGCTGCATAAGGATCTTCAGGGAGTTGTTTCATTGTATTGGGGAATAAGATTAAGGGTCCTTGGGATCCATGAAAGGGTCCTGGGGGAGTTGTGTAAGTGTGCTGGGGAGATCTGTAACAGTCTTGGGGTTTTTAAACTCCCAAGGGAAATTATTCAAATTATATAACATATTAATTTTTGTACATGGGATAGGGGTTTTAATAAGAGGATCAGGCTACGTTAGGAGAATTTAGTTGGTTAGCAGGAGGCATGAGCCTTGTCTTGGGGAAGAGTCTTTCTTGGGAATGAAACTCGACCTGGTTTCTTGATTAAACTCATTGGTTAGTTTTCCTTTTTCAATTTACTTTTCTTCTTGAAACACCTCCATCATCCTTAGTCAAATCTCCCCCTCCCTCACACACACTCTCTATATATATATATATATATCATTTCTCTTTGATAGTTCTATAAAATCCTGGGTGAAGAGAAGTCCTTCAAATTCAATTGAATATTTACGAAGCTGGTGGATCTCTTGAGCACTCACAAATCAATTTCATAGTTCTTATGGTGTTTATGAAACAGAAAAAAATATAGAAGAATCTTGTTAAGTGTTATTAGGCACTTCATTTTATCTATAAATTAATCTATGGACCAATGTTTTGGTATATATATTTTTCACTTTTTTTAGGTATTTATGATTTCTAAAAAATCCCATTATGAAATTAGATAATACCAATGATGAAATTATTTTATCTAGAAATAAAAATGAAGAAAAAAAGTATCATAAATCTAACATCCTGAATCAGGATTCCACTCAACTGGTTCCCCATACCTAGTTGGCCACATGGCCTCAAGTGCATTTTCCGAAATGCTAGAGGCTACCGACTAGCAGTGAGGGGATAGGGTGTGATAGTGGAGAAACTATTCCCTAATTAGCATAGAGTAACATGGAGGAATAATAAAATTCAATGGCAGAATCAGTAACCAATATATAACTGGAGTAAATAGCAGAATACTAATAAGATAATTAACCAAGGATCATTTAATACAAAAGATGAAGAATTATGTCACATGTTCTAGGAAAGCATCCAAACAAGTACACTACACTAACATGAAATATAGGTCTCAAAAGCACAAAAGAAATAAAAATAGACTAGGAAGCATCAAAAGAATCGGCTCCATCCCATGCCCTTCAACTCCTAAGCAACACATCAAGTACATATTGCAGGGTTCTTGACCTGATCAATACCTGGAATCATATAATCTTTTTGGGCTTAAAAGCATGGCCCAAATAGGTTGGGAGACTAAATCACATTAGGAAACCACCAAAGGTCTGTGCCAATATTTCATAGAATATATATAACAAGAAGTGTACAATAGTTAAAGCATTAAAAATTAGGTACTCAAAAGTAACCACAATAGATGTCTCAGAAGACAATGGTAAATAGGTGTACATGGGTACTGAATCTAATCTTGTGCTTCTGATTGGCAGACGCATCATAAGTCATCTATTTCATTATTCATGTTCTATGAATTATATAAGGTATAGAGGTCATTCCTAGGCCTGAATACCCCTCATATAAATGAAACCATCAACTCATGACATAATAATCATTTAATCCTTTTCCCATAGAGTTCGGCCTGGGTACCCCTCAATGGATCCTACTCTCACTCGGCATTTTAAAAACAAGACTCAATTAGCCCAACCACCATATGTGTGGCTCGCTTATGGACTTTACATAGTTTTCCTCTTTATATTGTCCATTGTCTTTTAACCAAGACAATGGTTAACCCAAGGCATATAAGTTGTAATTAGTCACATGATCCTGACCATATATTTTTACTTATATTGTGGCTCACCCACTACTAATTACCTCTTTTTTTATTTAATTTGATTTAAAATTCTATGTCAGTTGAAACCCATATGAATTAAACTATCACATGGATTTAACATAATCAACTCACATGGAACCATTTACATAAAACCAACACATGTAAATTAAACTATCACATGGGTACACAAGGATAACGCACATAGGATAATCACAAAACCATCCCATTATAATATTTAAACAATTACAAGGCTTAACATGATAGTTATCTCACATTTTAAATTCATATAAAGAGTAATATATTTTCAATAACCCAGGAATGGGATTTCAAGTCAAGCCTCATAGTCATTCTTGGTCACACAGAAATCTAAGGGAAACACACCCTTGGAGTGGACAAAAATCAAGGTCCACAACTGGAAACTTGATTTCAAATCATCCAATAAATTACCTAGTCATCAATAGGAAATAAAAAATTTCATTATTCAATCAACTAACACCCTAAAATGAGTGTGTGAAATTTCGTCTTATATAAACATAAAGGCAAATCACAGAAGTAAAAAAGAACACCTACCTCATCATAGTAAAACTCTCCTCATCCAGCATCAGGATTTGATTCACCCTAGAATGGAGTAGATCTAGAAAACATGTATAAAAATTTGACCTTAAATGACTTCTTTGAGAGAATAAATCAGAAATGAAGGATCAAGAGAAATCAAGAGCTCACCGAGGTGAATCCAACGGATCCGACGGTGTTCGAATCGGTGAACGGATGACGAATCGGGATCCAAACCTTCATTCAGATTATCTGGTCATTCTGTATGTCTATAGTGAGTCGTTTTTGTCAATATAGAAAAACAACATACCTCCTAACATATTAATCAATTAAAAAAATTACATGGTATCTGCATGAGATTACATTTCATGTCCGTACAATTTTATGGCCCGACCTTTATGTGGTCGTGCACTGGGATTACATGGTGTGTAGACTTGCATACATAGTGTGTACCTATAAGTACATGTTGTGTAGGTCATAGTCACATCATGTAACAGGACTTCAACAAGACACTCGTTCTCTTTTCCCCCATTTTCCTAAGTACAGACTGAAAAGGAACGATCTATAACTCAATGGAAGAATCGATTTCATACAATACTTACCCCTTAAATAAATTCTTCCCTAAATTTCCCTTCCAAGGGTGGTGAAGAAGTATATGAGAATAACCCCAACTGCTATGATTGTACATCATCCTCCATCTCCCATGTCTTTTCCTACAATCTGTTGTGCTATCATAGTACCTTTACCAAAGGAATAGACCGGCCACAAATAACCTTCATGTTATGATCCAAAATACGAATGAGATGGTCGTAAAATGATTAATCATCCTGAAACTCCACTTCCTCAGGTTGAAAAGCACGAGACAGGTCTGAAAAGTAAGATCACAATTGAGAAATGAAGAAGGCATCCTGCATATCCTCATACCTCTTAGGTAACTACAATCTATAGAAAATCTGCCCAAACCTATCCATAATCTGAAATGGGCCAACGTACCTTGGTGAAAGCTTTACATATCTCCTTATTCTCTTGTGTCCCAACCTCAATGCAGCACACAAGAAAAATTGATCGCTGACCATGAACTCTATGGTCGTCTGCGATGATTGACTTACGATTTGTGATGAGACTTCACATAAGCCATCTACTTTTGAATCAACAGGACCTGCTTAGAAGTCTCTTGCATGAAATGTAGTCCCAGTAGAGCTGACTCACCCACCTGCAGCTAGCACAAGGGTGATCATCATGGCCTACTGTAAAAATCCTCATAAGGTTTCATGTCTATAGTTACCTAGAAACTGTTATTGTTGGATAATTAAATAAGGGGAATAAGTTTCTCCCAAGATACCCAAAGTCTAGAATGCATGCTCATAGCATATCCTCCAGTACCTGTATCGTACACTCTGATTGGGAATTGGTCCAAGGGTGGTATGTTGTGCTCAGAATCACCTGTGTACCCAATGTCACCTAAAAAATATACCAAAAAAGATAAATAAAGTGGGTGTCCTTATCTGAATTTTTAGAACTAGGCACCCCATGATGTCGTACCACCTAATGAATATACACCATCATAATCTCATCAACACTGAAGGTATCTGTAATCAGCAAGAATTGAGAGACCTTCATAATTTTTTCAACCACCACCCACAATACATCATTACCTAGGTTAAACCTCAGTAAAACCATAATAAAATCCATCATGACATCATCCCATTTTCACTCAAGAATATGTAACTATGGTAAAATCTCATCTGGCTGCTGATGTTCCGCCTTCATCTGTTAAGAGGTGGAACACATCATAACAAAACCAGCCACCTCTTTCTTCATGCCTGACCACCAGTACTGACCACGCAAGTCACGATACATCTTAGTAACTCTGGGATGCACTACCCAATTAGAATTATGAAACTCTTTCATCAAATCCACATATATTTCCACTGCAATCGAAACACATCCATGGATCCTCAAGATCTCATCATCACCAACCGTCCAACTAGGAGGTGGATCTTTACCTACTACACTCTCCCACATGACTACGATCTCTAAATTTGATAGGTGTCTCATCCTCACTCTTTCCAGGAGGGTATAATTTATAGTTAAAGAAGAAAGGAAAGTTTTTTCCTGACTATCGTGAACCTCCAAATGCATCTCAGAGATGAACATAATAATCTTCCACTCACTACTGGACTCCTGAAATACCTACATATGAGTCCTCCTGCTTAGTACATTATCCACTACATTGCATTTTTCAGGCATGTGGGCAAGCTATAAGTTGAAAGGCTGAAGGTATTTCACCCACATTCACTACCTCAAATTCATATCATGCTGAGTAAATATGTACTTGAGACTTTTGTGGTCTATGTCTACCCCAAAATTCTCTCCCAACAAGTAATGTCTCCAACAACATAAAACTTGAACAACCGTGGATAACTCGAGATCGTGCCTTGGATATTTCCTCCCATGTGGCCTCAACTACCAATATCCATATGCAATGAATTGATCCCCCTATATAAGCATTTCTCCCAGACCGATACCTATTGTTTCATAGTACACAGTGTAAATCCTACCCAACTTTAGAATAATTTGTATCGGTGCTGACATTAATCTCCCTTTCAACTCCTAAAAGGTTATCTCGCAGGAATTTGGCCATATGTACTTATCACCCTTGTTTTCCATGACCTTATTTAACGTAGCTAAGCATGAGAAGTCATGTACTAAACTCCTGTAGTAACCTGACAACCTTAGAAAACTCCACACATCAAATATTTTAATGGGATGCTCCCAGGTAACTACTACTCTCACCTTCTATGGGTCCACTGATACTCCTGTCTCCAAGATGACATGACCCAGGAAATAAATCTGATCCACCCAAAAGTAGAACTTTGAGATATTAGTATATAACTGATGCCCCTTTGGTGTACTCAAAACAATCTCAAGATGTCTAGCATGGTCATGTCGATTATGATAATATACCAATATATCATCCACAAAAACCACAACAAAAGAATCAAGATAGGGATGGAACACTCAGTTCATCAGTTCCATTAAGACGGATAGAGAATTCATGAGACTGAACGACATAAGCACATAATCATACATAACATAACTACTTCAGAAAGATTTGTGAGTTATGTATGATGATCTGAAACATAATTGATGATAACCAGATCTTAGAATGATCTTTGAGAATACTTGAGCTTCTCAGATCTAATTGATGAGATCACATATTCGTTGAATATGATATTAGTTATTAACCATAAAGTGGTTTAATATCTGATAGTCTATAGATATCTTGAGGGTATTATTTGACTTTTTAATAAAAAGGACTGGAGAAGCCTAAGGATAAGTATTGGGTTATATGAAATGCTTAACCCCCAAATCCTCTAGCTACCGCTTGATATCTTGCAACTCTATCAAATCTATCATATAAGGATGAATGGATACCGGTGCAGCTCTTAGTACTAGCTCAATAATGAACTCCACCTCTCTCTTATGAGGTAACCCTAAAAAGTTATCTTGGAAAACATCCCATAAATGATCAACCACTAGAGGGAAAATTATCTAACATATTCCCTGGTTATCCAAATATAAACTGGCAATCAGTGTTGTAATCCCACTCAACCCACGGTGCTCCGGTCCATCTCTGCTTTCCTAGACATCTCAATATCTCTTGTGTAGAAACGACCTACCTTTTTGTGGTGTAAAACTCATCATACACTGATAGAAATCGAAGAAGGCTTGAAAGGAGACTAACCAATCCATTTCGAGTATGACATCAAATCCTATCATCTCTAAGACATAGAGATCCCAAATGAAGTAACACCCACCAATTTCAAGGAGGAAAACCTTGCACTATCACACACCTACTGTTCAAATCCATAACGGAGTGTATAGTTTCATAATGTAGTTATAAGTAAAAACAAGTATCCCTAGGTTCTCCATTACATGAAAATATATAAAACTATGTGAAGCCCCTATATCAAACAGTGCATAAGCTAGAGAAGAGGTGACTATAATATTCCTTATAAAAGAAGAAGGTACATGATCCTTCTCCTTCCATGTTTCACTACATAAGTATTGCTGGTACTGTGGCCCTGAGACATTGTATGGCTACCCTGAGTTAACCCGCCCTAATGTCGCTAAGATCCTAGGGTTTGGCTAAAATGGCCACAACCACTACCTTGGACTGAACAGCCGGACACATTTAAGTTCCATGATTGGTGAGAAGCGGTGGACCTTTCTCTTGAGCATGGAGTTGGAGAAGATCCTCTCTCACTAGATTCTAGTAGAAATGTCCTCCAAAAATTCTATTAGTGGCTCATCATGCATCAAGCTCGGTATTTTCCTAGGTCCATCGGGCACTTAGGTATAATATTCCCAATTCTTCAGCACTAAAATCACCTAACCTAGCTACCTTAGGATACATTCTATGTACCAGATTAATGGCGTGTAATCTCTAGATGATACTTCCTACTACCAGTCAAAATAGTACCACATCTTAGTGATGAACGTCCCTGAAACTATCCTATATATTTCCTACTATTCTGCTTAGTAATCATCATCTAGTTCACTATGCCAGATACATTATTCATCCTGGATAAATTCACCTATGAGCGCATTTCATAACTAAGACAATCCTTGAAAACTCCTAGTCTTTGACAGATCATCACCAATAAAAATAGAAGTGAAGCACTGGAGCTCAGTAAAGTAGGCAGAGTAATCCATAACTGATATAGCTCCCTTCTCCTGATGCATAAATCATGGGCGTTGGTATACCTTAGTGTATCAGGATAGAATTATCCCTAGAAGACTGCAACAAAATCTCCCCATGCCATGTCCTGCTGATGCTTTTTCTGTGTGGTAACATCCAACCACCTCTTGCAAGAATTGCACAACCTATAAGTTGTGAGCTTGACTGTAACACCCGATATTTTTATGAGAAATATTTTGTTTTTATGTTATATACATCCTCAAAGTAATCTTTCACTACACACAGCACTATCTTGTCTAGCTTTACATGCAATCACGAACTTCCTCGATAGCTTGCGTTGTATGCAATACCGAGTTTTACTAAACAACGATATGCTATTAAAATATTATTAAAACTAGCCATTATGAATAGTAATACCCACTTTTTGAAATTTTATAAATATTATCATTCAAAATGGAGTTAATTTTTGGATTCGGAATATCAAAATTAGTGTAGGGTGAATTTTTTGTATTTTTCTGAAAACTTTCCATTTTTGACGTATTGTGAAAACACTAGGTTACTATTTAAAAACCGACATTTTATTTAAATAATTTTTTATTTTATTTAAATTTATTTTAGGTCAAAATTGATACATAATACCTATATAAGTTCAATGTAATTCATTGGAGTCATTTTATAATAATTTTAGATTTATAAAAATTTTATTTATCTTTTCACTGTCTTTTACCCACCTCCTAGGAGAGTTTGAAATTTACATAAAACTTCATTTTACCGCTTCTGTGAGTGGAATTTCAAAAATCTGAGAGACACAATTAATATCAAGGAGTAAAATGTAGTTCAATATGATTAAAATAATTTTTGTTGAATAGTAACTATTTACTTTTTTTTACCACGGTTAAAAGTAAATAGGTTAATTAAGGGTAAAAATGATATTATTATTACCCTAACACATGTCCAATTTCTAATTTATAAGTATAATTTGACAAAAAACAACCTTAGGAATAAAATATTACCCTTTAGGTCCAATTGGATTAGATTAGGACATTTGATACTATTTTATTTAAAGAAGAGTTAAAATAGTTAAAATCAATGTTTAATAACTAAAACATTTTTAACATAGGGTTATAAATAAGATAAATTCGACTATAAATATTCATTATAAATCTAATACTATTTCCTACATAATGGTGTTTTATTTATAATTTTTAGACTTTATATAATTTAATTTATGTATGACACAATGATGATGAAGTAATTACCTTATTAAGGAAATATTAACAAAATTGATATTATAAATACCCAAATAAATTTAATTTGAGACTTTTTTAGAATTAAACTAATTTTATAGGATACAATAACATATTAGTATTGATTTAATTAAATTTTTTAGAAATAATAATGTTTTTATAATTTTCACAAAAATCAATTACCAAATAGTGTCAAATTCGACATAAAATAGTTTTGAAAACAAATATTATATTATTAATTGTTATTTTATTCCTAAAAATCTAAGGTTCGGCCAAATGAATTATATAAGGTTATATATATTAGTAATTAACAACTTGGGGTTATTTTGTATTGTTATAGTAAATTTACTAACCATATAATGTAAGAAAACAAGAAGAAACGGTAAAAGTTAAATTATTTAACTTAGAGTTAATTCTAATCTATAAGGTTAAAATAGTAACCTAAACTTGTCGAAAATATATTGGTTGAGATGATTTCGACCCATACCCCCCTTATCTTCTAAATAAATTAATTTGGAGATATTAAAAACTGAATATGACATTATAATAAAATAATATTTTAAGTTTTCTCTAAGGTACCCCTCTCCTCCCTAATAAAAGGGCACCTCCTCCCACTCTTCCTCACACCACATTGATCCTTCATGCTCGTCCAAACCCTGCCCATTTCTCTTCTCAACTTCCCTAGAAACATCCTAGAGGTCCTGGTTTTCTTCAATGTCCATATTTAGTTCCCTAAGAGGAGGTGAAGAAGAGGCGCTTCAATGAAGAGGTAATGTTCGTTACCGATTCTTTCAACTTTATTTCTTCTTTTACTTCTTCTTCTTTAGTTTTTTCATTATGAATTAATAAAATCAGTATCACTTATATAATGACATTTTATTATAAATATTAAACAACCCTATTTCACCTTCTATCCATCCTACGGAAAACGAAATTACCGCGCGTGCGTACGTACGGAATACCGTCTCCACACCATGGTGTAATCTGTTTTCCACCACCACCTTACTTGGATGGATATAATGGTGTAGATAATAACTATATATGATTATTTTAAAGTTATATTATTTCTGAAATAGTATACATACACTTCAATACAATTCCACGATCATGGGAACGTTATCATCGCTCGTGCGTATGTACGGCCTACCGTCTCCACGATGTGATGGGGCTCATTCTACAAGATCTTCAATGCATAATGATTATATAAATTAAATAAATGAATAAATATGATATATATTACACTAATACCATCCTGTAAATGATCTATATATAACCTAAAAATAATAATAATAATTTATTCAACAAAACACGCAAAAGAACCAAAAGAAATAAACACCTGAATAACAAGTGGCAATGAAATATTACTAATACGATGCTAATAATATGACCATATATGATATCATAAAAATTATTAAGATCCTGGAATAAGTCAATAACATTATTTAAATCATTATACATGAGGTTCAGACATGTACGAAGCAAATCGAACATAAGGTAAGAGAAAATCTCGCAATCTTATTTTTATCCGAGATTGTTTATACTTCAGAATTTACTGGGGATATTTATCATCCACATCCATGTTTCCTCAATATGTAATATTATTTCTGTCCTCCTAAAAATTTTTAAATACAATATTACCCTTCGTTGATTTTTTGGTAAAAGATATGAAAGGAATCTTTTGTAATTTTTCATACGAGATACTTTTGGACATTTCCAGCCAAAGTACGAGAAGAATGTTTTTTAAATTATACGGCATGAATGGATTTTTAGAGCATTATTTCCATGAAGATTCATTTACAATTTTCCAAGTTTATTTTTAATCAAATTCTTTTAGTTTAATATTATATTACATTTTAAGAAAGTAAAATGTTTTTGAAGTAGAAAGGATATTTTCCTCAAGAATGGAGTTCAAGCGTTTTATCAAAATTATTTTCCATCTAAGATAATATATGGTTCTATTTCTATCCCTATTTTTAAGTTTATTTGATTATGTTATTATGGAATTATTTTTATGAAGTCCTTTTATCTTATATGTATTATGTTATGATGACACGATGTTTAATAATCCCATTTTTATTACATGGGTTATGCTATGATGTATGATTTATGATTTTGTGGAACACATAATAGTGGTTTAATTATGAGATGGGTGGGACCTATATCTCCCTCCAATGCATTGGGTAATGATTTATATCTAATGAGATATACATGGATGGAATGGCAGGTTAAACTGGTTCAGTGAAACAGGACTGAAACGAGGAGTGAACTCGGTTCAAAAATGGACTTTGTCATCTAAGATAGTCTTGGAAATGAGTCTTGACTACTAAGAAATGATTCTCTATGATTATGTGTGTATGCCACAAAGTTTCATGTTTTGTGTTATGATTTTGGGATTACATTTCACTACTATGATTTATCCCATGTTATGATATTGTGATCTCTTTTGCAGGTTAATATTTTCAAAATGATATATTATTATGAGTATGATATTTTCTTTGTTTACCCTTACTGATCATTTGAGCTCACCCTTTTGTATGTTTTCTTTCCCCAGGTCTGGAAGAAGGTTATTATGTAGGATATTACAAAAGGGACTCTAGATATGATGAAATAAATGGGAGACAATGTAGATGCTTTATGAACCAGTTGTTTATGTTTCCCAGTTTCTAAAGACACTATACCTATACGGTCCTTTCATGGTTTTGTTATATGTTGTAATAATTTTGATTCAATTTATATGAATGAACAATGTATGTAATGTATGGGTTGTTATAGTTGGTATAAGAGGAAAGGTATAGTCAACCTTTGGAAACTAGGATGTGAAAGCCTTAGTAAGAACCCTAAGTACAAGTCTAAGCATAGAACACAATCTTAGTGTTTTAGAAATGGACATGAATAACCTATGATAAGACCTTAGGTGTGGAATTTTATTCTTGATTATGTGGTTTTCCGATTATGATTTGTGTTTCTCACACTATGCTTATTGGTTTTAGTCAATGTATTGAACCCAAAGGAACCGTGTTAATGCTGAATGTGATGGGCAATGCACTGATTATCCCCCTAAGCAACCCAATTTTATGGGAGCTAGAATGAAAAATCTTGTAGCCATGCTCACACAACTTTCTCAAGCTATGAATCATGCAGGACTTCCAAACGAGCAAAGGAAGGAGCAACATTATATTGAATCCATCATGAGGAAGTGTCTACCATCATTCAGTGGGTCTACTGATCCATTAGTGGATGATCAAAGGATCAGTACCACTAAAAATATATTTTCAGTTCTTCAATGTTTTGAACATGATAAAGTCATCTTAGTAGTTTATCATTTGGAAGGTGAAGCTAATAAATGGGGAATCTTATTATGAATAAAAATCCAAGATATGAAATTGAGTCCATGGAATGGGAAGAGTTCAAGAACTTATTTTTTAATAATTACTTCCCTCGTATTCTTCGAACAAAGATGGAGAAGGAGTTTCTTGAACTAAAGAAAAAGGATGATGAATTTTTTGGTACCTACAAAGAAAATTTTACAAGACTTTCTAAGTACACTTTTGGTATTATTATCCAACCTGAGAGTACGATCGATCGATTCATTAGTGGATTAAAACCAAGTATTCAAAGGGCATTATCCATAAGGAACGACAATATCTACGAGAAAATCGTTCGATGTGATCTAAAGGTTGATATGGAGATTGGAGTGACCCATCAGTCATATTCATTTGATAAGAAGAGGAAAATGGAATTCAAAGGAAAATCTAAAGAGCACACTGAAAAGAAGATGAGTTTTCCATTATTCTCAAAGTTTGGAAAGAAACATGGAGGCAGCTGTCTTAAAGGGACAAGTAAATGTTTCAAATGTGGAAAGGAAGGTCATCAGGCATTTGAATTCCACAATGATGGGAAGAAGATGTCTAGTGATGCGAAAAAAGAGAAGGCTCCATAGAGTGCATCTCCTACACTTCAATGTTACAAGTGAAAGGAAATGGGTCATTAAGCTAATCAATTCCCTAATACAAGGGTTGTTGATGATGATCGACGTCAACAAGATCTTAAGGCTAACGACAAAGGAAAGTCACATGCAATTTCTATCAGTGATGTGGAGTATGATAACAAAGTGGTGAAAGGTACACTTACCATCCACTCTAAAGTAGAAAATGTTTTATTTGATTCTGGATCCAACCACTCTTTTATTTATGAAGAATTTTTTAAGGGTATTTCCATATTAACGCAACAATTAGATGTTGAGTTAGATGTGACAACCCCTAATGGCACAACAGTCGCATCAAAAGTTTACAATTCTTCTCCGATTGAAGTTTGTGGGAAAATGCTTCCTAGAAATCATGTTATCCTTCCTATTTGAGAATTTGATGTGATTCTTGGCATGGATTGGATTTCTTTATATGGAGCTCATATCAATTTCCAAATAAGGGAAGTCACATTTTATATTCTAGATCAATCTATGATCGTCTATCGATGCAAGGATGAACATAACCTTCCAGTGGAAATTTCATCCATCTTATGGGTCTTTATTCCACTAAATGAAGGTTATTTATCTCAAATGGTTGGAGAGAAACTCACGATTAAGAATATTCCCATTGAATGGGAGTTTGATGATGTCTTTCCAGAGGAATTTCCTGGTCTTCCACAAATCGTGAAGTTGATTTTTCAATAGAACTCATACAAGGTGCTTTACCTATTTCGAAGACACCTTATAGAACGGCCCCAATTGAGTTGTGGGAATTGAAGAAGAAACTCCAAGAGAATCTTGATAAAGGATTCATATGCCCTAGTGCATCACCTTGGGGGCACCTATTCTATTTGTTAAGAAGAAATATGGATCAATGAGACTCTGCATTGATTATCGAGAACATAACAAGATCACGATCAAGAAAAAATATCCTCTCCTGCGCTTTGATGACTTATTTGACCAACTACACGGAGCTCAGTACTTTTCCAAGATTGATCTTCGTTCAGTGTATCATCAATTAAGGGTCAAAAGGGAGGATATTCCAAATACGGCTTTCTGTACAATGTATGGACACTATGAATTTATAGTGATGCCATTTGGTCTTACTAATGCCCATGCTATCTTCATGGATCTGATGAATAGAGTCTTTAGAGACTATCTGGATCAGTTTTTGGTAGTCTTTATAGATGATATTCTTGTCTATTCAAAGAGAAAGGAAGAACATGAAGATCACTTGAGAATTATATTGAAGACCCTGAGAAAGGAGAAGCTTTATGCCAAATTTACCAAGTGTGAATTTTTTCTTAAAAAAGTTTCACATTTGGGTCACATAATCTCAAAAGAGGGGATATCTATGGATCCAGCTAAGACAGAGGTTATCGAAAGATGGTTGAGACCAACAACAGTAACTAAGATCTGAAGTTTTCTTGGTTTGGATGGATATTATCGACGTTTTGTGAATGTTTTTTCACGATTATCTAATCCACTCACCAGGTTGACTCGAAAAGGAGTTATGTTCGTCTGGATGGAGGAGTGTGAAGAGAATTCCAAGGAGTTAAAAAGAAGGTTTTCCAGTGCACCTGTTCTCACACTGCCTTGTAGTTGAGAATGTTTTGTGATTTACAGTGATTCATCCAAGAAGGGACTAGGGTGTGTTCTCATGAAAAATGATATGGTGATAGCTTATGCCTCATGACAGTTGAAAATCCATGAGAAATATTACCCAACTCATGATTTGGAGTTAGTTACTGTAATCATTGCATTAAAGATTAAGAGGCATTATCTTTATGGAGAAAGGTGTGATATTTATACTAACCATAAAAGTTTAAATTATATTTTCACACAAAAGGAGCTAAATATGTGCCAAAGAAGATGGTTGGAGATGATTAAGGATTACGAATTCTCAATTCATTACCACCCTGGGAAATCAAAAAAGGTGGAAGATGCATTAAGTTGACAAGACCATGCTAGATTATCCATGATGAGGATCACAAAAGATCCATTATTTATAGATTTACAAAGGATGGATCTTGGAATAATAATGGGAGGGGAAAATTTTTATCTTTCTCAAATGAATGTTCAACCATCTATACATGTGAAGATTAAATAGGCACAGAAAAAAGATGTAGAGTTACAAAACAAGGTCAGAAATGTTCCTGAATTCAACCTTGATTGTGATGGGATAATAAGGTTCAGGAATTGTGTTTGTGTTCCTCCAATACCAGAATTAAAGAAGGAGCTACTGGATGAGGCTCATAGTTCTTCATTCTCTATTTATCCTAGAAGCACAAAGATGTATAGGGACATGAAAGAGTACTTCTGGTGGGATGGCATGAAAAGAGACGTTGCTGAATACGTCTCTTGATGCTTGGGTTGTTCGCAAGTTAAAGCTGTGAGACAGAAGTATAAGGGGATGTTAAAACCATTACCCATACCCGAATGGAAATGGGAAAACATCACTATGGAATTTGTCACCGGACTTCTTAAAACATCCAAAGGCAATAATTTTATCTGGGTCATATTTGATCATCTTACGAAGTCAGCACACATCATTTCTATTAAAGAATATTTCTATCTGGATCAGCTTGCCAGGATATATGTAAAAGAAGTGGTAAGATTGCATGGAGTACCACTTTCCATTATATCTAATTGGGATCCGAGGTTTACCTCAAAGTTTTGGAAAAGTCTTTAGCATTCTCTGGATACAGAGTTGAGTTTCATCACTGCTTATCATCATCAGACAGACGGTCAGTCTGAGAGAACAATTTAAACTCTAGAAGATATGTTAAGAGATTTCTCTATGGATTTCAAAGGTGGTTGGGATCAACACCTACCTTTGGTGGAATTTTCTTATAATAATAGCTTTCACTCTAGTATTCAGATGGATCCATATGAAGCTCTCTATGCAAATAAATGCAGGACTCCAACTTGTTGGGATGATGTTGGGGAAAGAAAGGTATTAGGACCAGATCTTGTTGATGAGATGGAAGAAAAGGTCAGATCTATTCAACAACACCTAAGAGCAGCTTAGAGTCGACAAAAAAGTTGTGTCGACAACCGAAAAAAAGACCTATAGTTTGAAGTGGGTGATAAAGTGTTCTTACGAATATCTCCTTGGAAGAGAATAATGAGATTTGGAAAGAAGGGAAAGATGAGCCCAAGGTATATCAGTCCTTTCAAAATACTGGATCGTGTTGGGAAGGTAGCTTATCGATTGGAGCTACCACCAAATATCTCTCAAGTTCATGATTTGTTCCATGTATCTCTCCTGAGAAAGTACATACCTGATCCTTCACATGTACTATGCTCAAAATTTGTACCGCTGGAGAAAGATCTTTCTTATGAAGAACAACCGATAGAGATTCTGGATCGTAGTGAAAACGTTCTACAGAACAAGACCAATCTCTTTGTGAAAGTTTTATGGAGGAACCACTAATTAGAATAACCTACATGGGAGCTTGAGGATATGATGAGGGATAGGTAACCTTATCTGTTTGTTACGAAGTGACGAATTTCGAGGGCGAAATTCATTTTAAGGGGAGTAGAATGTGACACCTGAGATTTTTATGAGAAATATTTTGTTTTTATGTTATATACATCATCAAAGGAGTCTTTCATTACACAAAACACTATCTTGGATTGCTTTACACACAATTGCGACCTTCCTCGATAGCTTGCATTGTATGCAATACCGAGTTTTACTAAACAACGATATACTATTAAAATATTATTAAAACAAGCCATTATGAATAGTAATACCCTCTTTTTGAAATTTTATAAATATTATCTTTCAAAATTGACTTCATTTTGGATTCAGAGTATCAAAATTAGCCTAGGGTGAAATTGTTTTATTTTTCTGAAAACATTCAATTTTTGATGAATAGTAAAAACCCTGAGTTACTATTTAAAAACTGACTTTTTATTTAAATAATTTTATGTTTATTTAAATTTAATTTAGGTCAAAATTGATAAATAATACCTATATAAGTTCAAATTAATTCATTAGAGTCATTTTATAATAATTTTTTATATATAAAAATTTGATTGAACTTTTCACCGTCTTTTACCCACCTCCTAGGAGAGTTTGAAAATTTTCATAAAACATGATTTTACCGCTTTTGTGAGTGGAATTTCAAAAATCCGAGAGACACGATTAATATCAAGGAGTAAAATGTGGTTCAATAAGATAAAAATAATTTTTGGTGAATAGTCACTTTTTACTTTTTTTAACATGGTTAAAAGTGAATAGGGTAATTAAGGGTAAAAATGATATTATTATTACCGTAAAACATGAAATAATTCTATTGGATAAGTATAATTCGACCAAAAACAACCTTAGGAATAAAATATTACCCTTTTGGTCCACTTGGATTAGATTAGGACATTTAATATTATTTTATTTAAAGAAGAGTTAAAATAGTTAAAATCAAAGGTTAATAACTAAAACATTTTTAATATAGGGTTATAAATAAGATAAATTCCACTATAAATATTCATTATGAAGCTAAAACTATTTCCTACAAGATGGTATTTTATTTATAATTTTTAGACTTTATATAATTTAATTTATTTATGACACAATGATGATGTAGTAATTACCTTATTAAGGAAATACTAACAGAATTAATATTATAAATACCAAAATAAATGTAATTTGGGACTTTTTGAGAAATAATATAATTTTATAGGTCAAAATGACATATTATTATTGATTTAATTAACTGTTTTCGAACTAATAATGTTGTTATGATTTTCACAAAAATCAATTACCAAATAGTGACAAAATTGACATAAAATAATTTTTAAAACAAATATTATATTATTAATTGTTATTTTATTCTAAAAAATCAAAGGTTCAGCCAAATGACATAGATAAGGTTATATATATTAATAATTAACAAATTGGGGTTTGTTTGGCTTGTTATAGTAAGTTTACTAACCATATAATGTAAGAAAACAAGAAGACACGGAAAAAGTTAAATTATTTAACTTAGAGTTAAATCTAAATGATAAGGTTAAAATAGTAACCTAAACTTGTCTAAAATCTATTGGTTGAGATGATTTAGACCCATACCCATCTTAGCTTTGAAATAAATCAATTTGGAGCTATTAAAAACTGAATATGACTTTATAATAAAGTAATATTTTATGTTTTTTCTAAGGTGCCCCTCTCCTCCCTTACAAAAGGGCACCTCCTCCCTCTCTTCCTCACACCACATTGAGCCTTCAAGCTCAGACAATGTAACACCCCGAGATTTTATGAAAAATATTATTTTAATTTCATTAATGTCTTGTGTTGTATGCTACACCAAGATTACCTTGCGCTATACACAACACCGTATTAGCTTGCAGTATACGCAACACTATTCTCGGATCGTGTTACACACAATTTTGATAATAGTTATTCTACACAACATTGAGTATATATATATATATATATATATTCAATGTATAAATGAAATATGGTTGGATTCTGTTATACGAAACAATGAAGGATTCTTTCACAACACGCAACCCTGACTTGGCTTGCATTACACGCAATCGCGACCTTCCTTGATAGCGTGTGTTGTACGCAATACCGGGTTTTACTAAACAACGATATATTATTATAATATTATTATGAACTAGACTTTATGAATATTATTAACTAAATTTTGAATTTCATGACATTATTATCCATCTTACACATTTTCTAGAACATGGTATAAGAACAAAATAAATTTTTCGGGTAAAATAAGTATTTTTAAAAAAAATGCAGTTTTTCCACCTTTGGAAGACACACCCACTTTAAATATAGTTTTTGAAATGTTTATAAGTTCAATTTGACAAAATAAAATTCTTCTTTGGAATCAAGAAATAAAAATTTACTTTGGATAAATTTTTCGTATTATTCTGGTAACTTTCATATTTTGATGAATAGTAAAAACACGCTATATTTTAATGAAAAACAACTTTTTTCATCGTAATAATTTGTATGGTTAAATTATAATATTGAATGGTTTTAAAGTATAAATAGAATATATTTTTAACATTTAATATAATTTATGTCATTAGCATTGATTTTACATTGAATATGTAGGTTAAATCAATTCAATCTTTTGCAATGTTTTAAACAAAAACCCGTTTTCATTCGACAACGGGATTAATTTTAATTTAAATTCTGCAAGTTCTGTGTATTGAATTTGAGAAAATGGATTCCATATTTGGAATCAGTGGGTCCAAATTATGTTAATAGGCTACTTTTTATTTTTGGGAATTATAAATAGTAACTACGGTAAATTTTATTTACCATAGTTAAAGGTAAATCGGGTAATTAAGGGTAAATATAATATTATAAAATTACCCTAACACGTTCCAAAATTCTATTGGATGGATAAAAGTAAACCCATATCAACTAAGGGTCAGATTAGATTCATTTTATGGACTTTTTACCATGAAATTAATTTAATTATTATTAAAACCAAAGAAAGTGACAACATGTCACTCTCTTAAATATTACAAGTATAATAATTTTAATTTAGTGATAAACATCATAAAACTTCGATCATGAATAGTCTCCAGAAATCTAATAAAATTATATACATAATAATAAGTTATTTATAATTTTTAGGGATTAAATAACTGACATTAGTGGTGATACATTAATGATACAGAAATTATTTATTAAGTGAAAAATAAGTAATATAGTTTTTATTGAAATAATAATACCCATTAAAATACCCACAAACCAGACCAAATCTTATTTTTAGTGTATATATACACCTTAATCATTAAATGACCTAATATATAACCGTTTGGAGCCTTATAAAAGTGATTATTACACTTATATTATTTTATTTTAAATGATTCCAAAGTTGTCACCTTCATAATTTAATAAATATAAAAATTTAAATATTGTGATTTTAAGATGATAAATTCGATTAAAATTATTATTGTGAAAGTTAATATATTTATCTTCATCATAGTATTTTATTTTTAATTTTTATGCAAAAAATAAGTATATTAAATAATTATACAAAAATGTTTTAGTAATTATTTTATTAAGAGATAAAACAAATAAATGGTTTTAAAAATAATAAAATAAATATTTTATGAACTATTTAATGTTAGTCACTACTTTTATAGATACATATTACCTTTTATAAATCTATTAAAGATTTTAGTTCGAACATATCTTTTGTATATATTTTATTTAAATTCAAATAAATGAGTAGTGTCAAAATTGACACTATTTTTATTTTATAAAAATAACATATTATAAAATTGTTTAAAAATCATAAAAATATTCAAAAATTATAAATTTAAATTTATATGGTCTATAATGTTATCAAGTAAACAATTATGGAAAATTCACGACAAATAAGTAATTATTTGTTATAATTTAAAATTTAGAATTTTATTACCACAAATAAACTTAAATAGATTAAATAAGGATAAATCAAAATGATAAGGTTTAAAATAAGATCCAAACATGTCTAAATTTTATTGTTTGATGATATTACAACCATATATCATCTAATCTTCG
Source organism: Viscum album (assembly GCA_963277665.1). Classification (NCBI taxonomy): domain Eukaryota; kingdom Viridiplantae; phylum Streptophyta; class Magnoliopsida; order Santalales; family Viscaceae; genus Viscum; species Viscum album. The sequence continues at coordinate 1,045,138,452 of OY728155.1, read as the reverse complement.
AATATGAGTCATTTTGGAGGTTTTTAAGTGGGGTTAGATTTATTATAAATTAATATTTTTAAGAATTCCAAAGGTGCCCCTCTCCTCCCTTATAAAAGGGAACCTCCTCCCTCTCTTCCACACACCACTTTGAACCTTCCAGCTCGGCCAACCCCTGCCCAATTATCCTCTCCACTTCCCTAGAAACATCCTAGAGGTCCTGGTCTTCTTCAAAGACCAATTTTAGTGCCCTAAGAGGAGGTCTCAAAGAGGCGCTTCAAAGAAGAGGTAATGTACGTTACCGATTCTTTCACCTTTATTTCTTCTTCCACTTCTTCTTCTTAGGTTGTTTCATTATGAAGTAATAAAATAATTATAACTCATATACTGATATGTTATTATAAGTGTGAAAGAACCCTATTTCACCATCTATCCATCCTACGGAAAACGAAATCACCGCGCGCGCGTACGTACGGAATACCGTCTCCACGCCGTGGTTTAATCTATTTTCCACCACCACCATACATGGATGGGTATAATGGTGTAAATAATAACTATATATGATTATTGTAAAGTGATATTGATTATTTAATAGTATACATACACTCCAATAAAATTCCACGATCATGGGAATGATATCATCGCTCGTGCGTACGTACGGAATACCGTCTCCACGACGCGATGAGATTCATTCTCAATGATTAACCATTCATAAATGATTATAAAGTATATATAATAAGTAATCATGAAATATATGACATAATAATGATACTGGATTTATTTATATATATATGTATGTCATCCAATTAATTCCATTCAATTCAATGAGAAAACGAAAACAACGTTCATGCGTATGTACGACCTACCATCTCCATGAACGGTGTATTTATTTCCATTTATTGATCTATTATATATATGTATATTCTGAATATATATTATATATAAATCATGTTTTATATTCTGGAATTAAGTAATCATGATCTATGTAATCATATGAATAATTACAAGTCAAAACAAGGACGACAAATGAAACGATTTTACCCAAAACGCTCTTTAACATGGAATTTACAAAAGAACGGGTAATATAAAGTCATAAGTGAACCATATATGATATCATAACAATGAAAATTATTCTGTAATAATTCAATAACATTATTTAAATCATATTACAGGAGGTTCGGATACGTATGAAGCATATCGGACCTAAGGTAATGGATAATTTTGCAAATCTCATTTTTATCCGAGATTGCTTATTCGTAAGTATTTACTGGGGTTATTGATATGATCCATTTCCATGTTTTATAAAAGTGTATTCATTTATGTTTAAAGTCCTTTTTACCCATTCTTGACTTTTACTGCATGGTATGTAAGGAATCTTTTTTTTACGTTACGAGGTACTTTTTGACTTTTCCAGGAAAAGTACGAGAAGAATGTTTTTTTAACTTATACAGAACGAACGAATTTTTACGGTTTTATAAAGACTTATTTTCATAAATCTTCCTACAAAATATTTAATGGCTATTTTCAAAAAAATCCTTTTCTTTTAAAATTGCATGACATTTTGTGAAAAGAAAATGATTTTGAAGAAGAAAGGATATTTTCCACAAGAACTCATTTCAAGTGTTTTATCAAAACCATTTTTCATCTAAGATGACATTATTTCATATGTGTATGTTTCAAGTATCATGTATCTATGATTTACATGGTTTCACTTTTCTTATGATGAAATGATATCCACTTTTCCATGGATTATGTTATGATGGGATGATGTTTATGAAACCCATTTTATTCTTTTTGTTATGATGAATTTTTTAAGTTTATTTTGTGGCACAAGTAAGAATGATTTCATTATGAGATCGGTGGGACCTATATCTCCCTCCAATTCATTGGGTAAAGATTTTATATCTCATGAGATAGACATGGATGGAACGGTATTTTAATCCAGTTCAGTGTTACAGGACTGAAGTGAGGAGTGAACTCGATTCAGAATGGGACTTTGTCCACTAAGATGGTCTTGGCAGCAATGCCTTGGATACTATGGAAATCATTACATGTGATTAATGGATGCCACAATTAAATGTTTTATTCCCATGCTATTTTATCATTCTTAATGTTTCTTTATGATCTATGCCTTACGCACTTCCATGTTTTATGTCATTGCTCAAGCTTTTGATGTTTAACCATTATGTTCATGTTTTTAAGTTCAAATTTATATGGTATGTTTTATTTTATCCATGCTTACCCTTACTGAGCATTTGAGCTCACCCTTTTTTATGTTATCTTTTCCCCTGGATATAAAGAAAGGTTTTAGGTAAGAAAAAAAGGGGAAGATCTTTATGGGAGATGTTGAAGATATTTCACCACGATTAGAAGATTATGTTCCAAGTTTCCAAAGACACTAAACTATTACGGTCCTTGTGTGTCTGTTTTTGTTATGTATTAAGTATTCTGCTAAATTAATGTAATGTCCATGTACGTCAATCTTAGGGTCTCTATAGTTGGTATCAGAGGTAAGGTTTAGTCAACCTTTGGAAACTAGGATGCGAAAACGTTAATGAGATCCCTAGAGATATTTCTAAGGTATGTATAGGGATGTACCTAAGGATAAGAATACGTATAGGATATAGTCCTAGAACTACGATAACGATCTTAGAATTTAACCTAAGATGTTAGATATTGAGGGTGCTCCCCCTTTACTATGTTGTTTTCCCTAGAATTATTTTTGCCTCTCACACTATTCTTTTTGGGTTTTAGAAAATGGATAGAAACAGGAAGATTCATGATAATGGAGGATATGATGGACAATGGAATTATTTCATTCCTGAGAAACCAAATCAAACGGGATCTGGAAGTCCAAACATCGTTATTATGCCTAATCAGCAATCTCATAATATGATCAATAATCTCAACTTTGGTAAGTTTCCTGACTCAGATAATAATAGAAAGATGGAGTTTCATGATGATCATAGAGGAAAGAAAATTCAATTTCCCTCATGTAAATTATGTGGGAAGAGGCATCAGGGAGATTGTTTCAAAGGAACTGGAAGATGCTTTGGGTGTGTAAAAGAAGGACACAAATCCAGTAAGTGCAATGGAAAACGTTCAGTTAACACCATGGACAAGGATAATGGTATTGCTACGACATCAACAATGATTAGATGTTTTAAATGTGGAATGTACGGGCATTATGCAAACCAATTCCCTAATGGAAAATCTCATGAAGAGAATCAGCATGGTCATATGGGTAGTATTTTTGTGGATGATGATGAGGAGACTACAAATGATATATGAGCTGAAAGAAGTGTTGAAGCTTAGTCGGTTGTTTTAGAAGGTAGTGGAATGATTCTATGTTTATCGAGAGTTATGTTGTATAGTTAATGGTACTATGGAATAAAGAATCATCTAAGGATTGTTAAACTGTTGTCTTTCCTTAAGTTTCGAAAGTGTATGATTAATGGTACCATTAACCATTAAAGGTTATTTAGATATTTTTGGAAAGTAGATGATATGCGCATAATGAAGGGATAAGGAGAAAATTAAATGTTTGATAGTATTCATGAGCTCATGACTGATATAAGGAGAAGGTTATATCATGGTTTGAGTATATAGATTTTTTGGATTTTGGTATGTGGAAAGAGATAACTTTTGACAGCATTCATGTTTTCACTAAGATTCAATGGGTATTCATTTTTCAAGAGAATACATGATTAAGGCCTTAAAATGTTTGGAATGTGACCAACAAGACATATCTTATGATATATGGGGATCAACCATGGAATTGACATGCTTGTTATATGAAATCTCTGGTAATCGTTTTCACTATAATATGAGAGTGGACTGTAGTATTATGGATAAGCCTAAAGATTGGAATGGATTTTGTTAGACATAAGTTAGTATTGTTTAAGGATAGAAGTTTCTTTGATATTATTGATGGGATGTTATAGTAATATAGTTTTAGAAAAAGGATAACCTGCAGGACGGGCGACAACCCATCGCATCGGACAAGGCTGTGGGAATCGAACCCACAACCGAAGTGTGACTGGCCTTTATCGCCTACCACTAGCCTACAGGAAGTCCCTGATTAGTAGAAACTAGTTTTATTTTATTAAGCGGTATGATATATGAAGTATAAGTTCATTTTTGGAACCATATACGATTAATCTAACCATAAGATGGACTTATAACTTTTGCTAACCTTTTGTTTGAAAGAGATGGAATGACCCATCATTCTATCACATGATCTTCTAACACATCACGAATAACAAATTCAACTTCATTTCTTTAAGGGATGAAGTGGAAATTTGTCAATTCACGAACAACAGTAAGATTGTACCAAAATCATGCAATTATTTCTTTTAATTCATCAACTTTAGGGAAATGATCTTGAAAACCAAAATTTTTGTCCTAGTTCCCTTATATCCGATGAATCAGATGGTACCTTAGATCATCACAAATCAATAGCTTTGTGATTGTTGGCTTTTTCATAGCCATGTTCTCTACCACTCTCCATCAGAACTTGATGGTTAGATTTTTCTTCCATATCCATATTTTCACCTATGTTCTCCTTCATGGAAACCCAGCGATGAGTTAATTTCGGTAACCATTACATTTCATACTTTAGTTTTTAAAGCCATTTTTTGGTATTCCTTTTTACAATGTGGGTTTCTATTAAACAAACTTTCGAGTAGTAAACCATTTATAACCCCGATGAATTTCAAGGGCGGAATTCATTTTAAGGGGGGTAGAATGTAACACCCCGAGATTTTATGAAAAATATTCTTTTAATTTCATTAATGTATTGTGTTGTATGCTACACCAATATTACCTTGCGCTATACGCAACACCGTATTAGCTTGCAGTATACGCAACACTATTCTCGGATCGTGTTACACACAATTTTGATAATAGTTATTCTACAAAACATTGCGTATATATATATATATATTCAATGTATAAATGAAATATGGTTGGATTCTGTTATATGAAACAACGAAAGATTCTTTCACAACACGCAACCCTGACTTGGCTTGCATTACACGCAATCACGACCTTCCTCGATAGCGTGTGTTGTACGCAATACCAGGTTTTACTAAATAATGATATATTATTATAATATTATAATGAACTAGCCGTTATGAATAGTATTAACTAAATTTTGAATTTTATAACATTATTATTCATCTTACACATTTTCTAGAACATGTTATAAGAACAAAATAAAATTTTCGGGTAAAATAAGTATTTTTCAAAAAAATGCAGTTTTGCCGCCTTTTGATGGCGCACCCACATTAAATCTAGTTTTTGACATGTTTATAAGTTCAATTTGACAAAATAAAATTCTTCTTTGGAATCAAGAAATAAAAATTTACTTTGGATAAATTTTTCGTATTATTCTGGTAACTTTCATATTTTGATGAATAGTAAAAACACGCTATATTTTAATGAAAACAACTTTTTTCATCATAATAATTTATATGGTTAAATTATAATATTGAATGGTTTTAAAGTATAAATATAATATATTTTTACCATTTAATATAATTTATGTCATTAGAATTTATTTTACATTGAATTCGTAGGTTAAATCAATTCAATCTTTTGCAATGTTTTAAACAAAAAACCCGTTTTCATTCAACAACAGGATTAATTTTAATTTACTTTCTACAACTTCTGTGTATTGAATTTGAAAAATGGATTCCATATTTGGAATCAGTGGGTCCAAATTATGTAAATAGGCTACTTTTTATTTTTGGGAATTATGAATAGTAACTACGGTAAATTTTATTTACCATAGTTAAAGGTAAATCGGGTAATTAAGGGTAAATATAATATTATAAAATTACCCTAACACATGCCAAAATTCTATTGGATGGCTAAAAGTAATCCCATATCAACTAAGGGTAGGATTAAATTCATTTTATGGACTTTTGACCATGAAAATTATTTAATTATTATTAAAACCAAAGAAAGTGACAACATGTCACTCTCTTAAATCTTATAAGTATAATAATTTTAATTTAGTGATAAACATAATAAAACTTCAAACATGAATAGTCTCCAGAAATCTAATAAAAGTATCTACATCATGATAATTTATTTAGAATTTTTAGGGATTATATAATTTCCATTAATGGTGATACATTAATGATACAGAAATTATTTATTAAGTGAAAAATAAGTAATATAGTTTTTATTGAAATAATAATACCCATTAAAAAGCCCACAAACCTGACCAAATATTATTTGTAGTGTATATCTACACCTTAACCATTAAATTACCTAATATATAACCGTTTTTATCCTTATAAAAGTGATTATGACACTTATATTATTTTATTTCAAATAATGCCAAAGTTGTCACCTTCATAATTTAATAAATATACAAATTTAAATATTGTTATTTTAATATGATAAATTAGATTAAAAGTATTATTTTAAAAGGTAATAGATTTATCTTCATCATAGGATTTTAGTTTTAATTTTTATGCAACAAATCAGTATATTAAATAATTATACAAAAATGTTGTAGTAATAATTTTATTAAGAGATAAAACAAATAAATGGTTTTAAAAATAATAAAATAAATATTATATGAACTATTTAATGTGATTAGATAATTTTATAGAAACATATTACCTTTTATAAATCTATTAAAGATTTTACTTTGGACATATCTTTTGTATATATTTTATTTAAATTCAAATAAATGAATAGTGTCAAAATTGACACTATTGTTATTTTATAAAAACAACATATTATAAAATTATTTAAAAATCCCAAAAATATTTAAAACTTATAAATTTAAATTTATATTGTCTATAATGTTATAAAGTAAAAAATTATGGAAAATTCACAACAAATAGGTAATTATTTTTTATAAATTAAAATTTAGAATTTTATTACCACAAATAAACTTAAATAGATTAAATAAGGATAAATCAAAATGATAAGGTTTAAAATAAGATCCAAACATGTATAAATTTGATTGGTTGATGAGATTAAAACCCTATCTCATCTAATATTCGAATATGAGTCATTTTTTGAGGTTTTTAAGTGGGGTTAGATTTATTATAAATTAATATTGTTACGAATTCCAAAGGTGCCCCTCACCTCCCTTATAAAAGGGAACCTCCTATCTCTCTTCCACACACCACTTTGAGCCTTCAAGATCGGCAAAAACCTGCCCAATTATCTTCTCCACTTCCCTAGAAACATCCTAGAGGTCTGGGTCTTCTTCAAAGACCAATTTTAGTGCCCTAAGTGGAGGTCTCAAAGAGGCGCTTCAAAGAAGAGGTAATGTACGTTACCGATTCTTTCACCTTTATTTCTTCTTCCACTTCTTCTTATTAGGTTGTTTCATTATGAAGTAATAACATAAGTATCACTCATATACTGATATGTTATTATATGTATGAAACAACCCTATTTCACCATATATCCATCGTACAGAAAATGAAATCACCGCGCGTGCATACGTACGGAATACCGTCTCCACGCCGTGGTGTAATCTATTTTCCACCACCACCTTACATGGATGGGTATAATGGTGTAAATAATAACTATATATGATTATTGTAAAGTTATATTGATTCTGTAATAGTATACATACACTCCAATAAAATAACACGATCATGGGAACGATATCATCGCTCGTGCGTACGTACGGAATACCGTCTCCATGACGCGATGAGATTCATTCTCAATGATTAACCATTCATAAATGATTATAAAGTATATATAATAAGTAATCATGAAATATATGACATAATAATGATAATATATTTATCTATATATATATGTATGTCATTCAATTAATTCATTCAATTCAATGAGGAAACGAAAACAACGTTCATGCGTACGTACGGCCTACCGTCTCCATGAACGATGTATTTCTTTCCATTTATTGATCTATTATATATATGTATATTATGAATATATATTATATATAAATCATGTTTTATATTCTGTAATTAAGTAATCATGATCTATGTAATCATATGAATAATTACAAGTCAAAACACGGACGACAAATGAAACGATTTTACCCAAAACGCTCTTTAACAAGGAATTTACAAAAGAACGGGTAATATAATGTCATAAGTGAACCATATATGATATCATAACAATGAATATGATTCTGTAATAAGTCAATAACATTATTTAAATCATATTACAGCAGGTTTGGATACGTACGAAGCATATCGGACCTAAGGTAAGGGATAATTTTGCAAATCTCATTTTTATCCGAGATTGCTTATTCATAAGTATTTACTGGGGTTATTGCTATGATCCATTTCCATGTTTTATAAAAGTGTATTCGTGTATGTTTAAAGTCCTTTTTAACCATTCTTGACTTTTACTACATGGTATGTAAGGAATATTTCTTTTTTTACGTTACGAGGTACTTTTTGACTTTTCCAGGAAAAGTACGAGAAGAATGTTTTTTTTAACTTATACGGCACGAATGAATTTTTACGATTTTATAAAGACTTATTTTCATAAAGCTTCCTACAAAATATTTCATGGATATTTTCAACAAAATCCTTTTCTTTTTAAATTTCATGACATTTTGTGAAAAGAAAATGATTTTGAAGAAGAAAGGATATTTTCCTCAAGAATTCATTTCAAGTGTTTTATCAAAACCATTTTTCATCTAAGATGACATTATTTCATATGTGTATGTTTCAAGTATCATGTATCTATGATTTACAAGGTTTCACTTTTCTTATAATTAAATTATATCCATTTTTTCATGGATTATGTTATGATGGGATGAGGTTTATGAAACCCATTTTATTATTTGGGTTATGATGAATGTTTTAAGTTTATTTTGTGGAACAAGTAAGAATGATTTCATATGAGATGGGTGCGACCTATATCTCCCTCCAATACATTGGGTAAATATTTTATATCTCATGAGATAGACATGGCTGGAACGGTTTGTTAATCCTGTTCAGTGTTACAAGACTGAAACGAGGAGTGAACTCGATTCAGAATGGGACTTTGTCCACTAAGATGGTCTTGGCAGCAATGCCTTGGATACTATGGAAATTATTACATGTGATTAATGGATTCCACAATTAAATGTTTTATTCCCATGATATTTTATCATTATTAATGTTTCTTTATGATCTATGCCTTACGCACTTCCATGTTTTATGTCATTGCTCAAGCTTTTGATGTTTAACCATTATGTTCATGTTTTTAAGTTCAAATGTATATGGTATGTTTTATTTTATCCATGTTTACCCTTACTGAGCATTTGAGCTCACCCTTTTTATGTTTTCTTTTCCCCAGGATATAAAGAAAGGTTTTAGGTAAGAAAAATAGGGGAAGATCTTTATGGGAGATGTTGAAGATCTTTCACCACGATTAGAAGATTACGTTCCACGGTTCCAAAGGCACTAAACTATTACGGTCCTTGTGTGTCTGTTTTTGTTATGTATTAAGTATTCCACTAAAGTAATGTAATGTCCATGTACGTCAATCTTAGGGTCTCTACAGCCAACACCTTCCAATTTCTCTTCTCCACTTACCTAGAAACTTCCTAGAGGTCCTGGTATTCTTCAAAGACCATCTTTAGTGCCCTAAGAGGAGGTTAAGAAGAGGTGCTTCAAAGAAGAGGTAATGTCTATTACCGATTCTTTCAACTTTATTTCTTCTTCTACTTATTCTTATTTAGTTTTTTAATTATGAATTAATAACATCAGTATCACTCATATACTGATATGTTATTATAAATATGAAATAACCCTATTTCACCTTCTATACATCCTATGGAAAATGAAATTATCGTGCATGCGTACGTACGGAATACCGTCTCCACACCGTGGTGTAATCTGTTTTCCACCACCACCTTACTTGGATGGGTATAATGGTGTAGATAATAACTATATATGATTATTTTAAAGTGATATTTATTCTAAAATAGTATACATACACTTAAATACAATTCCACTATCATGGGAACGTTATCAACGCTCGTGCGTACGTACGGCCTACCGTCTCCACGATGTGATGCGACTTGTTCTACATGATATTAAATGCATAATGATTATATAAATTAATTTAATTAATAAATATGATATATATTACACTAATACCATTCTGGAAATGAGTTATCTATAACATAAAAAGAAGAATAAGAATTTATTCGACAAAACACTCATAAGAACAAAAAGAAATAAACACCCGAATAACAAGTAGCAATGAAATATTACTAATACGAAGCTAATAATATGACCATATATGATATCATAACAATGAGTATGATTATGGAATAAGTAAATAACATTATTAAAATCATTATATAGGAGGTTCGGACATGTATGAAGCAAATCATACCTAAGGTAAGGGAAAATCTCACAATCTCATTTTTATCTGAGATTGTTTATACTTTAGAATTTACTGGGGAATATTTATCATCCACATCCATGTTTCCTCAATATTTAATATAATTTCTATCCTCCAACAATTTTTTAAATCCAATTTTACCCTTTGATGAGTTTTTAGTAAAAGATATGAAAGGTCTATTTTGTAGTTTTTTGTACGAGGTACTTTTTGACTTTTCCAGCCAAAGTATGAGAAGAATGTTTATTTTTAACTTATAAGGCATGAATGGGTTTTTAAAACATTATTTCCATGAAGCTTACTTTACAATTTTTAATGTTTATTTTTAATAATCTTTTTTTAGTTTAATATTATATGACATTTTAAGGAAGGAAAATGTTTTTGATGAAGAAAGGATATTTTCCTCAAGAATGGAGTTCAAGCGTTTTATCAAAAGTATTTTCCATATAAGATAATATAGGGTTCTGTTTATATCCCTATTTTTAAATTTATTTGATTATGTTATGATGGAATTATTTTTATGAAGTCCTTTTATCTTATATGGATTATGTTATGATGGAACAATGTTTAAGAATCCCATTTGTATTACATGGGTTATGCTATGATGTATGATTTATGATTTTGTGGAACACATAAGAATGGTTTAATTATGAGATGGGTGGGACCTATATCTCCCTCCAATGAATGGGGTAATAATTTATATCTCATGAGATAGACATGGTGGGAACGGAAGGTTAATCCGGTTCAGTGAAACAGGACTGAAACGAGGAGTGAACTCAGTTCAAAAATGGACTTTGTCCGCTATGATAGTCTTGGCAATGAGTCTTGACTACTAAAAAATGATTCTCTGTGATTATGTGTGTATTCCACAAAGATTCATGTTTCGTGTTATGATTATTGGGATTACATTTTCACTACTATGATTTATCTCATGTTATGATATTATGATCTCTTTTGCAGGTTAAGATTTTCGAAATGCTATATTCTTATGAATATGATATTTTTTTTGTTTACCCTTACTGAGAATTTGAGCTCAACCTTTTGTATGTGTTCTTTCCCCAGGTCAGGAAGAAGTTTTTTAAGTAGGATATGCCAAAAGGGACTCTAGATATGATGAAATAAATGGGAGATAATGTAGATGATTTATGAACCAGTTGTTTATGTTTCCCAGTTTCTAAAGACACTATACCTATACGGTCCTTTCATGGTTTTGTTATATGCTGTAAAAAGTGTACTTAAATTTAGAATTATGAACAATGTATGTAATGTATGGGTCATTATATTTACCCTCCTCTCAGGAGGAATCTCTGGAAGATCTAAGACTGATAACATGGACTCTATCCATGACTCTTCTAGTTGTGGCACACCTTCTCCAGAAAACATGGGTGAATATGTTGATGTTGGAACACTCATTCCATTTCTACCATAAACGTGGATGGTTGTGGTTCTGCCTAAAAGGTTTTCATGGACCTCATAAAGCCTTCACATAAAAGTGAATCATCCCCTACATCTGGTATAAAAGGTTCTATCACAACTGGTACATCTATAGGGTCCACTAGTTTTATATAGCCTACCACCTCCAAGGTATGATCATCTCCACCCTCCTAACATACTAATGGAGGTCATCGTGGTAAAATTTCTATGTAATTCTAGCACATACACCTCAATGTAATATTATTTATCAAGGTATGCATTTCAAGAGTGTAAGAACTAAATAGGATAATAAAGTACTCAAAAGTTAACAAAAGATGATTACACGTCGAGTAGGAACCATACACAGTGTGTACATTTATGCCGATATATAGTTGTTTACTCCTGCTGTTCTGGGCGTGTAAACACCCTAGGTACACAATTTGTCATTCTGACACACATCGTGTCCCTTTAAACACTTACATGGGCATGTAACTCTACCTTTTTACAATTTAAAGGTCTTAGGAACACAGATTATTAGAACTGTACATGGCTTGTACTTAGGTCTTCCTTTCTGGCCATGTATTTTTACATGACCAAATCCACATGGGTCTACCTATATAAAACTACATGGGGTGTACATAAAGTACATGACATGGTTAGAGCAAAACTCGTTAACCCTTGTTTTCTCCCACACATCTGATGGCACAGTCATCTACCACACAGTGTGTAATTAGTGTACATGGCGTGTACTTGGAAATGTTATTTCTTCCCGAATAGAATAACACCTGGCGTGTGTTCATAGGACCACACACCATGTCGTTTGGGTTTCAAGACATTAAGCCTCAAAACATCCCTAAAATCATTGTTTTTAAAAAATAGAGCAATGGTGTTCCAAATTCGAATCTATGGGATCCCATACTCCCTGTGAATAAAATCTTGTCTTCTATATATTGCACATAACAACACAATTATATCCCATGGATGAAACATGATCCACCAAATTCAAATCCAAGAGGGCCCATACTCCTCAGGTATAAAAAGATGGCATCCATCCAATTCAACCGTTACATGTTCCAATACCTCTATCCCAATAGTAGACATATCTATCATAATACCTATCACAAAAACATGCATATCTAGTATGGTAATCTATCACAAAAATGTGATATTAGTAATGCTCTCTAAATGTAATGACAAGAATGTATGAAATGTGATTTATAATAAGTTCCTATATGATGCATGAGATGGAATACCCTTATCTAATCGATTTGCAAAAAAAAGAACCAAAATTATATCAATTATAACAATAGAAAAATTATGTCGCCCAACGGTGAAATCGAATCAACTATAACAACATAAAATCCAAAAACCACAAGTCAATTTGAGGAAAATTGGATTTTCCCTATACATGGGGTAACTACTCTTAGGAACAACTAATTACCAAATCCCATTTCCTTTATATCATCACCAAACCATAAATAAAACTAAGAAAGAAAAATCTAATACCACTTTGTAACATCCCGAATCTGGATGCCACTCAACTGGTGCCCTATACAAGGTTGGCCACATGGCCTCAAGTACATTTCCCCAAATTCCAGAGGTTGCCGACTAGTAGTGATGGACTAGGGTTTGATAGCGGGGAAACTATATCCTCATTGACAGAGTGTAACATAGAGAAATAATAATATACAATAGAAAAATAAGTAATCAATATATAACTGCAGTAAAGAGTGGAAGACTGATAAGATAATTAACCTAGCATCATTCAATACAAAAGATGATCCAGCACATCACATGTTCTAGGAAATAATCCAAACAAGTACACTACAGTAACACATAATATATGTCTCAAAAGAATTAAATAAATAAAAAGATACTAATAATCATCACAATCCTTGACTAGATCCCATTCCATACGACTCCTAAGCATCACATCAAGTACCTGTAGCAAGCCACTTACCATAATCAATGCCTTCAATCATATAATATTTTTCGGCCCAAAAGCATGACCCAAATAGGGTGTGAGACTAAATACCAGTAGGGAACCACCAAATATCTATTCCAATATGTCAGTGAATATATATAACAGGAAGTGTACAATAGTGAAAGTAGTAAATTGTAGGTTCTAAAAAGTAATCACAGCACATGTCTTAGAATACTATGGTAAACACGTAAAAGTGAAGGCTGAATCTATGCTTGTTATTTGGATTGGGAGATGTGTAACAAGTCATCCAATTCATTATTAAAGTTTCATGAATTATAAAATGTCTTGAGGTCTAGACTAGGCCAAATGATCCCCCATATAAAATAAACCATTAACTTGTGATGTAATAATCATTTAATCATTTTCCAATAGAGTCTGGCCTGCATATCGATCAATAGATCCTAGGTTCGATCAACATTTTAAAAATAAGACTCAATGAGCCCAACCACCATATATGTGGCTGACTCATGGAATTTAGATAGTAATCCTCTCATTCCCATCTATTGTCTTTTAACTAAGACAATAGTTCACCCAATGTATATAAGGTGAAAGTAGTCACATGAGCCTGTCCTTGTCTTTTTATAGGGATTGTGGCTCTCCCACTACTAATTACATATTTATATCATTTAAATAAATTTCACATTCCATCTCTGAAGAAACACATGTGAATTAAACTATCACATTTATTTAACATAAAAAAATCCCTTGAAACAATTTACATAAAACCAACACATGTAAATTAAACTATGACATGGTTAAACAAGGATAACTCACATTAGAGAAAACACATAACAAGACTATTATACAATTTAAACAATTAAAAATCTTAACACATTAGTTATATCCTGTAGGAAATTCATATAAAGATCAATACATTTTCAACAACCCAGGAATGGGAGTTCAATTCAATCCTCATAGGAATTCTCGGCCGCACATTCATCCAAGGGAAAGGCACTAATGGGGTGGCCCTAAATCAATGTTCACAAACCTAAACATGCTTATTAATCATCTAATAAATTACTTAATCATAAATATGTAATAAAAATATTAATTATTCAATCAAACAACACCCTAAAAATGGTCGTGCTACACTAAATCATATAACAACGTCCAAACAAATCGCGAAAGGCACAAGACCAATACCTCATCATAGTACGACTCTCCTCATCCAGCGTAGGTCTTTGATTCTCCCCATAATAGATTTGATATACAAAATGGTTATAAAATTTCAACCTTAAATAACTACACCAAGAGAAGAAATTAGGAAGAAAGGCTCAAGAGGAATCTAGAGCTCAGCGAGGGGAATCCAACGGATCTGACAGTTTTCGAATCTGAGATCAGATGATGAATCAGGATGAAAACCTTCATTCATATTTTCTAGGAATTATGTACGTCGAAGGTGACTCGTTTCTATTCATCTGGAAGAATGACGTAATACACGACTAGTTAATAAATTTTAAAAAAGTACATGGTTTGTACTTTAGATTACATGCCATTCCCGTATAGTTTTTTCCCTGACCTTTATGTGTCTGTGCACTAGGATTACATGGAGTATTGACTTAAATACACAGCATGAAACTATAAGTACATGTCATGTAGTTCCTAGTCATGCCATGTAACAGACCAATAGCCATCCCCTAGACCTCTTTTCCCCCATTTTATTAATTACAAACTGAAAAGGAAATAACCATACCACAAAGGAAGAACAAACTTCCAACAATAAGGTATTATATTGGAAATCCATATGCTATGATATGATGTGGGTTATTATTACCGAATGAATTCATTATTCCAATAGTATGGTTGGTCTTATTATATTGTACAATAGGTGGAAAATAATGTTTTTAGAAAATTTTGGGAGAAACAATAATGGATGATCTCAAAAAACAAGAGTAAAAAGGGTATAAAAAAGATAAAACAAAGAAGAAAAACATGGGGAAGAATAATTTATATGGTTCCAGAATAATCCCTACATCCATGGAGAGACAAAATCACTTCACTAAAATTGAGAGTAGAATTTTAGGGAATTTTTTTTGGAGTTCATAAAACTCTAACTCTAATGAGATCTCAAAGCAATATAGTGAATAGTAAACTGCATTACTACAGTACCGGTATAGTAAGTCCACTATGATAAAGTTCCACAACCACTAATGTCCAAGTTGTTATAGTATCGATGGCAGGAAATTCGTGGACCTATAGTGCTATTATCACATGATGTTATAGTGAGTTTTCACTGTTAAAATTTCCTTTCGATATCGTCAGTCAAATCTACTACTGTACGTGGGATTGTTGGCTTGCTGTGCAATATGGGTCATCAATAGATAACATAACTTCATCCAAGGATTATGCTACACTAGTCCAACATCAAAAATTACATAAAATATATTCATATAAGGGGATTGAGTGATGTTTCATGTTACGACACTTTGAAAAATAAGTTTTTAAAACATGTTGTATGCTACAACACATGCCAGACATATTTTATGAAAGTCATTAATAGGAAACAACTCAAGTGGACAATCCACTATGACTAAGGATTTTTGTATCAGTATGAAAAATAATATCAACTACTCATATTATGCGACCCTCAGTAATAATGTAAGACATATACCATTATGATCCATTTATGATTGTGCATCAATGGGGATATTGAAATTTGAATTGTGTATATTATATTATTAGGAATCCGCGCAAAAAATATATTTTTTAATTTTTGAAAGGTAATTTAACTTATGAATGGTTTACAAATTTTATATTTTGATCATATGAAATTTACATATTATATTTATATAATCATCAAATTATGTCAATTATAATATTAAATGTTCATGATTCTCACATTTAAATATTTATGGGATATTTAATTAATAAATATAAATTATTTATATTTATGAAAAATCATATATGGCATTCTCTATGTCAGCTCGTAGGGCTCGCACGAAGAATCCACGTAACATTAGACAACACTTAAATGATTTTTGAGATAAAATTTAGGTTTAAAATAGAAAATAATAGATTAAATTTGATTATACATTAATAAATGAAGTATTCATATTGTGATCTCTTAATTTTTTGTAGATCATGAAAAATTTATGAACTCTTCATATTTATATCTAATTGATTGTCAAATACTTAATCAAAATTTTCATATCATTCATTTAAATTGTTACACACTAGATATTGGATTTTATTCAAGGAAATTCAATAAAAATTTATGATTTGTCTTACTATAATTCCAATGTAATGAATTATTTTACTTTTCTATATTCTAACATAATTTTATTTAAAATAGTCGATTGAAATATCTTGATTACTAAGTAGTTTCTTGGTTAGGTTTCTAAATGTCATGATTTCTTAGGATTTTTTGTAATGTTCTATGTTGGATAAATTCATCATCATACATACTTAAGTGTATGTTTTCTGTTTTCTATGATTATAATCATTTGCATGAAATGGGATTTTTGAACCTTTTTCATATCTTGTTTGGGTACAAAACCCAATCTCACAATTAAATCTTTTTATTGTTTATGCATGACAAAAATAATTAATTATATAATGGATTTATAGTTATTTTATGTTAATTTGGATTAATGTGTATAATATACATAAAATGAATGAATATAATCATGCATACACATATATATATATATATTATGTGAGATTTAATCAGATGAATATTTAATTTAAATGATGGGATCAAATAAATTATATCTGAAATTCCAGTGTTAGATTCCTCCCAATTAACATACTTTTTATGGTATTAACCAACCAAACAAAAGGTTCATACCAAAATTGGACACTTGTGATTTATCGAATGTAAGTCTTATTTGACAATAGTTGTTTATTATGATGGATAGATGCCTAGGTAAGTGGCCCTTGTAGAATCAGATGCCCGAAGAAATGGAGTGAGTATGATTCATCAAATGAATTTGATAAAGATATTATCTAAGTAACATTTTGACACCAAAGTCTAAATGTGTGAAAGATCATCATGTGAGGGTGAGTCAGGGTGAGTACAAATTTTAAATTAATTTCCTTAATTTACCTTTTGTTGGATCTTGTCCCTTTATTAAAATTGTAAATAATAATATGTTAATATTAAATATAAATGAAACACTGATTAAAAAGTAATAATGTGACCATAATAGATTTACATGGTTCATATTTCAATATGAATAGTCTAATAAAAGATAATATTTCACTCACTCACTATGTGATATTTCCCTATTGAAGATTCCTAGATTTCATATGGATTAACTATTAAAGATTAAAAGATAAGATATCTAATTGCATGTTTTTTAGAGATCATATAGTTCTTATTGCCTAATCTTAAGAGATTATCAATTTAATGTTAGATCTTTGGAGAGAGACCTTAGAATCAAAAGGTTCTGTCCTAGTAGGGAAAAGATAGAATATATAGAATGTCATTTTAGAAAATGATTGTCAAGTAATTTCAATGATATGAGATTTAGATATGACATTGTTTAAAAATTATATCATTTATGATATTTAGAAATATTTCTACAATGTAATGGAGATATCAATGCATCTGTATATCAAAAGAATACCTAGGGATTCTCTTGTTAATATATTAAGATTTTTGAAACTCACTTATTAATATAAGTAGATGTAGACCTAAAAGGACCTTTAAAAATAAGTCAAGATGATTTTGTTTTATGTGATTTTAATGAAAACATGGTCTTCAATAGAACTAATTGGCAGTGTTTCATCCATGTAGTTGGACCCATTTAATTGGGTTCAAGGATTGTTTTTTGTTGTTCACTATCGATTCCAAGGTCCACTACCACTTTCTAACAACCACTCATTTAAAGGAATTATTCTTTGTCTTCCTATTTACCTTTTTATCAGTTTCATGTCCAAAGAATTGATACCCAAGTGATTTTTAGGAAAGAGGAAAAAAAGATAGGTTCCCATAACAAGACAATACTAGATATTTTTACATTTATGGGGATGAAATTGAGTTAGAGTAAATAAATGAGAAGATGGGTAAATGATTCGGGTGAAGCATATATTGGGTATAACCCCACAGTACTAGATCATGTGTTGGATCCATCAATGTGTATGAATGAAAAAAGTTATTTAAGACCAGAAAATAAATGGTAAGATAAAGTTCAAGACGAAATAGTAGATCATAGAGTAGTAGCTGATAGAGAAGATATATCTTGTGGGACATAGGTTCAAGCATCTCGAGAAGACTTTCCTTAAGTTTTTGTTCAATAAGGTGGTACTCAAAAATCATTATATATTTAACATGCTAAACACCATAGTAAATTTGGTGTTAAGTTTGATTAAACTATCCAATAAATTTGTGCTGACATTTTTATTAGTCAAGAGACTCATATGGCTCAAAAATCTATGGTAGTGGTTTTTAAGACAACCTTTATAGATTATAAACATTTTGTTCATGCTTTAGAAGATGCACACATTCATGGTAGGGGGAGTAAATGTTTTGGACATAAATGAGCCTGTGACATCATTTCTAGTGGAAAACATATATTCACCTATTCAATGTGATTGTCAAGAATACGATCCAAGAGTTAGGGAGGACTAATAACATATTTGAACACAACAAAAATAATTCTAATGATGACATACCTATCATTTAACATATTTATTTCTCAAAATTGTAGGGATCCATTCGAGCATTGCAATCACTTGAGTATCTAATGGTTAAAATAGAGCTCTTTCTAGTGTAGAAGTGCTGGTATAACTTTATTTAGAAGAAATGAATTAATCAATGAAATTTTAAGAGGACAATGTACCTCTTTTATGAGCTAATTTTCCCAGTTTTTTAGACCTAGTTATAATGGAATATTTCACAAGATTTGACTATAAATTTAATGGTATATTTGATGTTTACTTGACATCATATATCAATATCAGCAGTGGAGATGAAACCTTCATATTAAGGAGTAAAACCCATGTTTTGGTATCCTTAATACATTCAAGGATGAATCCAAAAATTTATATTAAGTAATTAAGGATTCATGATTTCAGATCTTCTATAAAAAAATATATTAAAAATGTTGAATGTAACTCAATAGATTTTGCGACTAATATAGAAAATTTGATAATTGAAATAAAATTTTTAATTTCAGAGAAAATGAAGGAAATTGTGATTTTAGTGTCTCCTAAAGGTGTTTTTCAAATAGAATCATAGAATTTGGTGTAGAAAATAACTTCAAAAGCTGTAAATGGATTGTTTAGGCATGTCAACCATGTGTTTGGAGTAATTATCAAACACTTTTTTATTGGTAAATAAAAATGGACTCACAAAAATAATATAAATAAATTACTCATAAAATGACTTATATATAAAATAGGGAATAACAAAGTATCTTTTATTCCATATTAGAAACCTAAGAATGTCTCCTCTTGTATGTTCCTAGGAGAAAGTGAAGAAAACTGAGGAATCATCTACATCCTTCATAAAAATTATCCAATATGAAATTGATCATGAAAGGGAGTGTGATGAAAATAAATAGGCTTTGGATTATTTTAAAGGCTTCATTCAGATTCTTATGATACATTAAGGAAGAGGATCATTTTAACCTAACCCTTAACCACACATACCAAGTTTTTCCTTCTTCTAATGTTCTTTACCAACCTTCCTCTATCAATGTGAAATCTACAACTTAAAGAAGAATTTATTGTTAAAGGAAATTGATTCCAAGTAGTCAAAAGTTATTTACCAAACATTATTTTCATTTCCAAAACTTGTTTCCCATTGTACCTTATACAAGTGTTACCCAACCTGAAATTACTGATTTATTTTCAATTCAATTCACCTTAAATTCTTTTGGACCCTACATAGATACAATTTTTCCCCTCTATCAACCCAAAACCTGAATCTTAAAGGAGAATATAGTGTTTAATGAAATTGAACCCTAGGTTATTAGTGATGTTAATCATATTGAATAGGAATATTTTTTGGGGATTTTTTCTTGAAGTGCACTGGTTGTTTTGGTTTGTTCTTGTAGTCTATCAACTCATGTTTCTATGTATTTTAACAACTCTTTCTTGGCCACATACCCATTTACAAAATAAAATATTTTTTCCTTTCTAATATATTATGCTAAATCAATTTTTTGATTCAAAAAATAACTATATACTCATTACACTTTGCCTAAAGTTTTGAATATATATACGTATGGCTTTCAATCAATTTGGGTTTATATCTTATTCCCTTGTGTCTTCTTTTTTTTTTCTAATTTAAAACTCTTTTTAGCTTTGGTTATAGTTTGTATCCCTTGTAATCTGTTTTAAATTGTTTTTTATTTTTATGAAAATAGGGGATTAAATTTGAAAAATTTAATGTATTTATGAATTAATATTTATACTTTTCCTTTAAAATATTTGATAATTATCTTACTCAATTCTCTGGTTATTTGTTGTTTAAAAATTTTCAAGTTAAATTCTTGGATTTTAATTTTTGTTAAATTATTTGATAATTAAGTGTTTTGTTTCATAGTAAAATGACATAAATTCAATTTTTTATTTGGATCAGGCTTTAGTTTCCTCATGTTTCATATAATATTCTTATTTTATCCATGAATTTTTAGTTTACATGTTTTTATTTTTTTATTAATTTTTTGATTTTTTATCTTAAAAAAGGATAGAATATTTGGCTCTCGATTTTTTGATTCTTAAAAAAAATTATTGTTGAGAAATTAATATATTTTAAGTAAAAAAATAAACAGAAAACATAAATTCTTTATCAATTTTACTCAACAAAAAAAAATATTTTTTAACTAAAAAATTTATTTAAAAGAATTAAAATAATGTTAGAAAACTCCCCTGAAGTGAATCTGAATCTGAAACTAGAATCACACCTACTATAGAATATGACCCACCTTCCTAGAAAATCATCACACACATATCCTATATAAAAAATCTGAAGATGAATCACCTAGATCTTGTTTTTCCAATATCATAAGTCTCTCTCTTGATAAGAATGAGCACTGGGACTCTGTTGATTTTTTAACACTAAACCACTAAAATTTAATGTAATATAAAGTATCAAGATGAACCTAACCTAACACTCCATGAATAAGCTAGAATATATGATTACCACATGTCTAGAATCTAACTCTCTTAAATGAAGAAGGCCCTTGGATTCGATTCCAGACATCTCTCATAACAAAGATAAAGGAAGAATCACTAAAATCAATTAGTGAAATGGTTTTTGTTTTTAAGAATGGTTAGATTTAGATTGCAAGATTTTATACAGATTCTCTATAGATTTCAAGGGATATTTTCTCTTCTTATCCTCTACTCACTAAAAGTTTCTAAAATGATCATAAGGAAGAGTAATATGGGTAAATGATTCAGGAAAATTGTATATTGGGTATAATAAAGTAACAAAGATGATCAAATATGATTATATTCCATAGGAAAAGGTAGAAACTAGAGTAGTAATTGAAGAAGAAGAAATCTCTTGTGATAGACTCATTCAACTAACTTGAGAATAGTTTCCTCTAGTTCTATCAAGAATCCATGTATACTGAACCTTCTAAACACCACATCAAATATTATTTTGAGTTTGAATAAAGAATCCAAAAAACTTATTTTTAGCCAAAAAATTTATTTAATGGAATTAAAATAACGTTAAAAATACTCTCCTAAATTGAATCTGAATCTGAAACTGGATTCATTCCATCTAAAGTATACAACTCACCTTCATATAAGACTACCACACATATCTTCTATAGAAAAAAACTTAAAGATGAATCACATGAGTCTTGCTCTTTTAATATCAGAAGTATCTCGCCTAACTAGAATGGGTCCCTGGACTCTGTTGGTTATGTAACACTGAACCACTAAATTAATAATTAATATCAAGTAGTAGGATGAAACTCACCTAAAACTCTAAGAATAATCCCAAAGATATGATTACCACATTCCTGGGTGTGAGCTCTTTGAAAGAAAGATGACCCTTGGATCTCATGTCACAATTATCTCATAACAAATTTAAAGGACGCATCAGTGAAATCCATCATCAAGTTGGAAATTGTGTTTTGGAATGTTCTATTTGAGATTACAAGATTCTATATGGAACCACTATTGAGTCAAAAGGATACTAGCTCTTCTTAACCTCTACTCACTAGAAATGTATAAGATGATCACAGGGAAGAAGAAGATGGTTAAATGATTCATGAGTAGTATATGTTGGGTATAATATAGTAGCTAATATGATCACATGGAAGAGGAAGTTCAAGAGGTAGTGGAAGACCTTGGAGTAGTAAGTGAAGAAGGGTAAATCCCATGAGAGTTACTGGTTCAAGAAACTCGAAAAGAGTATTGATAAATAACTCATGCAACGACTGATATAAGAAAGAGGTTATAACAAGAATGGAAACACAAAGTATTTTCTAATCATTTTCAAGAACCTAAGAATTTCTCCTATGAATTATAAGTCTGAAGTGAAAGTTTATAAAATTTGGAAATTATCTATGACCATTGAAAAAATTATCCAATATGGCATTGAGATAGAAAGGTAGATTACTATTTAATGGAAAATCTCGAGCGGGAAGTCCAAATCCCATGAACATGCAAGAAGACAACATCTGAAGCATTCAATGGAAATTCACCACACAATCAATCATTTCCTGGAAGAAGACTCCTTTGAGAAAAAAATATGGGGACCTTAAAGAATATTGCACCAACTGGGGTGATGCTTTTGGAGAAGGGGATATATAACAAACCTGGTATCCTGGACTTCAATGTAGCTAATTCTCCTTGAATGATTCCAGAAGCTGCTACTATATCCCCTGTTTTCTCATCTCAATCAACCCATACTCAATTTTCACTACCAACAATCAACCATTTTCATGTATAAACTAATACCTAATAATCAAATATTATATATGTAATTCTTCCATCAACCACCTCATGATAAGCTGGTGACTACCCACTCCGTCTCTCCCAAAATTGAATCCACTCCTATACAATATCTTATTCCCCCTTATGTATTTTTTCATAGTTCTAAAAATATGTAATCCATGCCTGCACAGTTCAGGATTTCAACCCCAAGATTTCATTTCACTATTACAATTATTTACATGATAATATCAAACCAATGAAAATATAAAGAGGTCATAAAAACCAAAGAAGGAAAGAAAACCTCCTCAAAATGAACATCTTCCAACTCTTCTCAAAACAAGCATCCTTGCATGAATCAATTTAACATACCTACAAAAGGAAAACCTAGCTAATACATCATACTACAATGAGGAAAGTGAATATCCACACACAAACACTTAGGATATGATTCTTCCAAGCCTCAACATAATACCATATAGATTTTTGAACATTAAAGGAGCCTTTTCATTTTTTCTATGATAATAGAATAGTAAAATAAGGTATTTATACATAAAATCAAAAGGTAAAACAGACCTTATTCTTAAATAAGAATGTAGTTTACAGATTCCATGAACAAGTTTCCAAAAGCCCCAAATAACCTGGAAGTGTATAGTGAAGAACTAATTTCCTACTATGCATCCCCAAATACCCATAAACAGATGTTATTGAAGCTCTAATAAGAGGGTCCCACATCATCAATTTTTTCAATGGTAAAAATTAAAATAGCTAAAATAGAAACGCATCTTAAGGTGGACTAGAAAGTCACAACGAAATTGAGTAAAAAAAATTGGAATCCAGATTTTCCTCTATTTAAGGTGAGAACCAGGATGTTTGGCCATTCGTGAAGGTATCAGTTCTAAGTGTGAATCCCCAAATACACATAAACAGATTCTATTGATGCTATGATCAAAGGGTCCTACATCATCAACCATTTCAGTGGTAAAAATTATAATAGTTTAAATAGAAACATATCTTAATGATAAATAATAAGTGATAATGGAAGGGTGTAAAAAAATTAGAATCCCGATTTTCCCCTACTCAAGGTGAGGACTATGATGTCTGGCCATTGGTAAAGGTATTAGTTCTTATTGGGAATCTCTAAATACCCATAAATAGATTCTATAGATGCTCTAGATAGAGGATCCCGCAACATCAATTGTTTTAGTGGTAAAAATTATAACAGTTGAAATAAAAACACATTGTAAGGAGGACCATCAAGTGAAAAACGGAAGGGAGTAAAAAAATTAATCCATTCTTGAAGCTATCAGTTCCTGGTGGGAATCCCCAAATACCCGTAAATAGATTCTATTGACACTCCGATCAGATGGACATGCATCATCCACCATTTCAATGGTAAAAATTAGACCAGAATCATCTTTGGTTAACATTATAACTAGAATATCTAGTAGACCTGTCAGATGAGACCATGTTTCCTATTACATTTCCAGCTTTCAGATCATTTGTTCATGGCATTACTTAGATTCAAATTTGGAGAGGGATTTTCCCTCACGTTTTGTGCAATAGATAGAATTCTCCTCAACTACAATGACTATGACGAAACCCTAAAATCTAGAACAATAGTGACAACAATGAATCAATCTACTCTGGGAACAACTACTAGGAATACAACAAGTACAACAGTATGGATGACTCCACCGAAATGTATTATCGCGTCGTCCATAAGTTTCATCCAATGTAAAGGTGTGGATTTTTTCTTTGACAACTACTTAAAATTGATGGGGTTTCATCTCTATCTTCGATAGTCATTATTGTAAAAAACAATAGCGATTTATAATTAATGTGACATAACTTAGGTATTTTTTCTGAAATATGTACTCGAAAATTTATATTCCATTTTTGTTGTTACGATTTCTTATTTAGAAATTTTGTGTTATGAGCAGTTTTCTATAAATTTTCTATGTCTATCAATTTTGAACTCCATTTTTTTGTTTACTCTTCCTCAGTAGAGGTTCCAATGGATCATCCCCTAGAGGTTTCAACTATAGGTTCCACTTTAACATGAATCGACACCTCCACCAGAAGTTTTAGTGGAACATCCATTGAAACATCCACTTGGTGGAAGATTAATTCTATTTACAATTGTTTATACAATTATAAATTCTAAATTAAATCATTTAGTTGTGTGGAAGTTCTAGTGGAACTTCTACTAGAAATTCCAGTGGAAATCCAAGTGGAACACCCACAGGAACTCCCACTTGAACTCCCACTGGAACTCATACTAGATATTCCACTGGGTTTTGGAAAATTAAATCATCATAAAAACAATTCATACTTTTCCAAATTCAAAATTAAATCATGTTTATAATAAATATGTCTAACAATTTCAATGATTATTTAATTTAATTAGATTTAACAATAATATCAGTTATATATATATAAATTTTTGTTATGGTGTGGAACTTTTAGTGGAAGTTCCACTAAAGCTCCCAGTAGAACGCCCACTGGAACTTCCATTGGGTTTTGGAAAATTATATCAATATAAAACTACTTATATTTTTTAAAATGATAAATTCCATCCTTTTTATAATAAATATGTGTAATAATTGAAATTAGTATTTATTTATATTATATTTAACAATAATATCAATTTTATAAATATATATTTTTGTTATAGTGTGGAAGTTCCAATGGCAGTTCCACTAGAACCCCCAGTGGAACTCCCATTGGAACTTCCATGGTGTTTTGGAAAATTAAATCAATAAAAAACATATTATACTTTTCAAAATCCTAAATTCAATCATTTTTATATTAAATATGTATAACAATTGAAATGAGTATTTATTTTAATTATATTTAGCAATAATATTAGTTTTATAAATTTATATTTTTTTATTGTGGAAGTTCTAGTGGAAGTCTAGTGGAATTCCCACTAGAACTCCCACTAGAACTTCCATTAGGTTTTAGAAAATTAAATCAATATAAAAGTGCTTATACTTTTACAAATAATAAATTCAATAATTTTTATAATAAATATGTTTAACAATTGCAAAGATTATTTATTTTAATTATATTTAGCAATAATATCAGTTTTATAAAAATACATTTTTGTTGTAGGGTGGGTGTTCTAGTTGTAGTTCCACTGGAACTCCTAATGAAACTCCCACTAGAACTTCCATTGGGTTTTTGGAAAATAAGTTCAATATAAAAGTTCTTATAATTTTTGAATTTTTAAATTAAATCCTTTTTATAATAATTATGTATAAAAATTGCAGTGAGTATTTATTTTAATCGTATTTAACAATAAACTAGTTTTATAAATATATATATTAGTTGTAGTGTGGATGTTTCAGTGGAACTTCCATTGGAATATCCAGTGGAACTCCCTCTACAACTTCCATTGGGTTTTTGTAATATTAATTCAATATAAATGATCTTATAATATTTATAATGCTAAATTAAATCACATATATAATAATTATGTTTCAAAATTGCAATGAGTATTTATTTTAATCATATTTAACAATAATTTTAGTTTTAGAAATGTAAACATTAGTTTTAGTGTGAATATTCTTGTGGTAGTTCCATTGGAACATCCAATGTAACTCCCAGTGGAAATCTCACTCCTACTTCAATATGTTTTTTAGAAAATTAATTAAATATAAAAGTTCTTATACTTTTTCAAATGATAAATTCCATAATTTTCACAAAAATTAAGTGTAAAAATTACAATGAGTATTCCTTTTAATCATATTTAACAAACTTATTTGTTTTAGAAATTTACATTTTGGTTTTAGTGTGGAAGTTCTAGTGGTAGTTCCATTGGAACTTCCACTGGAACTTCCAATGGAACTCCCACTAGAACTCTGGTTGGGGTTTTCGAAAATTCATTCAATATAAAGATGTTTATAATTTTTAAAATGATAAATTAAATCATTTTTATAATAAATATGTGTAAAATTTTCAATAATTATTTCTTTTAATTTTCCACTGGAAGATCCATTGGAAGTTCCACTGGAAGTCCCACAGGAAGTTCCACTAAAAGTTCCACTAGAAGTTCCGCTGAAAGTTCCACTGGTAGAGCCAATACCACTGAAACATACAATGGGACTTCTAGTGAAACTTCCACTATAAGTTTAAGTGGGACTTCCAATGGAACTTCTACTGGATGATTCAGTGGCACGTCTAATGGAACTTCTGCTGGATGATCCAGTGGAACTGCCACATCTTTTTCTACCTTCTATGCTATAATTTTGTGGATGACCCTAATAATTATTTAATTTATATAGTGTAGTTATATTTTTACTGGATTAAATGTGGAATTATTTTATTATTTTTAGTCCAAATGTATGTTCTTTGATTCCCAGGTAAAGGTCTTACATTAAATTTCTAGGTGTGTATTTTAGGTCAAATTTGACGTCCTGACAAAGACATTTACAAGAAATAAAACATCAACCGAAAGAAGGTCATAGAAATTCATTACACACTACTCCGTTTTGGAATAGATTTAAAGTCTTCATATAAAATACAATATCAGCATCATATTGAATTTTTTTTATAGTTCTGTTATATATGTATTAGATAACTACAATTGATCAACAACTATTTTCCGATTCAGTGGAGGGGAAATATTTTTCACTAATGATGATATTCAATGGATATTTGCAAAAACCGAAGTTCAAATAGAAATGGATGACTCCTAGTTGTTAAGAACAATGAAGGCATCATTATATATAAGGATATTTCAAAATACTGTCCAGTTGTTGACACATAAGGCAATAAAATCAACACTTATGGAAGTAGTAAAGGGAGATGACGAACCGGATTATCTTAACACATCAGCACCAATATATTTATACACATATGTGACTATCTTCTCCTACTATTGGTTATTACCAGAGATGAGGATTTATGAATTATGTGAATACTGCAAGATACATGAGAACATTACGATGGTGTCATGAAATCCATCAACAATTGATGAGTTCAATTAAAGAATTTCACATGCACTGTGCAATGATTAAGGGGTAAATTAATGCTTTATTGTTATGGATTAATAATTATTTTCAATTAAATGTATAATATAATTTTCATATTATTCTAGTTATTTTAGTATTGGTAATATGAGATATGTTGAATAGTGAAAGGGAATGAACAAACACCCAATCCACCATTCACAAAGTGAACACACTATGATTTTGTTATTGCATTAAAGAAAATGAGGATTCATCAAGTTCCAAATAGAGAGTTAAGTGTGCCACATAAAGTGTCAATTGACCTGAACCATCGTTGAATTCAATAAAAGTTTAACATTTATATTCCTACTAACTACATTATATGTGGTAAGCAGGGTCAAACCCACAGAGAAGGAAAATTGACCACTATTCTTCTAAAAACATTTAAAAACTCCACTGTTGTCAGAAGTGGAGTGGATTTTTTTACTTTTTATCTTTCTATTTTGTGAAATTATTAAGTAGTAAAGAAACTAAACGTTTTTTGGTGTTTTGATTTAATTTAAGATTAAATAGAAAACAAATTAAAAACAATGAACAACAGAAATATAGAAAACTGATTAAGAACTTTCAAAGTAAAACACCCAGGAAAAAATCTCAATTGTACTGGTTTTAAAAATTTTAAAATCACATAAAAGTTATTATTGAGTACCAGCTTAGAGATAATGACTTACACCCCTCACCAGGAGTTATGCCGGATAGGTTGTTCAAGAACATATTTTTCCAATCTAAAACAAATCAACTCTACACGTCATTATTTGAAAATGACAACAGGACGAACTCACCGTAAGTCCTAAAGTATTTTTAATTTATTATCTTTTGAAAAGTTTTTCCACAATCAATCTCACCAATTGAGTTTGAAAATTTTAAAATTATGTTCTAATGGTATAAGAAATTGAATGAATTATGTACTGATCTCACCGATCAATACTGAATTCTTCAAAATGATAAAGTGAAAAAGAAAATAAAAATATAACTAGTGGAAACCAAATTTATCCACGAACTATATGATTTAGCCTAAAATTATCTAAATTATCAATACATCAACAAGAAACATTCTAGAATAGTGTAAAAAAATTCAATAACAAGGGAAGTAGAACTCCCCAAATGATGGGCTCTGCCCTCCAGATCTCTCTGATCTTATGAGAGAGAAGCACTCAAGTATTCAATTTCCCTTTGATAGAATGTGTGAGTCCGCTGTTTCTCAATATACCCCACAAAAATCTACTCCTTGACCTTATTTTTAATCAACACTCATCTACTGCATGTCACCCCTTGTTTGTCACTGATTTAAAATGTCCTTCACTTGTGCAATGCACACATGCGTTTTTTCGTGACTGGAACATCGCACTAGTTTTACCCCTGTAACTAACTACAGGAGAGTTAGTTGTGTGAACCTAGACAATTTTTAAGCTTTGGTGTGAACCTTCAAAGTAAAGAACAACATAATAAAGTTAAAACTATTAAAACACGAAAGTAAAACAAATTGATAATAACAGATAAATTACCTAATAGTCATTAGCTGGTTATTTTATTTATTTAATCTAAAACGTAATTTATTAATTATTAAATATTATTATAAAATAATTGAGTAATTAAATTGTTTAATTACATTTATTAATTTTAATTTTATATGCCAAAAAAGTGTTCTTTTAAATAATTTATGAATTAAGTTATTTTATTTAATTTTTAAAATATCGTAAAAATTTTAGTCAGAAATATTTAAGTTGATATTCATGATTAATTATTACTATGAATGTTAATTATAATTATTTAGGTTTTTATTATTTTCAAAATTAAAATTCATTACTATTCAAAATTAATCGATCAATTTATATTGATTTAAATTTATAAATTATTATTTGTATTTTATTTCATATATTTTATTTGATTAGTTTTATATTATATAAGATATTTAATTTAACATAATAATTATAATTATTTATTTATATTATTATTATTTTATCCTTAATATTATTTTTGTTTTATAGTTTTTTTTTCTCAAACTCTATCCTTCCACCCTGATTTATCCACAACACAAATAGGGGTTTTTTTACGGCTTCAGTGAGAAGCTTTCTTCTTCCTCTTCTAATACGGGTGATAGCATGACTCTTCCTCTCACCCCGTGGCGCAAGGTGCAGATTCCTCCTTCTAGAAACTCCCTACCATGGCGATACCCCCTCAAATCGGCACCGACCTCCTCCTCGGATCCTCACAGCCATGACGGTGAAAAGGGTCCTCAAATGCGGCGTGACTGTGGTCGAAGGCTTCACCCCTCAGATCTGCGGTGCATAGCTATCTTATTCCCAATGTAGTATAGATTTTAGGTGGCTTCAGATTCTTCTCCAGTGACTCGAGATATTCTACTTCTTGTTCGGATCTGAAACGGCAGCCTCTCGTGTGGGTTCCCTCCATCCACGACGAACACCGAAGATTCAGATATGTAATCAAATTTCTGATCTATTAAATTTGATTTATTGTAAATTTTTTGAATTCTGTTTATGAATATGTGGTGTGGGATTGTTTTTGCAATCAGTGTGATGATGTGGGAGTGGAATCATCAATGTGAGGGTGTTGGAACCAATACCGGGGAAAAACCTTGAGACCGATTGTTAAATTGATAAGAGGAAGAGGCACTGATAGTTAAAATAAATGAATAACTGATAGTTAAAAAGGCCCACTATGCATCGGTGCGAGGATGAGAAATATTTGAGTATCATTTTGTGCGTGAAACTAATGGAAGAAAAATAATGAGGCATCGATTTTTTTATAATAAATGAAGAGACCATTAGTTTAAAAAATTATTCACATATAGTTAAAATAAAATAAAAATAAAACGTAATGATGAGTCCGTGAAACCGATGGGTGATTTGAATCGAGGAGTCAGTGACTTACTAATAGGATGGAAGGAGGGGTATGTTAAGAATGGTGAGGCACCGATAGATAAAAAATATCAGTGAGAATAAGTCTCTGATAGGTTTAATAAAATAACTCACCAAAAAATAAAACAAAAATAATTAATCGGTGAGGCCTGAAACTGATGTAAATAAAAAACAATCGGTGGGTCGATATCAAAAGAATCGGTGTGTCACTGAATCTGTGTGATGCGGAAAACTGTTAGTTAAAAAAAGTCACTGATAGTTTAAAAAAAATAGAACAAAACTGATGTGTAGGAGAGACTGATGGTGTTTTAAAGTGATCGGTGAGTCATGACTAACTTATAGTAATAAAAAAACTTTGGTGTGTCAAGGGATCAATGAGTCACGACTCACCGAGTCGCAATATCGGTGTAACCCGGAATTGGTGCGTCAACTCACCGATAAAACAAATTAAAAATATTAAAAGATTTATTTAAAATAAATAATAAAATGAATAAAACATTAATTAATTAAAACAAAAGTCAAATTAACTAAATTATTGAAGACTAATTAATTAACTGTAACTAAAATCAAACTAATTTTTTTTACAAACTATAAATAAAAGTAACTAAATTGTTAACTAAGAATATAAATATTAAGATTAATTAAATATATGTATAAATAAATTAGAAAAAAATACAAAGAACTATCTAAAAAATGAAAATAAAATAATTAAAATTAACTAAATATTTTGAACAACTGATTTAATTAGTTAAAATACAAAATGAAAACATAAAATTAAGAACACATTATTTTAAACATTGACTCAATTTGTTAACTTATCTAATAAACAGAATATTTAGAATATATAGTAAATAAATATTTAATTTATTTTAATAAATATATTTTAAAGGGTAATGTTTTAAATTAAAATACTAAATTAGATTAAAGCAAATAAAAATGAGAATTAATTAAATAATAAACATTTCAAATTATTAAAATGTTAACAAGATTAATATTATTAATCTAAAAAGTAAGTTAATATAATTAGATTAATTAGAATGACTAAATAAAAATACTAAAAACACATATCTAATTATAAAAAATTATTAATTAATAGATTTAGCTATAGAAATAAAAAAGTGCCATTATTTATTAAAAAGTGTAAAAATAAATAATTAAATTGTTAAAAACTAAAAAAATGATGTATCAAAACTATTAAAAATAGAGCCACATCAAATTCCACCACACATAAGCATTGTTTTTTCTCAAACAATCTCATGTTTTGTGATCATTGAATAACAGTAAAGTGTGTACTATTTTTCTCAAATTGTAACATGTCCATCATTCTCAAAATAGAGGACTAAAATAATAAAACAGGATTTTTGAAAAATATGTTAAATGATGTCTTGCCTATAAAAAATTCTCAAAGAGTAATATAGAAAGCTATTAATCATAAATCAATGAAGATGAAATGCCTCATATTTGATAAATCATATTGACTCATTTCAATCCTAGGTCATGTTCTATGTCCAAGAGTGCAAAGAGGTAAGATTTATGTGAAATATAGAACATAATAGTAGGAACCTTGTACATTGAGAGAATCCTAGGTTCCAAAAATAATAAAAAAATTTAAAATCACATTAATGAAACATCAAAAATGATTTCTATATAAACCAATCATCCCTTTCTTCATTTGGAATTCATCATTCCCCTCACCTTAATGAACTCATTTTTGACTCAAGACACATTATTTTATTTTTCCCAAGCCATGTATCTTGTGCTAAGCACTTTTCAATGAACTTATTAAAAGTGTACAAAGGGATTATAGCAAACAGAAACTCACCTAGCATCTAGGGTCTCAGAGATTCACCATGGGATCCCAGATGCCCGTACTACTCCATTTCCAAAATATTTATATCAAAAAAAATTATATTTTCACATTAATGTGATTACTTTAATAATTAAAAGGAAATGATTTTCCTAGAATCAATATCAATCATCTAGTTCCAAATATTATGATCATAACTTCACTAATAGGTTACCCAAACCACTCTCAAATGTAGTTCCTAAACTAGATTTCCATAAAACCACTAGGTAAGACCACTTATCAATCATCCAACATCATTAATTTCAGTTTCACAACAATTCTTAACTACAAATAAAAGTGTTGTTCAATGGAGACACCCAATTGAGTATAGTGTAAAGCCTAAATTTATGATAAAATTTTGAAAAAATTTAACCATTTATTACTAAAAGATTGAAGTTGTAGTGGGAATTGAGTGGGATTTCAATTAATCATAGTTAAGCACAGTCAAGAATTACCCCCCTCCCCCACACATAAAATCCAAATTTGTCCCCAAAGTTGACTTCATGGGGGGAGAAGAACAATTTGACAGTTTAAGTTCAAAATAGAATTTCAATTTAGTAGATTTATGACATGTATAAAGGGTCTCTTTGAAGATCAACATAATGTTGTTTTCCATAATGAATAACATATGAGTAGGTTCATTAGAAAATACACACATTAACATTTATGTCTAATGAATATTTCTCAATACAGCTCAAAAGTAACAAGTGGCATGTAAGAGCACTGTTAATTGGGGTAAAAGCAAGTCTAGCATAATTAATTCAGTTGGATATTCAACACAATAGACGAAGTTAAAGATAAAAACCCAAACTTAAAGTAGAATAAATAAGACCAAAAACATGTACCCCCCCCCACACACACAGCTTCAAGAAGTGAATGGTTTTAATAACAAGTAAATTATATTTTTAGCAGTGAAGTACATGCAGAATTTTTTATTTACACAGTGACATACAACAAACTTTCATTCCAAAACAAGCATAATTTTAAACATATGAAGAATTTTTTATTTCAGTAGCAATACATGCATCAAAATTTCCAAAAATATGTAGCAGATTTTTTTAAAAAAATCATATTTTTAAATATAATAGTCACTGACTAACCAATAGTAACAACTGTGACTTAGCAGTGAATTTTATTAGAGTGAAAAAAGAGAAGAAAAATGAATACAAGAGTTAAGATACTTCTCTAAAAATGTTTTATATTAATCCTCAGCATGGGAATTCCACACACTTACTAATGTGGTGGTATCCTGAAAACACAAAGCAAGTAATCCAAGTACAAATAACTAGCAGTGATAGGAAACCATGGGTTGACTCCCATAAAGCACTGAATTTTAGGTCTTTAGTTTGAATTTATTTAATTACAATTTTTTTATTTAATAAAAAAATAAAATCCATGTGTTTTCTCCCATGTAGCGCTAAATTTATAGTCCGCAGCAGGACTTAAGTCAAGAATAGATCTCAAACTCAGGGAAGGCAGTCAAGCCCTTTGTTTATCCCTTAAAATAAAGTTTAACTCTCTTAACATTAACCAATATGGGTTTATTTTCTTCACCTATAATTTCAACAGCTCCATTATTCAGCACTCTTACAACATTAAAGGGTCCGGACCACTTGGACTTTAGTTTTCTAAGAAAGAGTTTAAGTCTATAGTTAAAAAGGAGGACCTTCTGTCTAGGTTTAAACTCATTGGTTCATATGATAGAATCATGAAAGATTTTAGTCCTTTATTTATAAATCCTTGAATTATCATAACTCTATCTCATAATCTCATCTAGATAACACAGATCAAGTAATCTCCTCTCACCAGTAATCTTAAAATCAAAATTCAGAGCCTTAACTACACAATATGACTTCTGTTGCAACTGCACAAGTAAATGAAAGCATTTCCCAAATAATAACATGTAAGGATACATAACTATAGGGGTTTTGAAAGTAGTTATATATTCTAATAAAGCTTTATCCAATTTAAGAGACCAGTCTTTCCTAGAATTTGACTCATCTTGTTCATGTATTTGTTTCAATTCCCTATTTGAGATTTCCACATGTCCACTAGACTGTGGATGAAAAGGAGTACCAGTTTTATGAACACAACCATATTTCCCTATCAATGATTTAAATTTTTATTCTTAAAATGTGTTCCATTATCTGTAATAAAGGATTTGGGAACTCCAAATATTATAAAAATGTTATTTTTAAGAATGTTTATTATTAAGTTAGCTTGATTGTTGGGCAGTGCCACTTCCTCAACTCATTTTGAAACATAATCTACAGCAATAAGAATATACTCATTCCCGTGAGATGATGGAAATAGACCCATGAAAGATAAACCCCAAACATTAAAAATCTAAACATCTAGAATCCATTTTTTTTGGAAACTCTTGCTTTCGTCAAACATTACCTAGCCTATGACACCTGTCACATCCAACCACAAAGCTTCTAGCATCCCTAAAAAGAGTAGGCAAATGGAAACTAGATTGTAAGACTTTTATAGTAGTTCTTTCCCCACCATGGTGAACACCCCAAGGTGAGGAGTGAAAACACTCTAAGACATGAAACATATCTTCCTCAAGCACACATATCCTAAGAATACAATCAGCACATCTCCTAAATAGAAGGGGATCATCCCAAAGATAGTATTTAAAATCAGAAATAAATTTATTCCTTTGGTTATTGGACCGACTTTTAGGAAAATCACCTATTGCAAATAAGTTGGCAAAATCTGCAAACCATGTTGATTGCCCGATTGACACAGTAAGGAGGTTTTCATCCGTAAAGGAAGAGTTAATCTCCCTAGGATCTACATATTGAGTAATTTGAAGCCTAGGAAGGTGGTCAACAACTAAATTTTCAACTCTGTGATTATCCATAATCTCTGACTCAAACTCTTGTAGCAATAGAATCCATCTAATCCACCTGATTTTAGTTTCTTTATTAGAGAGGATGTACATTAAAGCCAAATTATCAGTGAAAATGATAACTTTTGAGCCTAAAAAATACTGTATAAACTTCTCTTGAGCAAACATAAGATCTAAAAATTCTTTTCCAGTGGTGGTATAATTATTTTGGGCCTCATCTAGCAATCTACTAGAATAATACACTACATGTAGTTTTCTATCTCTCATCTATACAAGGGAAGAACCTACATCCATGTCACTAGTATCACACAGAAGTTCAAAAGGAAGTTTCCAATTAGGTACAGTGATAATGGGTGATGTTGTGGGTTTTTCTTTTAACAGATTAAAAGATTTAAAATAGATTTCATCAAAATTTAAAGGTGCATCCTTGACCAACAAAGAACACAAGGGATTAGTTATTTCGGAAAATTATGTTATGAATCTCCAGTAGAAACTAGCATGCCCCAAAAAAGTTCTGACATGTTTTAAATTTTCAAGAGGTAGGTATTTTTGAATAATATCAATCTTAGCAGTATCTACTTCCAAACCATTCTTTATCACATTATGACCAGAACTATACCTTATGTGACGATGAATTGACTCTTCTCCAAATTAAGAATAAGATTGGTTTTAATTCATCTCTCTAGAACTAACTCAAGATTTCCAAGACATGTATCAAAAGTTCTACCTACAATAGAATATTAATCCATTAAAACATCAATGATTATTTCAATCATATCTGAAAGGATATCCATCATACACCTTTGAAAGGTGGATGGAGCTCCACACAATCCAAAGGGAAACCGCATGTAAGAAAATGTCCCAAAGGGGCATGTTAAAGTGGTATTTTCAAGCTCCTATGGAGCAACAAGAATTATGTTGTAACTAGAATACCCATACAAGAAACAGAAAAATTCATTTCTAGAAAGCCTCTCAAGACTTTAATCAAGGAAAGAAATTGGAAAATGGTCCTTCCTAGTGGCTGCATTAAGCTTCTTATAATCAGTAGAGACTCTCTATTTTGTGGCATTCCAAAATTGGATTTCATCATTCTTTTCATTTTTTACTACAGTGAAACCTCCCTTCTTGGGAACAACCTAGAAAGGGATGACCCAAGGACTATCAGAAATGGGATATATCATTCCAATGTCCAGTAGTATAATCACTTCCTCTCTCACAACTTATTTCATGTTGGGATTAAATCTTCTTTGACACTCTACCCTAGGTTTATGGTCAGGCTCCATAGGTATTTTATAAATACAGAATGAATGACTAATACCTTTTATATCAGCTATTCTCCAACCTATAGTAGATTTAAACTTATTTAACACACTCAACAATCTTTCCTTTTGATTCTCATTAAGATCAGAAGGAATAATGATAGGAAAAGTATAATTCTCACCCAAAAATGAATATTTAAGATTGGAATGGATTGTTTTAAGTTCAAGAGTGGGTGGTTCTACACTAGAAGGAAGGCTCTTAGGCCTAGGGGGTCTAATATCTTCAAAATTTCTCTTGTATAGAGTTTTAAATGATGAATATTTTCAATTTCAAGATGTGTTTTTGAAATAATAGAACTGTTGTCCAATGTGGGTAGCATACTATCCAGATTTTCCAGATCATATTTCAAAAAGTAAATCAAAGAAGAATCATCAATTTATCTAATAAATTCTCCCTCAACATCATAAAAATTCTCAAAAAAAAATTTGTTACTATATACACCCTCAAATTCACTCAAAACGTTCCTTATTTCAGAAACACAGGACTCTTGAGAAACTAGAGACATGTCCAGTTTTGGAAAATTTTCCAGATTTGGTGTTCGAGAAGATGTTTCAACATCTAAGACATATTCAACAGAATTTTATGCTTCAAAATTATTTTCTTATGCAGAGGATTATTTTTAAAATTTATTATAGTTTCCAATTATGTTCTCATCTTATAAGGACTCTACCATAGAGCAGTTTTAAGAAAAATGTGTTCCTTTAACATTTTTAATCACATTGAACTCTCCTTTTTGTTCTCCAATATTAAAGTTTAATTAACCCTTAGTGACATCATTAACAAAACCAATTATGGTCCAGAAGGGCCTACCCATGATGATGGGAACCTCTTGATCACATTCCATTTCTAAGACTAAAATGTCTACAGGCAAAAACATCATCCCTACCTCAACTAGAAAATCATCTACCCTACTCATAGGATGGGTGAAAGATCTATCAACTAACGGCAATATGACTATTGTGGGTTGAAGATCACCCATCCTCAATTGTCAAAATAGTGATTGTGGAAGAAGATTAATGAAAGAACCAAAATTACACAAACATTTGATCTGATCAGAGTTTCCTAGTGTGCAAGGAAAAACAAAACTACCGAGTTCTTTCAATTTAGGTGGGATTTTTTTTTTGAAGCCCAACACTGCATTCTTTAGTGAGGCTATAAGTAGAAAATACTTCCAGGGTATTTTTGTTAGAAACAATAATTTTAAGAGATTACAAATAATATCGGATTGGATTTAAGGATTGATTTAAAAGAATATTTACTTGAAGTTTAGAAAAGAGACCAAGAAACTGAAGAAGTTCATCCTTAGTGTTACATTGAGGTTTCAGATTCTTAGGGAAAGGGATGGGTGGAGAAGAAATTTTAATGATAGTGGGTATATGCCTCACCACTTCCTCAAATTTTTCTTTTCCATTATTCTTTTAATTTTTAGATGAATTTTCAGATTGATCTTTAGGTTAGAAATTCAAATTTCCATCATTTTCATGTTTTTTCTATGAATTTCTAACATTTGAATGAAGCAGATTTCTGTTACCAGATTCAAGAATTTTTTTGTTTTGGGAATTATCAGTGATTTTTTGAGAAAAAATTTGAGTACTAATCCAACTTCGTGTTACT
Organism: Viscum album; assembly: GCA_963277665.1. Lineage (NCBI taxonomy): Eukaryota > Viridiplantae > Streptophyta > Magnoliopsida > Santalales > Viscaceae > Viscum > Viscum album. The sequence continues at coordinate 1,045,099,355 of OY728155.1, read as the reverse complement.
AAATCCATGGAATTATCTCTAGGGTTTAGCTTAGTAGTACTAGTAAGTCTAACTTTTCCCTAGATAAAAAATCTCTTGCAAGTTGTCCAAGTTGTATTTCCATGTTATAAATTCTCACATCAGTTTGAATTTTATCCGACACATAATGATTTTTATTTTTGGATTGATGATTCATGTATTGTTTCACTTTTTGAGTTAATTTTGTTCAATATTTGATCAATATTAAAATACATTTGATTATCATTATATCTTTGTGAAATTGAAGACTCTCCCCTTTGTTGACTTTGAAAATTTGGTCTTGGTTGGTTAGAGTAATTAGGGGCGGTGGATTGTTTAATTAGGCCTTGATCTTTCCATGATAAATTGGGATGGTTCCTATATACTTGGTTGTAATTATTTGAAAATGTATCTTCTTTAGAAGGATATATAGGACCATAGTTAACAATGTTGGAATTTTCTAGTTTTTGGGATGGCATATATAAATTAGGACAAAATTTTTCAGTATTCCCAAACATACCACACTGGACACACTTTTCCCTTAAATATTTGTTGGTGTATTGAAAACTCAATTTATTAACAGTTTGTTTTTAATTCTGGTTCATTAAGGATTGATGTTGGTTGGTGATTTCATCTAATTGATCTAGGGTTTCATTTTCTGAACTAGTTTTTGAATTAACATTTCTATTGACTCATTTTCTTCATGAATTTTAATATAGTGAATTCAGGGAATGATTATTAAAAAAAATTCTAGGTTATTCATCATTCTTATCATTGTAATATCCCCCAGTATCTTGGTCAACTAGATTCTTTCCAGAGGATTAAATCCTTTCATAGAAGTGTCCACGAGAAGGTGTGATGGGAGGTGATTATGGGGACACTACCTATGCGGATCCCTGAATCTATCCCAAGAGTTAGGTAAATATTCTTCATCCTCCAAATAAAAACTTTTTATATTTGTTCTAAGTTCACCATTAAATTTTTGGGGATAAAATTTCATAATGAAAGATTTGTACACCTGATACCAATTTTTGAAAATCTTATCATCTAGGCTCAAAAACCAATTCCTAGAGTTCCCTTTGATGAAAATGGGAAATAATATCATTCTTAAATCATTCTCTATGAGTCCTAGAAGAGGTAGTTGTTGAATACTATTGTAGAAGTCTCTAATGAAGGCTATAGAGTCAATATTAGAGAGTCCGTTAAATGCAGACAATAATGAAATGTGTGACTGTTTCAATTCATAGTTTCTGGATCTATGAGATAACCTAATGGATGATGGATTGCTTGAAACTTGAGGAAGTTGATACTCCACCAACCTATGCATTTCATTTTCATC